>OX453014.1:6587126-7787126 GCA_949699075.1 Asteroscopus sphinx
TTGTCAACGGCTTAAGGAACATTAAACTTACTGAGACAAAGTAAACGTTTCACTTATACAAGTGACATACACTATAACGCTTTCAATAAAAGTTGTGTTTACAAATTGTGCTTTAGAATCAAGAAAAATATGGCAGTCAATTTTTTTTTTTATATATATTTATATATGAATGATTTACTCATTTTGTGTCCTGCTGCTGAACCAAATAGATCCAGTTTTATGCATGAGTTGGACAGCAGGAGTTTAAGAGGCTGACAACACCTAAAAAATCAGACCTCTGCGGTCACTGTCGTTTTGTACAGGACTGAAAGAGGCAACGAGAGGAGGGACGTCGGGTGCACCGCTTAACTTGAATGAAAATTAACAATATATTTTTTAAATTAAATACTAAAAGCTTATTTGAAAAACAGAAACAATTGTGTTTTAGATTATTGTCTTTCTTAAATGTCTTCCTAATTTCATTGATAATATTTTGTAAATAATAGAGATTGTTTGCTCTAAAACATGTTTTAATAGGTTAGTTTAAAAAAAATCTATAGAGAAAACTTCAAGAAAACGTGATTTGGGTACAATAGGGTTTAAAAAAATATGATCAAGAATAAAATTTTTTTTTTCTTTCCCACTCATTGAACCGATACAGCTTAAAATGTTTTTAAAAGAAGCCTATTTGGGGTATTTGGGTGTTGTCAACGGCTTAAGGAACATTAAACTTACTGAGACAAAGTAAACGTTTCACTTATACAAGTGACATACACTATAACGCTTTCAATAAAAGTTGTGTTTACAAATTGTGCTTTAGAATCAAGAAAAATATGGCATTCCTGTTCTAAAACCAGGTTCCTATCATTTTCAGGAAACAGCAAACTGCTTTACTTATACGGGCCGATAGTGATCCTTTGTGTAGCAAACATGACGTTCTTCACGCTGACAGCGTTCAAGATATGGAAGATCAAGAAAGAGACGGAGATGTTACGTAACAAGGACAGCTCCACACATGACCAGGACCGGAACGACACACAACGGTTGGTATCCAAACCTTTATGATGGTTCTAGAAGGTGGTGGGTACGTAGGTATAAAAAAAATAAAGGTACAGGGAAAGAAATTTAATATTAAATTATGGAGTAATGCCATCTAGTACCTAGAAAATTACAAAGCTATAGATTAAACATCAAAAACAGAAAACGCTGTAATAGAATAATACTAGAGTATCTACATGAAACTCAAATAAAGTTATTATGTTCTGAAAAGAAACGATAGGAAGGATATTTTCATCAGTTTTTACTAAGTAATAATGTTTGACAGTGATCTTTTCTGTCAGTCTGTAATCGTTAAAGCAAACTGAAAATAAGAATCTTCTAGATGAATAGCTACTATTGATAATAATGGGTAAACAAAAGGTCATAATGATGATGATACAATGATGAAACCAGCAAAAGACGGGATCACATTACCAAAAATACTTATTTAGATTCCAATTTTAAATTCGATAATCCGTACCAACTTTTTCTTTATTTATCAATACCACAGATACTATACTACACAGACTACTACAGATACTATATATTATACCTACTCAGTACAAACAAGTTTAGTGGTGATTGTTTTGATTTTTTGAACCTTCTTTGAAAAATTAAAAAAGTATTAATTGTATCAGGACATTTGACTGTTAAGGGCCGGTATTTCAATAGCCAGTTAACTTTTAACTAAGGAATAAATGTGACGTCATGACAGATTTTCTATAGGTACTACAACCATCAAAATGTCAAACTTACTCCTCAGTTAAAAGTTAACTGGCTATTGAAAGACCAACCCTAAGAACAATAAACTGTAATTAACAATCTGTAATGTTACAGTTACAGGTAGCTTTTCATTTAACCGTACATTAAGGCGGCTAAACGTAGTGATTATATTATCTTTGAAGGCGGCGTGTCAGGCATTGGGAAGTCAATGTTCAGTAGTGGAAACTTAGTCTAATGTGATGAATAAGTTTTAATAATCAATATAAAATAATACCTACTAGTTATTAAGATGAATTTACTAAAAAGCATTTTCATTGGTGCCAAAAGTTTGAAATTAAAATGTTCCAGGTTTGGTCTTTACGTCAAGTTGTTCACCGTGATGGGCATCAACTGGATCCTAGAAGTGGTCAGCTCCTTCTACCCTGATGCTGACTTCTTCTGGCAGTTCTCGGACGCCTACAACGTGCTCGTCGGCCTTATAATCTTCATCATCTTCGTGTGCAAAAAGAAAACATTTAAAATGATTAAGAAGAGGTTCGTCTTGCTTTGTATTTGTCTTCAACCAGACAAGAAAAACAATAGCTATAACTGATGATGACTTTACCTTAAGTTCATGTTTAAGTTAAATATTGCCCACCTTAAGTGTCATACAAACATACACATCAAAGACATTGAAATGCTGTGCCACATCTAGGTCAGCTAACTGCAATTTTGTCTTGGCACAATTTACTCATACATATGGCCTTTGGGTGAATGAAATGGTGTGTTTTGTAACTGATAAATACCAATGAATTACAAAAATTACCAAAGTATTTAATTAAGGTATACTTCATAAGTACAGTGTTAGGACATACTACTGTAAACCTACTAAAAACATAACATAAAAGCATAACACAATATTGTAGATCAAAATATAGGTATTAATTTTGAAGATTTGTTTTGTTTGTGAAATTAGTTTATAAAACTGAGAGTAAGAACAAAAAAAGTTATTTGTACATAATCAAATTCAAATAGACTGTAGAGCTCTACAGTCTTTATTTAAATAAATAAAGATTATAGAGCGTATTATAATTATAGATCAGATAACTTTAACATAGATTTAGGCTCGTATTACAGAAGCTTCCTCAAGTACAGTTTAAACTCCAATCACCTGATCACTACTTAAGGCTAGAATCGTTACTTGAGTATCGGTCTTATTCCAGAATGGTAATTATAAACTTTAATTCAACAACAAAACACACGAATTTGACCTGAAATATAATAGAAATCTCTACTCAAGCGTAGTCTGGACCACGCTTGAGTGATTACAGATCAAATATCTGCCCAAATACCGAAACAGGTGACAATATAAAACGAAACTAAACTCAGCTGAACTGTGATCAACAAATCTCTGCTTGAGGGACGTTCTAAAATCAAAGCTCAACTTAAAACTAGTTTTAAACAGAGATCAACGCTTGAGTATCCTTCTGGAATACGGGCCTAAATGTCTAATTTTTAAATAAGTTGATCTAATGATAAGCTCACGATGGCATTTAAATAAAATCTAACAAATTCTTCCTGTACAGTTATAAATAATATTTTTAACTGTCGCAATAAACCCTAAGATTGACTAATTCTGTATCCAGGATCAAAGATTTTCAACGATCCAATTCAAATAGCGGAGAGATGAAGAATATCAGCAATAAAACAACTAATCGTTGGCGAATGAATACACCCAGTCTTGAAACAATAAAAACTACGGTTGGCGTAGAAGCAGATACCAGAAATGGTAGAACCAATGATGTAGTTTCATTATAGCCATACACACAAATAAGTAATTTTAAACGTTGGCCTCCAAAACGAAATATTGGATAAGAAGACAACATTTTGAAAACTTTTACAATAACTCGATTATATTAAAACAAGAAATGACCTCAAACATTGGTACAAATTGGACGAAATATATTAGTTTACGCTGATGAAAACCAATGCAGGTGCAAAAGGGCAACGTTTGAAGCACTGGGGCCGACCACCATCTCTTAAAGCAGTATTATTTTAATCTTACTTTGTCTTTTCGTACCACAACGTCCTTAAAATAAGCTTATTATAAGCTTGAAACAATGTTGTTTTCTTAGCAGTTATGTGACGTCACCTCTAAATCATTCATTCAAATCGTACTACAACGTCGTTTTTGACAGCTAGCATGGTTGTTTTTATGTCAAATTTAGCAATCTTAAAAAAGTTGCTCAGACGCGACTTTATTAACATTTTTTTGCATATTTATACAAATAAAATCGATTTTCGTGTCATATAAAGTAAGTAAATCATATTTATTTACCTAAAATTGAAGAATGGTTGTTTATCTAGTGATTTTAGTACCTGGGTGATTGATTTCTTGTTTGCTTCTAGATGGCGAATTAATACGAAATATTCGAGTTCTTAGAAGCTGAACGCAGAAATTCATAATAGAAGGAAGCGACGTCGTATGCAGCTACGTGAGGAATGTAACCCCTTAAATTTAGTAGATGCGGAGTTCATAAAACGTTACAGACTTACAAAATAACTCTCACGTAACCTGTGCGATGAGTTGAGGCCTCTCATGAAGAATCCAAAAAGATCCACAGACTTGTCTGTAGACACAAAGGTAAATACCCTTGTTTATACCACAAATTACATGTTAAAGCAGTGTATATGTGCTCCTGAACCACTTTCTTATTCATACAGTTTCTCAATTTTTTTAGGTATTGATTGCATAAGCAGTACTGAGGGTCATTTTGTGGCTCGGCAGACGGTTTCATCAGTAATCGCACAGGTTACTGCATATCTTAATGCATTGCAGATAAGACAGAAATATATAAAATTTCCAGTGAATGATCAAGAACGCAACAGAATTAAAACACAGTATGTATCTACCACATGTTTATTTGTTGAATATTTACTTTGCAAAATGACAACAATCCAGAAATAATAGTAACAAACTTATTTAAAATAATACAATGTACTAAGTATTGCCTAATTAAATCCCTATATTTTAGAATCAGAAACAGAATATTAAATATAGGTACGGGTTGTTACAATAATAATTATGTGCAGTTTATCCATAAAAAACACAAATAAAACTAAAAGAAAACTAACAATTAATTGTAATAATTTATAGTAAAAAACTTGCAGTAAAATTGAAAAAAAATACAGAAATCTCAAAATATTTCTGTATAAATTGTATTATTTACATAAAATAATTGTCATTCATTTATTGCAGATTTTACACAAGATTTGGGATACCGGGAACACAACATTTGCAATAGCGCCAACATTGCGGTGGAACAATTAAGCTATGAAGATGTGATTCAAGAAGCCCAATCACTACAAAATATGAATACGAGTGAACAGCCACGCAGTACCAACATCGCTTTGTATTGCAGCAAGGTGTGGCTACTCGGAATTCTCTTGTTGAACATTTGTGGGTAAGGCGGCTCTCAAGATCCTGAAACAATCAAAGAACCTATTTAATCAATTATTATATTATTACCTATTAAAAAAATTATAATAATAATATGAGTATAATGATGTAGAATTTATTGTTTCTTTTTATAGCGCACATCTTATTGTTACTCTTGTTTACTTGTTATTAAATTTATACACAACTGGGTACAAAGGTGGCTTAATGCCATAGACTTTCTCTACCAGACAACCTTAGGGTGATGCAGAGATAAAAACGAGGTAGATGCCAAGGGCGTCGCCAGCCAATGACTAGAGGGAAGATAGAAAGAGGATATGAATTGTAATAAATGTAATTTGTACAGTTTTAATGGTAAACTACAAGAAAAAAAAAATACTTTAAACATAATCTTCATGGGTGAAATTTTAGACTACTTAATTTTAAAATCTCATAGATTCTATCTAGTCTCTAGGGGGAAGGGCTTCAGCCCCCCTGCCCCCCTTGCCGACGCCCTTGGTAAAGGAGTAAAATAAGTTAATTTCTGACATTGATCTACATTTTAATCACTTCAATGCTTTTATTGTACCAAGCAATGATTAATGCAATAAGAGTCGACTTTTGATAAGTAGGTACCTGTAATATGGACTATTTGAAATAAAATGATTTTATTATTTTAATTATTTGAGAATGTATTATTCTTTTAGTTTACTTCCTCTACCCTGAACAATCTTTGAGTTTTTCATTCTATTTAAAAAGCATGAATGACGGGGATTTAAAGGTAAAGATATTTAATTATTTTGTACCTTTCAATGCTCAATGCAGTATTGTGGAAGTCTCCTATTTTCTGCACCAGCTCCTCCAGGACTTCGTTTGCTCTCACAGCAGCTTCAGCGTCTGTTTGTGAAGAACGAACGAGAGCACGTCTGGCAGCCTCCTGCGTCATCAGCGGTTCGTGCCATTGACGGCGACGTCTCGGGGAGCGGGTTGCAGATGGAGTAGCAGGATGTGGGGATCGTGAAGGAGTCCTGGGGGAACGAGCCGGTGGGTCTTGGACCATAGGTTCCAGAGGAGGATTTTGAGGCAATGGCTCTTGGATGGGTGCTATGGGTAGATTTTGGATAGGAATGAACAACATGGGATTCAGAATAGATTCTGAAGCTGGGGAATCCTGCACATCTACAACCGTTGTAGCAGTGCCAATTTCTGGAGGCTAGAAAGAGAACATAATATAAACTATTTGCTTTATAACAATAGTTTTTTTTCATTAAGCTTAAGTAGGTACCTAATAATTTTTATTTATTCTGCAAATGGTTCCACCCGGACACCTGGTTAGCCCTGACCAAAATCTTTTCCTAGTATATGGAGAAAATTTTCTTTCAATGCTGTCAAGGGCTTCTCAGTGGAAGGTCCTCCACCAGTACGTGCATGAGAAGATTGTACAGCAGCTACTCTGACTTTTATTTTAGCCTTGTAATCTACCCAGTGCAAAAAATAAAAAATGGCTTATTTAATATTGTTATAGGGAGTGTTTAATTACCTACCTTAAAAAAAACAATATGTATTTACTTTAGACCAGCCTCTCCAATCTTTATAGGCTCCATCGCCTTGCGAGTTAAGGATATCCGCAATCTCTCGCCACTTTTTTTCTGAGTACTCCTTTGCTTGTAGGGAGCGATTGAACGAGGTAGCCATGTCCTTATTGGAGTCCGAAAATTCCCATAGCCTCTCTACCTGCCGCCCTGAAACCCGGGTCAGTCTTCGGCTGCAAAATGAAAAACAAAACACTTAATCCACATACAATTATTTATAACCGCGTCGACTGAAACTAAAACATTGATCACATTATATATAATGTAACCGCATCAACTTAAACAATAACAGCACAATATTTCTTTGTTTTACAATTTCAGTGACCAAATAAAAATGTTCAACTCACATACCTTGTTTCCATGTTGACTGCGCAAGGAATAATAAATAAGTAAGATAAAATAAGTTAAACCACTTTGTTAACCACTTGAAAGCCCAATCTTTGAAAGCCCACTTATTCACAGAGAAAATAATCACTTCTTTCAATCACACATAATAAATAACAAAAAAATTAACCCCATTGAGTTTCGAATTTCGCTCGCACTCTACAAACTTGATAAGTAAACATTTCGTTCCGAATATACCATGTCACAATCTTACAATCTAACCTTAACTTTTTTAAATTTTTCTGATTACTTTCCAGAGCAAAATCTTTAAATATTTGTATTAATTTAATAGACATTTCGATTGGAATTATTATTTTTACAAACCAATATTTTTAAAGTTAAATAATCACTTATATTGTTACAATTTTATGCTTCGGAATGACTTATTGGGTACGATTCTGAACAACGCGTAAAAGAGATAGCGCTATACTGTTTGTATAGCGTTGTTTCTTTTCGTTTTTTAGCAGGCTATAGACAATTCCTGCAAATCATTCGTTCTATCACAGCACTAAGCAGGAATGAAACAAAGCTAAACTATTTACGTTGTGGTACGAATATGAGTAAGATTATTATAAGCTTGAAACAAAACTCTCTTAAAGTAAGATTGTTTTGTAAAAGGTTGTGGTAAGGCCCCTGATCCGAATATCGTGGCGAATTTTGTAGAACAAAACAAAAACTTAAGACGGATAAAATAAATAGCAGAGATAAAGATGAAAATACTGATGGGACAGATTTTATACGTATGGAGTAAAATACGAGTGAAAAGGTACAAATAATAATTATAGACGATCTAAGATATAGTGACTGGTAGTTTTAAACTAACTTTTGTAAGAATGTGTTGGCAACTAATTGTGAGGGCTTGTGTAGTGAGCGGTTTGGATTTAGATTAAGCATTTTTGTACGGGCTATTTTGTGAATTTGTACAAATAAATGTAAACCTTAATGTAAAAGAAATAATCTTTATATTTTATGCACCGATTGATTTTCCTTTTTGCACCTTTTAGTTAACAATGTTGGTTTGGGAAAACGTAATGCGCACGATTGGAATTAGATTTTATTGTTTAGATTGAATCAATGTTAGCACTTCAGGTGACCGGCAAAGCACGGGTGGATCAAGGCGTTACACAAAGTATGTGGTTTGTAGCTGACTATAGATATAGTTACTAATATAGCATCAAAATTGTTCTGCTTTATTTTAAGGATACTTTGTTAATTTAGCTTAAAATGCTTTGTCTGTTGTATGTTTTAATGATTTTATTTGACATTCAGTTCATGGCTTTGAGTACATCACGTTTTTTTAAATCAAATTACACTATAATTATATATTTTAGCGTAAAAGCACATGACATATTTGTTAACACTTATTCTATTTTATTCATTTATTTCAAAATTAATAAGAGTATTCTAGGCCACGATCTGATCTACATATTTTCTAACTCAGTTTGATTAATTTAGGCATTAAATTGCAACTAAAGCTATTCGCGCTTCAAATTTTTTTGTATAAGATTTCTAAACATTATTTGTATTGGCTTCTTACTGGTGACTAATAAGATACATTTTGATATTCGTTATACGATTGTAAAAAACTTGTTTGGCAATATTTATTACTGGTAATGACCAGACTTTAACATATCTCTGAAATCTTTAAGCCAGAGTGTTATGTGATGCAACAATTAAGTACAACTATAAATACTCATAAGTACCACGGCGAAATAAAAAAGACCCTTATTTACTAAGTATTGCAAAACGTAAAACGTACCTAACGGTAAAATTTCATTTATTGATTTGCAGTTTATTGTGGCGCTGTTTTCAAAGGTCATTTGGGAAAATATACGTCTGATCAGATGCAGTAAATTCTGTATTAGTACCCTATTTATTTATCTACATGTTATAATGTTACCGTTGCCGTGATATATATGTTATGTTGTACGGCTAAAATTACATTCCAATCTATTCAATATTTGCCCTGTTAGACATAGAAATTGGACAAGCTCTACACAATTTATGTCAAATTTCTATTTCTAGTTAGGTAAATCGTGGTTAAATAGGTTATTAATGTTGGCCGATAATGAATAATCCACTAGTATTTCGTTTATTATTATCAAAGTAACAATTTTGCATATAAAATAACATTGTGTGTTCTAACTTAAAGCTATTGCTATTCATGCATCCTTTTATTTTTTAAACTTTAACTTTGTTGCTAACAATATTGTTTGTGTGCAGATACAGGACACTGATGGGTCATCCGCTGTCTAGGACGCAGACGACGACGAATTCTACATCGACTCGTACACTCTCCTCGTATTCTCGCGATGAATTGCGGATGAACTCCATCAAGAAATAGATATTATTTCTGTAAAGAATAAATGCTTGCATAGAATAGATTCCTGGGCAGGATCAAAAGTATTTGTAGTCCCTTAAAAAAACCTAGATAATCTAGGAGTAGAGAATTTCTACTATAACCTAGAACATATTACTGCAAATCGGTAACGCATTACGGGATTCTTATTTTATATTAGATACCTACATGAATTTTCCAGAGCTTTAGCCACTGCTATTTTTATTTAATTCTCTATGCGTTAACGCTTTGCAGATAATGTTGACACTGACTATCTCAAGTCTTACCATATCACACCTAATAACAGTAATAACTGTGAATTTGTAATTGTTCATTGTTGTTGTGCTTATAGCCTATTATAACACACTCCATACAACTATACCTGTTGCTTTTAAATATAAACAGATGGCGTTTTTAGACGTGCCGTATTTGTGTCTATTCTGTGCATATAGTCTCGTTAGATTCGTTATCTGCTGAGATATACATACTGAGCACATTGTGTATACTCCGGCTTGGCCTCTATTTGATATCTTTCCACTTATTGGCAATTGAAATGTGAACTTTACTTTATAAGAATAAGAGTGTTCTTTTCTTTATTTGAAAACATGTAAAATTTTAAAAATATTAATACTTATGTCTTATATACCGTTTCAAGAATAATGCTCTTAAGAAAGAACACAACTGCAAATCCTAGCACCATTGTTCCTGGTTTAAAAAAAAAAAAATTGTATGAGAATTTTTTGTCAAACCTTTAATGAAACAACGATTTTTCTTGCTCAGCTATGTATCACTATGTATTTTAGGGAAGGTGGCAATAATGGTTCGGGCGGGTACAAATAATCGGTTGTTTTTTGTGCGAACACAATACATAAACCATTGTAACTTTCGCTCCTCGCTTAAAATAAAAAATCCCGACCGAATCAATGTTGCCGCCTTGATCATACTTTCACAACTATTCAAATTAGAATTATCACAAGTGTTCAAATAGCCGATTTGAATAAAACTGAACAATTAGCTGATGTTGATGTAACTGTTAAAATGACTGATGATGAAGCTCTTAAAATAGCTGATGATGACACCGTTGAAACAGCTGATGATGAAACTGTTGAAATATCTGATGGTGAAACTGTTGAAATGTCTGATGATGAAACTGTTGAAATAGGTGATGGTGATAAACCTGATAAAAATGTTGATATGTAACTATGAAGACAGCTTATATGTATGTTGATAATGGCAGCATTTGTATGATGACAATGAATGACAAAACTGTCTTGCATTCGTAATTGTAAGTTTTTTATGTAATTAATATTTTCTTGCACTCCGAAATGTTATTCTTTGTGTCTCAAAACTTGAATCTTTTGCGCACCTAGATGTGACTATGGAGTGAAAAATTAGCTTAAAAAACTTATGATAGCATTTAATAGTTTTTAAACCTAATGATATGCCATATTATTATTAATATATTGTTTGATAGTTTTTATTTTAAAATGTCATGTATTTAATGTATTTAAATAAAGTCATGGACGGCCTAAAGAAGCGGAAATAGTAAAAAACAGGTCTAACATACAAATGAGTTAATGTACTATAACGCGGAAAATATTTTTGAATACATCAATGCAATTCATTAAGAAGTCGATGACGATCTATTTGTTTTTCAGCATTAGCTACATAATGCTGTTGATCTCAAGTAAATGGTGGTAGCCCCGCTAAGTGTACGCACATCACAAAAAAAAACTTGGTTGATAGGCTTATATTTTAAATAATCATAATAAGTTAAGTATATCATTTATTACAATTTTATTGTTATTTTCATTTGCGTGGCGAGGAGTATTCCTGATTTGCCTCATTGCCAACTGTGCAAAAAAAATATGGTAATCTTGCAATTATAGCAATTTTAAAATTAAATGTGTTACTTATTTTTATTTTATCCTTTTTGTACCATAAGATCTAGAGATAGGATGGGTATTAACCAGCTCTGTGTCTTTGCTCCGTGCATGAGGCATAGCAATATGCTGAGCGGTGGCCGTTTTGCGCGGATGTGACGCATATCTTACCACACTTCTTGGCTCTGTACATGTATTTGTTCTATGTTCTTGAATTTTTTGGTAATTTTGTGCGTCACTTTTGATGCAAATGAATATTTTTCCTTTCTTTCTTCTTTCTATTGTCTTAAACAACCTTTAGTAATCCTAAATTCAATTATTTACAGTTCACATTCTACCAACAGCTGTTACAAAGGTATTAAAAATACTGCTCAACCAATTATTAATATATACAACATGCAACTTATATTTCCTTTAGTAAAAGGACGGAAGAAATCTTACTTAAAGTAGGTAATAGTAGTACCTAAACATAATTCACAATTATGTAAATACCATCGAAATGGTATGTAAATACATAGCTGTCATAGATTAGTGCTGCAGATAAAATGTTACAACGCTATCTGTGTGGATGCCGTTCAAATAAGCCTACATAATTGCGGAACAGGAGAATTTAAGCCAAATTTACCAAGTTTGTTACCTCAGAACTCCGGATTTATAAACCGATATGGATTTTTATTTTTATATGAAAGATTTTCAGATTGGTCCCATTTTTATCAAAATTCAGTTTGATAATGGGTTCCATGTGGAATTGAGGGAACTCTTCAAATATTATAGGCATACATATTATAGTGATTTTGGTATTTTCATCAACAATCAAGCATTTGCATTCAGAAAGTATCATATTTTGGTGAAAATCTCTAGAAGATCTTTAGAGATAAAGAAGGGAACTCTTCAATAGATGACAGCAAATCATCGGGGATTGCAGCAATCGCAACACAAACAGTTTCGGAAGTCGGTGCCAATTTTTTCTTAAATCAAATCGAATCAAAAGCACCTACTTCCTAAACGGTTTCATACAAATTATTTTATTATTTTTGAAGTCGGTTTTTACTTTTTTTTATTTATTTATTTATTTAGCAGCTGCCTACTGTACTTACAGTTGCCCAACACGTACAGTAGGCTAAGTTATAAAGTTAAGTTAAGTTTTAAAGTTTATATTAACATAACATAACATCACGCCTGTATTTCCCATAGGCAGAGGTGTAATAGTACACCCACATTTCGCCAGTTATGTTAGTCCCATGTAATAGGGGGCGAGCCTATTGCCATCAACCGGGCACAAACCCAGACTCCGGGTTGCTACTGAGAATTTCCTATTCCTAAGTTTATATTATGTTTTAAATAATTTGTAACGAACTCGTTTAAAACAACCAGAAGTCGATATTTTTTATACCAAAATAAACCAATTTGTCAGCTTTTGTCATAAATTTTTAACTGATTATAAAAAGGAAAAATTAAGTAACCTAACATTCCATGTAGGTATTACCATTTTACTGATATTTGTAGGTTATAATAACAATATTAAATCTGGTTAATAACAATATTAAATTACACTGAAGTTTGCCTAATAATATGGGCTCGTATTAAGTAACTTTGGCCATTACTTCGCAGTTCTTCTACATTATGTACATGTTCTGCTAAAACTAACTTGGGGACTCGGTTACTTGGGGAACCCCTAATGGACGCACTCCGCCCGGGGAAGGCGGAGCCAGTGTCTGACTCTTACCGACTAAAACCACCACGGTGTTCCTCTTCCAACCATTAGCCGGGGGTGTGGGAAACTTATAGTCATCCAACCATCCCCGGCAGGTTCCGGCTCGCCACTAGTAGGCGAGCCCCTTCTCCCCGTGCGGCATCATCGGCCGCACCCTTCTCTTGCCTGGCGCGCGCGGAACACGATGCGCCACCATCACGGGCCTTGACTGATCGGGCGACGGGCTACCCCGAGTCCGCAAAGCCGTCCCAAGTCCTCAAGTCCTCCCAAGCGTTCTGGCTCCCGACTATAGCCAAAGCAACGGCCGGAAGCGAGAGATCGCTGCCGCCTACTGCAGTGATAAGGGCAAGGCGCTGCGTGGCCCAAAATCCTGTTCTTAATATAGTCTCCATGTTTATTTGACTTTAAATTGCATTTATAAAGAAAATGTTACACATTTATAGACGTTTTTATAAAAAAAAAAAACAATTATGGCTTTTTTTGTAAAGAGAACAATCTGTCAAAATAATTCACGGTGTCTGAAATGTTGCGATCGCTAGATGGCGCCCCTGTCGTGCACAAAGCGAATAGGTGACAAGATTTCTGCATCGACAGACACACAACATCACGCCTGTATTTCCCCGAAGGGGTAGGCAGACATGTGATAGTACGCCTATATCTCGCCAGTTATAAGTCCCATGTAATAGAGGGCGAGCTTATTGCCATGAACTGGGCACAAATCGAGACCCAAATGAGAATTTTCTAACGAAAAAGCCCAATAACGCTACGCCGGACCCGGGAATCGACTCAAGCAGTCGTGCTTAGAAAAGAAAGAAAGATAAACTTTCATTTGGCACAGAACAGTGACAGCACAACAATAACATCAATAAAATGACTAAATTTAGAGATAAGTAAACATGGGGCAGGCCCATGCTAAAAGGGTTACCAACTCAACATGTGCTGGCGTGGAACATCCAGCGCTGATTTTCAGATTGCACTCGCTTGTCACCACTAATAAAAAAATGGCAGACATGTTGTTCGGGATTTTACAAATCTATGCTGTTGCTCACATTTATTTATTAATTTTGCTCACATAGTAATCTTTTAAAGAAGCGCTTTACGCCTAGTATGCAATCAATCTTTGAATCTGAATCAGTATGTGCGAATAGAGCAAGTATTCAAAAAAATTATCTATGAGATCGTTATCTCTCGGTAATACTTTTTGGGACATTTTTACATAGCACCATCTAGTCCCTAACTAAGCACAGCTTGTACGGTCGACCGCACGTCGGTGGTAACACTTTGACATTAGCAGCATCTTTATTTCGTAAGCAGTAAGGGAGGTTTTCGAATTGAAGTGTTACCACTGTCATGCAGTCGACTGTACAATGTGTACTTGACAATGGATAAAATACTTATATACATTTTTTTTTGTTAATACATTCTCATAATACATAAGAAACACCCTGACTAACACAAACACTTCTGTTCATCACACAAATATTTGTGTCCCGTGGGATTCGAACCCACGACCTCGTGATCAGCAGTCGCACACTCGAACCACTAGACCACGGACTTCCAAGCTTTTGGAAACTACCCTGAATTTAAAGATACATTAATTATTATAATTGTAGGGACAACTAGGCTAGGTGCGCAATTCGCAATAAATAAATATAAGATCAAGTTTTTAATCAGGTTTGATGGTAAACCTGTTTTGAACAAGAAACTATCAAGAGGTGCACGAAGGCGCGCTTGCGATCACCATGCAACAGTCACCACAAGGCTACCAAATGCAGCGGTCGACCAAAATTAAGCGACCACAACTTACGCAAATGTGGACCTTATTGTCTTTCATTCTCTCGATTATCTCCGGGATTTTGTCGGAATCCCAACTTTGCAATTACCAAAAGAGTGTAGAACTAACAAATTTGACGTATAACGGTGTTGCGTACGAGGAAAATGAATATTTTGTGGATAACGAGACTGGGGTGGAGAGAGGATGTGTTTGTCTAAAGGGGGTCTGTGCCAGGAAGTGTTGTCCGTTTGGGCAGATTTACGATCTTGTACCAAGAGGTTGTGTTAATATTTCGAGACCATTCGATCCACCTGTGTGGGAAGATAATACACTAAGAGAAGGATTCAACGCATCGAAAGAGTTTATTTTCATGTTTGGTAAAATGGAGTGCTCGGACGCTGACAACGAGAGCAGACTCCCTGTGTATCCAGCTGCGAGAGAGTTTCGTTTGAGGACGGTGAGAAAAATACTTGTAGATTTTTTCTGGTTATTAAATAAGTTAGTCAAAATAGTATAAACACAACGTTCTGTTCTTACAATGTGGTTTGACGAGAGCAGACTCCCTGTGTATCCAGCTGCGAGAGAGTTTCGTTTGAGGACGGTGAGAAAAATACTTGTAGATTTTTTCTGGTTATTAAATAAGTTAGTCAAAATAGTATAAACACAACGTTCTGTTCTTACAATGTGGTTTGCTTATGTTTACACGGCCAAAACTCGCTAGTAAGTTAGTCAAAATAGTATAAACACAACGTTCTGTTCTTACAATGTGGTTTGCTTATGTTTACACGGCCAAAACTCGCTAGCGTTTACACGGCCAAAACTCGCTAGCGTCTCCGTAAATTATTTACATGAAAGATTGTACAGCGCCCCTAGCGGTCACAGAAATAATTAAAATTCGTACCATGAGTACTATAGATTTCGATAGGTAAGAAACCTCACGTAATCTATTCGATAGTCACTAACGTTTTGCAGCAGTTACCATACAAAACGGCACCATGAGTTACAAATTCGACAGACGCTATCGAAAAATACGCTTGCGATAGTAGTTACGTAGCTCACTAGCATTTTGAGGTGTGAAACATATGTTTACATAATAATTAAATACGTTTTAGAGTATATTAAAGTCAAAATAATGTCTGAAAGAGCTTATTTAATGAGTATATGAGTTGAGCCTAGCTAAATTTACACTTTCAAAGTTTCAAGTGGCTTTGCTTATCTACCTAATTTACCTGCGTTGTTTAGGGGCAACTATTTGGAAATTTTGTGCCTTTAAGTTTGAAATAATTTATTAGAAACATACCTTTCCATGAACTTCGCCAACAATTGAAATTGTGACCCACTCACACACCCACTGTGTCTTCATTGTTTTCTATTTTATAAATAAACTTATCAAAAATGCCGCGAGCCACACACAATCACACAACGTCAACAAAATTACAAATAATTTAATAGACGACACGACAGTGAAATATTTCAAGGTATAAACATTCAATAATCACTAAATACCATAAGCACTTCACTAACATAAACACAAACCGCTGACCTTTCAATGTCAGTCGGAATATTTCGTGTTGACTGTTATAACATATTTAGCATAGCGATACCACTACATTTTTAACATATGAGCCGTTCTCTCTTCTTTGTACTGAGAGAGAAAGAAAGAGAACATGAGTGATGTTAGCTAGTTAACTACGTTATACCAACATAACAGTTCAAAGACGATCGAGCTTACTCTAGCGCCTCCGTAAGGATCCGTAAAACTCATGGTGCAAGCATTATCGAAATCTATTTGAACCACGTTAACACGCTAGCGAGTTGGACGCTAGCGAGTAATTTTACGATAACAACTCATGGTAGGCGTACAGGAGTAGCCGGTATAGGGAGCTAAAACAGATATTTTAAAAATCATTGTTTAGTCTGTTATAATGCAATTAACCCTTTATGTTAAATTCCTACTATCCTACTAATCCCGGCCCACACCTCTGACTTTTCGGATTCATGTGCGGATCAGAATTTGATTATCACTTGCTTTAACGGTGAAGGAAAACATCGTGAGGAAACCTGCACACCTGAGAGTGCTCCATACAGTTCTCGATGGTGTGTGTAGTCTACCAACCCGCACTAGGCCAGCGTGGTGGACTAAGGCCTTAACCTTCTCATACTGAGAAGAGGCCCGTGCCCAGCAGTGGGACAGTAATGGGCTGATTAATGTTAATGTTAATGTAATCCTACTAATTAAAAATTAGAGTACGCTGTTTTAATTTTTCTACGTATATTGGAGTAACATGTCCTTTGGTCTAGTGTTCACTAGCGCGACTACTAAGTGTGGGCCCTGGATTCGATTCCCGAGTCGGGATAAAAGTGTTATTGAGATTTTTCTGTCAATAAAATTTCTCAGTAGCATCCTGGAGTCAGAAAGTTGGCGGTGCGCTACCTGCTCTCGTGCCTCGGAGAGCACGTAAAGCCATTTATCCTGCGCCTGGTCTCTCTCCGGTCGTGGCGGATTGCCGTCCCACTGGATTATGAGAGTGAGTGAATAGAGAGTGTACCTGTGTTTACGCACACACTTGTGCACTGTTATACTTACCTATGTCCCGCGCAGTTGGCTAGCCTCCATTGAGATTGGCCGTCGTGAGCGAAATTCGGGAATTCGGCAGTCGGGACTCTTTTAAAAGGAAAGTTTGGAAGTTCTTTCTAGATAAAATTTTTGCAGAATCATCTCATTAGTATTTTATCTATGACTATAATAGTATATTATTATATATATTTAGTACTACTTCTTCTTCGTGTCGACATAAGCTATATAATAATAACAGCTCATGTCGTGGGGAAAAGATTAGCCAGTCAGCAGGTTGGTAGCGGGGCTGACTGCCCAGAGTGCGCCGGACGATCAATTAAATATCGTCACTCGTGGAGGCTCTTTTAATGCACCCCAGTACTTATTGTATGTTACATATATATACCTATATATGTTTATCTATTGTTTTAGCGGTAATTTATTTCTCATCTTGTTTTGTGTCGTGAATCAATATTGCACCTGCCTTGTCATCTCTGTATCACCCTAAGGTTGACTGGGAGAGAATGCCTAAAACATTAAGTCCGCCTATGTACACTATGCCTATGTTGCATAAAGTTTAAATAAATAAATAAATTCAGCCTGGAGGACATTACTATGTCACCCCTCCACGCATGGGTGTTGTAAAAGATGAATTAGTGATATGTTGTGAGGCAGCAGCAGTTTCCTGTGAGCTAATTATTACTACCAACCGCTAACTGCAAACAATAACAATAATAATAGCAATAATATAACTGCTGTTACTGTCATCATTAACCTGTCTGCATGCACATGGTAGTTAGAAAGAAAGAAAGAAAGAAAGAAAAATGTTTATATGACACAACTGAGACACATACAAAAGAAAGGATATGACATGAACAAGAAATAGATAATAGTGAAGAAGTAACAAAGCGAGGAAAAAGTCATTGACAGTCATGCGCCATGTGTGTCTCAAAATTGTGACAAATGGGTGTCCAGCTCAGAGTATTGCCAGGTTATTAAACCTGACGCTGGTATTCTGCTGGATCCCTGTTGTGACGTAGGATGTCGAGCAAACTTCACAATTAGTAAAAATAGTTTGTGTGTGTGTGTGTATTAAGAGTGTGATTATGAATAGAAAAATATATTAAGTATACGATAAATATATGTGAGTGACTAAAATATATATAATTAGATAATTTATTTGTAAACAACGTTATGTGATACTCGATAAAATAGTTAGGCACTGCTGCATGGCACTGCCAATACATATTCCCTAGTACATAATATTACTCCAGTGATTCCCTATGAGAATGGCATGGTCGTTGACATTCTCATGTCAGCAGTGATATTTCATAATGATGGAATAAAAAGTAATTCCAGAACCCATGGCTCTCTTAGGTTCTTGCTAGGTTATCAAACTTACTATTTCTCATCTAGTGAAAAACTAGCAAAGAATCCTCCCTCGGCTTTCATTTATATCCCAAACACATTACATTCACATACTATCTTGCCCCGCATATGGAGACTATTAACTTACTATTAATTATTATTATTAAGAGCCTATACTGTCCCACTGCAGGGCAAAGGCCTCCCCACTCTTTTTCCACCTCTCTCTATCTGTGCCTGTTATGGACCAGTCTTTTTGGAAGGAGTCCAGTTCATCCCGCCATCTCTATAGGCCTACCGCGTTAGCGTTTGCCATTTTTAGGGACCCATTGGGTTGCAAATTTGGCCCATTGATTGTCTGGCATGCGGCAGATGTGTCCAGCTTAGTTCCACTTCGGAAAGCTGCAAAGCTTTCCGAGCGACGTCAGTTATCTTCGTCTTGGAACGGATGATTGTGTTTTTGATCCGGTCGACAAGTTTAATGCCTAGAATACTCCGTTCCATTGCTCTCTGACAACTTACTATTGTCCAACAATTTATTTTGTACCAACGCAGAGTAAGTACGGAACTTCTCCTAAGTCATGGTTAGAGAGTTCACACACCAAACGCATCGCCATAAAGAAGATAATATTTCCGTTTTTTACCACACGTATTGCTCTTTGCAATACAGCAGGCTACAGCACCGTAGACCACATCCATAGTGTTCGGCAGATCATACAGAAGACTGAAGAGTACAATCAGCCGCTGTGTATGGCGTTCGTGGACTACGAGAAGGCCTTCGACTCTATCGAAACTTGGGCAGTTCTGGATGCTCTTCAGCGATGTCACATTGATGAGCGGTATATAGAGATGCTGAGATGCCTATACAACGCTGCTACCATGACTGTTCAGCTCCAGGACCAAAAGACGAAGCCAATCCAACTGCGCAGAGGGGTGAGACAAGGGGATATAATATCCCCGAAATTGTTCACTAACGCGTTGGAGGACGTCTTCAAGACACTGGACTGGAATGGACAGGGTATCAACGTGAACGGCGAGAACATCTCACATCTCCGTTTTGCCGATGACATCGTTGTAATGGCTGAGTCGCTGGAACAACTGGGCGAAATGCTGCACAGCTTAAACGGAGCCTCTCGACGTGTCGGTCTCGGCATGAATCTGGACAAGACTAAAGTCATGTTCAATATGCATGTCATGCCGAGGCCAATATTCGTCGAAGGGTCGGCACTCGAAGTTGTAACGGAATACGTCTACCTAGGGCAGGCAATTCAGCTTGGTAGACACAACTTCGAGAAAGAAGCCACAGAAGGATCCGTCTGGGCTGGGCAGCATTTGGCAAACTTCGCCGAGTCTTCTCGTCGCCTATACCGCAAAGTTTGAAGACAAAAGTCTTCAACCAGTGCGTCCTGCCTGTCATGACTTACGGTGCCGAGACGTGGACACTGACAGTTGGGCTAGTCCACAAGTTTAAAGTCGCTCAGCGAGCTATGGAGCGAGCTATGCTTGGAGTTTCTTTGAAGGATAAAATCCGAAACGAGATTATCCGGAGAAGAACCGGAGTGACCGACATAGCTTGTAGAATCAGTAAGCTGAAGTGGCAGTGGGCTGGCCATGTCTGTCGAAGGACCGATGGCCGCTGGAGCAGACGAGTCCTTGAGTGGAGACCGCGAATCGGCAAACGCAGCGTAGGGCGCCCCCCTGCCAGGTGGACCGACGACCTAAAGAACGTGGCTGGGGGGGACTGGATGCGGAAGGCAGAGGACCGAGCGTTGTGGCGCAACTTGGGAGAGGCCTATGTCCAGCAGTGGACTGCGATAGGCTGATTTGATGAATAAAAAAGGCGGACGGAATCTCGCTAAACAAAGATTGAAGCACTTAATTTTATTGCTCTTTGCAATCACAAGAAACCCAGACCTAGGCGTACAAGTACTAGATAGACCCTTCATACATTAATGCGTCACACAATACGTCAGCATTGGGCTTCCTCTAGACGCTGATGACGCGTTACTTACCTTACGACAATTTACCTACTACTGGCGAACTACTTATGCATGGTAATTAACATAACATAACATCACGCCTGTATTTTCCCGAACGGGTAGGCAGAGGTGTATAGTACACCCACATTTCGCCAGTTATGTTATAGTCCCACGTAATAGGGGGCCAGCCTATTGCCATTAACCGGGCACAAATCCATACTCCGGGCTGCTACTGAGAATTTCCTAATGAAAAAACTCAATAACACTTTGCCCGACCCGGGAATCGAACCCAGGACCCCACGCTCAGCAGTCGCGCTTGCGACCACTAGACCAACGAGGAAGTCAATTAAAATGATATTATTTTGGCATGGTAATTATAATGATATTATGTCACATAGTCTTTTCTCTTCACAGGTATAGATTACGTGACTGGTCTTATCCAGGCATTGGTCGTGGTCCACATATACGTCATTACCACCGATGAACATGTGCCGAACCCAGCTTTTGGTGTCAAACTTTGTGGTTATTTGGACAGTTTAAAATTTTTGACTTATACCCATGGGCGTACCCTGCATTTGGCCTGGAGGGGGGGCAAATCAGGATTCCTTGTAGATATCAAATGAAAAATAAATAGGATTTTTTTTGCATAAATTAGAATAAGTACAGTCTAGTTAAACATAATTAATGCTGAAAACCATTTAAAAGTACAGATATGTTACTGCGCTCGTAATCTGAAGACTCGAAAACGTCCTAATTAGGACGTTTTTCTATTAATCTGCGTCAACCAAGGCACTGAACGTGACTGGTGACACAAAAAAACTAAAATGCCGTCCTGTGTGTACAGAAAGTGTTCCAATTATGACGCGAAAGTAACTTGAAGTAACCAACTTACTTACTTTATACTAGTTTATGTGTATTGTGCTGCCACTGCATACGTAACATTTTTTTCGTTTATTTTGTTAGGGTATGACTTATATATACTTTTAAATATCATTGGATATGATTCATTAGAATTTCAGTTCAGCCCGTGCAGCAAACCAAAATGAGTCTTGGAGTTCAAAACGAGAACTTTGCACTCTATACGATGTTTATAAATATAGCAGCATCCGTTAACTGTGAACTAGTTTTCCTGCGAAGTGAGCTGGTGTTTTAATAACATAAATCATTTATTTCAGATTTGCATCCATTTTGTTATTAAACATAGCCCTACAACCTAATGTTAGTAAATTACAAATTTCGAATTGAGATTAATTGAATGTAGCTTACGTAGTTTATACTATGCCACTGGGGCATGTAAGCGTAACCAATGCTCCAGTTTTGGTGCCGAAGCACTGTAATCAAAAGCTATTGACGTCTGTGATCTAGTGGTTCGAGGTTCGAACTGCTGAGCACGAGGTCGTGGGTTCGATTCCCACAGGACAAAAATAATTGTGTGATGAACATAAGTGTTTGTGTTGGTCTGGGTGTTTCTTATGTATTATAAGTATGTATGTACAAAAAAAAAGTATATAAATATAATATTCATTGTCTAGTACATAACCATAACATAAGCAGCCCATTACTGTCCCACTGCTGGGCACGGGCCTCTTCTCAGTACGAGAAGGCTAAGGCCTTAATCCACCACGCTGGCCTAGTGCGGGTGGCGGACTACACACACCATTGATAACTGTATGGAGCACTCTCAGGTGTGCAGGTTTCCTCACGATGTTTTCCTTCACCTTTAAAGCAAGTGATAATCGAATATAAATCCGCGCATGAATTCGAAAAGTAAGAGGTGCGGGCCGGGTTCGAACTCAGACCCTCCTGCATGGAAGGCAAGCGTTCAACCACTAGGCTATCACTGCTGTACTTGTCTAGTACCCATAGCACAAACTCTGCTTGGTTTGGGACTAGATGGAGCTGTGTAAAAATGTCCCAAAAATATTTAATATTATTATTTTATTATTATTATTAAAGAAAATAAAAAAAATGTGATTTCACAGGATGGCAAGCTCTACGTGGACATGCCCTCCAACGTACCCCCTGTGGTCATCTATGAACCTCACAAGTATTGCATTGACACCTTCGTTTCCGATGGTCAGTCACCACAACTGAATGCGATTATCTGCTACGTTTCGGTACCAGAAAATAATCATTATGGAATGAGCAGTAGTTGTAAGTTTTTTTTTGTTTTACTTCATCATCATCATCATCATTTCAGCCAAAAGACGTCCACTGCTGGACATAGGCCTCCCCCAAGCATCGCCACAACGACCGGTCCTGTGCCATCCGCATCCAGCGGATTCCCCCGCCCCCCGCGACCTTCACCAGGTCGTCGGTCCACCTTGTGGGGGGCCTACCCACGCTGCGCCTTCCAGTACGCGGTCGCCACTCCAGAACTTTACTGCCCCATCGGCCATCCGTTCTGCGAGCAATGTGCCCCGCCCACTGCCACTTAAGTTTGGCAATTCTTCGGGCTATGTCGGTTACTTTCGTTCTCCTGCGAATCTCCTCATTTCTGATTCGATCACGCAGGGACACTCCGAGCATAGCCCTCTCCATTGCCCTTTGAGTGACTTTGAGCCTTCTTATGAGGCCCATTGTGAGCGACCACGTTTCAGTACCGTAAGTAATTACTGGCAACACACACTGGTCAAAAACTTTCGTCTTGAGACACTGCGTTTTGTTTTACTTAAATTATTTTATATTTTATCATAAGAAAAATGGAGCATCAAAAAATAAAAAATAATTAGAGCAGAAACACATTTGCAATTAGTTGCACTGTAATAGTTGCATTGATAAACTATGGATGCAACTAGTTGCTAGTGTCATCATCATCATCAATTCAGCCGAAAGACGTCCACTGCTGGACATAGGCCTCCCCCAAGCATCGCCACAACGACCACGCTAGTGTGCGTAACTTCCATGCTTTCTATAGATCAATCCAACTATTAAATAAATATTTTTGGGACATTTTTACACAGCACCATCTAGTCCCAAACTAAGCAGAGCTTATACTATGGGTACTGGACAATGGATATATAATACTTATGTCCCTTTTTTTGCATGTATAATAAATTGCCATCCAATGTAAAAATGTAAGATCATTTATTTATTTATTTATAATTTATGTACACACAATAACATATGAAATGAGACAGCATTAAAATTATTTACAAGAAAGGTGCTATCATTTAGAAGTTTTAAATCTCAACTGTCTCAATATATAATTGAAAAATTTTCACCTTCCTATTGAGGCTATGAAACTATTGAATGAGTGTTCGGCGATTATTAGAATAAACTAAAATGTTATTAATAATAAAACAAAGTTTAACCGGATTAAATCGCGTATATTATTTAAATTGGTTTTCCTGACGTTTCGAAAGCTTTGCAGCATTTCGTGGTCGCAGGTAGACTAAGATGACAATCGTCTTTACAGATATTTCTAAAAAGTTATTTTAATCTACCGTACAATATTATTAATTAAAATAACTTTTTAGAAATATCTGTAAAGACGATTGTCATCTTAGTCTACCTGCGACCACGAAATGCTGCAAAGCTTTCGATACGTCAAGGATACCAATTTAAATAATATACGCGATTTAATCCGGTTAAACTTTGTTTTATTATAATGTGTAGTGATCGCGAAAACCTAAGAAGTTATTATGTTATTACTATTTTCATGTAAGTGGCATTATTGTCTTTTTGAAAATAAACTTTAAACCGAAAAATCTAAGAGAAAGCTAAAAAAATAAGAAAGAAGATAAGAACAAACCAAAGCATTAGTTCAACAATAATTCTTGTGCTCTGATAAACTCTAATTTAGCTTAGGAAATCTTAGTATATAATCAAAATAACGTTTACCCTCAGTCTCTTTTCTACACTCACTCTATCTTTCAAAGGTTTGCTGGTAGAAAATCGCCTTTGTGCATGTAATTTCTATTTAATACTGTACTGTGTTTTAATACTGTATTATTCTGGTGTACAATTTTTTTTTTGCATTGTATTTATTGTATGCTTTAGCATAAGAATATTGTCAAGTTCTTGCATAACAGTTTTTCAGAGGACGTGCGAATCGTTCCACAAAATAATACATTCAAATCTTTTCATCACACTTGCTCGTAAAGTATTCTTGTTGCACCGCTTTTAGGTTCATAATGTAGCTAATAACAAACGCGTGCTTTTTAGGGTTCCGTACCCAAAGGGTGCAAACGGGACCCTATTACTCTCGCTACGCTGTCCATCCGTCCGTCCGTCTGTTTGTCACAGGGCTGTATCTTTGTAACGGTAATATATAACCAATTGAAATTTTCACAGAATATGTGTTACTATGGTGCCAATTACGACAAATACTAAAAATATAAATAAAGTCTAAAACCAAAAGGGGTCCCCAGGTACATGAAACCTCGAAAAACATGCATTTGTTTCAACGTTTCATTTATTTATTTATTGCATAAGGTTTTTGTTCCTGTTCTATCTTCAAAACAGTAATACATACCAGCGTTAAACTTGTGCATATTATGTAGTTTAGCAACAAATACTAAAAACATTACCAACATAGATGGTAAGATACCTACGTAAGAAAGAGATACAAAAATTCACATGTCGCGTACGTCGTTGATATCTTTTGATAAACTCTCGTAAATTAAATCGGTTTCTATAGTATCAGGTCGATGGGTGGTCCGGAACCCTTCCTGTGTGAGTACCACTCACACTTGGCCGGTTTTTTTACATTATAATAACGCACTAGTGCTTTTTACTTTACAGTTTATTTTTAAATTTGAATAAATTAATTGTATTAATTAAATTATGATAACTAAACATTTCACTTCATCAAATTATTTATTTTGTCAACAATATAACATTAATTTGTGTTATAAATAAAAAAAAACTATTTATTATATTTTTAATATTAGGCTGTTTGGCGGTTTCCTTCGACCACCTGCGCGCCCATAGCTGTACGTCACCGTGCGATTACAGTAATCCGCGCGCTATTTTTCACAAATTCAATATTTGTCTAAAATATGTATATGCTTTTTTCTCGCAAGTGTGTTGAAAAACGTTGTATGACACGCGTGAGCATTGACTATTATAATCTCGGCTCCATTACGCCGCTGCAATCCAGCCTCGAGTATAATAGTCAACTTAGCTCACTTGTATCATAATGTACTATTCCAGGCATGCTGATCTCTTGCTTCTTCATGCTGCTGACGGTAGCAGTCTACGCGTGTCTACCGGAGCTCCGCAACCTTCACGGCATGGTGCTGATGGCGTACCTCCTCAGCTTCTTCGTAGGCTTCCTTTTCCTGGCAAGCTTGCAGATCCTCATCCTGAGAAAAGAGATCACTCAAGATATTTGCATAATTTTCAGTAAGAATCTACTGTTGTTACCATATTTCTTTAGTTTAGGATTCCATTGTTTTATGTGCCTAAAATAATGAATAATATATTTGGAGTTAGGATGGACAATATCCATCCTAATTCCTGAGGTTATCTGGAAGAAATCGCCTAAAGTAATAATGAGCTATGCCCATCAGTGGAATACATATATGGGCAAAGTAAAAGATCGTTATGCTTCAACAACATAACATAACATTTTTGTTTGGATTCAAAGTTATATTAAGTTAGACTTTCATTTGTTTATGCTTTAAAAAAACCGAGATTCAAGATTAAATCAATCAACAAAATCAACTCAGCCTATCGCAGTCCACTGCTGGACATAGGCCTCTCCCAAGTTGCGCCACAACGCTCGGTCCTCTGCCTTCCGCATCCAGTCCCCCCCAGCCACGTTCTTCATCATCGGAATTCGGTCATCGGCGGAGATTGCTTACCATCAGGTGACCCGCTTGCTCGTTTGCCCCCCTATGTTATAAAAAAAAAAAAAAAAACAAGATTAAATCAAAAGCTTTGAATTAGAAGGATCGTTTGGCTGCTACCAATTTACCTATATAAATAGTAGGTACTACATATTCAGAAATACGTCTTATTGTTAATAAATAAGGTTTGAAATAACCTTTCTCTTGTTTCAGCGTTCATCGTCTACTTCTTTCTTCTATCAGCGTTCTTCTGGTTGAACGTCATGTGCTACGACATCTGGTGGACGTTTAGGTAAGTTATTACCATTACAATATAATAACACCTAATATCAATTATTATGGTTACGAAAACTGTATGTGTTTTACTTCTTTCGTGTTGGAATGAGATGTATGAGAAAAGCTCAACCATGGTGAAAAGACTGTCCATACAACAAGGTAGGACTGCCTACTTACACTCGAAATTCATGAATCTCTTTCATGGTACCACTTATAGAAGCGGCAGAAATAGTACATTATGTCGAGGCTTGAAATGAAGCAATTTACGGCCGAGTAATATTGGAAGTACGAGGCGAAGCCGAGTACTTCCCAAGTGATTTTGATTAATTGCTATTTCGGCCAAGACTTGTATAGTACTTTTCTCTCATTTGCGAGGAAACACAACACAAATTAATTCAACAGTATCTCATTTTCATTCACACCAATTCGCCCGCGCGCGGATCTTGTTCTATTTTCATAGTTTTGAAAAAAAAATGCGCATTCAGCCTGTATAATGATAAATATTTTGTACCTAAAAACACCTAATTTATGTAAGTTTGTACTTAAAAACGTCGGTAGCATAATTTAAAAAGTAAAAAGTGTCCAGTAATTTCTATTATTGTCCTGTTGGATATTACCGGCCTGTTATTTCGTTGCGTACGGAAAAGAGCCGATTGTTGTATTGTTTTTTTTGAATAATGAACCAATTTCCGAGCAAGAGAAAAATATTTTTTTATCGAAATAAGCCATGTTTGTGAATTGCGATCTTGCATAGATCGTGTTCGAAGTAGGCGAAGCTGGCTAGTTAGGTACTGGATTTACCAGTTATTCTAAATAGAATCATTTGTGCATTCAATAGTAAAAAATATAGACGAAGTGCTGCGAACAATCCTATGATTACATCCGTGTACAAACCAGCGCTCACGTACACACATGCACCTTAAACCGTGCTTACCGCTCTCAGTTCGCGGCATCGTCCAGTAAGCATCGAGAAATCGAGAATACAAATATCCTTCAGGTGTGTGCGAGAGCGCTGGTTTCTACACGGAGGAGCATGGTTTTGTTGGCTTCATTATGATCAAGTTTAACCCATAGAGTTACGTCAGTATACAAAGTCTTTGGTTTAACCGGATTACATCGCGTATATTATTTAAATTGGTTTTTCTGACGTTTCGAATTGAATATTATTTTAATTTACTATGGAATTTAATGGTGAAGGTCGCGGGAATCCGCCGATGATGATGATGATGATGATGGTGACGGAATTTAAAGTAAATTTAATTTAATTTTAATTTACCATGGAATTGGAGGCAAACAAGTCCTTAGCTTTTCTTGATATACAACTTATCCATAATCCTGATCATTCTGGTGTACAGAAAACCTAAGAAAAAAAAAACACTTCGTCTATGTTTCTTACTATGTATGTGTATATTTTTTTATTTTTTTTCTTGTTCTCCAGTGGGAATCGCGCTTACGGAAGGGCAGGAAATTCTCACAAACGGTTCCTGTACTACTCGATGTACGCATTTGGCGTGCCAACCGCACTGACCATACTTATTGGTGCCCTCGAGTTCTCCGGCCTCCAGCATGCATTGCTGCCTAATCTCAGACTTAAAGGCTGTTTCTTTTATGGTAAGTAGTTTTTTGTTGTTGCTGCTGTCTAAAAGCTTGCAGCAAAGGATGTGGCAAAGAAAAGAAAACTACTCGCTGTAGTACATAACCATATCGATAACGTCCAATTCGAAATAAATAAATCATCATTTCAACCAAAAGACGTCCACTGCTGGACATAGGCCTCCCCCAAGATTCAGTAGATATATATTGTTATTATTGCCGCGAGTCGTATTCCAATCAATATACCTACAACGTGAATTAGAGCTACAATTTGCAAAAATGCAAGAAATTTTGAATTTCGCATGCTACTATATATATATATATATATAGCATATTATGCTCTATATAGGCCTCCCACGGCTGGTACATTGTTTATTTTAAAGAATTAATCAACACAATAATTCTATATAATATACTTAATATATATAGTTTACTGTACTGTCCGCATTAAATACGATGAATAGTAATTAATGAAAAAATACAAATGTGATTGTCGTACATTTTTTATCTTTGTACAGATTTAGGGCTGTTCTTAGCAATGTCCTTTGTTACGTCTCATTTCTTACCAGAGAGCTTCGCAAAACTCCGTCACTGCTTGACTTTTAGCGTCAATGGTGGAAGACCGCCTTCCGCCTTGCTGTACTGGCATTTCTTTACATTTATAAAAACGTACTGATTGATGTCGAGGAAGTAGTTAGTCGATTCGCGAAGAGACAAGAGAGATTTAATTATTTTAACCGATGTGTGGACGGACAGTGCAGCTAAATAATATATACCTAGGTCATTTTTGGTTTAGAATTTGCTAGTAGGTAATGCCATCATTCTGTACATATACATATATGCATCTACTGAGTAGAGCTACCCCGAGGAATACGTTTTATCGTGGCTAGGTATTACCATGAGCGAGACAGAGTGGTAGTATTGCGAAAAACAAACGGTATATTTTATTATAAACCAATAATATTTTTTACCCGATTGCGGCGGAGCCCAAAAGGAGGGTAATGTTTTTTAATATAATTATTTGATTTAATTTTTTATAACCTATATTTTTATTGTATAATTTTGGGGCCCGTTCAGGCTGGAATATAAGTATGTAACCCCCCTGACTCGAAGGCTGGATCCGCCCTTGTGAGAAGGGTACGAATGCCGTGCAGTTATAATCATATGAGACTTTCCATCTCCATGTCTCAGTTTGGCGAACCGAAAAGCGGTACCATTTAGACCAGCCATACTCAACCTTTTTTTTATAGGGGCCACAAACACGTTTCAGTCATGGTGTCGAGGGCCGCAAGCAAAAATTATTTAGGTATAAACGTAATTCCAAGATAACGATGTAGTTTATTAATGAAAAAAATAAGTTTTAACAAAGATGTTTACATGTTTTAATTCGATTTTTGATACTGTGAACACTTTTTCAAAACTTTATCGAGATCTGGCTTGTCACTACATGCAATTCTTATAACATCATCCAGATGAGAATCTGTTAGTTTGTTTCTGTAAACGTTCTTTGTGTTTTTCATTTTTCAAAAATACGATTCGCACACATACTTACCACGTAGACCCAAAGAATGTTAGTAGAATTTGGGCACATCTTTGGACGCTTTTATATTTTTGGGGAATCAGCGATTTTTGGCTGATAGCGCTCGGCTTACATTCCCGTTCTGAAACACCCATTCTCTGATGGGCGCGAAATTTAAAATGGTTTACAATTTTGTAACTTTAGATGGGCCAATAACAAAGGCCCGGCGGGCCACATGCGGCCCGCGGGCCGCAGGTTGAGTATAGCTGATTTAGACAAAGGCAAAGGTAACCGCTTAACATCAGGTGGGCCTTTAGCTCGTTTTGCCATTATACATTAAAAAAACCTTAAAATTTACAGATAACAGCAAACTGCTTTACTTGTACGGGCCAATAATAACCCTTTGTGTGGCAAACATGACGTTCTTCATGCTGACAGCGTTCAAGATATGGAAGATCAAGAAAGAGACGGAGATGTTACGTACCAAAGACAGCTCCACACATGACCAGGAACGGAACGACAACCAAAGGTTCACATCCTAATAATAAATCCTAATAATATAATCCTTTATGATTATTATAATAAATTCCCGTTGGCCCTACCAGCGGGCCAATGGCAGTGGGGACAAAGGGAATATACGATATTTTCCACAGTTTATCCAGGGTACTAAAGGTGGGGAGGCCTATGTCCAGCAGTGGACGTCTTTCGGCTGAAATGATGATGATGATGAATGATGACTAAAGGTTGGTAGTACCATAAGACATGTTTTCCACAGTTTACCTGTAGTACTACTGGTTGATAGTACTATGGGATATGTTATCGACAGTTTACCCGTAGTACTACTGCTTGGTCGTATCATGAAACATGTTTTCCAAAGTTTACCCATGATACTACTAGTCGGTAGTACCATGGCCCATAATGCGTCCAGTCGTTTTCTTTATATTATTCTTTCTTTTCTTTCTAGAAAAAAAAGGATTAATTGCGTCGAGAAGACTGGCAGTAGAGTCCTTTTGACTACTAAAAACATTAAACTGTAAAAGCTAATCTGTTTGTCTAAAGTAATGATATCGATTCGGTAATTTTCCATTTAACCGTTCATTGCGTAATGGCATGACAGGCATTGATAGATTGATTATAACTTGCTTTAACGGTGAAAGAAAACATCGTGTGGAAACCTGCACATCTGAGAGGGCTCCATACAGTTCTCAATGGTGTGTGTAGTTCGCCAACCCGCACTAGGCCAGCGTGGTGGACTAAGGCCTTAACCTTCTCGTACTGAGAAGAGGCCCGTGCCCAGCAGTGGGACAGTAATGGGCTAGTAATGTTATGTTGTAGGCATTGGTAGGTCAATGTTTAGTAGTGGAAACTTACAATGTTATGTGATGAATAGTTTTAATCAATATAAAAATAAATAATACCAGTTATTAATATTAATTTACTAAAAAACGTTACGATTACGTTTTCATTGTTGCCAAAAGTTTGAAATTGAAATGTTCCAGGTTTGGTCTTTACGTCAAGTTGTTCACCGTGATGGGCATCAACTGGATCTTAGAAGTTGTCAGCTTCTTCTACCCCAAAGCGGACTTCTTCTGGCAGTTCTCTGACGCCTACAACATGCTCGTCGGCCTCATAATCTTCATCATCTTCGTCTGCAAAAAGACGACATATTCAATGATTAAGAACAGGTTTGCCTTACTTTGAATTTGTCTTCTACCAGATAATAAAAAAATAGTAGCTATAACTGATAGTGACTTTACCGTAAGTTCATGTTTAAGTTAGTAACCATACCTACCTTAAGTTTAATATACATCAAAGACATTGAAAGGTTGTGCTACATCTGGATTAGCATTAAATTGCAGTACTAATTTTGTTTTGAATTCTTGAAACAATTACTCGTAGCAATGACCTTTGGGCGAATGAAATCGTTTGTTTTGTGACTGACAGATATCAATGAATTGCAAATATCTGCTAACCAAAGTATTTGGTAAAGATACTCAATTTTAAGACATAGAACTGTAAACCTGGTACTCATGTACAGTTATAAGTACTTCCAACTGTTGCAAAATATTCTAAAACTTACTATTTCTGTATCCAGGATCAAAGATTTTCAACGATCCAATTCAAATAGAGGAGAGCTGAAGAATGTCAGCAGTAAAACAACTAATCGTTGGCGAACTAATGCAGCCCGTCTTGAAACAACAAAAACTACAGTTGGCGTAGAAGCAGATTCCAAAAATGGTAAAACCAATGACGTAGTTTCATTATAGCCAAACGAATATACTGAGAGATAACGAGCAAATAAGCTCAGATAAACTCGGGTAATTACCAGCCTGAAGGACCCTTTTGTTTTGAAAAACCGTCAATCTAGCAGGCTGCACCTGATGGATTCAGGAGCTATGGGTTGGAGAAACTGCAAAGTTGCGAACTGTTCAGCTATGTTCCAAATACACCCAAAAGAATAACAAAGTCAATCATAACATAACATAAGATCACGCCTGTATTTCCCCGAAGGGGTAGGCAGAGGCAAAGGCAAAGTCAATCGGTTGGTGGAAAGGTGTCACCAGCCTTAATTATAATCAGCGACGAATAAAACAAGAATTGGTAACAGTATCGTCGCCGGCTTTTTTCTGCTAAGAGCTTATATTATAATAGAGAAGCCAAAAATAAAGCTAGTCAAAAATAATGGTAGATACTTATTGAAAAAAATATTGTAATGGTCGAAATGTTACATTTAAAAAAAATTGTGTCCACCACTATTTTCGGCTGGCTTTTTTTGGCTTCTCTAATTAGAATTATCACAAGTGTTCAAATAGCTGATTTGCATAAATCTGATCAATAAGCTGATGTTGATGAAAATGTTAGAACGGTCGATGGTGAAACTTAAAATAGTTAAAATAATTGATGACGATACTTTTAAATTAGCTAATGATGAAATTGTTGAAATAGGTGATGGTAATACATACATACATATTATCACGCCTGTTTCCCATTGGGGTAGGCAGAGACTATGGATTTCCACCTGCTACGATCCTGACACACCTCTTTCACTCATCTGATAAAAAAGTTAATGTTGATGAAACTATGAAAATACTTGCGTTGACAATGGTCAACACAATCAATCAATCAATGGTCAATGGTTTATTATGATGACAATGATTGACAAAACCATCTTGTACTCGTAGTTGTAAGTCTTTATTAGGTCGACCTGTATGTAACTAACTATCTAATGGAATCTAAGGTAACTAATTTAACCTTCTTCCAAGGGTCGTAGCGTAATGAAAATTGGCAGCTGTATGTAGTTCCGATGACAATACAATAATATGGTACTGTCGACCTGATCTGATGATGGAGCCGGAAGATATGAACTGGAACTTCATGATGGAAAATCGTATCATAGCTGTTTTGAATTTCTTAGAAAAGTCTTGTAATGAACTTTGACCACGATTAGGTTTCAAGGTCTGATGATGAAGCCGGAAGATAGGCACTGGCATTCCATGATGGAATATCGTATCATAGTTGTGTTTGCACTTGTGAGAAAGGCCACGTAATGGACTTTCAAAACGATCAGGTTTCAAGGTTATAAGCATGTTTTTCTAGTGTTTTTTAAACTATTAATTTATTTTTAAACGACTTCAAAAACAGGAGGAGGTTATGTATTCGGCAGTTTTTTTTCATGTATTTAGTTAAGGTTTTTTTAAGTTGGTTTTTATTTTCTTGAAAAGATTTTATTTCATACTTTTTAGTTGATAATTGCGAGGGTTGATTAAAAAGAAAAAAACTATTCTTGTATGTATTTCAAAATCTTTTCATAAACCAACATTTTGAAGGCGGTGCGTGATTGTCATGTATGTTCACTTATGCAGTTTTTTTACTGATATGCGCTCGACTGTACATTATATTTACATGACGCTCACGATGATTCATCGTGAAAAACTTCATACGTAAATAAAGGGTCAATCACGCGCCGCCTTCAAAATGTTGGTTTATGAAAAGATATTGAAATACATAGAAGCATTCTTTTTTCATTTTTTAGTTAAGGTTTTTGAAGTCGGTTTTTACTTTGTTAATTCTGTAATATTTTTCGTGCACTCCAAGATTTTTATTCTTATTCTTATTCTTTATTGTACACCAGAAAAAAATACAGTAAAACTTATAAATAGAAATTACATGTACAAAGGCGAGCTTAACTCAAAAATGAGTTTTCTACCAGCAAACCTTTGAGCGATAGAGAGAGTGAGTTATTCTTCGTGTTTCAAAATTTAAATCTTTTGCCATACAATTTTTTAAATACAGGCTATGCCTAGTTTGGCCTCAAATGCTAACACTTTTGGGTACATTATCCTAAAGTTAAGTATTATATTTGTAAAAAAAATACTGTTATTTGAAAAATAAACATTATCTTATCTTTCTTATCTTGCCCATCTAGATGTGATTGTGGAGTGAAAAAATAAATTTGCTTAGAAAACTTAAGATAGCATTTTTCTAGTTTTAAACACCTAATGATTGATTATGCCACAATATTATTATTAATAAATTGTTTGATAGTTTTTAGTTCAAAATATCTTATATTTTAAAATTTTTATTAATAAAGTCACGAAAGGTTTAAATAAGCGGAAAAAGTAAAAAAAAAACAAATTCGGGTCTCATATAGTACAACACGACAAATATTTTTAAATACGAATAGAAATGATATTTAATCACAATTTCTTTGTTTTTCTGCATTAACTACATAATGTTGTTGATCTCAAGTAAAGGTGCGGCACGCTATGATGGCGTTTTTGACATTTGCCTGCTCATGAAGATCCGTAAATATTGACAGCTACGTATGAAGGAACAATTGCCGCATGGTATAATAACACCAGGTCAGAGACATGACATTTACCGTTGGTAGTACGGTAAATGTCATGTCTCTGCACCAGGTAGTCTCTTCCCGTGACAGCTAGGTCACGTGATTGCCTCCGTACTACGTCATCGGCCGTGGAGCCAATAGCGGGCTGTTAGCGTGACACTTGTCAGTTAGATGTGCTGCCACTTTGTGAAAATAAATTACCCAAGCAAAATGCATTTTTTCATTTAATTTCTTCTATAAAGAATCACTTTTTAACTAGTAATTTAATATATTTTCCTTTATTAACTAATTAGATGAATAACACGAGATAACAAATAGTTAGGCTAGTTAAGAATTTATTTTATATTCATTATGAACAAAAATCTCCTTAAGTACATTGAAGATATCAATCAATGGCAGCACTGATCGTGACGTAGCTTGGAGGCATCGCGCTGTCATTGCGGGAAGAGAATACCTGGTGAAACATCTTATTATACCATGAATTGCCGTACCTACTTTATTGTCAATAGTGATGCCCTGCTACAGCAATATAATTTTTCGAATTTCGAATCTATCATTCGAATTCAAATTCTATTTATTTCTACTATTTTTTTATGTATGTCACAGAAATTTTTATTAATTATCGATTAAACAAAATGGCTAGATGTTATGTTTATTGAATAATTTGATAAATTATTTACTTTATGTAGAATTGTAGATATTATTCATAATAGCTAGTTGGAGTTGGTCAAAGTAATAAACCTGGTCCCAATCGCTAATAATTTGAAATGTGTCACAACACTATTGGAAAGTGTCAGAAACGCCATCATAGCATGCCGCGGCCCGGCCACGGGTATAAATGGTGGTAACCGCGCTAAGTGTACGCACATCACAAAAAAAACTTGGTTAGGTTTATATTGTAAATAATTAACAAAAATGTGTTACCTGTATTATATTATATCATTTATTATAATTCTATCTTTAATTTCATTTGTATGACGAGGAGTATTCAGCTATTTCCTTAATGCCAAACCCCAAACAAAAATTTGTAATCTTGTAATTATAGCTATTTAAAAAAAATGTGTCACGAATTTTTATTTTACCTTGTTCATCATCTTTACGTCCACGTTCCTCAATATTCCACTGCGTATAATGGTTATTCACATCGGTCCTGTGTATCGCTATATCAAATACATTGGTTAGTAACATTAGTTACCTGTAATAGGACATTTGGCTATTGTTTCTATGGCAGGCGGAAAAACGAACAATAACCCGTATTACATTATCGTTCGGTCGACTGTACTTTCCTTATTTCCCTGATATTTTATGTCGACTATACTTTCTTTATATTTTATGTGTTTTTGTTTTACAATTTTTTGTACATCCACCTGTTAGTTACCTGTTTGTGTTTCTGTTGCACTATTACTTAAATGTTGCGCATCGTTAACTGGGACAATAAATCATTTTTCTTTCTTTTTCTTTTCTTTATTATGTTCGAATCATAAAATCATTAACGATAAGTAGATGAAATAGATAGCTGTTTGGCCAACCGGATATTCGGCCATCCTATAAGCCGGATAGTCAGATATCTGGCAGCCGGATATTTGGCCGAACATTGCCATCGATCGTGTCTTACCGTATAGATCAGGCTGCCTAGTACAAACTTGACACTTACCGATACTTCCAATGAATACGACGACTTTCATTCATAAATTAGTAGCGTCTCTGCAGATATTAGAAGGTACTACTGATTTATGAACGACAACATTTTTTTTTTTTTTTTTTCAATTTTGGTGACGAATTTGATGGAATTATGCGATATGTATCAAACTCGTAACAGTTACCCTGAGCGATATTGCAAAGGTATGAGTTACTTTGTGGGTGAGACACGGACTATCTGGCGGATAGCAGAGAAATTTGTATTCATTCATCATAATTTGCTCCTAATTAATACAGTACGAATATTTTTTTATTAAAACGAGGTTTAGTATTCATTTTAACAAAATAAAGTACTATTTTTTGTGGAAATTTATATTAAACGTCGTTTTAATTCGAAAATATATAAATAAATAATTATCTTTGGGACATTTTACACAGCACCATCTAGTCCCAAACTAAGCAGAGCTTGTACTATGGGTACTAGACAATGGATATAATACTTATATATATTTTTTTTTTGTAAATACATACTTATAATACATAAGAAACACCCAGACCAACACAAACACTTATTGTTCATCACACAAATATTTGTGTTCTGTGGGAATCGAACCCACGACCTCATGATCAGCAGTCCGGCCCTCGAACCACTAGACCACAGACGTCGTACGTAATCGTATCCGTAAATATAGTGACTTTATTTGTTTAGAGTAAATAATCTCGTATTTTAATGAAATTAAGTCGATTTTATGAAATTTTCGTAATATATTGATAATCTGGTATCCGGTAACTTACTAGCCGGTATCCGGACGAATAGTTAAATGGGGCCAAATAGGCTGGATTTTATTGTTTTGAGGAAAGAGGTAGGGGTTTTGAACGCCCCTAAGTCAATGCCACCCTGATAAGATCTATTGTGAGTGATGACAGCATCTTCCCAAGTTGCGAGTCAGTTATGAAGTCGACTATGACCTTGAGGGAGAAGGATTTGATCTACTACGTTGTGATGACGTGGCTTCCAAGCCTCCAAGGTTCTGGCTTCTTATGTGGTGCACAAATTCGCATTGGTTATGAATGGGTTTCTCATTCTTTTTGCGACAAAACCTGAAAACTGTGATATCACTAATGCCCATCCAATAATAATAAAATAATAATAATAATGTGTATCCATTCTTTTGTATGTGTCTCAGTTGTGTCAAATAAATATTTTTCTTTCTTTCTTTCTTTCATCCTGTGAACTTGTATATTTATTTTGCAGTACCCAGTAAGACTTCTTGTCAGGATTCATATGGAGTTCAAAGAAAGGGTTTCTTTCTTAAAGCCGAAGCGCTTTCGAGTCTTCTTGGCCTAAATATTTTTCCAAAAGAGTTTTCCCCAGTTTTTAAGGTTGTAGTGGTGCATATAGGAAAGCCACACATTAGCTTCGTGTCGACAGTGGGGCTTTCAGCACCAGCTCTAGCCAGTTCATCAGTGGTTTCGTTACTCCTAATACCACAATGTCCAGGTACCCGTTCTAGTGCCACCGAGTTTGCCACTCCTAGTCAGTTCAGTAGCTTTGGCTGTGATACCACAATATTTTCTATTCTACCTTTGTCCAAAAACTAAACTAACTCAATGACACGCCCATCCAAGACAATGACATCATAATTTCAATAAGCTCTTAAAACATCACTGGTATCGATTGCAATTTATAATAAAAACGATGTTAGAAATATTTTATTGACATATTCTGTGGAACAAAAGCTATTCAAAAAACATGTTTTATTTTATTTTTATAGTAAAAAGTCTAGGAACGTAGGTAACTAAAATGTCAAGGTCTCATCAGCCAAGCCCGAAAACAGAGTTTTAATTTTATTCGCATGCCTTTTTTGTCCTTATTCGCGTTATAATACTATTTAGATATTAATGGTTGAGTACAATTTTCCTTTATTTTACAAGTGTGCCAAAAAGAAACACGAGGACCCTGAAAAAGTTTCAAATTTATTCAGGGGCCGTATGTATAATTTTGAAATAATATTGTAGATCAGACGAGCTTACCTGTAAGCGAAGTCTTGATTCTAATTTTATGAGCTGCGATCTGAAATATAATTGATATTATACATTGTAGTTATCTAATCCGAGCGCTTAGACACCGCGTTTCGTTTAGAAAAAAAAAATAAGTTAAAAATACTATATTTATTATTTCTATCTGCTGGCCACCCCGGTATATGTCACTAGTTTTAGAGATAACGAAGATAAGGAACAAGCCCTGTTGCCTGTACAGGGCAGGTTCCACAATCTAACATTCACTATGTTCATCTGAAAGATTAACGAAGAATGTTTACTAATTATTGCAGCTTTGGGACTGTTGGTGGCGGGTGGGTGATTATATTTCAGATCGCAGCTCATAAAATTAGAATCAAGACTTCGCTTACAGGTAAGCTCGTCTGATCTACAATTTTATTTCGCTGCGATCTGAAATATAATTGATATTATACATTGTAGATGTTCAGAGTTTGCTGCAATAATTAAATTGGATATTTAAATACAATTTGTTTTGATTTATTAAACTCTATACTAACATCAGGGATACTTAATGTATAATGTAGAAATATTAAACAATAGTTGGTAATCAACAGACAGAACGTTAATTATTAATTATCCATTGTCTAGCACCCACAGCACAAGCTCTGCCCAGTTCTGGACCAGATGGTGCCGTGTAAAAACGTCCCAAAGACATTTATTTATTTATTTATCAACCTAAGATATGAAATGTACGAGATTGAAATACATGCTAATGTATTTTCTTGTTTATTACATGACATATTATGTTGTTTGACATCATTAAAATTTAAGTAGGGATTATTGTTATAATAAATAACTGATAATGCAAAGTTGATGAATAAGATTCTTCACTAATGAGAATTATAATATTGGGTTTTAAAGATATTTTTGAGCTGTTTTCTATCCAGCTGCCTTTCAGTTTCAATGTACACACAGCGTCCTTAATTGATTACCCCTCATGTTCTAAAATTTGTTCATAAGTGGGGGTAACCAATCGGTGTAGCTGACTGTACCTCTTTCTTCATGTTTTTTAACCATTAACTAATGGTTTTACTGTTAGGTTTTTCATGGGATTTTTCGAAAGGTAGACTTAAGTAAGGTTCATCATTACCTATTTATTTCTAACAGTTTAAATATGGAAGTAAAAATAAAAATCTATTAAATTATATTATTGTAAGTTGGACTTAATCACAATTGTTATCTTAATAAAATCTGTTATTTAGGTTTATATATTGTTAAATACAATAAATAAAATTGTTAATTAATTATTGATATGTTTATCTATCAGCCAACTTCTTGGCAAGTTTTCCTAAAGTTAGTCTTGTGTTATTAGGCCAGGAAGGTGGTGATGAAATTGGATATTTTTGTAAGATTCTATGAACAAGAGTGTTTTGATAATGATGTTCCAAATCTGTATGCACCTATAAGGAATCTTATAATTATATCAGCCTTATCCACTTGTGGACTGATCAGGGCTGATAAGGCTCCAAGTTCATTGCAATAGCCAATCCTGAGTTTTGATGAACAGATGCTGTACACTAAATCCATAGGTTCTGTACCAGGTCGGTCCACCATACTTTATAAGTATTTAGTATTGTTTTGTAGGCATTTCTTATTAAAGACGAATAAAAGAAAAATAGATGAAATAATTTGAAGTTTTTGTGTTATATGCTTAGGACCTTACTCCATGAAATATGTTTACCATAAGTCAATTTTAGTCTGACCAAGTTGTAAGTAAATTAAGCTGAATTTATTGAGTGACAGTTCTCTTACTGTATTGTACTTGGTGTTTCTGCATTATTGATCTTTTATTCTGGTTGTCTTTAGTTTAGCATATTAAGAAGCATAAATGTGAACTAGTCTCTTGACTATGACCAGGTCCATTACCATATAATAATACCTCAGGGTGCATTTTTTAAGTGAAGAAATTGTATGTTTCCATTTTGTTAACGCAGATGATGGCAGTTGTAATATTGATTCTTAACAGCAAAGCAAGTGATAATATGTTAATGCTTGTTAAGCAAATAATTTTTAATGTTACATATTATATGCTGCGATTAATTTTAGTTTATATCAAATTTTAATAATAAGTAGTATGGACAACCTTTTATTGTGATCAAAATACACCAATGTGGTCACTCTCACTATGCCTCCTTCAAACCCTTTTCAGTAAAAGAGGCTTCTGATATTTTATGACCAACGCTGAATTTGGTATTCAGTACCCATACTAAAATTATTTATAGTATTGTAATTATTATTAGAATTATAGAGGTTTTCAACAACAACAACAACTTCAACAACTTCTAGGCAAAGTGGCTGGTAATTTGTTAGTTAAATTAAATATCTGTAATATACACTTTATTTTCTATGTGTTGTTCTAGGTCCACACTTGTGTATTAATTATAAAACCTAGAAATTTACATTGTTTGTTGGTAACTCCTCTAATTCTGAGAAGAGGCCCATACCTCTGTGCCCGTACCCCGCAGTGGGATAGTTATGGGTTGATGATGATTGGTTAGTCTTTTCAGGGTTTATTAGCAATCCACCCAAAATGTTTTAATAAATTTAGACTTACATTTACATTTTCAGTACATCCTTGATAAGTTTTGACCTCTATGTGGGTAAACATCAAGGTAAATAGTTAATAATTATTTATAAAGCCTTGGTTTTCGCACTATCATATGTATCTGAGTGATAAACCATGATGGAACATAGCTGTGAAACATAATTGTTTAATAGCAGTACTAAGTCAATGACACAATTTTTTTCTGTATTTTTACCCGACTGCACTGCAAAAGAGTGCTTCGTTGGTCTAGTGGTTGCTTGCGACCGCTGAGCGTGAAGTCCTGGGTTCGATTCCTGGGTTGGGCAAAGTGTTATTGGGTTTTTCCATTAGGAAATTCTCAGTAGCAGCCCAGAGTCTGGATTTGTGCCCGGTCAATGGCAATAGGCTCGCCCCCTATTACAGGGGACTATAACATAACCGGCGAAATGTGGGTGCACTTTTACACCTCTGCTTACCCCTTCGGGGAAATACAGGCGTGATGTTATGTGTTATGCACTGCAAATACAGGGTCTACTACTACTTAGTCAGTATTAAAAGTTTCTATGAATAAATTAATCAATGATTCCATTGAAGGAACACATGTAAATATTTTTATATAAATCTTAGCAGTTTGATACTGCACAGGCTGCGCGCGTGCGATAGCCGCCTGGGCTGATAGCCCTCTTGTGGGCACTGGTCACCCGGACTAAATCTCTGCTAGTTATTAAGTACTAACATAGAATAAGTTGCATTTGTTACTAACACATTGTAGACCAATTTGTTGTCTGAAAGATAAAGAATTTTGATTTGAAAGAATTTTGATATCATTTGCTCAAAATAATTTTCTTTTATTTATGGTGTTAGGTTATTAATTAAGGGTAAACCTGAATGTGCCATTATATTATGCATCATGGAAGGTTTTAAGTAATAGATTCATTATTAGTAGATATGTTGACAAGATGACATAGCATTGATGTGACAAGTCTGTTTGTTTATAATGATATTATTTCTAACTATGAAAAATGACTAGTTAGAATACATAAAGGTATCATGTGGTATCTCGTACACTTGTACCCTTTTTAAAATGACAGGATCGTCAGTTATATATTTCCAGCAGCTACAGTACTTAGATAAATTGTTAGTATGTGGTTACCTGGTTGGTATATTATATGTATATATGGTTGGTACATTTCAGTATCAGCCTTGTGGGTCTTATGCTCTCTCGGAGCTGATGGATAGGTTGCTTTATCAGAGCTGGTACACATTGGTTATTCTTCCAGAGTTGGAAAGAGTTTCAAGAGCCGAGTATCGATCCGAGGAATCACAATACAACCGAGCATAGAAATAAGGCAGTTCCTGAGCAGCTATGCCAACCTTACCACTTGTAGCGGCTTAATGCACTTGTGAATATATTATTAAGTCTAATAAAAGTTCACACCATGTGTGATATCTCTTGATTTTGATTAATATTTATCATCAAGCAAAGGTTTTACTTTCATTTTGCATACAATCCGTCATAGCTTTCCTTATAATAGAAGGCCAGTCATAGGTTAATTCATATGTATGACTTCTCAATCCCTTGGTCCCTGAGTTTAGAGACTTCCGTGAGCCCCGCTTTCACTTTTGAATTAAGTGGTGGTGCATCCCAGTAAGAGTAGTTGTCAAGCAGTGTGTTTTTCCCCTAATGTAAGTAACCTTTTCTTGTGGGTACAGTTGTAGGAATATGCTTGGACTTTTAGTTGAGTGTTTTGGATTCTACTCTTCTTTCTTAGGTTCATTTTTAAATGGGATGTTAAATAACGAAGAGCCTTATTTGAAGCATTTGTTATCACTTATCAGCCATTGTAACAGAAACATGTTTACTGTTAACTTAAGCATCACGTACTTGATGGCAGATATTCATATGGACCACCGCCAGTGTTTATAAAAACGACTGAAAGCATCGCGTGCCCCGGTGGTCTACTAAAGCCTGACATGCCCACACATGTAGTTTGCAAACCAGCTAGCGACATAGATATCTAATATCGCTCGAATATCTCGTATTCACCAGTTTCACTGTAAATGTAATACACACGCCCCATAAGCAGAGTAAGGTAGAGTTGTCCCACGAAGGCGACGTTTCAAGTACCTATTTGTTTTAGGTAAATCACGGGAAAAAACAGGTTTGGACGTGTTTGGAATAAGGTTATGGTTATGTTATGGTTATGGTAAAACTCACCTGTTCTTTTATTTTACAATCAAGAAAGGGTTCACCTTCTTCAAGACTCGCATCCATCCAATAATCAGGGTTAGGTGTTCCTGAGAATCGAATAACTGCAACAGCGCGGCTGCGACATTCTGCACAGCCTGTCGTTCGATGGTCGTTCCTTCAGGCGAAAAGCACCCCCGTTTTCGCTTTCGGCTCTCGAACAAAGCACTTTCTAGCATTTTAATTGGTTTTCTTTCACTTGACACGATAATTTAGACAAAAATTAAAGAAAATATTCAAGGAGAAAAAATAAGAACGCAGATGTCATAAGACGCGCGAAACAGAAGTGATTTTTTTTTTTTTTTTAATTTATTCATGACCATGGATACATGTCCTTCAGTCGTAATCATTGAACATATTATACTTGTATCCTAGTAAAGTGATGGAAACTTTACTAGGTTTCTGAGGGGATGATGAGATAATACGAAAGTCATGTTTTTCAACTTTGTACCATTTATCCACACTTGTACACGTTAACGAGCACTTAACATTTAATAATCCACCATCATTACACATTAACACTCGAAGAAACACAAATTTTGGAAAATAATAAAAAATCCACAACATGATCTTTACGAAGTTTCCCGCCAACCAAACAGAAGTAACATATACCGGGGTGGCCAGCAGATAGAAATAATAAATATAGTATTTTTAACTTATTTTTTTTTTCTAAACGAAACGCGGTGTCTAAGCGCTCGGATTAGATAACTACAATGTATAATATCAATTATATTTCAGATCGCAGCGAAATAAAATTTTACTTTTAGGTATTCCTTACTTTTCCTTAATTATTAAAATCTTTATTGCAGACTTTACAATCCATAGTGTTATACAAGATCTTAAAGCTATGTTAGTAAATAGTAATAGACAGGAAATAATCACTTTACATAGAGAAGTGGCTTTGAGCACCTGGTCGATATATGTAAATTGACCCAGTGCTCAATGAATGGGTTATCCATTTTCTCACTTGATGATATCCTTTATTTTTTACACACTGGCCTCGAACTAAAGAAGCTTGTGTATCCAAAAAGAGACACGTTGCCACAGATTACTTATTAGTTAGACGCGGCCTCAAAAGCTGGCACTTTGTGTTTCCAAAAAGATATACCTACTTGATGCTCAACGTGTCAAAATGACCGCTAAACTTTATGCTAACACCATGGTATAATAAGATGTTTCACCAGGTATTCTCTTCCTGCGATGACAGCGCGATGCCTCCAAGCTACGTCACGATCAGTGTTGCCATTGATTGATATCTTCAATATATTTAAGGAAATTTTTGTTCATAATAAATATAAAATAAATTCCTAACTAGCCTAACTATTTGTTATCTCGTGTTATTCATCTAATTAGTTATTAAGGGAAACTGTATAAAATCACTAGTTCAAAAGTGATTCTTTATAGAAGCAAATAAATGAAAAAATGCATTTTGATCGGGTAATTTATTTACACAAAGTGGCAGCACATCAAACTGACAAGTGTCACGATAACAGCCCGCTATTGGCTCCACAGCTGATGACATAGTACAGAGGCAATCACGTGACCTAGCTGTCACGGGAAGAGAGTACCTGGTAAAACATCTTATTATACCATGGCTAACACCATGTTCTTCATGACCGCCTACAACGTATGGAAAATCAAGCGAGGAGTTACCGAGGCTCAAGATTCCAGAAGAAGCAAAAAAGATGAATACAGATTTGTCTACGGAAGAATACATAAGACTACATATTGTATACAACTTTATCTCTCATTTTGTCTTTTCTTTCGTAAACAAAACGCTTGTCTACAGTGGTCATGCTACGCCTGCAGGTACGGTCACGATACTTCACGGTGATAAATTTTGTCGACAAAATCTCACGCTTAGCAGTCGTGCCTGCGATCACTACGCCAACAAGGCAGTTTTTAACATATAAAATACCTATGTAAAAAAATTTAATTATGTTTGTTACATTTATTATTTCTTTTTTTTCATGTGGGTGACACCAATCAAAGGACAGTGTCAAACGCCTGTTTTTAATGGTATCCACGATTTGCACTACTAAAGACAGAAATTTTACATAAAAGTATGAAGCTTTATGTCAAATTTCTATCATAGTACGGCAAGTTGTTATTGTAATTAGCCGCAAAACTACCATCAAAAACTAGCGACGGACTGCACCGAATCCGTCCCCACAGACCCACTACAGGCGGCCCTGTCATGACAACGATGAACGTTTGCAACATTTTGTGACAGTTGAATTTTTTATTTGCTAGTGCCTCGGACGAATAAAAATGTCGGACGGAATCTCGCTAAGAAAAGATTGAAGCACTTAGTTTTTCCTAAACCCACTATAATTTCGACATAATTTTAACACACCAGATATATAGTGTTATTTTATTTGTGACACTACGACAATGACTACCGTCACACGTCACACGAGATTTGTCGCGTATATTTTTTTTTTTTTTTTTTATTAGTTTCTCAAACTGGACGTTACGACATTATATTTAATAAATAACATGTGCGGAAAATCATGGTAGTCGAACGGCCTTCTAGGTGCGAACACGACATGCATACGAATATCACACTCAAAATAATTTATAAAATAATAATAATAATTACAATAAAACACAGACGTTACAATAAAACACAGACGTTACAATAAAACACAGACGTTACAATAAAACACAGGATTACAATAAAACACAGGATTACAACAAAGCAACAAACACTGCACAAACATTAACACAAAACGAACAAGCAAATTATTACAATTTGGTGTTGAAATTTTTATTTTTTATTTTGACCGATGCATTGAATGGATCTAAATCTTGACAGACATCGTTAGTAGCAGAGCACATACGATATAATGGCGAATGTTAACCATAGTTAGTAATTGCGACTTTTTGTCTTACTATAGGTGTTAATGTGTGCGTGCCAGCCCGTACGTCTTACTATGGGTGTTTAACTGTTTGTTTAGCGAGATTTCGTCTGCCTTTTTTATTCGTCCAAGGTGTATGCTTTAACATTTCAAATGTAATTCTGTGTGATTTAAGGTGGTTTCACAACGGCGAGACGTGGCGTGGATGGGCCGATCGAGAATTTAAATTTGTATAGCAAAATTTCAATTCACGTCACGCCCATCTTTGGTGTGAAAGGTCTAGATAGGTGAGGATGTGCGAGGCGAGAATTGTAATATTTGTTGGTACAACATTAAACTTTATTGCTGCATGAATAGAGTATTTATTACGTTGCAAAACGGTACACCGTGAGCTGACGCGTGCAGGCGCGCTACGGCGCTGGTCGGCGCGAGACGGCGCGTGCTCGCTATATACATCTTTCGGTGTGAAAGGGTCAGCGAGATTTCAATTCACGCCCATCCCACCCAATCCTCGCCTCGCCGGTTTGAAACCACCTTTAGGTCTTAAGTTAGGATCGTTAGACTATGCAGATGTCTAAGCAGGTAAGTCAAACACTAAACTTGCTATATCTTTAGGGGTGTTGGTAATGGACCCCACAAGTGGGATGTTTTTACCGATAAAATTGAGCGTATTTACTATTCTTAAAGTTTTATTACTACAAGACAGAGACATATTGTACTTATACACTAAGTGCACTTTCGGTATATGTTTATTTTCGGATTAGGTATAATTTGGACGGAATTTAGCAAAAAAAATCCATACCACGAAACCAAATCTTATGTTGTCGTTAGTCATCAATCAGAATTAACATGTGAATACAACATTTTAACCTGTTTGGATTATGGTTATGGCCCAAAAACTTGTAAGATTTGTAGCAGACAGACAAACAGATAGATAAACAATAAAACATCAAAAACCATTTAAGTTACAATAGAAGTATGTATGTATTACTCTAAGGCTCTAAGCCGACGAGCATGCATGACGAGGTTAATGAATGTAGATGAAGCGAAAGAGGTGTGTCAGGATCGTAGCAGGTGGAATCCATAGTCTCTGCCTACCCCAGTCAGTAAACAGGCGTGATTATATGTATGTATGTATGTATTCGCCATAGATTAATAACACACAAGATACCAGATCCGCGCGCATAATTTGAAGCAACTCAATGGGCATACTACGCCCGGCAGCTCCATGGTGTTCGAAGTTGACGCGCTCCGAACGCATCTCCCGGAAAATAATTAAATATGACGATTCGTGCGATTAAATGGTGTCACAATATGTCGTAAAAACATAAAAAGGGTATTAACAACATTCACAACCAAGCTTTCAATATTTTTCAGTATTTCGACCTTTTAAGCAAATAAAAACAAACGTTTTATGTCGTACTTAGTAAAAGCTCAGTGTTGCCAGATATTCAAGAAATGATTGATTTTCCCATTTTAACTGTCGTAATTGCTCCGATTGATTAATAAAAAAGTAGTAACTGATATTTACGTATATAATACGCACACGTATATGTAGGTACAGTCGACTGCACGTCATTGGTAACACTTGAATGACGAAAACTGCCATTACTGCTTACGCAATAAAAAGCTATCAAGATCCAACTGGTACCACTGACGTGCAGTCGACTGTACGTAAGTAAATTAAAAAAACCGGCCAAGTGCGAGTCAGAATCGCGCAGTAAGGGTTCCGTACCTCTTAACGACCTGATACGCCATAAAAACTGATTTAATTTACGAGAGTTTATCAAAAGACATCAACGTACAGTGCGCGAAATGTGAATTTTTGCATGTCTTTCTTACGCAGTTACCACCACATATGTCTATGTTTGTCTTATTTTTTGTATTTGTTACTAAACTACACAATATACACTATAATCTGACCAAGTTTGACGCTGGTATATATTACCGTTTTGAAGATAGAGCAGGAACAAAAACGTTGAAAAAATGCATGTTTTTTGAGGTTTCTTGTATGGAGACCCCCTTTGGTTTTAGACTTTTTTTTGTTTTTAGTATTTGTCGTGATACACCTCATAGCAACACATATTGTGAGAAAATTTCAACCGGTTACCTATTACCGTTCAAAAGATACAGCCCTGTGACAGACAGACGGACGGACGGACGGACGGACAGCGTAGCGAGAGTAATAGGGTCCCGTTTGGAACCCTTCGGGTAAGGAACCCTAAAAATTTAGGTATATACCTAAAAAGTGTTATTTTAAAGTTGAGAACACTCTGACCATAAGAAAACACATTTTATTTTATTCTATGCTCTGACCGAAAAAAATTGGATGATATCCTATTTTTTTATCATAACATTTATTACGTGTTCTTGTTTAAAGGAGTACTACTGACCCAATTATTGCTGAAATATTTATGATAAATATAAGGCTCAGCCGTAGGGTAGAATTTCAGGAACCATTCAAAAATACTTTTTTGGGAAAACTACTATTTCCTGGCAGCCCCATTTTATAGAGGTGTGCAACAAGTGTAAACGTGTAAGCGCTTAACACACACACGCACACTTAACAATTTTTTGCTTTAGTTTTGCTAGCGCATAATGTATGGAACTGACGTTCTATAAAAAAAGTATATATGTATTATATCCATTATCTAGTACCCATAGCACAAGCTCTGCTTAGTTTGGGACTAGATGCTGTGTAAAAATGTCCCAATTTTTTTCATTTTTTTTTATTTTTTATATGTAGTTATTCTAAGATAAAAAACATTGAAAAAAATAAAAAAAGATTAAAAAAAATAAAATTGGTAGATTCGCCTTAACTACGTATTATAAAATCAGCATAAACAAAAAATTTAATGGTAGAGATGATTCGACATTGAGAAACCTGCTTCTAGTAATCACAAGAATGCCGCGCGCGAGAGACGTAGAAAGTTCAAAAGTTTAACGTTACAAAAATGTGGATTTGTGAAGTGATAACCATTGTTTTCATGGTGATAAAAATGACTGTGTCAGATGTTTTTGGTGGTCTCTTGGGTGGTTTAAACAATTTTGATCCTCGCTTCGATTTACGTTTTAATCCTGCATTAGGTTTGCATTATGAGCCTAACTTTCATTTAACTGCCACACCTCGCTATAGCTTCTTCGGAGGTTCTAGTAGTAGAACATATTTTTGGAATGATCATGAAGACGTTGATGATATAACTGATTATAATTATTACGAGGAATATGATACTGATAATGCTACTGAAACAGAGCAATATAACGATACTGAAACACCAGAATATAACGATACTGAAACACCGGAAGATAATTATACTGAAGCACCCAAATATAATAATACTGAAGAACCTGAATATAACAACACTGAAACACCGGAATATAATTATACTGAAACACCTGAATATAATGATAACGAAATATGGCTGCATAACGATACTGAAATACATCAATATAATAATACCGTAAAACAGGAATATAATCATATTGAAATACAGCAATATAACGATACCAAAACACAGAAATATAATGGTAAAGCAAGATGGCAGCATAACGATACTGAAACACACCAAATTACCCAGACTAAAACACAGCATGCCATTACCAACGATAGTGAATCTCATCATCATCATTTCAGCCGAAAGAGTCCACTGCTGGACATAGGCCTCCCCCAAACCTCGCCACAACGACCGGTCCTGTGCCTTCCGCATCCAGCGGATTCCCGCGACCTTCACCAGGTCGTCGGTCCACCTTGTGGGGGGCCTACCCACGCTGCGCCTTCCAGAACGCGGTCGCCACTCCAGAACTTTACTGCCCCATCGGCCATCCGTTCTGAGAGCAATGTGCCCCGCCCACTGCCACTTAAGTTTGGCAATTCTTCGGGCTATGTCGGTTACTTTCGTTCTCCTGCGAATCTCCTCATTTCTGATTCGATCACGCAGGGACACTCCGAGCATAGCCCTCTCCATTGCCCTTTGAGTGACTTTGAGCCTTCTTATCAGGCCCATTGTGAGCGACCACGTTTCAGTACCGTAAGTAATTACTGGCAACACACACTGGTCAAAGACTTTCGTCTTGAGACACTGCGGTATTTTGGACGAGAAGATATTGCGTAGCTTCCCGAACGCTGCCCAACCGAGCCGGATTCGACGATTGACCTCTTTCTCGAAGTTGGACTTACCTAGCTGGACAGTTTGTCCTAGGTATACATAATCGTCAACAACTTCGAGTGTAGATTCTCCGATGTTTACGGGAATGGGTGCTATATGGGAATTCAATATGGGATAGTGAATCTACTGAAGGACAATTAAAACGAAGTGAACTAAAACTGCCAGTCATGACTTACGGTGCCGAGACGTGGACACTGACAGTTGGGCTTGTCCACAAATTCAAAGTCGCTCAGCGAGCTATGGAGCGAGCTATGCTTGGAGTTTCTTTGAAGGATAAAATCCGTAACGAGATTATCCGGAGAAGAACCGGAGTGACTGACATAGCTTGTAGGATCAGTAAGCTGAAGTGGCAGTGGGCTGGCCATGTCTGTCGAAGGACCGATGGCCGTTGGAGCAGACGAGTCCTTGAGTGGAGACCGCGAATCGGCAAACGCAGCGTAGGGCGCCCCCCTGCCAGGTGGACCGACGACCTGAAGAACGTGGCTGGGGGGGACTGGATGCGGAAGGCAGAGGACCGAGCGTTGTGGCGCAACTTGGGAGAGGCCTATGTCCAGCAGTGGACTGCGATAGGCTGAGTTGATTGATTGATTGATTGAACTAAAACTAATCGAAATTATTATATTCGGATCAAAAAAGAAAACGCACAAAGGTACGAATCCTACTTCACAAAAACAAATTAGCACATTTTATAATTCAAAAATTGAGTTTTTTTGGGCTCTGTACTCTAAGAGTGGCAACGGGACCATATTACTCTGCCTACGCCGTCTTTATGTCCGTTCGTCGTCCATCCATCCGTCTGTCACAGGGCTGTGCTTTATTCATTTTTTAACAGCTATTTTCATTGCATGATCCCTGCTCCAATTAAATCTATGGAAAATATGTATTTTTATTCTAACTATTATGTCAATTAACAACATTAAAGGTAACAGTTACATTTTATTTTTATATGTGGGCTCAATTCGTTCTTTATTTATCTATTGTGTCTAAATAGCGAACCTTGGCTGAATTAAGCATCTGTGGTTTGTATTGTGTTCTATCTCGTAATTGTGTTTTACTAACGAACACGATTTATTTGCTAATTCGTTATTCAATAAAAACAAATTCATCATTTACTAATTCTACACGTAGATTTTATTCATATTTAAGTACTAGCCTATGCCAGCGGCTTCGCCCGCGTTTCATTCGGCTTATCAAAGAAAAATGTTATCGTGCATCTCTGGGGAACTGTTTATTTTCCCAGGATAAACAGTAGCCTATATATTAATCCCGGTTATTGTCTGTCTGTTTGCCAAACATTCAAATCCATCCCACGGTTAACGCGTGATTGAGTAACAAACATTCAAACACTTTCACAAACTTTCACATTTATAACATTAGTAGAATAGGATCATCATCATCTTCTTGCCCTGGTTTCAAATTACTTGGGGTCGGTGCAATACGTCTCCTTCTTCTATTTTTGACTATCAGCCGTTAACCTATCATTTACTCCCTTTTCATCCATATCGTTCTTTACGGAATTAATCCATCTTTTCTTTGGTCTCTGTTGTTGAGTAAATACTATAATGTAAATTGTACCTGGCATAATAAAAACGAAATGTGGGAGTTCGAAATATCCAATCATGGTAATGTCACTTGTTACAAAACAAAATCTCGTAAAGCTGGTTACTATTAAAATATATCTCCCGAATACTATTTTTATTTATGTTTGCTGCACGCAGATATCTGGCTGCATACGTGTTTTACGCTACAGTCTCCCTCTCCCTCTCCATCCATGAACATTCATATTCATCACTCTCTTCATAACATGTGTTTTATCCCTCCTCATTATATGCCCATACCAACCCAAACGATTTCCTTTCAACTTTTCTACAACTAGCGCCTCTTTCAAACTTCCTCTGATATATTCATTTCTTACTTTATCTATTCTATCCATTAGTAGGATAGGATATGGTATTAATTTTAGTAATGTTTATAATACCAAAATACAAACATTTAATATCAATTAATTTAATAATGTAACTGTATATGGTAGACATTTTAGTTAATTTAAAGTGAATCAGTGTTCACTTTCTTTTTTTACAAGCTTTTTATCCGTATCATCTTTCGCACAATTTATTAATCTTTAATTTGGTCTTCCTTTTTTCTTACAGCCATTCACATTCATACTGAAAACTTTCTCGTGACATGAAAATCATGTTACGAAAAAATGACATGTGATTCCTCCACAATACTCTACACTCCACATCACATGTCCAGTCCATACCATGAGAATCTCAACTTTTCCATCACTGGCGCTACTTTCAAATTTCCTCTCAAATACTCATTTCTTATCCTGACCATTCTCGATAGACTCATTTCAGCTGCATGTAATTAATTGCCTTTCATTCATCCTTTTCGTAGCCCAATATTCTGATCCACACAAGACACCGGGTCTCTTGTAATAAAACAAAGTTTTACCGAATTACATCGCATACCTACATTACTAAAATTGGTCTTTCTAACTTTCTGTAAAGACGTTGTTAATCATCTTAGTCTTCCTGCGGCCACATATACACCAATTTGGATGATTATTTTTTAAAGAATTTTCTCCTGAAATTGTTTCATTTAAATTTAGTGAAGATTTGATGAAGATCTTCGGATAAAGAAGGAAACTCTTCAATGAATGACAGCAAATCAACCGCGATTGCAGCAATAGCTTGTCTGTTTTGTTTATGCCACTCAAAATAGAAAAATAATATAAATTTAAAAAAGTAAAAACCAACTTCAATAAGGCTAAAATAATTTGTATGGACAGTTTGGGAAGTCAGTGCCTATTTTTCTGAAATCAAACCGAATCAAACCTATTTCCCAAACTGTTTCACACAAATTATTTTATTATTTTTGAAGTCGGTTTTTACTTATTTCAAAGTTTATTTTATAATAATATCGACGTTGTAATTCGGTTAAATTTGGTTTTATTAAAATGTGTTAGTGATCGCGTAAAGATTATTACATGATCTTGTAAATTTTTGTTATGTATAGTGAGATGATATGGGATAAAAAATACAAAAACTTTAAGCCGTTTCATTCAAAATAGGACATTTGACAGCAAGGGACCGAAATAAATGTCCTAAGAAAAAGATATGTGCCAGAAAATGCTGTCGGACCGGCTGGTTGTACGACTATTCGCAGCACAAATGTGTTCGTTCACAACATATATTCAACCCGCCTTTGTGGAAAGGTTATACTATGATGGAAGGAATCACAGCCACTCAGGAACTTCATTTTTTAGAAGGATTTATGGCTTGTGTATCTGATTTAGATGAAGTCGGGGAAGCAGTGACCGATATTTCGAAAGTGTTTCGTTTAAAATCGGTGAGTAAACTTTTTTGTTTAACTAATTTTTGACCGTAACAACTACCTATATTAGTATATTATCTATGGTAACAACCAAAACACATGGTGCGTTGAGCTGTATATCCACGCTTTGGCACTGTTGAGCGAATGCACCACGTTGTAGTAGGCGTAAGTCAGTTGTCTTTTACACTTAAAAGGTATACTTGAAATTTTATATTGAAATTAGAGATGAAACAAAATTTCATCCAAATCGGTCAAGCCGTTTAGGAGGACTTAGCCGGTTAGGTGACAATCACACGTACAGAAAAATTATAATTATATATTAAGATTTATAGAGTTTGTATGCCCTAAACCTAAAAACAACTAATTTATGTGTGTATTTAAAAACCTCACTAGCATAATTTAAAAAATTTGTTAAACGTGTTATTTCGTTGCGTACGGAAAAAAGCCGATTCATTTTTTTTTTTTTTAATTATGAACCAATTTCCGAGCAAGTGGGAGAAAAATATATTGTTTCTCGTGCGCCTAGCGACTGCGCCAAATAGGTTTATCATTAATAGCGGCCCGTCCCGGCTTCGCATGGGTGGACATGAAAATATAGCTAGCCTATGTTACTGAGATATGATATGATATGTTTTTGTGAATGTAGCTTTCTAATGGTGAAATTTTTTTTAAATCGGCTCAGGAGTTTTATAGTTTATTCATTACAAACATACACACAAAAACACAAATCTTTCCTCTTTATAATATTAGTATAGATATAGATAAGCCTATACAACGCTAAATCAAATTAGTTGACGAAAAGTCACACATGTTTGGTATCGATATCTATCTAATGATAATAAAACAATAAAAAGTATGATTTTCTAAACTCATAACTTAAGCTATAGCCAGCTGATCACGGGGTCAACGGCCTCTTGACGTGCGAACAGTATTTTTTAATCTTTAAAACCAATTATAGTGTTGTGGTATCTGATATTTCTTAAAAAATACTATGTGAACCACGTATCCCGTAACTGTTGATCCCGTGATCAGACTTGTATGAAATGATGAGTTTAGAAAATAATTTTTATATTGTTTTTTTGTCATTACATATTGATACCATCACGTCTGGGAAGTTTCGCCAACGAATTTGGTTTAATCTTATGTATGTATTAATCCGGGTTGTGGTCTATCTGTCGCCAAATTTGATCCAAATACGTTCAGCCGTTTCAGCGTGATTGTTGGACTAACAAACAGACATCCATACTTCCCATTTATAATATTAATATTATGACAGACAGCTAGAACCTGATGCTGGTTTTCAAGTCCAATCTATTGTGATTCGTAATAGGTTTAAACCGGTTGCGCATTACTGTTTCATTTAATAAACGACGACGATTGTTATATATTAGCACTAGCCTTATTTGTTTGTATTAGTCATAAGTCTATTTTATTGTTCCTATCTCTGTTTAACATCTTCCATCTCTTTCACACTAACATATCCCTTCCCCAAACATCCTTTCTAACCGCTCGATCCCTTCCTACTCGACTCACTTCGTTCCCGACCACGATCTAGAGACATCGTTCTCGTTCTCAATCTCTGTAACATTAACATAGTACATAATCATAAGTTCATTTTGTTATTTATTATTAAAAGATTATTATAAAACAAGAAACTGTCCTTCATTGCGTAACAACTGGCGCAGTCGGTAGGATACTTCAGCGTGAAACGCGATGCGAAAAGACGAAGCAAACGTGCGATTCTTCGTGGACAACATCGCCTACAAGAAGTCGTGCGGTAGCTGCAGGCTTTCGATCGCTTCGCCGGACTATGCTGATAACATTGCTGTTACTGTGGTGAGTGGCTAAGACTTGTTTGCTCTAACTCCTTTCCTATCCCATACAATACATTTTATATATCTATTTCTAAATCTTATGTACTATTTTGTATTATTATAAATTACTCCATGTCCATATTATTATATATATATTTATAATTCCTTCATGTCCGAAAATAGTAATTGTACATTCAAAAACGAACCATCAGACTCAACAGAGTCACACCAAGATACATCGTTCGTTTTTGCTCAAAAATCAAATCTAAAAAATCATGTCGTTGGATATGACAACCCTTTTAAAACTTATCCCCACATTTGATACTCATGCAGCCGATCAAGTTTATAGGTTTATCCGATCTTGCGACTCAGCCTTCAAATTAGGATCTGCTGATCAGAAACCAGTTTTATTAGTGTACGCTTTAAACTATATAACCGGTGCAGGCGCATCCGACGTCCACGCCAAACAATATACATCCTGGAATGAACTTAGACAATTCCTCATAGACAGATTTTCAAATGTTAAAACTATTTCTCATCTTAACTTAGTATTACAATCTATGTTCCAAAAGCCGCATGAAACGGTGACAGAATATTTTCACCGTGTAGACTTATGCAGAAGCAAAATAATTGAAAAAATTTACGCAGAAATAACTAACGATACTCTTATTGGTCGTTTAGCTAGTACTGAGGAGACTTCAATGAGCGTTTTTGTAAATGGGCTTAGTTCCGATATCGGTATAATGCTGAGAACAAAAGGTTTCACAAACCTTTCAGAAGCAGGACGCTTTGCCCTTCAGGAAGATAAGATTCGAGCCATGAAAGCCATGCTCGACAATCATTATTTAGACTTACAATGCCGCGACCTAATAGTATTAATAGTAGACCAAATCAAAGTTATGTTAATTTACAAAAACCACCTGTGTCATATCAACCTCGTCCGATACTACCGATAATCAACAACCGAAATAATGCTAATCATCAAGATACAAAAATATGCAACTACTGTAAAAAAATTGGTCATGTAATATCCGAATGTCGAAAACGCGCTTATAATAATAACCTTAAGAACATTCAAAATCAACACGCTCGTCCCGCCTCTTCAGCCCCCATTAATAATTTAAACTACTGGGCGACCAACGAGATGGGCAACTCGCTGGAAATCGCTCCAACATCTTGCCCACAAACGGAAACATCAATCGAAGACATAACTCATTTTCAAATGTAAAAGCATATGAGTTAGGTCTTAATAACCAAAGACAAAATCCGCTTAATCCAGTCCATCGGGGACAAAACACTAAATGTCTATTAAACAAAAGCGCATCTACCCAAACATGTCAGAAACAATATAAAGATGTTTCTATACAAACGGATGAACAAACTCCTTACGGACAGGGTAACCAGCCCCAAACCCTTAGTTCCATCGAATGTATCAAACTTACTAACTCTAATGAATCTTGTAAATATAATGACTCCACTGAATCTTCTAAATCTACTAATTCCTTAAAGTCTCACAAATCCACTAAATCCTATAACCCTACTAAATCATGTACAAAATCAAAGACCAAATCTAACTCCAAATCTAAACTGAAATCCAATAAATCTAAACCTAAAATACAATCTTTTACCATTTCACCAGTAAACGATGTACCTCCTGAAAATCTATTACATTGTAATTTTCACGTCGAAGGCAGTCCAGTTACTCTTCTAATCGATACCGGAGCAGGAATATCAGTAATAAAAAATGATAAAATAGGCACATCTAATGTAAATAAATCTGACATCGCATCCATTGTAGGAATTTCTAGTACTCAATCGCCCACTCTAACTTCAGGCACAACTGAAATATCCCTTGATAACTTGCCAAAATTCAAATTTCATGTAGCAAACCTCAATATCAAGGCAGATGGCATAATAGGTAACGATTTTATGAACAAATTCAATTGTAACATCTATGTTCAATCTAAAACTATGAGAATACGTGACAGAACGTACAAACTTCATTTTATGAACGAAAGCCCTAAACCTAATATTGACCCTCATAAACTTTTTATTAGTGGTCGTTCCGAAACAGTTATTACCTGCACAACAAATAGTGTTCAAACCGGTACAGCCATTGTTGAAAAACAAATGTTGGAAGACGGCGTCGTTATTCCCCACGCTTTAGTTAACGTGCAAAACAACTCCTTTGTTATCACTTGTGTAAATACGAATAAAAATGACCATGTAATTAATATTCCAAATATCAAAGTATCTCCTTACGAAATCGGTAAAGAAACCTTAGATTTAAACTCACATCAAATAAATAATGTAAATCATACATCGGAAACAGATAGACAAAAGAAAGTATTGTCAGTAATTAGACGCGAACATTTGAATAATGAAGAGTCAATATCATTAGATAAGATAGTTACCGAGTTCTCAGATATATTTTTTATCGAGGGTGACTCGTTGACTTTTAGTAACCACACTAAACATCGAATTCCAACAACAACTGACATCTCAATTCATACTAAAACATATCGATTTCCACAAGTTCATGAAGGCGAAGTCAAGACACAAATTCAAAACCTATTAGATCAAGACATAATAAGACCTAGTTCATCACCATGGAGTAGCCCTATTTGGGTCGTTCCAAAGAAACTTGATGCATCAGGGAAACAAAAATGGCGTCTTGTTATTGACTATCGTAAATTGAATGAAGTCACTATCGGAGATAGTTACCCTCTACCGAACATTACCGACATACTAGATAAATTAGGTCATTCTCAATATTTCACCACTCTAGATCTAGCATCTGGCTTCCACCAACTTGAGGTAGAACCCAAAGATATCCCTAAAACTGCATTCAATACTCCCTACGGTCATTATGAATATAAAAGAATGCCTTTTGGCCTAAAAAATGCACCAGCGACCTTTCAACGGGTCATGGACTCTGTTTTATGTAGTCTACAAGGAGAACGATGCTTCGTATATCTTGATGATATAGTTGTATTTGCCTCCAGCCTCCAGGAACACGAAGATAAACTTCGAGAAGTTTTCTCCCGACTACGTAAATATGAATTAAAAATCCAGCCTGATAAATGCGAATTTCTTAGGCGAGAAGTTGCTTATCTCGGTCACATTATTTCAAACGATGGTGTCAAACCTAACCCTGACAAAGTAAAAGCTGTTAAAGACTTCCCTGTACCTAAGTCATGTAAAGACATAAAAGCATTTTTAGGTCTCACCGGCTACTACCGTCGCTTCATTTCCAATTTTAGCAAAATCACGAAACCACTAACCAGTCTTTTAAAAAAGGATATCCCTTTCGTTTGGGGTGAAACTCAACAACAAGCTTTCGACGATTGTAAAAATTTACTCATAAATCCTCCCATATTACAATACCCCGATTTTACTAAGGAATTTATTTTAACCACAGATGCTTCGATACATGCTATAGGCGCCGTGTTATCTCAAGGTGAAATAAGTAAAGATTTGCCTATAGCATATGCATCTCGTACTCTTAACAAAGCCGAATGTAATTATTCCACAATAGAACGGGAATTGTTAGCAATTGTCTGGGCCACAAAGCATTTTAGACCTTATTTATACGGGCGTAAGTTCAAAATAGTTACCGATCATAAGCCCCTTACATGGCTCTTTTCTATCAAAGATCCTGGGAGTCGTTTACTTCGTTGGCGCTTGAAACTTGAAGAATATGAGTATGAAGTTATTTATAAAGCAGGTAAAAATAATACGAACGCCGACGCACTATCACGACCTCCAATACTCAACACCAATACATTATTATGTACGAACACTCCTGAAGATTACCTGCAAATCAATTATCAACATTTTTCTGAGAATTCTTCAAATTACAGCTTTGACACCCAAAATCTCCTAACTTCTCCAGATCGCCTACTTGATGAAAGACATAAAAATATTTTTATCCCTATTTCTTGCGAACTCTCGGACAAAAACGACCTTTTCAACGAAGCTATATCCATTTGTACTCAAGTGGAACCATTTTTAGAGAAACAGAAGACACTCTATGACTCTGATTCATTGATTTCAGACAAAAACCAAAACATAATATTTGGATACTCGAGACCCACACACTTTGACCCTTGGAATCATGAGAGTTATTTTAAAACACTCCTAAGTTGTTTACAAAATCACGACTTAAAATCACTTTACATTCCCGATCTGAAAAATGACCCCACTTCTAAACTCAAAGGTAACGAACAACTACATATCACGGCTTATCTTGCCGATACTTATGATTGTAAAATCACCATATGTCAAAATAGAGTTAAAAAACCAACTTCAGACGAGATTCCTAAAATTCTTATAACTTTTCACAATGATCCATTATCCGGCCACCGAGGTGTTGTAGAGACGATTCGCAAAATCAGATGTGAATATTTCTGGGAAGGAATGTCTGACACTATAAAAGATTACATAGAAACTTGCCAAATCTGTCAACGTAATAAAATTCAAAGAAAAACCTACAAAGCACCCATGGTTATTACATCTTTTTCCAGTGAACCATTTGAACGGGTGACAATTGACTTAGTTTCATATTCCGACATAACTAGCGAATCAAATAAATACATATTAACATTACAAGATGACTTAACTCGATTCGTTCAAGCTTACCCAATACAAGACAAACAAGCAACTACGGTAGCTAAAGCTTTGGTGACTTTTTGTCAACATTACGGTATTCCTAAACGTTTCCAATCTGATCAAGGCACAGAATTTGTAAATATTGTAATTAAACAACTCATAAAACTATTAGGCTCTAGTCACACTGTAAGTACTGCTTATCATCCTCAAACAAATGGCGCTCTCGAAAGGTTTCATGCCACGCTTCGTGATCACATTCGAATGTACCATAAGAGGAATCAATCGAACTGGGATCAAATCGTACCATTTGCTGTTATGTGCCACAATACATCAGTAAATCAATCTACGGCATTTACACCTCACGAACTACTCTTCGGCTATAAACCCCGTTCATTATATTCGTTCAAAGAAAACAACGACTATACTACACACGATTATTTGCGTGACTTAAACGAACGTCTTAAAGTCTCACGTGATATAGCTCGTCGCAACTTAGAATCTATGAAAGAAAAAGCTAAAGATAGGTATGATGCTCAGATCAAAAATTTCGCAAACTTTTCTACAGGTGATAAAGTGATGTTGAGAAATCCTACCCCGAATAACTTGGACCCTAAATGGGATGGTCCCTACGAAATCATCCGAGTAGGATTCAATGAAAATTACATCATTCGAAAATCAGGAAAAAATCAATTAGTCCACGCAAATCGCCTGAGACCGGTAAAGTCAAGCAATATTTAATTGTGTATTTCCGTGTGGTACCGGGATAGAATTGTACCTCCCCATTTCTCCTAGTGGGTGTCGTAAGAAGCGACTAAAGAGAAATCTATTAGGGTTAATTAGGTAGGTTAGATAATAGGCTATTCATAATTTTATTATTTCCAAGATAGTATAATATAAGAACCTTTTACTACTTTTGTAGAAAGCCTATACTTTTTGTAGGATCGTAAAATAACAATTAGGTAATTATGTGAGGGGTACATTTCTAATATACCGACTAAATAGAAGATAAGAAACTTAAATCTTAGAATAACATTGTAAAACAATTTTGTCGGAAGAATGCTTGCCAGATGTCATGATTTTAGAACGTGTTTTAGGAAATAGTATAATCTTTAATGACTTTGTAGATGCATTGTTCTATAGAAATATCATGAATAGTTTTCAAGTTTTAAGAAACGGTCAAAATACCCACCAGATGTGCATTTTAGTTTTATGATGATTGTGCCGAAAGAACTCGGCCTGCAAACAATAGCTTTTGTCTATGCACCTGTTGCATTTTTGTTTTATTATTCCGTCTCTAATGGGCACCATCTATTGTACATTTTTCTATGCTAATACATCCTTAGTTTACTTCTCTTTAATATAACAATTAAACTTTTATTTAACTTAACTATCTCTGAGTAAATGTCTATTGTCTCCATCCAGATTACTGAAGCTATAAACTCATGAAAAAAAAAAAGTTGACGATATCATTACAAGCGTGCTATTTGCAAAATCAAGTGTAATTCATCCATAAATCATATCGACTTTTCGGTTATACAATCATCAAGATCAAATCCAGTAGCCTCCATCACATTAGATAAAATATATATTATATTAGAATCAGCTCATTTAAGTTCCTATATATATCTCAATACATTAGTATATATTTTAGAATTCCCACTAGTCAGGAATGATACATTTATATATATATATCATATTATACCCTATTCCTATTCCACAATCCGACTCTTCACTATATCTTCCCTATACCTTAATATCCTTTCCGAGCAAACATTCTTGGCTACGAATACCAACAGGCAACAGTATCGCCGTGAAACAACAAACTCCATTGAAGAAGGCAAAAAGCTCTCATCCGAAACCAGTTCCTGCAAACCACCAGTCTACAACTTCAACGTCAGACCAACATACAAAGTCGCAGTAGTACTATTCGTCTGCATTAAGTGCTACAAATACAACCCATGGAATATTGTATCCAGACGAAGATCAACATTACACCATCCAAATTGGCAATTGGCATTGGCTGTATCCAAATTACAACTCTTTTGCCCGTTCCGTCGGCAACAGCACATTGCGATGCAAATGGCAGCCTTCGATACTACAACATCATGCATGAAGACGAAGATGATGACGACATCGCGAGCACTCCTACAAATATCCAAAAATTGGGCACGGCCCAATCTTTATTCTAAGGGGGGAGGTGTTATATATTAGCACTAGCCTTATTTGTTTGTATTAGTCATAAGTCTATTTTATTGTTCCTATCTCTGTTTAACATCTTCCATCTCTTTCACACTAACATATCCCTTCCCCAAACATCCTTTCTAACCGCTCGATCCCTTCCTACTCGACTCACTTCGTTCCCGACCACGATCTAGAGACATCGTTCTCGTTCTCAATCTCTGTAACATTAACATAGTACATAATCATAAGTTCATTTTGTTATTTATTATTAAAAGATTATTATAAAACAAGAAACTGTCCTTCATTGCGTAACACGATGTTGACGTCTGTGGTCTAGTGCAGTGTTCAAACTGTGGGTCGCGACTCGCGACCTCTGTGGGGGTCGCGAAGCCTTACTCGGGTGGTCGCGGGCAAAAGAACAATCCAAGTGTTTCTAGTTCCTACACCACAATAAAAAAATACAAGCGACGCGGCAATGTTACCTACTTACTTAGATAATACTTTCAGAGCTCTCGCGGCTTCCTTGCAGACTGTAGGTACGTACTTGAATTTTAATTTTAAGGTCCTACTAAGAGCTAAGTGTCCTCCATCAGAAAAACAATAATTACTCACTGAGTACATCATTTATCGAAAATTATTTTTAACAATTGAAGTATAGGTACTGTAGTTTATTCAGAAACTATAACTCTGTAAATTATAGTTCGCTGTAGTTGTAGATACAAAAAATACGAAAAACTGCCACTTTTGGAACTTTTTCTATCTACAACTAGAACGAACTATATTTTACAGAGTAAATAGTTTCTGATTAAACTACAGTACCTGTACTTCAATTGTTAATAAAAACCGGCCAAGTAAGTACGAGTCGGACTCGCGCACCGAGGGTTCCGTAACTTCCTTGGACGTATAAGAAGTTATTTAGTTGTTCACCTAGCTATAACTGTGGTTAAATAAGGTTTCAATCAATCAACTCAGCCTATCACAGTCCACTGCTGGACATAGGCTTCTCCCAAGTTGCGCCACAACATTCGGTCCTCTGCCTTCCGCATCCAGTCCCCCCCAGCCACGTTCTTTAGGTCAAATACGGTTTATGTTTATGAATTTTTGTATTTTTTTTTGTTTTTATATTTGAGTTGATGGAATGAAAGGTAAATTGCGGTTTACGATTTATGACGTATTAAAAAAACTACTTACTAGATCTCGTTCAAACCAATTTTTGGTGGAAGTTTACATAGTAATGTACATCATATATTTTTTTTAGTTTTATCATTCTCTTATTTTAGAAGTTACAAGGGGGGGCGGGACACATTTCACTTTGGAAGTGTCTCTCGAGCAAACTATTCAGTTTAGAAAAAAATTAAATTTGAAACCTCAATATCATTTTTGACGACCTATCCATAGATACCCCACACGTATGGATTGAATGAAAAAAAAGCCCCCATTTTTTTTTTCTTCTATTTTTCTTTCAAAATCATAATGCGGTTCAGAGAATACATCTACTTACCAAGTTTCAACAGTATAGATAGATAGATAGATCATTTATTTGTCATACATCATGTATAGTTCTTATAGTTTCGGCGCCACTTATAGTAGTATCCCAAAAGAAAGAAAATTTTAAACGTAGTTTTTTAAATCACTAACATTGTAACATTTGGTTTGTTTATGACCCTAGACCCTAGGGGGTCGCGTAGAATGTTTTAACTTGTAACGGGGTCGCGTATTCAAAATAATGGAAGACACTGGTCTAGTGCTTCGAGTGCCGGACTGTTGATCACGAAGTTGTGGGTTGGATTCCCACAGGACATAAATATTTATGTGATGAATATAAGTGTTTGTGTTGGTTTGGGAGTTTCGTATGCTTTATTAAGTACCTATATATTTCCAAAAAAATAATATTGTCTAGTACCCATAGAACAGCTCTGCTTAATTTGGGACTAGATATGCTGTGTAAACATGTCCCAAAAATATTTATTTATTATTATTTTCAGGATGGCATATTCCACGTTGAGAACCCCATGGCTGTCGCCCCCGAGTTGACATACAAACCGAACAAGTACTGCATGGACTTATTTATATTAGGAGACGAGGTCACGGTAAATGCCTTCAATTGTCACATTGAGAAAAACGATATTGAAAGACAATACGCTCTTTCTGGCATTTGTAAGTTTCAAATCTTATTATTGGTTATTATACAAGGGTAAGGGGGATGGGAATATTCAAGACCTTAAGTAAAATTAGGGAAATCTAATGATTTTCCTAAATTAGTAGTAATTTTAACTAAATTACTTTTTAAGAAGTAGTAATTTTAACGAAATGACTATGTAAGAAATGGTAATTTTAACTAAATTACTGTTTCAGAAATAGTAATTTAATTAATAACCTCAATTTTTCACTTTAAGAAAAACGATATTGAAAGACAAAACGCTCTCTCTGGAATTTGTAAGTTTTAAACTTATTGATTAACCTACAAGGATATCCCCACCCCCCTTGGGTGGGAATATTCAAGACCATAAGTAAAATTAGGGAAATCTAATGATTTTCCTGAATTACTATTTAAGAAATAGTAATTTTAAACAAATAATAACCTTCATTTGTCACATTAAGAAAAACGATATAGAAAGACAATACGCATTCGCATTTGTAAGTTTCAAATCTTATTATTGTTGGTTATCTACTACTATTATAAAATTGTTAAATGTCAGTTGTCTGTTTGTTTGTTTGTTTGTACCAGCATCACGATAAAACTACTGGACCGATTTTGTTCAAACTGTTTGTGACTAAAAACTTATGATTTGACTTAAAAACTGGTATGTATTTTACCTCGCTACGATGACGGGAACCGGTGATTTTTAATTAAATTTTTCTACAACATTTTGCATACATTAAGGCCACGGGTAGTAATCTTAGAACAAAAATTTTCAACGTTATGTCTATGATTCTAGATGGGTTCAATAATAGATTTTGACAGTTACTTCGTCCCCCTCGGCCTTCCCCTTCTGGTCTTTATATTGTTGTTATATACCTATGTGTAGTATACATGTATAATCTCAATTATTGAAGTAATTCTCTTTGTAATTAACTCTTTGTAAAATGGGCAGTCTAAACTATGTACCTATCCCATTTAAAAGTTGAAATATACTATTCAGTTTTCTACGAAGTTTATTATATATAACTAAATAAAAACGTACATTACGAATTACGGTTACGAAATGTTTGTTAACATCTGCCCAACAAACAAGCCTACTACTAGCCACTAGCACATCAAGCCACTGTTTTAAGATCACATCAGGTGAGCAAATAATAATATATTTCATTTCAATGTTAAAGTGTAATATTTGACAATGAACTTTTCAATCTGCATGCAGTACACACTACAGAAAACGATTATTTCAGGCTTCTGGGGGCCAAACTAAGCTTAATGAATTGATACACAGGGAAACAAGCCCTTCCCACCAGATGGTTCAAATAAAACTAGGAGTTGGGAGATTAATACAATACCGCTTGAATATTATTTGTTTCTTTTTGCAAACATAAGTATACTACATGCTACCGCAAGTTGGAAATCATAAAATATCACTCATAATGCAATACTATAGGGGACACTTCTACGTACTCCTTACCTATCTGGCCCTTGTGCCCCTCCCAGAAACAAATCCTGGATCTGCCCTTGGCCACAGCAATAGGATTCCATTTGGACCCTTCCGGTGTGGAATCTTAATAATATTAATGCTGTTGTAAAACTATTTTTTATTATTTCAGATACTGAGATGCCACCGCCTACATACAGTTTTGTTGGAAATCATTTGTTAAATGAGGTAAGCAACAGCTTTTTTCATTTTCTTTAATGGCATTTATATTTAAAAACAAAATAATATGAATAATAATATTATAAGTTGGCCTCAACAAAGTAAGCTGTGTGTGAATGTCACAATCAACTGAGAAATGTTTGAGCATGACGGTAGGCAGGGTAAAGTTCTAACGACATTTCTATAAAAAAATGGTTCATCATTATCAGCCCGTTACTGTTCTACTTCTGGGCACGGGCCTCTTCTCAGAAGGATTCAGGCCTGAGTCCACCACGCTGGCCTACTGCGGGTTGGTGGACTAAACACCATCAAGAACTGTATGAAGCACTTTCAAGTGGGTAGGTTTCCTCACGATGTTTTCGTTCACCGTTAAAGTAAAAAGTGACAATCAAATTCTGATTCGCACTTGAATTCGAAAAGCCAGAGGTGTGGGCCGGGTACGAACTCAGATCCCCCTGCAAGGATGGCAAGCATTCAACCACTAGGCTATACTTTAAATTACTAGGTTATAATGTTCATTCCGGGACCCATCTGAAAACCAGTGCTGCAACATTTCGGTGTTGAAGCATATGCTGAGATGGGGGTCTTTTTAGTCTTTTACAGGCATATTATTTTTAATTTTATTGTTGATGTGTAATATTATCTCTCGCCTGTAACAAGATTAAAATAATTATTTTATTTCTTTCTTTCATTTTGTTTGATTTATGTAAATGCAATGATAACATTGTAGATATTAATGTAAAACCATGTAGTTAAAAGCCTTCATTTTCCTTGCAGGTAATGTACAATCAAATAACAGTCCCTTCAACACTGAAGACGATGACTCCTGTGGCTAGGAAGATCCTGTGGATGCAAATCAAACAAGAAAATGTAGAATTTTATTCTGATTAGAAATAACTGAAAAAAAACAATGTTTATAGGAGAAAATTGAAATATAAACAGATTTATGTAAAAGTAATGGTTTTTATTTCACTTTCACTATAAAAAATGAAATATTAGCAATGCATGTATAGGTACCTACCTACGCATGAATAAGAGGCAAAAGCCTTGTATCCAAGGCCGAAATTTAAAAACTTTTTGCTTGGTTGGAAATTGAAAAAAATGTATTATCTGTGCTTGTCATTTTCTATTATTGAGGCTACTCTTTGGTTCCCTATCGACCAAATTTCTTGTTCGGAGATTGTCGTCTGATGCGTAGCATCTCTACTTGGTCTGTGATTAAGGCGCTCATATCCAGCTGTCATTCGCACGCATGCGCTCTAGCGCGCGCCTCCATAGACAAAATACGGCTGCTATAGAAATTGCATTAAGGTGAATGCTACAGGGTAGCCCGCGAAATTCAAAATTTCTTGAGTTTTTTGCAAATTGTAGCTCTATTTCGCGTTGTAAATCGGTCGAAATATGATTTACGGCAGTAATAACAATAAATCTATTGAATAATACTCATAAAAATTATTAACCTAGCTCGATAAGCTGTACAAGCTCGATAATATTAATTTACGATCAAATTATCGATTTTCGAGCTTGTAGAGCTTATAGTGCTAGGTTTATATTTTTTATGAGTATTATTCAGTAGATACATTGTTATTACTACCGCGAATCATATTTTGATTGATATAAAACGCGAAATAGAGCTACAATTAGCAAAAAACACAAGAAATTTTGAATTTCGCGGGCTACGCTGTAGCATTCACCTTAAAAACTTTTTGGTCGGGCCGAATTGTCCAGAGTAGAAAAAAAGAATCCTGTCGTATGTGGGTGGTGCCATCTTGGAAATGCAGTCTTTTGAGCCAACCGAAAATCAGAATCTTTCGATTTACAGACAAGGACCGGAAGCTACCTCTAAATTGCGATTTCTCAAATTTTTTGTATGAAAAGCAATAAAATTATGTTAGAAGTACCTAAACGTTGTTATAATTATTGTATCCTTCAATAAGCATAAAGTTATCTTGGTGTAACTAAAAAAATTGTAACTAAATTGGTGTAACTTGGTGTAACTAAATTCATATGATGTTGTTGTAATCACGGAGACTTGGTTGGTTGATAGTATAAGCAATAGTGAGTTGTTTGACGGACGATATCTTGTGTGGAGGCGGGACCGGGATTACTCTCGGACGAAACAGTCCCTTGGTGGTGGAGTATTGATTGCAGTGCGGAATGATTTGACCGTTTTAGAGAGGAGTGACTGGTGTTCCTCCGCTGAGGACATATGGGTGAGCATTATTTTGAAGAGGTCCAGACCATCAGTAACTTATAATATACATATCTGCTGCCTTTACTTGTGCGATGAAAATACTGGTAACTCGTATAAAGTTCAATTGCTAAACTTTCATCAGAAACTTAACAATTTAGTAAGTACCCACCCTTTAGATACTTTTATAATAACTGGAGATTTTAATTTCGGTGGTGATGTTGAATGGCACAAATCTAACGATAGTTCTGAATTGTATCCTACAAATATGTCTGCCCAGTACATCTTGGATTTCTTAGACACTATAAATACGTGTAACCTATCGCAGTTCAATGGTGAACGTAATGTCATCGGTCGATTATTGGACCTGGTTCTCTCCAATAGCACAATTAAAGTGCGCGAGTGTACCGAACCGTTAGTGCCTATCGATGTTCGCCACAAACCATTATTAATAAACGCCGACTTCGTTGAATTCCATAAATGTATTGATAAACATAGCGTAAAATATTTATTTCACCGTGGCGATTATTCTGAAATAACAGCTGCACTAAATCTTGTTGACTGGCATGTGTTGTTGTCTGTTGGAACCTTAGATCAAGCCCTTAGCCTTTTTTATGATAAGTTATACGAACTTAGAGACTTACATGTCCCCGTTAAACCAGTAAAAAAATCGACACATCCTCCCTGGTACACCAGTGCTTTAATAAAAATATTAAAAGAAAAACATAAGTATCATTATAAGTACAAAAATTACGGGAATTTATCCGATTACCACTCCTTTTCTATTTTACGTAACCGAGCTAAGCATATAGAGGGGGAATGTTTTGATGCATATATGGTAAAAGTTGAATCTTCTATCGCCAAAAATCCCAAATTTTTTTGGTCGTATATTAAAAGTAAAAAAAATTGTAACGCGTTACCTAACGTTATGAGTTATCTGGACTCATTTGCAGACACCGGGGAAGGTATCACTGAGCTGTTTGCCTCTTACTTTCAATCTACTTTTCAGGAACCTGATTCAAAATCTGATGATTTGGATATCAATGCTGGCACACATTCCACTAGCTCGGTGAACCTCAGTACGGTTAGCGTCTGTCCAGATGGAGTACTGAAGTTGTTAAAAGGCCTGGACCCCTCTAAATCTGGTGGACCTGACCTAATACCTCCCACTTTCATAAGTGGATGTGCAAATGGTTTAGTGATACCAGTTTGTATACTGTTTGAGCGATCTTTGAGAGAGGGTACTGTCCCTACGATGTGGAAATCAGCATTTATTACACCGGTCTTAAAAAAGGGCGATAAATCGAATATAGAGAACTACCGACCTATATCTAAATTATGCTTATTCTCTAAGGTTCTTGAGCGAGTTGTCTATGCAGAAGTATATTCAGCACTGAAATGTCAATTTGGTGACGAACAACACGGTTTTCTCAGGAAACGGTCAACTACTTCCAACTTGGTACTGTCTAATGAAATCATAACAGCTGGGATGGAGGGACGATACCAAGTCGATGTAATATATACCGACTATAGTAAATGTTTTGATCGTATAGATCACCGTGTGCTTTTACGGAAGCTTTTATCTGCGGGAATACACGGTGATCTATTCAGATGGTTCTCCTCTTACATTGAAAATCGAACGCAAGCTGTAGTTTTGCGAGGTTACACGTCTGGATGGAATATTGTGCCATCAGGAGTACCCCAGGGCTCAATCTTAGGACCTTTATTATTTACAATATTTATTATAGACATAAAAGATTGCTTTAAAAACTCTCATATCCTGCTTTACGCAGATGACATGAAGGTCCTTAAGTGTGTACGTTCATTATCCGATACTGAGCAACTTCAATCTGACCTTGAAAGATTTGTATTGTACTGTAAAACTAACAAATTACAACTAAATGTATCCAAGTGTTTTCATGTAGTATTCACGCGCCTAAAATCTTTAGTTGGTCCTGGATATAGACTGGATGGTCATGGTTTGAGTAAAGTAAGCACTATCAGAGATCTTGGTGTAATACACGACAGCAAACTACTTTTTGACAACCACATAGAATCCATTGTCAATAAAGCGTCGAAAGCCCTGGGATTTATTATCAGATCTTGTTCCAACTTTTGTTCTCTGAAACCAATAAAAGTCCTCTATTGTTCATTTGTGCGCAGCCACCTTGAGTACGCTTCTCAAGCTTGGAACCCTCAATACGAGGTCTACAAATCTCGTATTGAGTCTATCCAGAAGAAATTTTTGAGATACTTGGACTTTAGGGCGAGTCAATCTTCAGTTGACTATGCACATCGTTGTAAGCGATACCACTTCTTACCTTTGGATGTAAGACGTAATATTAATGATATCTGTTTCTTAGTGAATGTCGCAAACGGTACTATTGACTGTCCGGAACTACTTGGCAAGATACTTCTTCGCACGAATCAAAACAATTTACGAAAGCGTCCGATATTGCACGTACCATTTGCCACGACAAATTATAGACGCAATGCCTTTTGCATACGAAGCGTTATAGCTTTTAATTGTTTACCATCGCACTTGGATATTGATCTATTCTGCACTAGCGCACGTAAAATTAGAAACATCCTAAATAAGGAATACTTTGGTGACGGCCTTATGTAGCTGTTTCTTATTTTTTGCAAGTATTAGTATAATTGCATGACTTGACTTAACTTCACTTTGCTTAGTTTCTATCTTATCTTAGTTTTTCTCTCAGTTTCTATCTTATCTTAGTTTTCTCTCCTTTTTTTTTTGCTTGTATGACCGATCTAATAGGTACCGTCGACGGCATGTCACTGGTAACACTTCAATAAGAAAACCACTCTAACTGTTTATGAATAAAGGCGCTGTCAATGTCAAACTGTTGCCGCTGACGTGCGGTCGACCGTACCGTTACATACCGTAACGTTTAAAAGGAAAGAAAATAAAATATTATTCTTAATTCGATGTATATCACTAGCTGTGTATATATATGTGGAAGCTTGTAATTAGCAAATGTCCTTACCCATAACATGTTAGTTATAGTTTTTTATTTGTCTGTAAGCTTTCTTAAAATCAATAAATAAAATAAAATAAAAATAAAATACTATTATCAGTCTACAATTTTTAATTACCTTTAATTCTTCTTCTTATCTTATCTTCTTCTTCTTAATCTTAACTATTATAAAATTTTAAACGTCTGTTTGTTTGTTTGTTTGTTTGTTCCAGCATCATGCTAAAACTACGGGACCGATTTTGATGATTTTTTTTTGTTTGAAAGCTGATGATCTGACTTAAAAACTGGTATGGGTTTTGAGAAAGAAAGAAAGAAAGAAAAAAAGAAAAAAATTAATTCGTGGGTTGCGTACTCACCCGACAGATCGAAGCTTCTTTGCATTTGCACGAGCGGATAGTAATGTACGATGGAGTGGAGTGGAGTGGACAGGGGATGGGACTGGGGATGGGACTGGGGACGGGACTGGGGACGGGACAGGGGACGGGACTGGGAACGGGACAGTGGACGGGACAGGGGACGGAACATGGGACGGGAAATGGGACGGGCCATGAGACGGTACATGGGACAGGACAGTGGGACGGCACATGGGACTGGACATAGGATGGGACATGGGACGGGACGATAGTGATATAGTGAGATAGTGGGACAGTGGGACAGTCGGACAGTAACAGTGGGACGGTTGGACAGTGGGGCAGCGGGGCAGTGGGGTAGTGGAGCAGCGGGGCAGCCGGCTGTGGGCCAGTGGGATATTGGGGCAGTAGGGTAGCGGGGCAGTGGGGCAGTGGGGTTGTGGGGCAGCGGGGCAGCGAGGCAGCGGGACAGTGGGGCAGCGGGGAAGCGGGGCAGCGAGGCAGTGGGGCAGCGGGGCAGTGGGGTACCGGGGCAGCGGGGTAGTGGGATAGTGGGGCAGTGGGGTAGCGGGGCAGCGGGGCAGTGGGGTAGCGGGGCAGCGGGGCAGTAGGGGAGTGCGGAAGCGGGGCAGGCAGTGGTGCAGTGGGATAGTGGGGCAGCGGGATAGCGGGGCAGTGGGGCAGCGGGGCAGTGGGGCAACGAGGCATTGGGTTACCGGGGCAGTGGGATAGTGGGGCAGCGGGGCAGTGGGGCAGCGGGGCAGTGGGTTACCGGGGCAGCGGGGCAGTGGGATAGTGGGGCAGTGGGGCAGTGGGATAGTGGGGCAGCGGTGCAGTGGGGCAGCGGGGCAGTGGGTTACCGGGGCAGCGGGGCAGTGGGATAGTGGGGCAGCGGGGCAGTGGGGCAGTGAGATAGTGGGGCAGCGGGGCAGCGGGGAAGCGGGGCAGTGGGGTGCCGGGGCAGTGGGGCAGCGGAGCAGTGGGGCAGCGGGGCAGTGGGGAAGCGGGGCAGCGGGGCAGGCTGTGTGGCTGTGTGATAGTGGGGCAGCGGGGCAGTGGGGTAGCGGTGCAGCGGGGCAGTGGGATAGTGGGGCAGCGGGGCAGTGGGTTAAAGGGGCAGCGGGGCAGCGGGGCAGTGGGGGGCAGCGGGGCGGGCTGTGGGGCATTGGGATAGTGCGGCAGCGGGGCAGTGGAGCAGCGGGGCAGTGGGGTAGCGGAGAAGTGGGGCAGCGGGGCAGTGAGGCAGTGGGGCAGCGGGGCAGCGGGACAGTGGACTGGACTGGAATGGACTGGACTGGACTGGACTGACGTGGGTTAGCAGAATTTAACGCGAGCGGAGCCGCGGGTAAAAGATAGTATTATAATACACGTGTGAACATTCAAGACCTTAAGAAAAATGTGGAAAATCTAATGGTTTCCCTAAATTAATTGTTATTTATGAAACAGTATTTTACCAGGCCCCTCAGAAAGTATTGCGAAAAAAAGTTTTTATATATGGGAGACTGGCCAGTTATAATGTTTTTCGAAAATATGATTATTTATAAGTAAAAATAAGTAAGTTCCAATTTCAAAATTTCCCTCCACATTTTTTGCGAGTTAATTCAAAGTATTGTGTCTCACTGAAATATGGATCTGCGCCGGGAACATTTTAGAGCTATGATTTTATACGATTTCAAGTGTCGCCTGAAACCGGATGAATCGTACGATAGACTTCAAATGGCATTCATGGATGAAGGCCCTTCCAAGGCAACCGTGTATCGTTGGTATAACGAATTCAAGCGCGGTCGACCAACTTTGGGGGATGACGAAAGAAGCGGTCGCCCTTTGACGGCTGTTACCGAAGAAAACGTGCTAGCAGTGAAAAATTTAATCCAAGACAATAGGCGAATTACATATCAGGAGATTCAACACATATTGAAGATTGGATCGGGAAGCGTTCACGAGATTCTACACAGCCATCTTCGCGTGAGGAGGATAGTATCACGCTGGGTGCCGCACAACCTCACCGATGCTCAGAAGCAGGCCCGGGTGGAATGGTGCCGTGATATGCTTAACAAATTTGAAGCAGGCTCGTCTCGGCGTGTTTACGACATCGTTACAGGTGATGAGTCCTGGATTTATCAATACGACCCAGAAACCAAGCGCCAGTCGACTGTTTGGGTGTTTCAAAATGAGCTAACGCCTACCAAAGTGAAGCGATCTAGAAGCGGGGGTAAGATTTTGATCGCTAGCTTTTTTAATTTGACTGGCCACTTGGTATCAATTCCCTTACGGGATCAAAGAAGCATTAATGCCGAATGGTATACTACCAAATGTTTGCCAGAAGTTTTCTCTGTTATAAGCAACAAGCGACCAAACACAGGGCTCCGCGGGCTACTGCTCCACCACGACAATGCACCTGCGCACACCGCACTCAAAACGAGGGACTTCCTGGACAGCACGCCAGTCAAACTCCTGGGTCACCCTCCTTACAGCCCTGATCTAGCACCGTGTGACTTCTTTTTATTCCCAAAAATAAAAAATCAGCTCAAAGGGATACAATTTTCGTCGCCGGAAGATGCGCTGGCTGCGTTCGAGCAGGCTGTAAACGAGGTGTCTGCGGCGGACTGGAAAAAGTGTTTTGAAAACTGGTTTAGGCGCATGAATCTTTGTATAGAGGCTGGTGGAAAGTACTTTGAAAAGATTTGATAAAAATATATGTACGTATAGAACAATTTTTTTTAGTTTCGCAAAACTTTCTGAGTGTCCCACGTATAATTTGTTTTTATTCTGGTTTGCTTGATAGCAGTGATGTAATTTGGGTTTTCAGAACCGTAACACGAGTTTTAAACGATTACTTTTTTTATCATCCCTCGGATGTATTTAATTATTTCTCAAAGTTTCTAAAGGTGTCTCAAGTATGTGATTTAATTAAGAAACGATAAAAATAGTTAGTTTTAAACTCGAAATTTAAGATTTCTTCGAGTTTAATGGCACCTAATAATCCTGATTTTCGGGAAAAAAATTGTTATTTTTTAACTGTCACCACCAATCATTTCTGTTATTGATATAGATTCTATGTTTTTTCGATTCCAAAACGACAACATTATCAGTGTGTTAGGTACCTAAACCTATCTCATCATGATACATCATCATCATCATTCAGTGTGCTATGACTAGGATAATAATAATAAAATGCATGTTTTCATCAGTTCTCGTATTTTTCCAGGCATGCTGGTCACTTGTATCTTGGTCCTGCTGAGAGTGGTCTTGTTCGCGTGGCTGCTGGAGCTCCGCACTCTTCACGGCATGATCCTGATGGCATACCTTATCAGCTTCTTGCTCGGCTTCCTGTTGCTTGGAAGCCAGCTACTTCTTGGGGTGAACCAGATCATAAGTCAACAAACTTGCTTGACCTTAAGTAAGTTATTTTAGTAGTTAATAACGCTCCGTTTAAAATAATTCGTCCAAAGAAGAACACATAAAAATCAGAGATGATTGCTCTAAAAACTGTTTGAATGGAAACTTGACAATTATTTGTTAAGGCGCATGTAGCAGCCCAGTGGCGCCCCCATCTTTAAAATAATTATTACTGGCTGATTACATCATTTATCGAAAGAAGAGGTGCGAAAAACGGCCACTTTTGACACTTTTTCTATCTACAACTACAGCGAACTATAATTTACAGAGTTAATAGTTTCTGAACATAACATAACATAACATCATGCCTGTATTTCCCCGAAGGGGTAGGCAGAGGTGTAATAGTACACCCACATTTCGCCAGTTATGTTATAGTCCCATGTAATAGGGGGCGAGCCTATTGCCATTGACCGGGCACAAATCCAGACTCCAGGCTGCTACTGAGAATTTCCTAATGAAAAAACCCAATAACACTTTGCCCGACCCGGAAATCGAACCCAGGACCCTATGCTCAGCAGTCGCGCTTGCAACCACTAGACCAATGAGGCAGTCGAGTCGAGTTTCTGATTATACATTAATTAGATTAAAGATAAAATAACAGTACCTGTACTGCAATTGTTAAAAAAACGAGTATGCTTTAGAGCAAACGACTGAAGTAAAACTTCACTTATTATCTCCCTCAATACTATTTCAAAATGTGAACAAAGGAATGGCGGTGCGGCGGCGCGCGTCTGCTCTGCCGCGCGCGGCGGCGGCGCTGTGTCGTCAGTCGCGCACGCCTCGTTTCCCGCGTCAAGCACTACCCCCTCCGTTCGCCTCACTTTTCGTAACGTATTCACCAGCTTACCCCCAAGTCGAGCGTGCCTAAAAAGTTTTACTTCAAAAACTAAATTTTGATAAATGATGTATTTAGCGAGTAATTTTTTTTTTACTGATGTGGGTGCCACTTGGCTGCTATATGCCCCTTAAATAACAAGTTTAGAGTAGTGAATTATTTATAGAATAGTACTTACGATAAAATGGACGTTACTTTGATCGTGGGAACAGTAATCAAGGCGCACTTTTACTGTTGCCACGACCAAAGTAACATGCAAGTAGTCATCAAAGTTCACTTTGTCATAGCGGACTTTGATCGTGTCAACGCGGCTAAGAATAAAAATCTACAACGTGTTATTGAAATAACTGAAAACCTTTTAAGGGGTCATTGTACTCATCCTTATGAACAACTTTTACTGTGGGACCAACACTGAAATCGTGACAAAAAAGTCAGATTTTCCTTACATTTCGTCGATTTATGTGATCACAACTGTAGGGAACAGCAAAAAAATTTTTCGCGAAATCAGTGTTTTATTTTATTTATTTATTTATTTATTAAATTTATGCACACACAGAGAAATAATAATAACAAACATAGAAATGAATAGTACAAAGGCACTGCTTATTTCTATAAGAAATTTCTTCCAGCAGACCTGCGAGCGGAAAATTTGAAGCAAAGAGAGTTGTTTTGAGCAAGCAGTGTTGTTCCCATAGTAAAAGTTGTTCATAATGATGAGTATAATGACCCCTTAACAGGTTCTTAGTTTTTCAATAACACGTGGTACCTAACTTAAATAGGCAAAGAAAAAACGGTTCAGTACTATTTTCTCCTCTGTTTGTTAACCGATTTTCTTTTTTTTTTGTTTAAAAGCTATTGACGAGTGTTGTCAATAAAAAATAATTGAAACAGTTTTTTTTTTGGCCTAGTTCAATCTTAAAAAATACGGTTCAATTTCGCCCTTTGGGTGAATTTCAACCATTGCATTGGGCGAATTTTGACCATTGGGCGACCTCTCGTAAATAATAATTAAGTACATTATTTTCTCTGTCACAGCATTCATCGTGTACTTCTCCACACTATCGGCGTTCTTCTGGCGAAACGTCATGTGCTACGATATCTGGTGGACTTTTAGGTACCTATAGTCTGTTATTGACCTCTGTCTAACCCTCTGCTATTATACACGGTGAACTTTGGTTGGTTTTGTAAACGAAAAGTGGTAATTGTACTCATCATTATAAACAACTTTTACTATGCTCTATGCTTTTTCTATGCTTTTGCTTTTTTTAAGCTCTACTTAGTTTGGGACTACATGGTGGTGTGTAAAAATGTCCCAAAGATATTTATTTATTTTTATTTTTTATTTTATGGGAGCAACCATTAAATCGCGAAAAGAAATTCATCTGATCCTTATATTTGCGTTCACATATAATAAATGGACAAAATATAGGGATCAGCTCATATTTTTTTTCGTGATTTCAGGGTATGTCCAATAGTAAAAGTTGTTCATAATGATGAGTACAATGACTCCTTTTCGTTTCCAAAACCAACGAAAATTCACCGTGTATGTGATTCTTGAAGACAATATCAATAAAATTGTAAATCTCTTATGATGAGCAGAACCTACCAAAATTTTTTTGGTAATTAAAAAATAGTGGTGTAAAAAAACGTGTGCGTAAAAAGTTCGTCACTCACACGAAGAGACATATTAATAAGAGAAAGAAAGAGAGAGCGCGAGGTGTGCCTATATCCTGCTCATAAAGCAAAAATCTTACATGACGTTACATTTACTCCCGAATCACACCTACCGCGTTAAGTAACTTCGTTCCAAAAGTCCACAGAACTTATCGAGAAGATAAGGTTGCTTACCAAAAAAGACCATTGTCTGAAAATTCTTAATAAAAAATAAAAACCAATTCTTGTGTCTATTCTACTTCAGTGGCAAACGCGCAATATCAGGTCGAGGATCATCGTCACGCGCCCGGTTCAACATGTACTGCGCATACGCATTCGGCGGACCGACCGCGCTGACCATTCTACTAGCTGGGCTCGAGTTCTCCGACATTCCAGGCGGTGACGTTCACCCACTGATGCCCAAAGTCAGGAATCATGGCTGCTTCTTGTATGGTATGCTTGTGTCAACTTGATGATATTACTTTATCCAAGGTTTCTGAAAAGTTTCGTGGAATCGTACGAAAAATGCGAATATTATTCGAACATCGCTGATATCTGTATCCTCTTATCCCCTATTCCCTATTTATTCTCATTGTTGTTGTAAAAGGTGACTAAGGGATTTCACCATAGGACGGGCAATAGCGTTCTTTGATTATTTAACCAACCAACTGCGATTGCCAACCCGCCTGCCGAGCGTGGTGATTATGGCATAATACCCAGTTAGTAGTCCCTTTATAAAATAAATAAATATCTTTGGGACATTTTTACACAGCACCATCTAGTCCCAAACTAAGCAGAGCTTGTGCTATGGGTACTAGACAATGGATATAATACTTATACTTTTTTTTTTGTAAAGACATACTTATAATACACTTATGTTCATCACACAAATATTTGTGTCCTGTGGGAATCAAACCCACAACCTCGTTATCAGCAGTCCGACACTCGAACCACTAGACCACAGAGGTCGTCTTTGGGGAGGCCTATGTCTAGCAGTTGACGTCTTTCAGCTGAAATGACGATGATTATGATCGCTGATTTCACTTCCATTTTTGATATGTATATTTTTAGATGACTAAGCACATTTCTTATTATTTGCTATAGAAATATGGCGAGATAAACATCTTGTACAAATATTAAATTTTTAGAGTATTTATTTATCTACACTTTATTGTACACTTTAAATTAAAATGCATGATGACGTATTATTGGGTTTTTTCATAGGAACATTCTCAGTAGCAGCTCGGAGTCTGGGTTTGTACCCTTTTAATGGCAATAGGCTCGCTTATTACGTAAGATTTATAACATAACTGGCGAAATATGGGTAGTAACCCTCTGCCTGCCTTCGGGGAAATACAGGTGTGATATTATGTTATGTGTTACACTTTTAGATAATTCAACCATCACTAATTCGCACAATGTTTTCAGGTTACAGGACCGATAATGATATTATTCGTACTGAATATGATTTTCTTCACGCTAACAGCCCTAAAGATTGCAAAGATAAAAAAAGAAACCAAAATGGTACTCGAGTCTAAGGAAAGTGGCACACATGACCAGAAAAAGGACACACGACGGTAAGAATTAATTTCGATTCCTATAGCATCAACTTTGTAATAAGATAAAAATGCTTTTGCACGTGCTCGGTTTTGTTACTCAGTCCTCCCTAGAACTCATGTCACTCCTTTCCTGAACAAGCACTTCATGCTTAAGACGAAGTCAAGGCGCAAGCTGCCCTTGGCATGCCTTCTTTTTGGTGTCGTTAAGTATGAGAAACCGGGGTCCTTATACAACAAGTTGAGCTGGTTAACTAGTGGGCGAGAGAATGCAAGAAGTCAGTGTTCAATACAACTCACAATTCAGCGTCATAGATCAGAAGCATTCAGAGGTAGCTTCCGCTATGCTGCATCAAAAGTGTGGAATAACATACCACCACCTATCAGGGCAATCAATACGATAGGTATCTTCAGAAGTCGTCTACGGCAGTACCTTATAGATGCACAACGGAAGCTACATATGACTGTACAAAACATTTCTATTATTTAATATGCTTACTTGTAGGTATTGTTTAATAATGCGTGAGCGTGTGTTACAAGTTACAATAACGTAAGCTGTTTACATTATTCTTTGTTACGTTTAAAATCATTTTATTTACTATTATATATATCTAAAATATTTAAAATTTATGTATTATTACTTCATTATTTACATTACATACACTTAAGTTGCAGTTTTAAATTTATTTTATTTTCATATAAAGGAATCACAATTATTATAATTTTTATTAATAAAATCATATCCGTCACGTTTACGATTAAAGGTTCAGTTGAAAACCAGCGTCAGGCACTTGTTGCCTGGCATTTATGCTAACTGGACCTTTTTGGCACAGTCGCTAGACACACAGCGTCGATGATCCGTTTTTTTGTATATTTAATTGTGTTCCTGTATAATTGTGTCTGTGTATCTATGTGCTTTGTGTCAAATAAATGTTTCTTTCTTTCTTTTCTTTCTTTTTGTAGAGCCGGGTTGTTTTCCCGTACGACAACGAAGGTAACGCAGTGCAATGCACCGTGTATCATGGCCCTAACCCCTAACTAACCTCGAGTTCTGGAGGGCTGGTCATCAGTTGTCAATGCTCAAGTTAAGCGATGTGATTGGTCGTCAATATTTTGATCAACTTGTCATTAACATCAACCAATAGCGCTATCTTTGACCAGTGTGTGTTGCCAGTAATTGCTTACGGCACTGAAACGTGGTCGCTCACAATGGGCCTGATAAAAAATCTCAAAGTCACTCAAAGGGTTCAAAGGGGAAAGGGCTATGCTTGGAGTGTCCCTGCGTGATCGAATCAGAAATGAGGAGATTCGCAGGAGAACGAAAGTAACCCAAATAGCCCGAAGAATTGCGGGGCACATTGCTAGCAGAACGGATGGCCGATGGGGTAGTAAAGTTCTGGAGTAGCGACCGCGTACTGGAAGGTGCAGCGTGGGTAGGCCCCTACAAGGTGGACCGACGACCTGGTGAAGGTCGCGTGAATCCGTTGGATGTGGAAAGCGCAGGACCGGTCATTGTGGCGATGCTTGGGGGAGGCCTATGTCCAGCAGTGGACGTCTTTCGGCTGAAATGATGATGATGATGATGATAAATAGCGCTATCGAATGGACAGAACCTCAGAAACTAGGCCATCAGGCTTCCAGAAGGTGATTCAACGTTACTAGTTCTCAGTTCGCACTAATAATAAGAACCCAGCTCTAGGAAAAGCATAATTGTTTAGTTTATTTCGACAAGCAACCGAAATAATAGAAAATATGTGCAGCACACATAATGCGGGAAGCACAGACCGGTCGTTGTGACGATGCTTGGGGGAGGCCTATGTCCAGCAATGGACGTTTGCGGCTGAAATGATGATTGTGATGATGACACATTATAATGGAAAAAACTACGACGTTATACATTGCATAGTGTAGAGTGTAGGTCCCGGTAATCCACCATTTTACAGAAAATCGAATCATCGATTTTGTTTCCCATAACACTATTTGCAGATTTTTTTATTCAATGAATGACAACTAGTCGAAATAAATACGGTCATACATGATCTCAAACTGATTTTTCGTCGATAATCAACTCATCGAATTATTTTACATTATTTTGTTAATAATAATTAATTTATATTCATAACGACGTCTATAATTAATATTTTTGATAATTTTTGTTTATTAGGAGCGCCACGTGAGGGTTCGGGGGGCACGACCACAAGCAAGATTCGTCGAATTTGACGATGACGTTACCGAGATCTATTGAGAATTACTATTTTTTTTTACTTAAGGGCAGGTTATCGCAGACCCGTGTAATGTATGGTGGCATGGACACTAAGCGTGGTGCGCGAGGCGTTTTACTCATTTAAATTTAATTTAATCAAAAACAATTACATATCAAGAAATAATTCAGTAAAATGACTTCAGAATACTATTATATTTTAATACATGCAATTTTTATAGCATTTCATGCTGTAATTAGAAATTAAACGATTTTTTTTTTATCGGCATTGTTTCGGATTTTATTTCAATCGAGCAACGTAAAATGTATCGTATTTTGAACCTTTGATATCACTAAAACAAGAATGTATCTGTGACTACGCTAGTAAAACGTAAGACTATGGTGACATATACTTTTTTGTGTTTAAATCAGGGGTGTTACGGATATCCGCATCTGCATCCGCATCTGCATCAATTAATGCGGAGCTTTCACGGATGCGGATTCATAACAACAAACTTGAACAAACAAGTCATGACATGTAAAGAAAGTAGGCGGTGTCGGAGTGGCACGTGCCTTGTGCGTTTTTACTCATTGCTATCTTCGTTCGCTAATTTACCAATAGGAAGACACTTTGGCATTGGGTACAAGATCCTACATGTCATGTTTGTTTCGTTTTAGTTATTGACGAGCTTTCCATTGTGGATCAATTACATTGTTTGTTACTTTGTTTAATGTGTTAAATTAAGTGAAATGTCAAAAAAAAATCATTTTCATTTATTTGTGAACCTAAAATTGAAAGAACTTTATTAAATCTTGAAATCCGCAACCGCATCCGCGTCCGCGGATGTAAAAATTTTGTCATCCCTAACAACCCTGGTTTAAATACCACAATTTGACAATTTTAAAATGGATTTCGCAATTCACAAAATGGGATAACGGGCGGTAACTTGATGATTTTAATTATTATTTTGTGGAGAGAGGTAGGGTTCTTGAACGCCCCTAAGCCACTGCGACCTGATAAGATCTATTGTGATGCTTCCTGCAGCATTACAGCACTTCCCCAAGCTGCAAGTCAATCATAAAGTCGACTATGACCTTGGGGGAGGAGGATTTGATCTCCTGCGTTGAGATGATGGTGGCTTCTGATGTGGTGCACTGCATCACATTCGTGATTCGTTCTCATTCTTTTCGTGACAAAACCTGCAAACTGTGGTATCACTGAGGCCCATCTTGTGAAAGTGTTTATTCAGCTTGCAGTGCCCAGTAAGGGTTCATGTCAGGATTCTTATCTGGTTCCTGTTCAAAGAAAGCGCTTCTTTCGTAAACTTTTTCTTGAAGCCCACTAGTAGCACTTTTGAGTGTTCTTGGCCTGGGGACTAACTTGATGGTAGTTTTGTTTCAGGTTTGCACTCTACATCAGACTGTTCTCCGCTATGGCATTCTTAGAGGTGAACTGGATCCTAGAGGTCATCACCATATTTTATCCTGACGCTGTAATCTTGTTACATTTCTCCGACGCATACAACGTACTGGTTCCACTTATAATCCTCGTCAACTTCTTGTGTCAGAAGCAGACATGGAAAATGATGAAAAAGAGGTTCGTATTTTATTTTTTTAGTATAATTATCAGCAGAGTAGCATGCATGCATCCAATGCTGGCAAGTTCGGTCCAGAGGGGGGCTGCTCACCTCTGCCCCCCTAGGTACGCCCATGCCTACAATAACGTAAGTAAAATTGATGTAAAATGCCCAGGGACACAGGATATAATATTGGGGAGGCTTTGCACTCTTGAAAATAAAGTTTGGGGGCTCGACTCCCCCAGGCCCTATTGAGTCGGGCACCAATACCCATAGTAACTAACCTAACGTCAGCCATAACAAAGAGGAGCCTCTCTCAAGGACAATGAGGTAACTTAATTAGTCTCGTAATTTGCATGTTTAAAAGCTAATTGCTCATAAACAACATTATTATTGTCATTGTATATGGATAACATACTATTTAATTAGTACCTATAGGGAATATAATTATGTTTATTTACGTATTAAATTAATTTAAAACATAATTATATACATACACCTTTATTTGTACATAGTACTTTAGCTTATCTGTAGATATTGGTATGCCTACCTAACTAATAAAGCTGACAGTCGCAAGCTCCCGTGGTATAGGGTGCTGGCCAGAAAACTTCCACGTGTGCCTGACGGCTGATAGTCCTTCTGGACACGTCTGGAGGGAACGGTAGTTGTTAGGCCGGTGCATCCTGGGTACGGGCAATAAATATCCTTTCGAGGGACATTAATATCCTTCGGGGGCACTTATTGCCTGTGACGAATATTCTGGCGCAGAAGGGGCTCGATCTGGGCCAATGGGGCGTGACTCCGCGTGTCCCTCTGAAGTTAGCAGAGGGCATAGTGGAGGATGAGGGATTAGGAAGAAAACCTCTATAGAAAAATACGGGAGGATAGACCCTGCGGGCGGCGGACTCGGGGTACTATGCTGCCTGGCATGCTTGGTGTAGCTGGCGTGACTGGCGAAGCTTGCGAGGCTGGCATGGCAGGCGTGGCGGGGGTTTCACATTATAAGCCCAAAATGCCCAGTCTTCATCTAAAATAATTCAGATGTTTCACCGTGATTGAAGGACAAACAAACACATAAATAAACAAATATCATTTTTGTATTTAAATTAATGGGATTGTTTATTATGCGTATTAGTTACTTTATAAAATTAGGTAACTAACTTGTTAACTAACGCAAACGGAATGCAGGAATTGAATGTAATACGAAGGGTAACATGAAATGACAATATTTCTTGCGAATGTACGTCGTGTAAAAAAAAGCTGAGGTAGCCTAGCGGTTGAGCGCTTGCCTTCCATTCAGAAGGGTCTGGGTTCAAATCCGGCCCGCACCACTGACTTCAAATCCATGTGTGGATCAGAAATTTGATTATCACTTCCCTTAACGGTAAAGGAAAACATCATAAGGAAACCTGCACACCTATCAGTGCTCTATACAGTTCCCACGAGAACTGTATGGAGCACTCATAGGTGTGTAGCCCACCAACCCGCACTTGGCCAGCGTTGTGGACAAAGGCCTTAACCTTCTCATTCTGAGAAGAGGGCCGTGCCTAGCAGAGGGACAGTAATGGGCTAATGATGATGACAATGATGACGAATGATCGCTTGTTTTCGAGGCGGCTTCCATTAATGTTCGACCGCATGCGCCTCGCAGTAGTTTTAAAGAGCGCCACTATTTGAGTGGATAGACTGTAATGAGTCTTCGTTTTTATAATATCACTGTCTTGTACTGCCGGCAGACATTTATAAAAAAAAAACTGGCCAAGTGCGAGTCGGACTCGCGCAGTAAGGGTTCCGTACCTCTCAACGACCTGATACCCCATAAAAACTGATTTAATTTACGAGAGTTTATCAAAAGACATCAACGTACAGTGCGCGCAATATGAATTTTTGCATTTCTTTCTTACGCAGGTACCACCACATATGTCTATGTTTGTCTTATTTTTAGTATTTGTTGCTAAACAACATAATATGCACTATAATCTGACCAAGCTTGAAGCTGGTATATATTACCGTTTTGAACATAGAGCAGGAACAAAAACGTTGAAAAAATGCATGTTTTTTTTCGAGGTTTCTTGTATGGGGACCCCCTTTGGTTTTAGACTTTTTTTTGTTTTTAGTATTTGTTGTGATACACCTCATAGCAATACAATTTCTGAGAAAATTTCAACCGGTTACCTATTACCGTTCAAAAGATACAGCCCTGTGACAGACAGACGGACGGACGGACGGACAGCGTAGCGAGAGTATTAGGGTCCCGTTTGGCACCCTTCGGGTATGGAACCCTAAAAAGCAGTAACTTTGTTTTTACTAAGGTCCGTACTACAGAATACAGTTTGATATTCAGTCAACTGAGTAAGTTACCCGAGCATCGGTCTTATTCCAATACGGTAATTATAACCTTCAATTCAACAACATTACACACAAATATAACCTGAAAAAGGACTCAAGCGTGATCTCGACCACACTTGAGTGATTACAGATCAAATCTCTGCTCAAACACCGAAACTAGTGACAGTCTAGAAAAAAGCTAAACTCAGCTGAATAGTGATCAATGAATCTATGCTTGGGGATTGTTCTAAAATTAAATCCCAACTCAAATCTAGTTTTAAAACTTTTAAACAGTGATCAACGCTTGAGGAACATTCTGTAATACGGGCCTAAGTGTCATTTTTTATGGTGTAGGATAGGGAAACGAGTTAAAGCCCACCTGCAGGCGTAGCAAGCCGACTGTAGATAAATATTTGTCTACGAAAGAATATACAAATGACATTTTTAGTTCTGTACAATGTAATTTTGTCTAATTTTCCGTAAACAAATCTCTTGACTACATAACAGTGTTCACGCTACGCCTAGGGGTCTACTCCCTTTTAACGAAATTCGATTAATCATACCATTCATCGCACAATTTGCTACTCCGGCCATCATTCCCATATCGTATGCGATAATCGTGTTTTGACGTTTGTTTCTCTGATCTTCGGTCAACTTTATAGGAATATGAACCGTTGTTTTTCATAATTGTGCCTTTTTTATGTGCCTATTTTATTGTGTATGTAGGTATCAATCGGAATGAAAGTTCGAACTTCGTTTGTTTTTCTTCAAACGCGAGTAGACCTTTGTCTATAACAACTGTATTATTTCTTTATTCACATTTTTATATTAGGTATGTGTGTTGTGTGCATAAATAATAAATAATTAGGTAAAATAATTTACCTTCCTTGGGTTTTTTTGCATCAACGTGGTAACTAAATATCGGTATACACACACATCAACAATGTCTAGGGATATTTCATTTCGGAATGATTCATACCTTTTATTTAAAAATATTTAATGTTTATTAAAAGTTCATAATTATGTAGAATTACACCTCTTTTTCTATATTTTAAATAAAAAAAAGAACATAATGAACAAAAGATAGCGCGGTGTGAACATAATGAACGAAGGTGTGGACAGCAGGCAAACCGCACCAATACGGATAAAAGGCTGGATGGCAGCACAAAAATACCGTGAGGAGGTCATAGAACTTATGATCATCCCACACCAGATCCAAATGGGATAGGAAAAGCAGCTAGTGCATGATAATGCTTAGGGGCAAGCAAAGGGTGCGGCTGCTATCTTTTACGATACGGGAACATGACATCCGGGTGTTAGGATAGCCTGCGCAGTCATCTGATTGAAAACCTATCAAATTCGTAATTTTTATCAAGTGCGTTTTTTTTTTTTGAAGTGCGTTTTTTTTTTTAAGTTCTTTATTTTTTCTAGCGCCGTCTAATGAATGGACTAAATTTAATACAAGTGCCATTAGATAGCGGCAAATGCTCTCAGGTATAATGTATCAATAATTAATTAGAAAAGTACAGAAAAAAAAATTAGGTAAAATATTTCAGACTAAAAGTAATGTAATAATTCACTTAGGTATTTTGATTTCGACTGGTTCATTATAATGCTGAAATTCGCAATAAATTAACAAAAAAGCCAGTCGTTATGAAACCGCAGGTCCCAGGTTCGATCCTAAAGGAAAAAATATGTCTTTTTGCATATTTTATTATTATTTATTATTATCAGCCTGTAGTGTCCCACTGCAGGGCAAAGGCCTCCCTTCCCTTTTTAATGTTTATAATTTTAGTTCAGTTGATTTGAAAGCGCCACCTGACGGTTCAGGGCATCAATTAATATTGTTGTTTTCTAACCTAGAGTTGCGCATCTAGGCGGATTTTGCGTTGTGTCTATTACTTAACAACTTACGCGGGTTCGCTTTTAACCCGCGCTGCTGCTGACATGCTTTTGGTTTGTATGGGCCTTTATAATTCTAAAAGGTGTGTGCGTTTTAGGTGTACGCGTAAGTTCTTACGAAAATAAAAAATGGTTTTCTTAAAATAGTAGGTGTTTATACAACATGTTGATCTGTGTTCGTGCCGTATGGAGGTGACTATACCACTGATACTGAACACGAATCATAAAAAAATCAACACCAAAAAATATTTTTTGATTAAATATCCATTTGTAAACAAACAAATTGGGGGGGAATTTGTTTGTTTACAAATAGATATTATAGCAACAAAGACGTGTGGCACTCGGAGACTGCCGCAGTAAAGCTATTGCATAGCATTTTTTATGTAAATACAAAGAGGAGGTATGAGGTAACGCTGAAACTCTAAGCAGGCATGAGTCACCAGATTGCGGGGCGAAGAGGGGGATTACGCATGCGCAGTAACGCCGATACAACCAATGCCACCTAGAGGCGATTTGCAGAACTAAAGAGACAAGCGTGATATTTCAAAAAGTCATTAAAAGTTCTGCTATTCATCGATAGATGGCAAAACTAAAAAGTATCACCGCTGTGCCGGTCGGAGTGAGGGTGTTAGGTTATTTTCGTTACGGAATTTCTGGATTCGGTCTCCACGCTCAAGGCCCGCGATAGAAGCTATGCAATAGCTTAAGCGCAGTAACGCCGATACAACCAATGCCACCTAGAGGCGATTTGCAGAACTAAAGAGACAAGTGTGATATTTCAAAAGGTCATTAAAAGTTCTGCTATTCATCGATAGATGGCAAAACTAAAAAGTATCACCGCTGTGCCGGTCGGAGTGGGGGTGTTAGGTTATTTTCGTTACGGAATTTCTGGATTCGGTCTCCAAGCTCAAGGCCCGCGATAGAAGCTATGCAATAGCTTAAAAATTATTTTGTGTGTCACATGCGACACAAAAACGATGCATGCGAAACAAGCAGGTATTTCCACCCTTTGACAATACCAACCAATAATTTATTCTCAAACCCTCGTGGTCTCGCCTTGTAGGTATCTAAGTAAAAATTTGAGTATTAAATAATCGTAGAATTTGTTAAGTAATTTTAGATGACTAAGCATATTATATTTATCATTTAATTTTGCTCTAGCACATTGTGCCATAGCACGGTTATAGATCAACATCTTGTATATGATTTATTCTCAGGATTTATTGTAAAATGCTAGTTTTTAAGATCTCTATCCAAATAAAGGTATTTAACTTTTACGGGTTATAATTTTTGATAAATTATTAAAAAACCGTTTATGGACATCTTTATAACGACGTTATATGTTCACAGATACAGACAAATGAGGCGCCTACCTACATCTGGAGGGCAAACGACGGGGATAGCCAGTCGTACTCTGAACTCTCAGTCACAGAGTCAGGAAGACTTTGAAGCGCAGCTCAGTCCGCCATAGACGGCATATGGTGGACCCTGATGATAGCAACACTGAAGAGAAGGGCTGAAGAAAAAGCTAAACATATTAGACATAAAATTGTGATGCCCAGTGTGTGGTTAATAAGCCCCTAACTGCTACACTGCTGGGCACAGCCTTAACACAAAACCGTTTAAAGGTATAAGTAAAAGCCATTATATATCTCCAAGTCTTACAAAAGATGTTTAATAGCATCCGCAAAGTATTACGATTGTATATACAACTATAAGTGTTGAGAAAATCTATAACCGCGCTAATACTTACACAAAAATAATTACAAAAAACTTTTTAACATAAAATTTAACCGACGAAAACAGAAACTGAAAAGCAAAAAATAAAATGAAGCTTTTTAGTCTTAATAACTAATTATGAGTCGGCGCTACACAAACAAACAAACAAAATACGTGCGAGTTGCAAGTGGTCGAGCGGAGTACGCATTTTTTGGAAAGTTATTGTTTATCGTTGAAAATTTCACGTTGTATTTGATGTTATTTTGTTTTTATTATTTCTTTAAAGTAATTTAATGATCTCCGTTGATTGTTTGTTTGGCGCCGACTCATAATTAGTTATTACAAAGCTTCATTTTATTTTTCGCTTTTCAGTTTCTGTTTTCGTCGGTTCAATTTTTTGTTAAAAAGTTTAATTTTTAATTTTTTTGTGGCTAAAATCTAACTCCAGGTCTCCATTATGTTGTAGTGCCTAGAATTACATTTATGTGTACCTAGTTTCAACAGAATCGGTTAACAGGTTAGAATTCAGTTGGTGAACAAGCACTCATACCCTGTTTTCCTACCCTTAGGGTTAGATTTTGATTTTCAAATTTAACCCAACTTCGTTTTTTTTTTCTCTATCCATTAAAAAAAGAATCATCAAAATCAGACTACTCTGTAAAAAGTTATGCCTGATCATACATAAAAAAATACATACGCGTCGAATTGAGATCCTCCTCCTTTTTTTTCGTCAGTAAAAAATATCACATAAACCTTACACAGTTTCTCAGTTTGTCTGGATGTTGAGACACTTTTGAGTTTAATAAATGTAATTCATGAGCAAGTAGCAACTGATTTGCACTATGTAATGCGTAGGTACTACCTATCTGCTACGAGAATGCCGTTTTCCCTTCCCGCTCCCTCGTACCGCACCTCAAGCCTGGCCCGGCTAGTACCAATGGTGACCAATAGCAACGCTGTAAAGTGCCTTATGACGTCATTTTTAAACGAACGACCGCGGCATTCTTGTAGCAGATGGGTAGTAGGTACAAAAATATTGAAGGAACGTTTAAGATAAGCAGCACGACATGGGTTGCAGGTGGCCGGCCGAAGCGAATGGAATGGACGGTTGAAACAAGATGTTGCAACAAAGAATTGAAAGTATTGTTTAGATTATTTCTTATTGATTTGACGACGTCTGTGGTCTAGTGGTTCGAGAGTCAGACTTCTGAACACGAGGTCGTGGGTTCGATTCCCACGGGACACAAATATTTGTGTGATGAACAAAGTGTTTGTGTTGACTGGGTATTTCTTATGTATGTATTTATAACAACAAAAAAAAGTATATATGTATTATATCCATTGTCGAGTACCCATAGCACAAGCTCTCCTTAGTTTGGTGATGGTGCTGTGTAAAAATGTCCCAAAACTTATTTATTTATACTTATAATTTTTATCTGTTATTTCTGATTGTTTGTCATTAAACATCTCTCGTAAAACTTTAAGATGTATATTGGCTTTTACTGTTACCTTAAATGGTTGTTGTGTTACTTGGGAGGTCTCTTAATGAGGCTTCAGGCCTTAGTTCACCACACTGGCCTAACTACTGCGAGTTGGCAGACTACACACACCATCATGAACTATATCAATTTTTTATTCGCACTGAAAGTCAGAGCTGTACTGATCGGGTTCAAACTTAGATCCTCTTGCATGGAAGGCAAGCGTTGAACCGCTATGCTATTTCTGATTGTTTTCTGGTATATATTATTGATAATTATCATTGCATAATCGGTGAAAGAAAACATCGTGAGGAAATCTGCATCTGCCTAGTGCGAGCTTGATATTTACGCATATGCGATCCATTACGTCGACATTCGTTCATAAATCAGTAGCACCCCTTTTTTATGTTGACGAGTCGAAATCCTCATGGATACCCTTCATCTGGGGAAGGCGAAGGGGTTTGTTGGACTCCTACCGACTAAAACTACACGGTGGCCGACCTCAGCACAAAATAGAGGAGCTCCGGGAACTCCTGTGGACCGCACCGGTGCCCCTCTGGTACTATGCCATTTGGTACGTCCCGCGAAAGCAGTCCTTTCCACACCACAGCAGTACGCGACCACCCCTGCCAGTACATGACGATTTTGTTTCATTTTCGATTGATTTAATCAGTTATTATCTCAAACAAGAAAAGGATGGAGGAAAGGCAAAGTAAAGACGGTAAAAAGAGTAAATAAAGAAAGAAAGAAAAAGATTTTATTCTTGCGTTCCATTGTATGTATAAGTTTATAAGTGTATAAGTTTTGTAGTGTGGACACTTTAGATTTTAGAATAAAGATGAATACGTACTCAATCATTCATTATTTAACCCTTTTCCTTGGCGGACAGCGAACTTGTTAAATATAAATGTAGCTGCAAGGAAGTGTACCTGGGAAGTAGGTATGTGCAGTTTGATCCGAGCGATGTACAGTCTCACAAAGAGATAAAAGTATCCTATGTTGCCACTTGCCAGATATAGATAAAGTTTTCTCAGGAGATTATAGATAATTTCAAGTAGAATATCAATTCAATAACGGAAATACAGCCCAATAGGCGCCTAATGTTGACTTTTATTTCTATGGTTGAATATAATGCGTACAATAAATTCGGCCACTAGCTTAGGCGGGGTACTGCAATCCGATTGGCCCTACCAAGGCGACTATTGGTTAATCACTAACGCAGCATTTTTGACAGCTTATGTCAAACGACGTCCTATACCTATTATACACTTGCGATATTCCAATAATTTTAGCCGAAAGATATCCACTGCTGGACATAGGCATATTCCAAAGCCTGAGAACAATTCCATCGCAACATTTGCTGATGATACTGTTATTATGGAGGTAGGAAGCAGTCATGAGGAAACTACAGAAAAGGTCCAAGTAGCCATCAACCAAGTCTTTGACTGGACAAAAAAATGGAGCATTAGACTGAATGAAGCTAAGTCAGTTCATATTGACTTCACTAACAAAAAACCACAATACCTTCCGGTATTTATAAATAACCAGGTGGTACCTTATGTGAATAACGCCAAATATCTAGGAATGACCCTTGATGTGAAGCTTCGCTGGAAAGCACACGTCAAGAAGAAGCGAGAAGAACTAGACTTGCGCTACAAGAAAATGTATTGGCTGATAGGCAGGAAGTCACCCATGTCAATACAAAACAAACTACTTTTATACAAGCAAGTCCTAATGCCAGTATGGACTTATGGTATTCAGCTGTGGGGTTGTACCAGTCAGAGCAATAGAGCAATCATCCAACGTTTTCAAAATAAAGTTCTCAGGGACATGGCCAATGCACCCTGGTACATCAGAAATGCCGACCTCCACCGGGACCTCAATGTAGACGTCATAGACACAGTAATAAAGAATTACGCAGAAGCCCATCAATTTAGACTTCACCACCACGTGAATGTCGAGGCAATCCAGCTCCTCGATAACACGGAAATAGTGCGAACACTAAGACGGACAAAGCCATTTGAATTAGTGTAGTGTATAGTGTAGTGACAGACAACATGTAGTGATAAGTGCTGCTTATAAAGAACACATAAACAAAGTGTCTTCCTCTTAACTGTAACTAAGAAAAGTTATTGGACACATTCTTAGAACATTTTTACATAGCAATTTAGGTTAAAATTAAATTATCCATTAGCCTCATGGCTAGATTGTAATTCAAATAAAGTATCTTAAAGGTACTTTATAGTAAAAAAAATGTCAAACGAAACTGATTAGAAGATTTTAAGTGGCGAATTAAATAGTGGCGACCTACATTAGTGAAATTTCATAGATGTGTTGCAGACATCGGTCGCCTGTTATGCGGCCTCTATGGGGTGTATGGACGCTGCATTTCAATAACGGACAAAGTTAAACTGTATTTATACAAAACCCTACTCAAACCGTTATATCACAACTTTCTGAGAAATGGCGACCCAGATCATTTATCTCTTTGTTAGACTGTACACCCGATGGGGTAAACTCTTTAACTAACTTTACTCTTGAAAATAATTTCGATCGATCGGCATTGGGTTAATGTCAATTCGTACTTTTAAATGCAAAATTTGCAAGGAATTGATTTGAAATCGAGTGTTTTTAGAATTAATTACACCTTATTAGAATTAAAATTGAGTATTGTGTATATTTTTAATCAAAAATACCAACTGATTCTTGTAACTTTTTGACATTGGTATTGGATTGAAATTGGAATTATTTTCAAGAGTAACCCCACTGGTCCACAGCGGTCAGTGTGCACTACTAATAGCTTCAGCTTGGCTGTAGACTTGCACCGAGAGTCAGCTGAGAGCTCTTACTTCTTCCTGATGATAATGGATACTCTTACCTACAAAGGTCATTTACAAATAAAGCTCCCTGGTGTATGCTGTTTGTCGATGATGTTGCGCTGGTAGCCAAGAGTTGGCTAGAGGTCCGGAGTAGACTGGATGAATGGTGGTAAAGACTGGAGAGTTTTTTCTCAAAAATTTGTTCAGAGCTCAACTGCCAATTAAAATAACACAATTTTTAATCAATGGACGTCGTGTTTAAAAGGTGGTTTGGCATACAAGGAGTTATAGCATTACATAATATGTACATGTTTTGCGATAATGGTGGTCTCTCCAGTCCTTTGTCTATTAATAACTCTCACCAGAATGTCCTTCCTAGTTTGGTCCGACTTCTGGTATATTGGGTCACTCGTCCAAAGAGATGGTGAAATGGACCGAGGCGTTACGCACCGAATCAACTCAAGATGGATGTAATGGTGACAAGTCACAGGAACAACTTGTGACCCACGGATGCCCCTCAAAATCAAACCCAAGTCATTTGGGATCAGGATAAGATTAGACAGGATTTGTAAGATGATGGACCAGCGAAGACGAGACTGACTATATTATCGAACAAAATGGCAAAATTTATACATGCTGAAATTTTAATGGCTTCTTGCCCGAAAAGGTGTCATTGTACTCATCATTATGAACAACTTTTACTATGGTACTGCCTCGTTGGTCTAGTGGTTGCAAGCGTGACTGCTGAGCATGGAGTCCTGGGTTCGATTCCCGGGTCGGGCAACGTGTTATTGGGTTTTTTTCATTAGGAAATTCTCAGTCGCAGCCCGGAGTCTGGATTTGTGCCCGGTCAATGGCAAACAGAGAATGTATCTAAATATAGAGATGACATTATCAAATAAACATGATGCTGTTTTGTACTATATAGGTTTATTTAAACAAAAACGCATATTTGGAGATAGTGAAAAACAAGTTGGCTGCATATATGTACTTTTGCACATGGCTGCAACTGTTATTGTTATCAAAATCTGTTATGGGCCATTTGTTCTGCAAAATTTATCTGCATTTTTAGATTTGTCGTGTGTCGTGTGTTTTTAGGTTTTACATTATTAGCTGAGGTCCTTTTAAGGAGTGAAAGTATCGACCTAGTTATCATAATGAAAAACTTGTACTACATAAGAATAAACCTAAAATCGCTAAAAAATACACCAGCAGCGATAACATGCGCAACACGACAAATTTCTCGGTCGAGTTGAGAAAATTTGTCAGTTCGTTTTGTCGATTATTTTTCGTGCTGCCATCACAGACATGGATTCATACTATGTCCACAGATTTGACATTTACTGTGACTACTGGGTGTCAGGGAATCGCTCCCGAAACTGAAAGGCTATTGTACTACCTAATCACAATCGAATACCAATAACCATTAATAGACTTATACTCATTGTTTAACGGCCAAAATTAATATCCGATCTATCCACGATTTGCCCTACTAGAGATAGGAATTTGTCATAAGCTCCATACAAAATACGTCAAATTTCTATCTCTAGTAGGGTAAATCGTGGATAGATTAGTTATTAATTTTGGCCGTTAATGATATGGTATTTTGCAAACCCGCAATGTAAAGCGTACAAAACTCGGGATCAATGCCGCGCGTACCTAACCTACCTACGCTCGCTACGACACGGACTGCGTATGCGAGCGGATGTCGTACACCCCTAGCGCCAGCTGATATTTTATTTGAATTACATTGCAAACTTTATAAAATTAAGTATGTAAACGGGGTTTTTTAGGGTTCCGAAGTCCTACAAGGAACCCTTATAGTTTCGTCATGTCCGTCCGTCTGTCCGTCTGTCCGTCTGTCCGTCTGTCCTAATCCTTTACAGCTTAATAACTTCTACAGTTATAAACATAAGTAAATGAAATTTTGTTAAAAAATAGTCTACATATAGATCTCAATTTTAAAAGAATAAAAAAATCGTTTTTCCGTATTTTAGGGGTGGCGTCCATACATGTGAAATGGGGAAAATAAATTTTTTTTCGCTGCACCCCCTCGTGTGGGATATCATTGAATAGGTCTACTAAAATGAAGGTAATGTTTCATACACCACTTTTTTATCAGGTGTACCATCTGCGAAATATAGCCCGCCAAAGTGGCTTGCAATGTGTCCCCCCCCCTGCCATTTCTAAACTATGCAATGTAGAAACTTATAATCTTCCACATTGATAGACCTTTGTGAAAACTCTCTTTTAAAATTATTTCGAGTATAATGTGATTATAATTTTTTAAGTTATAGAGAGAAAACTGAAAAATACTTAAAACGTCCTAGTTCAAAGGTCATTGACCTTAGAGAAAAATTATTATAGCATATAATGCTCCTTTAGCTACTTTCTATTTGAAAAAATCACAAAAAGTAACTTTGAAATGACCAAAGACATTAAATATTTACTAGGAAATGACTGACATGCGCTACTAACAACACGATCCGAGTCGCGAATGCTGCCGATTATTGCAAAAACTAAAATAGCCATGATTAATATTCGATTTGATTCGTTTGTAATTACACCTACTTAAGGAACCCTATAATACTGAGCATGGCCCGACATGCTCTTGGCCGGTTTTTTTGCAAATCAGTTTTATTTAACTGCCCAAAGCTGGTTATGTATGAAAAATATGAAAAAATTACTACTAACTACTTATTATTTTACTACTTTGCTGGTGCATCTACCTTATTCTTTGTCTCTGCATTACCCTAAGGTTGTCTGGTAGAGAACACCTATGGTGTTAAGACCGCCTTTGTACCCAGTTGTGCATAAATAATCAAACAAATCAATAAAAAAATTAAAAAAGAATCGCATTTTATTTTGTGGTTTCGTATCAGTAATCACTACCACTCATAGACCAGTAAGCCTCACCACTACACCTATCTTTGTTTTCGGAAGCGTTTCTCTGACACCCAGTATGTCTGTGGCTGCCATACAAATATTTCGACTCGTTCTGTCAAATGTGATAATTTATCGCATGGCGCGTTAATTTTATCGATTTTTAATTCTGGGTGATATATTTCAGATTTTTCTCGTCGTCGACGACAAGACATGGCAGTATGAGTGGACTATTAAATGTATTTTTTAGGGTTCCGTACCCAAAGAAATAATAATAATAATTAATAAATAATAATTATTACTTAATTGTTGTTAATACACTATTTTTAGATTTTTTTTCTCACGCCTGTTACGCCATCGTAGCATAGGCAAACCGCTGACGAAGCTTGCCCTCAATAATTTTCAATAAACAAGTTAAATGCTTAATTCGCAACACGAGGCACGAGTAGCTGAATAAGCGATATCGATGAAGACCGTCGCATCGTGCCATGAGGGCACTCACTTCTGATACATCATCGATCGGGACAATAGGTTTTAGTTAGCTATTAATATTTTTACTGTAATAAGTTTACTTAAAATTAAATCACTTTAAAATTAAATTGGTTTTTTTTAAGTCCTCCGGCCGCAGCCTTCGTAATTGGCGCAGTCGGTAGGATACTCGAGATTAGCTAGGGCTATCTTATATCGATAATCTATCGCTACCGTGCGTGAGCGATCGCGGCTAATCGAGCTATCCAGCCTCATCGAGTATCCAGAACCTAAGGATTGCTGCCGGGAGAGAAAGGGATCAAGATATCGACCCCAGAGACCGATATGAAGGTTTTGTAAGTACACTTGAATTATTCCCTGTGTTGCTTCCTGTGTATTTCCATAATATAATCCTTCAAAATTTTCCATCCAAGGAACGTAGGACCTCGCGAGTCTACACCGAGTAGACCGAATCGCAGGCAATTAGGGCTAGATTTAAATAGAGATATTAATTTAGGTTTAGATATTTTATTCGAGGAATCCACTATGGCGCACGAACCAGATACGATTCACAAGGCTCTGCGCCCAGTCCCTGAGTTCGATGGGAACCCCAACGTCCTCACTAGATTTATTAAGTTATGTGACCAGATAGCTGCTGCTTACCTTAGTAACGCACCTGGTAGTGAATTAGGAAATTTGTGCTTAATAAACGGAATATTAAATAAAATTAAAGGCCCCGCGGCAAGTCGAATTAATTCAAATGGCATTCCGGATAGTTGGGCAGGAATAAGAAACACTTTAATTAATAGTTTTGCTGACCAAAGGGACGAGACGGCCCTGTACAATGACCTCTTAGTATCAATGCAAGGTAACAGTACCCCGCAGGAATATTACGACCATTGTCAGTCGTTATTTAGTACTATTATGACCTATATTTCATTGCATGAAACTCTGCCTACTACCGTAGAAGCGAAGCGCACATTATATAAAAAATTAACGATGCAAGCGTTTGTACGTGGCCTTAAAGAACCATTAGGTTCTCGTATACGTTGTATGCGCCCGGATAATATTGAAAGGGCATTAGAATTTGTCCAGGAGGAATTAAATGTGATGTACTTACAAAATCGTAGCGATAATGCGCACGTAAAAAGGCCACCTCCAATCGCTACTATGCCTAAGTTACCTTTGTATTCTGCAGGTTTTTCAGCTAATCAACAGCATACTCCTTACTGGCAACGTCCGTTGCCACCACAAAATAGTTGGAGGCCTAACTTCCAACCACATAGTAGCCAGTCACATGGTTTTCAGAAGCCTAACTTCCAACCCCATGGTGGTCAGTCAAATGGTTTTCAACGTGCACCTAATGCACCTAACATTCCTACACGTACTCAGCAGATGTTCCGCGCGCCGCCGCCTAATTATAACACTAATAGTAACGTATTTAGAACTCAACCACGTCATCAAACCTCAGGCCCTCAGCCAATGAGTGGAGTTAGCCACTATGTATCAAAGCCGATGCAGTTCAGGGGTCATGACTGGAGTAAATCTGGCAACCCACCACCAACTAATTATTTTAAAACCCGCGAGATGAACTTTAATAACTTTAATGATTATGATTTTAATTATTATCCGGACAACGAGTACTATTCATATGACTATGACCAAACCGAATATACTGACTATACTGACTGTAACTTACATGACAGTTATGAGTATGAGCCACCTATGCCTTACTGCACAGTTAGTGAGTTACCTGACAGTTACGTTAATTCTCAACCTTCTACTAGTAATGAGGAGCAGGATTTTTATTCGGACCACCCCTCAAAACCCTCAAAATAGAAGTTAACCTACAAACTCAACGTCAACTTCCTTATATAAAATTATCGAATCCTCCATTAAATTTTCTAATTGATACTGGAGCCAACCAGTCATTCATTAGTCCTTCAGCTGTGGAAAAATATTATTCAAACATGCCACTTAATTTTGACCCCTTTGAGGTTACCAACGCCCACGCTACCAGTAGAAGTGACTATTCAATTATCATACCAGCCTTTCAGGAATTCAATGATCCTAATAATATTAAATTATTTATTTTTGACTTTCATAAATTTTTCGACGGACTTATTGGACTAGACCTACTAAGTAAATGGAATACGAAAATTGACCTGAAAAATAATTTATTAATTACAGATAACGCTACAAATCCTATAACAATGTTTAACTCTCGGAACGTCAACTTATACGAGGATATGATACCAGCTAATACTACTAGGCTCATTCGTTTGCCCATAAATGCTCCAGATGGAGATGTGCATATTCCTCAGCAGAAATTTTATAACTGTATTATAAATGAATGTATTACAACAGTTTCTAATAATCGCGGATTAGTTGAAGTAGAAAATACATCGCACAACGATATCATTTTATCATTAGATCGTCCTGTAGAAGCTGTAAATTCCAATATTGAATGTATGAACATTGAGCAGGCACCGGATGCCTCTCGCATCAATCAAGTATTATCACAGTTGCGAATAGATCATCTTAACGAAGAGGAAAAAATTAACTTGAAAAATATTTGCTCGCGTTATGCGGATGTCTTTTACATTGAAGGCGAACCGCTGTCCTTCACTAATAAGGTTAAGCACCATATAAGAACTTTAGATGAGGTACCTATTTACACGAAAAGTTATAGATATCCTTTTGTACACCGACAAGAAGTTACAGATCAAATATCAAAGATGCTGGATCAGAATATTATAAGACCTTCTGATTCTGCCTGGAGCTCTCCTATTTGGGTTGTCCCGAAGAAGGCTGATGCCTCAGGAAAACAGAAATGGAGGCTAGTCGTAGACTTCCGAAAGTTAAACGAAAAGACTATCGACGACAAATACCCTATTCCGAATATAACAGATGTCCTAGATAAGTTAGGGAAATGTCAGTATTTCACCACCTTAGATTTAGCCAGTGGTTTCTACCAGGTAGAAATGAACCCTGATGATATTCAGAAAACAGCATTCAATGTAGAACATGGGCATTTCGAATTTTTAAGGATGCCTATGGGACTTAAAAATTCCCCTTCAACATTTCAGCGCGTTATGGATAATGTGTTGAAAGGTCTTCAAAACGTTATCTGTTTAGTCTACATGGATGACATAGTAGTATTCAGTACCTCCCTCCAGGAACACCTGGATAACCTGGAAAAAGTATTTCAAAGACTCCGGGAATCTAACTTCAAAATTCAGATGGACAAGTCGGAATTTTTAAAGTTAGAGACTGCTTTTCTAGGCCATATAATAAGCGGTGAAGGCATTAAGCCGAATCCAGACAAAATTAATGCCATAAAAAAATATCCCATACCTAAAACAGCAAAACAGATAAAACAATTTCTTGGACTTATCGGTTATTATCGGAAATTCATACCAGACTTCGCTAGAATTACAAAACCTTTTACTCAATGTTTAAAGAAGGGCAGGACCATTACACTTAATAAAGATTACATTGACTGTTACGAACGATGCAAGAGACTTTTGACAAACGACCCGATCTTACAATATCCAGATTTCACTAAGGAATTTGTTCTGACCACTGACGCTTCCAACGTAGCTTTAGGAGCGATATTATCACAAGGACCAATAGGCTCTGACCGACCAATAGCATATGCATCGCGTACTTTAAACGAAAGCGAATTAAATTACAGTACCATAGAAAAGGAGCTCTTAGCTATTGTGTGGGCTACCAAATATTTCCGACCGTATCTTTTTGGTCGCAAATTTAAGATAGTTACAGACCACAAACCATTACAGTGGATGATGAATCTAAAAGAGCCTAACTCACGGCTCACTAGGTGGAGATTGAAACTCAGCGAATACGACTTTAGTGTTATATACAAAATGGGTAAAAATAACACCAACGCTGATGCCCTATCGCGAGTTGAAATCCATAACGATGAAGTTAGTTCAATGATAGCAAATCCCTCTGAGAAGCCACCTTCTGTGACTGACTCAAGTACTGAAACAGCTCATACAAGTAATGAAAACCCCATACTTGAAGTCCCTATAACTGACAAGCCTCTGAATATGTTCCATCGACAAATAGTTATGACTGTGGTAGGTGACATTAAGAAAAGACCGACGGTAACCAAGACATTTGATACACACACTCGTACTTCCATTCAGGTTTCACAATCTAACTTAATAGACGATGTTATTAACGCTATAAAAGAGTACGTTAATCCGAAGGTGAAAACTGGTATTCTCATAAATCCTCCTCTAAGCATGTATGATATCATTCCTATAATTCAGGACAGTTTCAAGAGCTCAGCAATGAATCTTGAACTATGTAAATTAGAATTAGAAAATGTGAAAGAATTCCTTAGACAGCAGGATATAATCCGGCATTACCACGACGGTAAAACAAACCATCGTGGGATAACTGAATGTTACCTAGCCCTCTCGCGAAAGTATTTCTGGCCTAAGATGAAAGACCAAATCACTAAATATATAAATGAATGTACAACATGTGGTCAGGCTAAGTACGACCGTAATCCTATCAAACAGAAGTTTAATATTGTACCACCAGCAATAAAGCCGTTCGAAATTATTCATATGGATCTTTTTACTGTTCAGAATGAGAAATATTTAACATTTATAGATGTCTTCTCTAAGTACGGACAAGCGTATCTTATGAGAGATGGTACAGCGCTTAGCATTTTGCAGGGCTTACTACAATTTTGTACTCATCATGGCTTTCCGCAAACTATAATTACAGATAATGGCACTGAGTACACGAATCAATTGTTCGCTGAATTTACTAGACTCCATAAAATAAATCACCATAAAACCTTAGCACATAGTCCTAATGATAACGGTAATATAGAAAGGTTCCACTCAACATTGCTTGAACATCTCCGTATTTTACGTTTACAGCAGAAAGATGAACCTGCAATTAATCTTATGCCTTATGCTTTACTTGCCTACAATAGTTCGATTCATAGTTTCACTAAGTGTCGACCCTTTGATGTAATAACCGGTCACTTTGATGCCCGAGATCCTTGGGACATCGATTTAAGTAGTCACATGTTACAGCAGTACATCTTAAATCATAAAGAACAAATGAAAACAGTATACCAAATCATAAATGAAACCTCTCTTAACAATCGTACCGCAATAATTGAGAATAGGAATAAGACCCGCGAACCAGAAGAAGAGTATCAGCCTCAGCAACAGATTTTTGTTAAGAATCCAGTCGCCTCACGACAAAAATTAGCCCCTAGATACACCCATGACGTAGTTTTAGCTGACTTACCTATTCACATCTACACTTCTAAGAAACGTGGCCCCATAGCGAAATCAAGACTGAAACGAGTACCTAAGACTGCGAAATTGTTACAGGATGGTGCTGATAGTGACCCTACATCTGCCACTATATAGGATAGAAAATATTCTAGCATTTACTCGGGCTATGACAACTCATCATAGTATGTTAGGAATAGATATTTTAGGTAGTATGTTAGATAAATTAAAGGGGATTTACGATAGTAATCATATATTAGATTTAGAGTTACGGGACTATTATGATATAATAAAATCAGGTTATTATTATGATGATAGGAAAATAGTTATAGTTTTTAGATTTCCTGTAGTTTCAGTAGATACTTACTTACTTTATAGACTTTCTATTGTTCCTAATAAAAACGACCAGGCTCTCATTCCTCCCTATCCTTTAATAGCAACTAATGGGAAGGCATTCATGTACATGGAGGCTGAATGCCCGAAGTTAAATAATAATCGGTATCTCTGTGAACAAAGAACTAACCACTACGTTCAAATCCAAGCAGACTGCATACAAACTTTCATTTCAAGCAAGACTTTGGATGAATCCTGTACATTAACAACTGTAAAATTAGCAAAAGAAGCCGTAGAGGAACTTGACAGCCGACACTATGTTATTTCATTCCCAAATCCAACGAGGGTTCACATGAGCTGCGGAAATGACGAATACGACACTTTGAAAGGCAGTTATCTTGCTACAATTCCACTGCACTGTTCGTTACGTACACCAGAACTAACCTTAATTAATACAAGAGACGAGGTTAAAGGTCAACGTGTAAAAATACTGAAGGTCCCTTATAATGTTGAAACACAAGGAACAAGTCTAAGACATGCGAATTTGGCTTCAGTTAACTTAAGTAAACTTCATAGTCTTCAGGACAGAATAACACTTCAGGCGCCAATACAAGCAGACAGAATTACTGAAACGTTATACCATACTACTATACCGTTTTACACTATAATATTTCTTGCAATTATCATAACGGCTGTGCTCATAATTTGGAGATATGTTTCCAGAACTCTAAAGACCAGGAAAGATGCAGTATCCAGAGGAACTGAAAATCATGAATACGCCGTTCCTGAAACTTCAATATTACATAATCAGCAAGACAAGCTTCCAGCAACATTTTCACTTAGCGTTTTAAAATAGTTGCTGATCTACGGGTGGAGGTGTTACGCCATCGTAGCATAGGCAAACCGCTGACGAAGCTTGCCCTCAATAATTTTCAATAAACAAGTTAAATGCTTAATTCGCAACACGAGGCACGAGTAGCTGAATAAGCGATATCGATGAAGACCGTCGCATCGTGCCATGAGGGCACTCACTTCTGATACATCATCGATCGGGACAATAGGTTTTAGTTAGCTATTAATATTTTTACTGTAATAAGTTTACTTAAAATTAAATCACTTTAAAATTAAATTGGTTTTTTTTAAGTCCTCCGGCCGCAGCCTTCGTAATTCGCCTTACCGAGACTGAAATAAATATTTTCTTTCTTTTTTTTTCTTTCAAAGGGTTCCAAACGGGACCCTATTACTCTCGCTACGCTGCCCGTCTGTCCATCTTTCACTGGGCTGTATATTTTGAACGGTAATAGGTAGCCGGTTAAAATTTTCTCTGAATATGTGTTGATATCACGAAAAATACTAAAAATGATAAAGTGTAAGACCAAGAAACTCTGGGTTGGGTAGGCTCTGCATTCTGCTCTCATCATCTCATCTTTACCGTGCACTGGAACAATTACGGGCTGGTTTAACCAAGTTACTCAATTAAATGTTTTTTCAAACATTCAACTATGCATGGTGACAAATTTCTTATCGAAAAAGGATATATGTATTATCGACGTTTTGAAATTCAATGTATTAATCATAATTATTATATTGTGTTAGGATGCAACCAAAAATAGACCTTAGTTTGAAACCACGCCGATATAGAAGAACCGGCCAAGTGCGAATCGGACTCGGTTCATCAAAAGACATCAACGCACAGTGAGCGAAATATGAATTTTTGTATGTCTTTCTTAGGCAGGTACCACCACATATGTCTATGTTTGTCCTTTTATTATTTGTTACTAAACTACATAATATGCACTATAATCAGACCAAGTTTGACGTGTGTTTGTATTACCATTCTGAAGAAAGAGCAGGAACAAAAACGTTGAAAAAAATTCATGTTTCTTTTATGAGGTCTAAAGTTTTAGACTTTTTTTGTTTTTTGTATTTGTCGTGATACCCCTCATAGCAACACGTATACTGAGAAAAATTTAACCGGCTACCTATTACCGTTCAAAAGATACAGCCCTGTGACAGACAGACGGACGGACGAAAGAATGAAGGAGAAGAAGAATGAAGAAGAAAGCAGAAGAAGACCTGCCTAAGAAATAATTCATATTTCGCGTTCGGTGTGTTTATGTCTTGAAGAACCTCGTAGATTAAATCCGAGCCTGGGTTGTTGTTATGGGAAAAGGTAACAGCTTAACATCAGGTTGGCCTTTAGCTCGTTTTGCCATCCTTTACCATAAAAGAAGAAGAAAGTCGATCGAGAAGTTTATGAATCACTCTCAGGTGTGCAAGTTTCCTCACGATTTTTTCCGTCACCGTTCGAGCAAGTAATAATCAAATTCTGATCCAACATCTGTTTTTTTTTTCAATCCAAATTTTGATCTGACATTAATTGGAAAAATCAAAGGGGCTGGGTTCGAACTCAGACCATTCTGCATTGAAGCGTTTAACTACTAGGCTATCACTGCTTTTATCTAAACAAGAGAATATTTTTCCTCCTTAAGAGAACACCATAAAATTGCACAATACAGGACAAAGTTGTATTTACTTTTAAAACGGTCAACAAGCGTTTTTGTCACGGAATAGAAAACAATGTAGAAGTGCCCAACGGTTAACACACGCGTTACGCCTGGTTAAGCCCAATGTTGTGTAGCGCCACATGACTTTGATTAGAGGCGTCCAATAGTGGCTTTAGACGTTTTTTTCAAAATTTTGACTCCCTTCTCCATCTTGGTAAGATTTATAACACCACCATGTTTACTGTTACCATAAATTTGTTTTTCATTACATCGGTCTTCATCACGTATATGCTGGTCAATAATCCAACTGCAAATAGTAAGTATGTATTTACAAATAAATAAAAAGTATATAAGTATTATATATCCATTGTCTAGTACCCATAGCACAAGCTCTGATTAGTTTGGGACTAGATGGTGCTGTTTAAAAATGTCCCCAAAATATTTATTATTAATCGCATTTTTTTTGGGAAGTAACTACAAATGAACAATTTTCGGATATTTTTCTTTACTTATGCTGTAAGACCTTGCGTCTTGCCAAATTTCATGATTCTATGTCACCGGAAAGTACCCTATAGGTTTTAATGAGTGAGTTTACGAGTAAGTCCGGTTTTTGCAGTTTGAGCAAGGTTTTGTTCGTAAAAACCATACTCAAATGATACCTAAGTATTGCTTAGCTAAAAATTCTCAGTTTAGAAACCGACCCAGAAGCTTTAATTTTTTACACCTCCATGGACTACAGACCTTAGTATTCAATACTTATTTCAACATGATACCTCTACCCGTTCCTGATAAAAATGATGACTCTATGAGGTTGAGGTTACGGAATCCTGAAAAAACCGGTCAAGTGGAAGTGGTGGAGTGGAGTAGTGGTCAGACTCGTGCACCGAGTGTTCCGTACCTTCCTTGGACGTATAAACATTGATTGATTGGGATTTACTTAATTTGAGCCCTATTAGTGGTAAAAAACCAAATTACATAATTAATTAATTATTATTCATAATCAAATAATCTGTAAATAAAGTTATTTTTATTTTTAAATATAAAGGAATGTTTTCTTTGAGTAAAATTCGCTACCATCAATATTTAAGGTACGGTTGAACGCACATCAGTGGAGACATTTTGACATTGACAGCGTCTTTACCTTGTAAGCAGTAAGGGCAGGTTTCTAATTCAAGTGTCACCACTGTCACGCAGTCGATTGTACTTTTCTTTCAGTGACCGCGTTTAATTTTCAACCTGTATACTTAGGTACTATATTCAGAATATAATACCAATATTGTTATTGAATAAGTAGTACCTAAGAAGTCTTTGTAGGTAAGAGCAAATGAAGTGTCTACTGAAATCTGAGTGGCCATTCTGTAAGTACTTTTATATGTTCTGTGGTCTTAGCTCGCTATTGATTGGACGCCGCCCCCACGCTTCAGTGCCAGGCTTTATTTTAGTTACATTACATATCCCGTTACAGTTGATATGTACATGTTAACAAACATACGTTAAATTATTTCAAATCATGGAACTATTAAACATATTGATATTTACAATATTATTTGTACTTACAACAGAAGTCAATGCTATTAAAAATGGGATTGCAAATTTAAGTCATGGAAATTATATACATAAATGTTGTCCTATGGGTAAATACGTTGGACAAAGTAAAACCTGTGTGAATTACAATGAAACGCTTACTATTTCCAAAATAAAAGTTTATGATGACGATATATCCAGGACAGGGAAGTCAATTGAAGATGTGTTCACAATTTTGCCGGGAAAATTTGAAGACGAAGTGTTTAGAGATACAGCCTTTGATCTCTTAATTCTCAACTTCAACCTGTATCTTATAGAGGTAGGTTTTTAATTTTACCTTATTTTTAACCGACTTCAAAAAAGGAGGAGGTTATGTATTCCGTGGGTTTTTTTTTTTTTCATGTATGTACACCGATTACTCCGTGATTTATGGGCCGATTTACGTGGTTGTTTTTTTATTTGGTAGAGGAAGTCCGCGCGGTAGTCCCATATAAATTTTATTGACTTAGGTTGAGCAGTTTTTTAACCAGCTTCAATAAATCAGTTTATTTTAGCTTCGCCTGTCTAGATGATCTGCTCATTGATACGTTTTTCTGTGAATTCTTGGCCGATATGCGTGTTTTTTTTTCACGATAGTGATTGCAGGTTTGGAAGAACATGAGCGAGACTTTGCCCAGCAGTGGGATAGCAAAGGTTAATAAAAAATATATTCTCTAACTGGTTATATAAACATTTATGAATCAACCATCGCAATTATCAACTAAAAAGTATGTAATAAAAACTTTTTAACAAAAAATAAAACCGACTTCAAAAACCTTAACTAAAAAGTAAAAAATAATCATTGTATGTATATTTAAAATCTTAACATAAACCAACATTTTGAAGGCGGTGCGTGATTTTCATGTACGTTCACATAAACAGTTTTTTTTATTTACTATAGATATGCACTCGACCGTACATTATATTTACATGACGCAAAGGGTCAATCACGCGCCGCCTTCAAAATTTTGGTTTATGTTAAGATTTTAAATATACATACAATGATTATTTTTTACTTTTTAGTTAAGGTTTTTGAAGTCGGTTTTATTTTAGGTTAAAAAGTTTTTTCATACAATGTTTATTTTTTTCAACATTCCTATTATTACGAGATAAAGTTTGACGACTCGGTTGGCGAAGTAGCTGTATGCTTGGCTTTCGAACAACGCTCTTCAGTTCGATCCCGTCAAAGAACAAAATTTATTTGCAGGGCCTACAGACAGTTCTGTTGTTGTTCATTGTCTCGATGTTTGTGCATGCGAGATTTGTGTGGCACACCCACTATACAATGTGTTATTGAAATAACTGAAAATCTCATAAGGGGTCATACTCATCAGTATGAACAACTTTTACTATTGGACCAACACTGAAATCGCGTAAAAAAATCAGCTAATCCCTAAACTTTGTCGATTCATGTGAACACAAATGCTGTTTTTTTTCGTGATTTTGAATTTGGTCCCATAGTAAAAGCTGTACAACTGATGAGTACCTACAATGACCCCTTCAGAGGTTTTCCGTTATATTAATAACACGTTGTATAGGAGAAATCATAGGGAGTGACCTCGGACGAATTCGTCCAAGGGAGTGACGTCGTTTTTAAAACGTCCAGTCTTACAGTGTAAATAATATTAAATAAACAGTTAATTCCAAACAGGAAAATATTTTTTCCTCCCTAAGTGACCAGCATAAAATCGCACAATACGGGATAAAGGTTCCCTTATTTACTTTTAAAAGTTCAAATATTTGCATCTAACTGATACCTATGCCAGCAGGGTTTTTTCTATGAAAGAATAGAAAAAATGACAGAATTTTTGTTATATTTTGTGAACACGAAGCTTGGCCTTTGATCTGGTGAAAGTTACACGGGGGTATTATCTTTTTACAACGAAATCGAAATACTACACACCTACTGCAGTATTTATTTGTAAACAATATTTTTTGTTTTTCCTTAGGGAGCTAGAATCACCAGGCTACTCTGTGTGCTCACTCTGGAGCTAGAAAGCTGGAGATACAGCCATTTCAATGCATCGTTTTTTAACTATTGGGCGCTCATCAGTGTTATTATCACTATCCGCATCAGCGTAGGCATCAAAGTGACCATTAGAAAGATCATGGGAAAAACGTAACCTTTTCATAGGTTGGTCTTCTGTACCATATTCATACAGGGTGCCATTTCGATACACTTCAAATACAAATGGGTATTTTTTTTTTTCGTGGGGAAATCCTCTTGGATGCACTCCGCCCGGGGTAGGCGGAGCCAGTGTCAGACTCTTACCGACAAAACCACCACGGTGTTCCTTCAACTACCTTAGCCGGGGGCGTGGGACCCGTGAGTATTCACACAACCACCCCCGACAGGTACCTGCTCGCCACAAGCAGGCGAGCCCCTTCTCCCCGTGCGGCCTAACGACGGCCGCACCCTCCTCTGTGGCACACACGGAACACTGCACGCCACCTCACCTCACGGGCCTTTACCAGCTGCGCCAACTACGCCAGCTACGCCAGCTGCTGGTCGGGCAGCAGACTACCCCGAGTCTGCTGCTCGCAGGCCCATCCTTCTGTAATTTTTATAGAGGTCTTCTTCCTCGCGATCCGGGCGGTAAAGCCAAGACCCTCGGTCCCAAGAGGCGCGAGAACACTACTCAGCAGGCACTCCTGGGATTACGAGACCGACGGGGGCAGGGAAGGACAGTCCCCCCGCTGCCTGCCCAGTGTCAGGGTGAGTGCATACCGGGCCCGCCCCTGCTCCTCCACAGTGCCCTCTGCTTTCTCAGAGGGACACGTGGAGCAACTTCCCATTGGCCCACATCGGGCCCCTCCCGTGCCAGAATATTCGCCACAGGCAATAAGGTCTCCCGGTCCAAAGGAGACTTATTGTCCGTGCCCAGGGTGCACCGGCCCAACAACTGCCGATCCCTCTAGACGTGTCCAGAAGGACAAGCAGCCGTCAGACACACGTGGAGCACCCCAAATGGGTATATTTGACCGGCTGCGACTAACTCGCAAAAACCGCCATATGTAGGTAGTGTTGTAACATGTGACTTTCGAGACATTCCAATTTTAAAGAGTATTTTCTTATGTTTAGTGAGTTAAACCTTTTTTGAATAAAATCGGATTGAGTTTTCAAACATGTGTCAAAATAAAATGTAATTTAAATCAAAAGCACTAAGGAGTATTGATATCAATTTCGAAGCAAATCACAGCCAAAAGAACTTTCTACCCCTTTTAAACCCCGTTAGGGGATGAATTTCAATAAAATACGAAACACGTCTTCCATCAATTCTATTAAAAGAGGTTTATACAAAATTTGAAGTAGATTGGACCAAGGAATCACGTTGTCCCATACAAACTTTGCCCCCCTTTTTCACCTCCTTAGGGGTAGAATTTCGAAAAATCCTTTCTTATCGGATGCTTACGTCATACAAAGAACACACCCTCCAAGTTTCAGGTCTCTACGATCAGCGGCTTAGGCTGTGCGTTGATCCGTCAGTCAGTAATTCAGGACAAAGCATTTTATATGTATAGAAGACACAAGAATAAAACCATCATTACAATTTATTTATTAACAAACAACTACCTACTACACCTTAGGATCATAGTTATATTAAGTTTCCTCTTATAATCATTGTTGTTCATGTGACTTAGCCCAAGTATTCACAATAAAACTTCCATTGTAAGTAATTAAATGTGTTCAGTTTCCTTGAACCGTATCATTTTTCAATAAATTAATGAGTATGTTCGTAGCAATACAACATTATGTGAGAATAATGTAAAACCTAAGTAAACAGGACAAAGAATATCTAGAAACCGGCCAAGTGCGAGTCAGACTCGCACACTAAGGGTTCTGTACGACCCCCATCATCATCGTTATCATTTCTGCCGAAAGACGTCCACTGCTAGACATAGGCCTCCCCCTAGCATCGCCACAATGACCGGTCCTGCGTTTTCTGCATCCAGCGGATTCCCGTGACATTCACCATGTCGTCAGTTCACCTTGTGGGGGGCCTACCCACGCTGAGGTTTCCAGTACGCGGTCGCCACTCCAAAACTTAACTGCCCCATCGGCCATCCGTTCTGCAAGCAAGTGCCACCCACTGCCACTTAAGTTTGACAATTCTTCGGGCTTTGTCGGTTACCTTCTTTCTCTTGCGAATCTATTCATTTCTGATTCGATCACATAGGGACACTCCGAGCATAGCCCTCTCCATTGCCCTTTGAGTGACTTGGAGCCTTCTTATTAGGCTCATTGTGAGCGACCACGTTTCAGTGCCGTAAGTAATTACTGGCAACAAACACTGGTCAAAGACTTTAGTCTTGTGACACTACGGTATTTTGGACGTGAAGACACTGCGTAGCTTCCCAAACGCTGCCTAGTTGGATTCGATGATTGACATCTTTCTCGAAGTTGGACCTAGCCAACTGGACAGTTTGTTCTAAGTAAACATAATCTTCAACAATTTAGAGTGTAGATTCTCCTATGTATACGGGAATGGGTGCTATATGGAAATTCGACATAACCTTTGTCTTGTCCATATTCAGTTCAAGACCCACTCTTTCTGAGGTAATCTGTACTACCCCGTAGAAACTCATTTAATTTATGGGAGTCTACTAAAAGCGTGATATTGTGCACGTTTATGTCTTTCTTAATTTACACCCCTGTTGCACGTAATGTGTGTGTTTGCCTTGTTTTTATTATTTGTTTTTACACATAACATAACATAACATCACGCCTGTATTTCCCCGAAGGGGTAGCCCCGGGTAAGCAGCAAGGTAACCTTAGGATAGGCAGAGGTATAATAATACACCCACATTTCGCCAGTTATGTTATAGTCCCATGTAATAGAGGGCGAGCCTATTGCCATTAACCGGGCACAAATCCAGACTCCAGGCTGCTACTGAGAATTTCTAATGAAAAAATCCCTGTAACACTTTGCCCGACCCGGGAATCGAACCCAGGACCCCACGCTCAGCAGTCACGCTTGCGACCACTAGACCAACGAGGCAGTCATTATTTGTTTTTGTACTCTATTAAATGCTTTACAATCACACAAAGTTTGACGGTTGTATGTATTACCGTTACAACTTCGAGTGCCGGCACTCCAAGTTGTAACGGAATACGTCTACCTAGGGCAGGTAATTTAGCTTGGTCAACACAACTTCGGGAAAGAAGCCGACAGAAGGATCTGTTTGGACTAGGCAGCATTTGGTAAACTTCGCCGAGGGTGAGCCTTCTCATCGCCTCTACCGCAAATTTTGCTGACAAAGGTCTTCAACCAGTGCTTTCTGCCTATCATGACTTACGGTGCCGAGACGTGGACGTGGAAGTCGCGCACGCCTACACAGAAAATGAAATATAGTCCGGCGAAAACATTATAATCGGAACTAATTTTCTATCCCTGTCAGGATTCCCCCAAAAAAAAAATGTGCCTGTAAACACTTAAATATAATTAAAAGCAATATGACAATCCAAACTTCTATGACTAGTGGCGCCACCCTGAATTTTGTTTCATGTACTCATTGGTGCCAAACTGTACGACTGCTAAAAAAAAGGTTTGAAAACTCCTTGGTTGGGTCGAAGTGGCATTAAAAACTCCTTAGTTGGGCTGAAGTGTGCGGTTATGGAAAAAAAAAAAATTACCGCATTGTTTTGTTCAGCAAACTGTATCGTAATGAAACTTTTTAAATTCTTTTCAGTATTTATCTACACTCATATCGTAAAATTCGAATTATGAACTCGAAAGTAATGTCATAATGACATACTTTACACACTTTAATTTAAAAAGTTTCATTACGATACAGGGGGTCTACTCGCATTTTACGAACGACAAACGAAGTACGAACTTTCGTTCAGACCGATACTTACATAATAAAGATAGGCACATAAAAAAGGCACAATTAAGATAGACTACGGTTCATAGTCGTATACAATTTACCGGAGATGCGAAAAACAAACTTCAAAACACAATCATCGCATGCGATAAGGGAACGATGGCTGACCGGAGTAGCAAATTGTACGATGAATCGTACGATTTATCGAATATCGGCAAACGGGAGTAGACCCCCAGTTTGCTGAACAAAACAATGCGGTAATTTATTTATTTTTCCATAAACGCACACTTCAGCCCAACTAAGGAGTTTAATGCCACTTCGACCCAACCAAGGAGTTTTCAAACCTTTTTTTAGCAGTCGTACAGTTTGGCACCAATGAGTACACAAAATTCAGGGTGGCGCCACTAGTCATACATTGAAAAATGTTAACGTTTAAAATCGCGTTTTTGGCAGAACTTTGGATTGTCATATTGCTTTTAATTATATTTAAGTGTTTACAGGCATATTTTTTGTATGATAAAACAGAGATTGACGGAATCCTGACAAGGATAGAAAATTAGTTCCGATAATAATGTTTTTGCCAGACTATATTTTATGATCTGTGTAGGCGCGCGCTTGGGCGCGTGCGCGGCCGCGCGCCATAGCCTACTGGATTTGGTCATCGTTACTTGTAAATTTATTGTAATTGTTTACGTTATTATTATGGTTTTGTATGTCTAAAGTTTTTTTCTGGGCAAAAATATCTGACTACAGCAGTGATACTGAACTGAGGGGAATATGACCCCGCCTGAATTTCTGGATGCAGCAACGTAAATGACGAACAATCTTTTACCAGAAAAATCAAGAAAAACTATGACAATGTTACCAAGATTTTGACTTTGGTATTTTATTTAAAATTGTATGAGTTTAGATAAAATAGTGTATGAAACTGACATAACTAGGTATTAAAACACTCGTGTGATACTATTAAAAACCTCGCCTACACACTCGTGTTTTAATAACCCCTGTTATGCAACAGTTTCATAAACTACTATATTTATTCCAGAACGGAGTTCTTCAAGTGGAAATGCCAAATGCGTACAAACGCTGGACACCCGTACTAAGAGCAAACTTCTGCGTGGATTACCGTATCATGAAAGACAAAACAATAAAACCATCTCAGCATTTCTGGGCTATTTTACCTGATGAAGAACCAATGGCTGATAGTAACGAATATCTAACTGGTGGTAAGACATTAAAACATTACTAAGCCTATCACAGAATCTACTTAATCTTAACCACGTAAGGTCTAACGACCTACTTTAAGTACATATGGTCAGTAGTCGTTTAGACCCAAGCAAGCCTTTTAAATAATATCGGCCCAACGACCTAAAAAGATCCATCCATCTTTGTTTGGTTGATGTTCCTGTTTTAGGTTATTGGGCCAATTTAGGTAATTTTTTACAAATTGACGTTTGGGCCGCAACTACTTGCACCTTTTTTTAGTACATTGGGTCATCATTCATCTTTTTGTAGTAGTAGAGCTCCTTTGTGAAAGAGCTCGTCCGGGGAAGTACTACCACCGTGCCTACTTCTCCGCCAAATAGTGATGCTTGCATTGCTGTGTTTCGGTCTGAAGGGTACGGGTGCCGGTGAAATTACAATCACATGAGACTTTCCAACTTCATGTCTCAGTTTGGCGAACCGACTTGCGGTACCATTTAGACAACAGCCTAGGTGGTATTGAAGTTGTCATGGGCAAAGGTAACCGCTTAACATCAGGTGGGCCTTTAGCTCGTTTCGCCATCCTATACTATAAAAAAATTAAAAAATAACATTTATATCGACCTAAATTTAGGTTGGGCCTTACAAGGTTAAGATATTTTTATCATGCACAATAACGCAAATACCGCAATAACTTTTACGTCCACATAGAATGGTTGACTAGGCAAATAAATATAGGCGAACGAGTGGACACTCACACAAATATGTAGTTCATCGGCGAACGTTTAAAGGCACGCAGGACCCTGCATGCAGACACACTACACACACACACTATACAATTTGGCAGGGACTATGCACCCAGGGCCCTGCTTGCAGTGGTTTGAGGAGGCCACTTTTAAGTGTGACTGAGGTGATGGCGAAGATGCGTTCAGTCTAAATATATAAAATCCGCATGCGTTCCTGTAAATAGTAATTTGAAACGAAAATAATTTAGCTAGAACTTACCTAAGTAATTAAGTATTTAACGTATTCAAATAATTCTTCTTTAAGATAGCTATTTAATAGTATATATTATCACGCCTGTTTTCCATTGGGGTAGGCAAAAACTATGGATTTCAACCTGCTACGCTATACCACAGGCTATACGATAGTGACACACCTCTTTCGCTTTATCTACGTTTTCGTCATGCATGGTCGTCGTTTATACAGTATTTTTGTATTTCGTATTTAATAGTATCATTATTTATCATCATTTCAGCCGAAAGACGTCCACTGCTGGACAAAGGCCTCCCCAAAGAATATGCCATAATCGCCACGCTTGGCAGGCGGATTGGCGATCGCAGTTGGTTGTTTAAATACTCAGAGAACACTGCTGCCCATCCTCTGGTGAATCCCTTAGTCGCCTTTTACGACACCCATGAGAAGATAGAGGGTGGTTCAATTCTTTACGTCCGGCACCACACGGAATATTTAATATTATACCTGCTTTAAATTAAATAATAAGACTTGTATCTTTAACTAATACGCCCCTTTCGATTGAAATAGAGTTTTTTGATGCATATGCTGTAATAACCTCTGCGCTTCTTTCTAGTATGTAGTGTTGAAAACAATTATTCATTCAATTTGTACTCGATAAAACCACAAATAAAGATTTTCTGAATCATTTTATTAATAACGTCAGGTTTATATTCGCTCTAATTAGAGAATAAATAATAACTGGAAATGTATGGATCACTACAATACTTATTATTGTAACTGCGTCAAATGGATTATTATAATAAATGTGGTTTTGAACGATATAAGTATAATAAAATAATGTTTATTATTGTTTTTGTAACCTACCTACCACCATCTACCGAGCTCGGTTCTTTTCCTAGTTTAAGACTAGATGATACAACCTTCTTGTCCATATAAAATGGGCGAACGGTTTCCCGCCCCTAAATGTTAAAACAAAACTTATCAGCATAGATAGGCGTAGAGTATTTAGGTATACCGTATAATCTATCCAAGCGATCCAAAAAAAGTTCATGTTAAGACTTAAGAAACCAGTTTTTCATCAAAAAATGTAGATAGGCAAAGCCCTCTAATAGTGCTATGCCCCTAGAAATAGATAGAATGGTTGTAATCACAATTTTACTTGCGATTCATGCGTGGCAACTTTCGAACAAACTACGCGTCCCATATTGACGTCATTAATTTTAAAAATTAACTTTAATCAAATGTACTTTACAGCTTTTGTTTCTGCAGTTAGAAACAGCACAATAAGTCATTTTTGCGGGTTTTTGTTACTGTATTTACAGAAACAAGTCATAAGGCGTACTGAGAAAGGCTTTGAAATGCCCTGAGTGTTGGCACGCGCGCCCTGCACTTGGCCATTCTATCTAATTCTGTGGCTACGCCTTTAGCACATCCTGGGAAACAATATTGTTTCCCTCGCAGTAGAATGTGACCACCACGTGCTGCGAGGATGGCCACCGTATGATTTTAGTCGGTAGGAGTCCGACATATACCTCCTCCTTCCCCAGACCGAGGATATCCAAGAGGATTTCCACCAAAAAACAATAGAGAAAATGTAGGAAAAGCCAATATAGGTAACAAAAATGCCAAAACCTTGCAGCAAGACGTTTCTTGTTAAAGGTGTTTTCTCATGACCAAATTTTGTATTAGGTACTGTTAGATTCTTGGCTCGGTAGCACCGAAAGCAGTGCTGTAAATATGCAGTAACAGCCTTTGCTAATTTCATCATTATTTCATATTATAAACATAGGTACCTATAATCATTTTGAAAGATTTTTTCCAACGATATATAATAGTACTCCATACAAACATATAAGTATATATTATAACACTTGTTTCTCATTGAGTAGGCAGAGACTGGATTTCCACCTGCTACGATCCTGACACACCTCTTTTGCTTCATCTGCGTTCATTAACCTCGTCATCCACGGTCGATGGATTAGAGTGCTCTTACAAAGCTCCATACAAAATATGTCAAATTTCTATCTCTAGTATGGTAAATCGTGGATAGATTGGATAATAATTTTGGCCGTTAGCCTGACCTTTTCTGAGAACGTCTGCGGTTTGTTGGCGGTACGTTCGCCGAGGATGACCTCCTCCAACTCTTCCATCCACATTCACTTCGTATACTTATTCGTCAATCTCCTAATCACGCACTCACTCTACATTCCCAAACCATCTTAAAATACCCTTCCCAATCTTTGTCACTATATATTCTTTCACTCCACAACGCTGCCTTATCATGCTATTCCTCACTTTATCTCTTTGACTTAACCCAAACATACTTCTTAAAGCTCTCATTTCTACTGCATTTATTTTTGTTTCATGTGTCTTCTGCCATACCTAACCTTCACTACTATACATAAGTGTAAAACTCCCCCATGAACAGCCAGCCGTGCCTTTTCCGACACTGCGGCTGTTCATGAAAGTTTAAAGTGCCCCATTCACTTGATTACCAACACACTCTCCTTTCAATGTCCCTCACAGGCTCACATGCTTTCCATCTCTCGTAAACATGAAACCCAGGTATACAAATTATTTCACTTATCAAAATATTGCACTCTGTCATAGTTTCTTCCCTTTCAAAAACCATAACTTTTGTCTTAATTAAATTAACTATCATTCCTTTACTCTTCAAAGGACCATGCATAATTGTTAAATCTTCTGTAAGTCCAATAATATTACTCCATTTGCAGAAAGATAGTAAGCCAAAGCTATCTCCATCACCTCAGCATGACGCTTTCCACTGTTGGACATAGGCCTCTCCCAAGTTGCACCACAACACTCGATCCTCTGCCTCTCTGCATTCAGTCCCCCCAGCCACCTTCTTCAGGTCGTCGGTCCACCTGACTGTGGACTGCTCCAGCTGACATCCTTAGACAGACATGGCCAGCCCACTGCTACTTCAGCTTACTAATCCTACAAACTATGTCGGTCATTCCGTTTCTTCTCCGGATAATTTCGTTACGAATTTTATCCTTCAAAGATACTCCAAGCATAGCTCGCTCCATAGTCTCCGCTGAGCGACTTTAAATTAGACTTTCTTTCTCTCATTACGTGAATCGTAGACGATACCTTTATTTTATACCTTATTTGACTTTCTTTCTCTCGTTACGTGAATCATAGACGATAACAAACCGAATCGGTCGACAACTCCTTATCAAAAATGTAGGGGAGGAATCGGGGAGCTGATCTTATTACATAAATAAACTATTCTCTGACTTCCAGAATCCAGTTACTTAGAGTCGCAATGCCAATATCCTTTATTGTGGATTCCGACTATGCCAATAGGCAAAGTGCAGACCACTTAGCACAAAGCCTTGTAGAATTCACTGGTGCGACTACGACTGTCGGTATTATTATGACTACTGTTTCACCGGATTGTATCTGTCATCATCATCATCATCTTTTCAGCCAAAAGACGTCCACTCCTGGACATAGGCCTCCCCAAGCATCTTCACAACGACCGGTCCTTGTATTGGTCTGGCTCCAACGATTCTATCTGTAACCTTGGACGAATACATTTTTTATTCGTCCAAGTCTGTAACTATATTTAATTTTATCTTTGTCAACAGCAATGCTGGTATCCTGTTTCTTTATGCTGCTAGTATTGATTGTATACTTCTTGCTGCCTGAATACCAGAACTTGTGTGGCATGATCCTGATGGCATATGTTGGCAGCCTATTTATGGCTTTCCTACTGCTGGCCATTATTCAGATACAACAGCACACGCCGGAAGCCTGTATTGGACTAAGTAAGTGAACATTATCAAATTATAATAATTATTATAAATGTGAAAGTGTGGATGTTTTTTTTTATTTGTTTGTCCTTCAATCAAATTGAAACGGCGTGACGAATTTAGATGAAATTTTGCACACAGATAGACCATAACCCGGATTAATATATGGGCTTTTTTTATCCAAACAGCTCGCGAGGAATGCGCGATCACGTATTTCTGTGATAAACCGAATAATGTTATGCGTGTGAAGCCGTGGGCATAAGCTAGTATATAATATATGTATAAGATTAAATAAAATTAACAGGCGAAGTTTTAATAGAACAATTGTTTTAACATAATATTATTCCTAGAAAAAGATAGGCTTAAGTTTAATTCTAAATTAGAGCTACAATTTGTGATAAAAAGCAAGTTTTGATTGATTTAAAGGGCTACGTTCTATTGAAAATCTGTCTAGTGTGTCTAGCTGTCTTGCATTTAATTATTCATGCCTTATAGTATTTCTGTGTTAGACTTAAAATTCAAATAACAAAACTTTGACAAATCTTATTAGATTTGTCAAAGTTTTGTTATTTGAATTTTCCTCTTGGAAACGTAGCCTCCAACGGCCTTGTACGTTCATTCTAGATTTCAAAGTAAGTATGGACAAAACGGCTAAATTTATAATTGCTTTGAAAGTGGTGTTGTATTATACCCATACACAAGTGTGTTAAAATACACAACTCTACCTTCCTCTCCGCACAATGCTTAACCCTTTCCCCCTACAAAATGTCCTTTGTGTTATTTATTTTTTATTTACTGAACAACGGTATAATTTGGGATAAAAGTCAACGAGTAAATTTTATTAATCCTAATAAAATTACCTACAAATAAGATGTAGAAGATTCATTTTCGTATGAGATACGGTTTCCGAAAAAGGACACTTTATAGGGAGAGAAAAGGGTAAGCGTCGCGCGGAGAGGGAGGGAGTGTAGTGTATTTAATCGTACTTTTGTAACGGTATAATACAAAACCAATTTAAGTCAAATATTGAGAATGTAGGTACGACTTCATGATCACAAATAACCTCCTCCTTTTTTTGAAGTCGGTTAAAAATAATTACTGTAATACCCATACAGACAAAGCTCATAAAGGTCAAAGAGGTTATAATCCTATACCTACTACAAAGTATGAAATGACTGTTGTCCCTATTGCCTGTTGCCAACTTTTCCTGATGTATTGGTAGGTTAGTACGGTTTAGAAAAAGTAGTAACAAGGTTAATTTGTACTAAATGTAAGGTGTTCCCAGGAAAATCTGAAAATAAATTGTTTTGGTGATCACTTGGTGTTTCACAGCACAGAGTACATTTGTATATTTTCACAGCGTAACCAATGAAAATATTTTGATATTTGAAAGAAATATTAAATTAAACGAATCAAACTACTAAACATACATACTTTACTCCTATACTATAACTACTATACTATACTATACTAGCCACGTTCATAAATGTATTAAATTGACAGCTCAGAAATTGAAAGCTTCCACCTGAACCTTTAATTTTTCCAATTTATGTGCGAATATTTTCAAATTGGGTTTTCTCTTACATAAACGGTGAAGGAAAATATAGATTGAGTGGAAACCTACATAGCAGAGAGGGCTCCAATAAGGTATTGATGTATTTAGTCCACCAATCTACATCCAGCACGTCGAATTCAAGTCCATCCCAATTATTTCTGAGTTCTATTTAAGTAATAAATAATAATAAATATTTTGGGACATTTTTACACAACACCATCTAGTCCCTAACTAAGCAGAGCTTGTGCTTTGGGTACTAGATAATGGATATAATACTTATATACTTTATTTTTTGTAAATACATACTTATAATACATAAGAAACACCCAGACTAACACAAACAATTATTATTCATCACAAAAATATTTGTGTCCTGTGGGAATCGAACCCACGGCCTCGTGATCAGCAGTCCGACCCTCGAACCAACCGACCACAGACGTCACCGTCATTCTATTCATGTCATGCTATTTGCATGTTATGAAGAATACGACTAGTTACGGATTTGTAATTCGAGCTGGCACTCCCGTCGATAGCACATTTAGAGGTATAATATTGTTTTGTATAATATTATAAAGAAGCTAACATTATCGATGATTTATTGCAGCAATGGGGATCTATTTCTTCTTCCTGTCCAGTTTCTGTTGGATGAACGTCATGTCCTACGATATTTGGTGGACTTTCAGGTAATCTTAAAATCTGGAAGTTTTACAATAAATTAATTAAATTAAATGAATGGTTGAATGTAAATTATTGTGATGATTAATGAATATGTTTGCCCTATATTATAAATACAAAGTTATTGTTGTTATGGCGGATGCTACCGGGTAGCCAGATAAATTCAAAATTATTTGCGTTTTTTGGAAATTTCAGTTATATTTCACGTTGTATTTCGATTGAAATACGATTCGCGGTAGTAATAATAACAATATATTTACTAAATAATACTCGTAGAAAATATTAACCTAGCTCTATAAGCTGAACAAGCTTCCTAATATTAATTTAATATCAAATTATCGATTAGGAAGCTTGTGACTAACTTGCAACTAGCTTAGCTTGTTAATGGTGTCGATTCTCTTGTTCACGAACTAAACTTATTTTAAACTATCGCTCTCTTTTACTAATAGTAGATACAAGAAAGGGATGGCAACCATTTTAGAACTGTCAAATTAGTTTACGTGTTACATTTCTTTGTATTTTAGTGGGCACGTTCCGAGATCACGACTAAACTTGTATGGAAATTTTAATTCCGTCTAATTTGACAGCTCTAAAATGGTTGCCATCCCTTTCTTGTATCTACTATTAGTAAAAGAGAGCGATAGTTTAAAATAAGTTTAGTTCGTGAACAAGAGAATCGACACCACCAGCTTGTATTTGTAACTAACTTGCCAAATATTTGTATGCTTTTATAGCTAAACATGGATGAACTTCACATATTTGTAACAACCCTTGTACCATGTGTTGACAAATAAATAGATTCTGATAATAATACGTTGTTATTATTGCTATTGCGAATCATATTTCGATCGATATACAACGCGAAATAGAGCTGCAAATTGCAAAAAAACGCATATAATTTTGCATTTGAATTTCACGGGCTACCGTTATCATTCACCTTAATTGTGCAACATGTCCGCTTGAACTTATTCCAAAAAGAATTCTAGACTACTTAGGACTAAAGGAATATTTTTACAGAGGTTACGCGAAAGCTCGTCCTATCCATCGACGCGGAGAACGCTTCAAGTTTCTGATGTACTGTCTGTACGCCTGGGGACACCCGCTCTGCATGACCATTGCCTTGTCCGTGCTCAACGTAGTAGACATGAGTCATCTACCTTGGTTTGTCACACCACACGTGCCGGAACTAGGATGCTTCCTTGAAGGTGATCACATCAACTGTTAAGATTGAAATTATAATAATTTGATACGGGTGGCCGATGTGGCCGTAATGTTTTAGAGTGGTGAACGCGTACTACAAGGTACAGCGTGGGTAGGCCCCCCACAAGGTGGACCGACGACCTGGTGAAGGTCACGGGAATCCACTGGATGCGGAAAACGCAGGACCGATCGTTGTGGCGATGCTTGGGGGAAACCTATGTCCAGCAGTGGACGTCTTTGATGATGCCAACGTCAGACTGTAACACAAAGGTCTCTCATACAAAGATGGAACAATCATCACTCACTACTACCCTCTGGGTGTTAGCGATTTGAGTCCAGTGGGGTAATTGTGTAATGCATTCACATTGACATCAGTTTCATTTTGAAATTACAGCAATATTCATTGCTTGCTACGTAGTTGTCCATTTTAAGGATTGTCAAAACAAACGGAGCAATGAACATTGAAATCCGCATTCAAACGTCAAAATTGACATTCGTTGATTGCGATGCAGTTACACAATTGCCCTGCAGATTCCTCACTTGGATTGCGGTGATTTTGAAATCTAATAAAATGCAAAATACATTTAAAACCTTTGGTTCATGCCAGGATTTCAGCCCAAAATTGAAGCTTAAAAACGGGTTATAAAAAGTATTTGTTTTTGTTTCTTCCCACGCAGGTGGTATAAAACTGCTGTACTTGTACATTCCGATGCTGATCCTGATTATTTTAAACTGGATGTTTTTCCTGATGACGGCGTTCAACATTTGGCGCATAAGCCGAGAGACAGCCGTACTGGATTCAGCTGCTGCAGGAAACCCGCAGGCACATCGTACTCATAAACATAGGTTAGTTATATAACTATATGAGAAAACAAGGGCTGTTGGTGAAAAACTTATTTGCAATCATCAATCTAAAATAACTTAAGTATTTCTTTGTTGATAGTCAAATTGGTTGGGTATAAGATTATTTAATTATATTACGCAAGTTCGCTGACTTAACGGTTTTTTGTATTAGGAATTACGGTGAACCAAAAAGTTACCTATGAAATTCATGTCGTCAAACTGTTATACATTATGTTCCTTTTTTTTGTAACATAAATAACGTATCATTAGCAAAAAGTACGATCTCATGAAATAAATATTATCTAGGTATAGTGCGGTTAATCATTGATGTACAGTTATTAGAAATGCACCGAATATTTTGCCCTGCGGTATGCCCAATTTCTACAGGTAATCTAAGAGACTTGACGCCGTATACTTCGACACATTACACCCTAGCACTTAGCTATGACGTAATTGCTTCAAATGTCATTCAGCCATTACTGAAAACATAAATTATTGAATTTGCAATTGAGTGTATCATGATGAACGTAATCGAATGCTTATGACAGATCACAAAACGTGTATTATTAATTAATTAATTTAATGTTATTCTTTAGCAAAGCAACTGTAACTTTAATTGTTGATCTTTTTGAATATACTGGACATTTAATTATTATTGCTTATAATAATGTTTTTATAAAATTTTCTGTAAGCAGGTAAAATAGGACTTGTTCTTTAAATATATCACCGAATTTAAAAATATGTGTTTTTGGCATACAATCAAATCAATCAATCAACTCAGCCTATCGCAGTCCACTGCTGGACATAGGCCTCTCCCAAGTTGCGCCACAACGCTCGGTCCTCTGCCTTACAAATGCCTTTATGCCTTTTTGGCATACACAAAATAAAAAAGTTGTTTAAACAAAAATTTAAAGTTGGATGACGAAATCATAATCATACGTCTTCTTTTATTGTGTCGACATGAGCTACATAATGATAATAACTCATGTCGTGGGAAAAAGATTATCCGGTCAGCAGGTTGGTAGCAGGGCTAACTGCCCAGGTTGCACTGGACGATCAATTAAATAACGCCACTCGTGGAGGCTAATTATACTAATTAATATAATACATTTTAAATATTTAATGGAAATGTCCCGTAAGTCAAAAGTTTTTTTTCTGTAAAAACCGCTTAATATTTTGCTACGGTTTTACAACTTGGAGAAAAAGATTTAAAATGAAAACTTTTTAACATTTCTGAGTTCAGCTCGCCGATATACATAAACTTTCCTACTGTAATATAAATGTATATATGTGTGTACAATAAAGAATAAGAATAACATTTTATTTTTGTTAAAAAGTTTTCATTTTAAATCTTTTCAACCGACTTCAAAAACCTTAACTAAAAAGTAAAAAATAATCCTTGTATTTATTTCAAAATCTTTTCATAAACCAGCATTTTGAAGGGCTGATTCATGGGCGTTACATTACTAAATCGGCCAAACATTCTCAGAAAAACGCAACTATTACAAGATCATCTAGATAAGCGAAGTTAAATAAATAAATATTTTTGGGACATTTTTACACAGCACCATCTAGTCCCAAACTAAACAGAGCTTGCGCTATGGGTACTATACAATGGATATAATACTTATGTACTTTTTTTTGTTAATACATACTTATAATATATAAGAAACACCCAAACCAACACAAACACATGTTATAGGTATCAGGGAAATATTTATGTATTTAATTCCATCTAAATTAATTTTGTTCTCTGTTTATTGTCCTATTTTAATCACTTATTTTGACAGTGTTATCGTGCTACATGACCTTGCCAGAAATTAAAACAGGCCATGTGGTATTTTATTTTCATTTTTTTTTATATAATTTCACGTTCTACTAAAGATTATAATACGTTCTATTTTATTTAACATACTTACCTCCCCACCACTCTTCACCTCTGTTTTGAAAGGGTCATCTACGTTACATCGAAAGTCAATACATCGATTGTCTCAACATCGAACACTGTGCATTGATGAGTCAGATAATGATGGTACGCTACAACGATGATGATGATGTTGATCGATGATGATGAAGGTGTAGGTGGTTCCTGATTCGATCACTGACTGTATTCGATAAAGTTGTGATAGAATTATTTTTTTAATGTCTACAGATTCATGGTTTACCTGAAGCTGTCCGTAGTGATGGGGCTGATCTGGGTGCTAGAAGTAGTCAGCTTCCTGTACCCTGGCTTCAAGATTTGGTACATAACCGACGCCTACAACATCCTCATAGGCGTAGCGATATTCCTCATATTCGTTTGCAAGAAGAAGACATTCAGGAAACTTTGGAAACGGTGAGATATTTTAAGCTTCTAAGTAATTTATAAATAAAACGTCTACTTGCTCTTTGGACTACAAGTAGTATTTTCAAAACCAGGCCGAAATTGCGTCATGCATGCATCTTAGGCTGAAGTTATAACATGCGCCCGGGGCGCGCGCCGAGCTCGCGCCTCATACGCCGCGTTTTGAACGCTCAATGAAATTGCATGCAACGGATTATATCAAGCACAAATATCAAATAAAAGATATAATAATATCATTATTATATCTGTCAAACAATTTTCATAGCGTCCGCGCCCGAAGCACGCCCCGGGCACTTGTTTTTAATATGTACAAAGAATTATATCAAGCGCTGTCGTCTCCCTCTGTGAGAAAAATAAATAAGAGGTGCTTTAAGTACAACTCATGACTAAATTTACCTATGTGTATCACATTTATTGCGTCTGATCTAACACTTTCAGGTGTTAATATTATACTTTCACCATGAACTCATTTTTTTTAAATTATTTGCAATGAAAGAAAGAAAGAAAGAAAAAGATTTTATCCTTGCGCTCCATTTGACGCACACACTACAAAACTGCAATGCAATGCATTGCTTACAATTCCGGGACGTAGTTCCCGCGGTTTTCATGTTTTCTTTTTTTTTATTCAGCCGGCGCACCGTCCCTCTTACCAGCCAGGTTATTCATACAATCATAGAATTACAACGCATTCGATCTCTGGTTGTGGAACACTAAAAAACAATATTCATGTTCCAAATTTAAAACTCATTACAGCCCGCTACAAAAGTCTCTTACAGAAAATACTTACTGTGAGCAGGTGGGATAAAACGTCAGTATACAAAGTCTTTGGATAAAAACTAATTTTAATCACACTTTATAATTATTACTAACATCATTGAAAAAATACAGATAATATTAACAGTTCCTGTCAATAAGTTACTGCCCTTGTAATCTACGGAAAAATAGTCACGAACTACAAAGATAACGACTAAACTTACGTAGAAAAACAAGAAAGGGGACTAATTTGACAGGACTAAATTATTTATCCCTTCCAATGCCATTTGTTACAATAAAACATAGTGAGAGACTAAATTACTGTAGTTCGTAAACAACAGGATCAACAATTCAACACCAATGTTTCCTTTGACCGTTTATAGTAACAGTCATTAAGATGCCTTGTCCAGCAGTGGACTCCGGATATAAGATAAATCTCAAAACTGTTACATTTACTTTACATTCAATTATTTTGAAAATTCAATTTACACGTCAATAAAAGACATATCACAGCATCTTATTTTATTAAAATTTATAATAAATAAAAATGGTATCAAAATGAAAACAGTACTTAAAGAAACGTCAAAATAATAATACTCAAGTTCAAATGTCAAAATATCAAAATGTCAAAGTAAAAAAAAAGAAATGAGTATGACACAAATTCAAATTATTAATGTAGCTCAATTACAAGCAATTAATTTGAATGGATGTCAAAAATAATTAATTATGAAATATTATTATTTTAATTTTAAAATTTCGTCATAACTATAGAATGTTTGCTCGACAAGCCAGCATTTCAAACGAGTTTCAGACATACTCTGACCGAGTTTTTACTTCATGCAAGCCACCAAATACGATAAAGATACTACAATGTTTTATGAAGATTTTAGTAAGTTAGGTGAATTTCGAATCGCTCATACCAGTAAAACGCTTCATGGAAATGTATGGCGTACGATATTGCGAAACATGCTCTAAGATAATATAATATAATTATAGCATCTTCACCGTGTGCGATGGCCTTAATGTCTGTCCAAAATACACGCTGAAATTTGAATCGCTTATTTCCCGAAAAGGGGTCATTGTACTCATCATTATGAACAACTATTTTACGGGACCAACCCTGAAATCGCGAAAAAAAAAAACAGGTGGTCCATCCATTTTATTGATTTAAATGAACACAAATGTAGGGGCCACCTGTTTTTTTTTTTCGAGATTTCAGGGTTGGTCCCATAGTAAAAGTTGTTCATAATGACGATTACAATGACCCCTTTTCGGGAATTAAGTGACTCAAATTTCAGCATGTGTAATAATTAATCTTGTTTCTTCTAACAGCTACGGAGGAAAGAATACAATGCGCTGGTATCCATCATCTAAGAGTTATGCCAGCAGCACATCAGATTCTAACAACGAGACCTCTACCCTGCAATCGAAGATATCTTCCCACCCAAGAGGAATGAACGGGTACTCAATGAGCCCAGTCAAAAGTGGATTTGATTAGAAAGACTAAAACTATAAACCAGCAGGTTTTATTCTCTGAAAAATATACCTAGATGACTAATGCTCGATTTCTATGGTAAAACGTGATTTCTGTTTTCATAGATGTAGTACATGCATGTTTGAACTGTCATTTGCGTACTCAGAAACCTAGTGACGCAGAACAGTATGTCTACAGACTCCAATCAGCCGGATACCTCTGGTCACTAAGCATATACAGCGTGTTATTGAAATAACTGAAAACCTCTTAAGGGGTCATTATACTCATCAGTATGAACAACTTTTAGAATGGACCAACCCTGAAATCGCGAAAAAAACAGCTGATCCTTACATTTGTGTTCACATAAATCGACAAAAAGTAAGGATAAGCTGATTTTTTTTTTGGGGTTTTCTGGGTTGGTCCCATAGTAAAAGTTGTTCGTACTGAACCTGCTACCGCTATATCACTCCGTTAGCGAGCGGCACCAATCATACCATCAAATTCTTGAACTGACCAATAATAACTCGCCATCCAACCCCTGCCCCCCGCAAACATTTTCTCTCGTATTCTCATGCTTTGTCTAGGCTTCTTGGTCTGTGCCCAGTAAATAGTTAAGCGAAGTTTGTCTACCCCTTAACTTTATCGAATCACTATTTAGAGGACTACAGAAAGTGAACATAATAGTTATGTAACAAGTCAATTTAGTAATTACGTTAAAATGTTTATTAATAGTATGTGTATAAGTACTGTTTTAGGTTACATGGTGGAAGGCGGAACGGTCGAGCGTTTATAAGGCGTTGTGAGAATCTCTGTTCTTGATGAAACAACGCTGCTATCTGACTGGTTTTCACCCTCGTCAACTGGCTCTGCTTAGCAGGCAGACCTTTTGCGGCCATCTTCGAACTTGTAAAGGCTGTTTATTACATTCAGTAATAAATCGCCGTAAGTCTAGTCTATGGAGAGATTTGCTAAGCTGCCCGTGAGCAGTAATGGAAGCATTGAGGTAATATTGTACTAAGTACTAGAGAGGACACCTCGAATCGATTATTTTTAACACGCTTTAGAGCTCCTGCACTCTCACTCACTTAGCGAGGCTCGTCCTGGGCGTGCTCTGCGGCCAGCAAGTTGCGCGATATTTTTTGTTCGTAATGTCCACTCTCTACTCTAGTATGTAGTAAAGTCGACTGTATGACAGTGATAACACTTCAATTCGAAAACCGCCCTTACTGCTTACGAAATAAAGATGCTGCTAATGTCAAAGTGTTACCAGCGACTTGCGGTCGACCGTACATATTACCTCAGAGGATGAAAGCTGCGTTTTCTTATCTTAGATCTTAAGATCCGTTTTTAGATTCTCTTTTTCAGTAGAATCGATAAATATTGGACGGTTTCCAAATACTATTTAAATCATCTATTGGGATGAAGTCAGGTTCATTATTGGCGAAACCATCAGATGCCTTGTCGCTTTTCGACGAAAGAGTTGAAGTGCGTTTTTGAGTGGTCGTGTAGGTATACAAAAATGTATGTCGTAAACATGTTTTAGTATTTACTTTATTAAGTACGAAAGTTATAAAGTACTTCGCTAAAATACTATTTTTTACATGACACACATTTTCACCTCACTGGTTTAGTACTTTGGCTTACTTGTTTTACTCTATGGTCTAAACCATAAACCAGTATTTACTCAAATTAATTATCGCGAAATGATGAATAATATGTGGTCAGACAGTAAAAGTAAGTACTCTTTTTTATTCAGTGTACTTTACGAGTATATTTGCTAGCCCAAAACACTGATGTTAGTAACATATCTACATCAAAAAACCGGCCAAGAGCATGTCGGGCCATGCTCAGTATTATAGGGTTCCTTAAGTAGGTCTAATTACAAACGAATCAAATCAAATATTAAACATTGCTATTTTAGTTGTTGCAAACAGCACCACCTAGCGCTAAATTTAAGAAGCTAAATTTAAGAAGTGTGTCATATCAATATAACACAAAGTTTCTTTTTGTGATTTTTTAAATAGAATGTAACTAAAGGAGCATTATTTGCTCATATCGTTTTTCTCTAAGGTCAATGACCTATGAACTAGGACGTCTTAAGTATTTTTCAGTTTTCTCACTATAACTCAAAAATTTATAGTAAAATTATACTCGAAATAATTTTAAAAGAGAGTTTTTATAAAGGTCTATCAATGTGAAAGACTATAAGTTTCTACGTTGCATAGTTTAGAAATGGCAGGGGGGGGACACATTGCAAGCCACTTTGGCGAACTGTATTTCGCAGATGGTACACCTGATAAAAAAGTTATGAATGAAACATTACCTTCATTTTAGTAGACCTATTCAATGATACCTCACAAGAGGGGGTGCAACGAAAAAAAAATTTCATCCCCATTTCACATGTATGGACGCCACCCGTTATCAAGATTTTTTTATTCTTTTAAAATTGAGATCTATATCTAAATCACTTTTTAACAAAATTACATTTACTTATATTTATAACTGTAGAAGTTATTAAGCTGTAAAGGATTAGAACAGACGGACAGACGGACGGACATGACGAAACTATAAGGGTTCCTTGTCTAAAAATGTGTCAACCCTAGTGGCGAATACCCAGCAGTAAAAACTTCAAAAAAAGCAATTGGATCCCAGGTATGACCTAGTACCAAAAACAATTCTAAATGATGTGTAGAATGTGTTATATTATTATTGACGTTTAATTAAATAACAAATCATGTATTTTTGATTATTCACCTATTGTATTTTATGAATACAATAATAATAATATTGTATCTAATGTTTTCGTTATTATAATAATTATTTGTCATCGTGTACCTGTTAAAATATTCAGACACAATTGAAATTGTTAATTAATAAATAAATTAAATTAAATGAAATACGTGGCTTTCTGCTTCGTGATGGTTTTTGGGTAAAACGCACCCACAACAGTAGTAAGGAGTAAGTAGTAAAGGAGTAATTTAAGGTTATAGCGATGCATGAGCCCGCTAAATTAATAATTTCTTGCGTTTTTTTTGCGAATTTTAGCTCTATTTCACGTTGCATTATTATTGATCGGAATATTAATTTACGATCAAATGATCGATTGTCTAGAAGATATAGGTACCTTATAGAGCTAGCTAGCTATATTTTTAACCGACGAAAAAAAGGAGGAGGTTCTCAATTCGACGCGTATATTTTTTTTTTTTTTTTTTTTTTTTTTTTTTTTTTTTTTTTTTTTTTATGTATGACCACGCATAACTTTTTCTATGAGTATATTATTCAGTGGATATATTGTGATTATTGTCGCGAACCATTACAATCAATACACAACGTGAAATACAGCTACAACATGCAAAAAAACTCGATCATGCCTGCAATCACCTAATAATAATAATTCTTTATTTTCACTCAAAAAGCCTAAGTTTTAAACAATAAAACATAGAGGCTATAATATTATGTTCCTTTAAAATGAATAATACTTAAAATGTTTATTTTTAAACAAATATTCATGCATAGTCAGTATTTTAGCCACAATCTGGATCAATATAATAATGTACTTATTTTGGTCCGTTTACTGGACAATTTTAGAAATAAGAACATAAGTAAATAGTTTTTAAGTATGAAAAGATTCAATCTTATGTCTTTATATTATTTAAGATAATTTAAGCAGAATCTGACCCTAATAAAGAATAATTACCAATCTTTATACCTACATAAAAGTAGGTACGACCAATATTTCTTGTTTTTTTTTTATCTAATTCTTGCCCCTGTGGTGCAAATCATATTCAATATTACATATAGGTAAGCTCGAACGAATAAAAAAGGCGGACGGAATCTCGCTAAACAATAAGTGAAGCATCCATAGTATGCCTGCTCGCTTAAAAGTACGGGCACATTCACATCCATAGTATGCCAAAAAGTCGCGATTACGCAAAAAATCTAGTGTGATGGTAGTCATTGTTGTAGTGTCACAAATAAAATAACGTGCGTCAGGCTGGCCCGGCCCCGTGGCTTTAGGTCGCGAGATATGTATTATCCGAATGTACTCCTCTTCAGAAGCATTTGTACTTACTACATTTTCAATTTACCGATCTAATAAAAAAAATAGAAGCATTTGAAGGGGGCCGGGCTAGCCTGACGTTTTCAGTCCGGCCCCATATGTACCACGACAACTACCAAACTTGCTGGCTGATAGACACAGGACTCAAACTGCATTGATGTACTGCTTTATTGGAATGCGAAGATCGCCTTCTTAAAGAAATTGATATGATATTGAGAGTGATATTAGCGACTGAAAGGGGCCGGGCCAGCCGAATTTAAATTACTTATATTTATATATTTAGAGGGTTTAATTTGAAAAGAAAGCAGTACAAGTGTTCTAAATTCGCCGGAGATTATTTCGTACCTAGGATAGGTATTTATAGCTTTCGTGGTTATCCAGTTAATGCTGTCGATACAGTTTTCAGCCCGGCCCCTTTTACACCTTAATATCTCGGAAAATATTAGGTTTCAAGATTAAATTAAGCACTATGTACGTGTATTTACGGAGTTATATACGGAGTACATCCCTTCTGTAGCACCACTTTCTCAGCAAGTTTGGTTGTTGTTGTGGTACAGATGGGGCCGGGCTGAAAACGTCAGGCTGGCCCGGCCCCCTTCAAATGCTTCTATTTTTTTTATTAGAGCGGTACATTGAAAATGTAGTAAGTACAAATGCTTCTGAAGAGGATTACATTCGGATAATACATATCTCGCGACCTAAAGCCACGGGGCCGGGCCAGCCTGACGCACGTATAAAATAACAGTATGAATCTGGTGTATTAAAATGCTTTCGAAATTATAGTGGGTTGAGGAAAAAATGAAGTGCTTCAGTCTTTGTTTATCGAGATTCCGTCCGACTTTTTTATTCGTCCGAGCATATAAGTCTATTCTTGCTCCATCCCATCTTCCTAACACGGCGGGCTGTGGCTGCGCTGCCGCTGCAGCTGCGAAGACCCTCAAGGCGCAAATATAGCAATCTCATTGGATGCTATGATCTTGAGCCGTTTCGGGTCGAAGCACTGGGCCATGGGGTCCGAGTGCATGGCTCCTTTTCAAGGAAATATCTAAGAGACTGATCGACACTGCGTGACCAGAGGGTTGGTTTGTTCTTTGGGCAAAGTATAAGCGTTGCCATTCAACGTGGCAACGCTGCCAGTCTTCTGGGCACGCTTCCGGATGACAGTGATGTGAAGGAAATCTTCGACGGCTAAATCCACTTTTATAATATAATTTAATATGTATTTTATACATTTTTATGTGAAAATAACCGATATAGCACAAATAATTGCCAAACTTAAGTGGCAGTGGGCGGGGCACATTGCTCGCAGAACGGATGGCCGATGGGGCAGTAAAGTTCTGGAGTGGCGAACGCGTACTGGAAGGCGCAGCGTGGGTAGACCCCCCACAAGGTGGACCGACGACCTGGTGAAGGTCGCGGGAATCCTCTATTAATTTACTAGTATAGTATTATATTATCTGTGCTTGGGCGTTCATTTGTATGATCGCTCACAAGGCACAACATATAATATAAGTAGTTTTTTAAAGAAATGTATGTAATCTTGTTATGCAATAAAGAAGATTATTATTATTATCGCTCTGAGTAACTGAACGACCAAAGTACGCTCCGGGCGTCGTCGGACGATAATACTGAACGCACCCCTTGTCTTATTTTAGTGAACAATCTTGACACGTCTCTTTATTCAAATAACTATACTGATAAAATATAATTACTACGTCTGCACACGTAATTAGGTTAAAAAAAAATTGTGTGTTAAATTGTTAATATATAATTGTTATAATGTCTTATTAATTATTATTGACGAATTGAATTAAAAAGACATGCCAAGATTGCTTAATAATTATGACAACTAAGAAAAAACAGAGATACGGATCCGGAATGAAATAAAAGTCTTTCGTTATCTAAATAAAATGAAAATATGAATCCCACAAAAGATTTCTTTCAACTGATCTAAGAAGAATTATAAAAATATGTCATGAATTATGAATATTATATGATGCCCATACTCGTTAAAATAAAGGCTAAACTATCCATGGGCATTCTCCTTTACAATCGTATATATATATTTTTTTCAAAAAATTGTGGTGTACCTAGAAGTGGGCGTTTAAACGAAAAGTGCTTAAAAAAGTGTAACGTAAAAAAAAGCGTATAAACACGCTTACGATTTTAAGCCGTTTTTCCCAACTTTAGGTGTACCCATCCATTGCATTCATTATTTTACTAAAGAGTTGTCTGAAATTACATATATTGCTAGCTGAGTTTTGAATACATTGAATGAGCTTAGATTTTTAATACGTGAGGGTATTTTATTACAGAGTTGTGCTCCTTCATAAGTTATAGATTTTTTGTTTTTTTGGTTCTAATTTTTGGTAAAACTAAGAAACTAGCTCGGCGAGTGCTACGTTGGGTAATCTGTTATAGTTTGGTGAAAGATATGTTAGTGCACATACTTTTGTTTTGAGCCTTTCTCCCTTGTTTGTGAAATCTATGGTTAGTACTGTATCGCTAGCAAACTTCACAAGAGTAACATTATGAGTTAACGATTTAAATTGTGGCAAGAAAAAATCGCTCACGAGCAGCATTCGAACCTGTGACTCCTGGCTATTAAGGAACTCATTGAGCTTATTGGCTCCTGGTTATTTAGTTTTTTAAGTTATTTGAGATCATTTTATAATATGTACCTAAATTATTTATTGAGTTTTAATTATGTAATTAGATTGATTTAATTTATTTCTTCCTCTGTGCCATTTTTCGGGTCGGTTTAGCAATAATTTTAATTTTAACTAGCTTTTACCCGCGGCTCCGCTCGCGTTAGATTCTGTTATCCCCCCGTGACGGATCCTGTTAATAATTAGGTGTTTTCCTGTAACTATTACAAAACTGTCTGTTTGTTTGTTTATTCGAGCATCACGCAAAAACAACGGAACCTATTTTGTTTTGTTTAGACTTGTAAACAGGTATGCATTTTATGAAAAAAGAAAACTATTCATATAGGATGAATTGAAGAACCACGGAGCGAAACCACGGGCAAAGTCCAGTCCAGTCCAGTCCAGTCCAATCCAGTCCAATACAGACCGATCTAATCCGATCCAGTCTGATCCATTCCACTCGAATCCACTCCCCTCCACTCCAATCCGTCCCTGTCTCACTCCCACTCCCACTTCCAATCCCATTTCTACTCCTAGTCCCACTCCCAGTCCCACTCCCACTCCCACGCCCACGCCAACGCCTACTCTCACTCACTAACACACTCACTCACTCATCGTACATTACTATCTGCTCGTACAAATGCGTAGAAGCTGTACCACGACCACGCCCACGCCCACTCCCAGTCCCATGCCCACTCCCACTCCCACTCACACTCCTACTCCCACTCACACTCACACGCCCACGCCCATGCCCTCTCTCAGTCCCATGCCTACGCCCACTCCCACGCCCACGCCCACTTCCAGCCCCACGCCCACTCCTGCTGTCACTCACTCACTCACACACTAACTCATTCACTCCCTCACTCACTCACTAACTCACTCACTCACTCTCTCATTCAGCCATCGTACATTACTATCCGCTCGTGCAAATGCGGAGAAGCAGTACCACGCCCACGCCACACGCACACTCCCAGTCATACTCCTACTCCCACTCAAACGCCAACGCCCATGCCCACGCCCACTCACACGCCCACGCCCACTTCCAGCCCCACGCCGATTCTCACTCACTTACTCATTCACTCACTCACTAACTGACTCACTTACTCACTCATCCAGCCATCGTACATTACTATGCTCGTGCAAATGCGTAGAAGCTGTACCACGCCCACTCTCAGTCTCACGCCCACGCCCTCTCTTAGTCACACGCCCACGCCCACTGGTTCACCCACTCAAACGCCCACGCCCATACCCACTCCCAGTCCCACGCCCACACCCACTCACTCACTAATTAACTCACTCACTTACTCACTGACTCACTAACTCACACACTCACTCATCCAGCCAGCGTAGATTACTATCCGCTCGTGCAAATGCGTAGAAGCTGTACCACGCCCACGCCCTACGCACACTCCCAGTCATACGGCCACGCCCACTCCTACTCCCACTCAAACGCCAACGCCCATGCCCACTCCCAGTCCCACGCCCACGACCACTCCCAGTCCCACGACCACTCCCACTCTCACTCACTTACTCATTCACTCACTCACTAACTGACTCACTCACTCACTCACTCACTCACTCACTCACTCACTCATCCAGCCATCGTACATTACTATCCGCTCGTGCAAATGCGTAGAAGCTGTACCACGCCCACGCCCACTCCTAGTCACTCGCCCGCACCCTCTCCTACTCCAACTCAAACGCCCACGCCCACCCCCACTCCCAGACCCACGCTCACTCACACTCCTACTCGCACTCAAACGCCCACGCCCACGCGCATGCCCACGCCCACTCCCACTCACTCACTCACTCATCCAGCCATCGTACATTACTATCCGCTCGTGCAAATGCGTAGAAGCTGAACCACGCCCACGCCCACTTCCAGTCACTTGCCCGCACCCTCTCCTACTCCAACTCAAACGCCCACGCCCAGCCCCCACTCCCAGACCCACGCCCACTCACACTCCTGCTCCCACTCAAACGCCTACGCCCACGTCCACTCAAACGCCCACGCCCACGTCCACTCAAACGCCCACGCCCACTCCCACTCACTCACTCACTAACTCACTCACTCATCCAGCCATCGTACATTACTATCCGCTCGTGCAAATACGTACAAGCTGTACTATGCCCACGCCCACCCAGTCACTTGCCCACGCCCTCTCCTACTCCCACTCAAACGCCCACGCCCATCCCCCACTCCCAGTCCCACGCCCACTCACACTCCTACTCCCACTCAAACGACCACACACACGCCCACGCCCACTCCCACTCACTCACTCACTCACTCACTCATCCAGCCATCGTACATTACTATCCGCTCGTGCAAATGCGTAAAAGCTTCGATCTGTCGGGTGAGGACGCAACTCACGATTTTTTTTTTCTTTTTTTCTCTCTTTCTTTCTTTCTCAAAACCCATACCAGTTTTTAAGTCAGATCATCAGCTTTCAAACAAAAAAAGTTTCATCAAAATCGGTCCAGTAGTTTTAGCGTGATGCTGGAACAAACAAACAAAAAGACGTTTACAATTTTATAATAGATAAGAATTGAGAAAGATAACAATGTAATTATTTGGTAACATGTAATTTAGTAATAAATTATCAGATCAGTAACTGCACAATCGATTTGGGAAATTCAATTCAATTTGTAATGGTATACAGCTACCATTACAGGAATTCCTGTAATGGTAGCTGTATACTCGGAGGAATAAAAATGGCGGACAGAATCTCGCTAAGAAAAGATTGAAGCACTTAGTTTTTGTGACACTACGATAATGCGCGTAAACGCAGCTTCTTGTCTTACTATGGGTGGAAATGTGTGCGTGCCAGCACGTACTTAATTTTGAGCAAGCCGTCTTACTATGTATGCTACACTTTTTATTCAGCGAGATTCCGTCCGCCTATTTTTATTCGTCCAAGGCTGTATGTAAGTTAATAAATAAATTAAAAAAGGATGAGATGTAATGTAAGCAACAGCAGCGAGGAGCGCCCCCTAGTGGGAATCGAACTTCAGCTCAAGGCGGCTGGAAACTAGGTGACGCTCATGCTCATTGTACGTAAGTACAAGGTTATGTAATGGATGGCGCAGCAAGTACATAGTTTAGATTTTTTTATAACCGGGTTTCCACCATAATTACCTATAATAGTCTGAAATTGTTTAAAGCAAAATAAATACCTACCTACCAACAAACGTCGTAATGATTCAATATCGGTCTCCTTTTTTATAAATACGGAATGAATTATTAATTACCATATAAAGATAAATGGGGTGCATTAAAAGAGCCTCCACGAGTGACGATATTTAATTGATCGTCCGGCGCACCCTGGGCAGTCAGCCCCGCTACCAACCTGCTGACTGGGTAATCTTTTCCCCACGGCACATAGACCAGTAAGAAGCTTACTGGTCTGTGCCACGGCATGAGCTGTTATCATTATGAAGCTCATGTCGACACGATAGAAGAAGAAGAATATAAAGATAGTTATAGTTATTTAATTGTTAAACTTGAACTAGATTACATGGAAGGATTTTAGCACAGGCTTACAATTTAAGTACTTATTTAATCTAGTTAAAGGGTAGAGTACTGTTCTCCTAGATAGGCAACAAAGTAACCTGTGATTAGGAGAGACAGTAAAGATTCTTCTTTTCAAAAACTTCTCCTTCTTTTGATTCTTTTTTTCTTTTCTTTGCAAAAAATAATAAAACACCCGTTTTCTTTTAGTATTAAAATATTGAGATATGACACCACAAAGCTTACATTTGACTTAGTAATCACTTGGTTAAAAATTAAAAATACGTTACCTACGTAATTTTACCTTTTATTATCCCTCAGTACAAAAATATACAAAAAAAAACAAAAAAAAAATTGAAATATTGTTACAGATTTGACATCTACCGGGTTCTACCGGGGTTAGATGTCAAATCTGTGATACATACATATATAGTGTTCTTGATTGTATCTCAATGACGTTTCACTTAGCAACCATACAATTTTTTTTTGTTTTCGGGTAAATAATTTTATTGCGAATATTTTATATAGCCTTTTTTTTTTCAAAAATAGACTGAATAATACCTAGTAATGCCTACAAAAATTTTGGATGGTGATTCACCTTTAAACAACCTTATTCCTAGTTAATCCTCTTAAGGCGTCATTGTACTAATCATTATGAAAAACATTTACTATAAGACCAACACTAATATCGCGAAAAAAAACAACTGTTCCCTATATTTTGTAGATTTATGTGAACACAAATGTAGGAATCAGCTGTTTTTTTCGCGCGTTTCCAGGGTTCCCATAGTAAAAATTGTTCATAATGATGATTACAATAATCCCTTAAAGGATTGACAGTTAATTCAAAATCATCCAGTATACAGCATGTAACAAAAACCCTGTTGTTCCTGTGAGCTACGTTAAGGTGAATGCTACAGGGTAGCGCGCGAAATTCGAAATTTGTTGCGTTTTTTTGCTAATTGTAGCTCTGTTTCGCGTTTTATATCGATCGCAATATGATTCGCGGAAATAGTAACAATATATCTAAGGAATTATACTCATAAAAAATATTAACCTAGCTCTATAAGCTGTATAAGCTCGAAAATCAATAAAATGATCGTATTATAATAAAACAAAGTTTAACCGGATTAAATCACGTATATTATTTAAATTGGTTTCCCTGACGTTTCGAAAGCTTTGCAGCATTTCGTGGTCGCAGGTAGACTAAGATGACAAGCGTCGTTACAAATATTTCTAAAAAAATATTTTAATCTACCGTACAATATTATTAATTAAAATCGTTTCGATGCACGCAGTAATCACTCACAATATCATTATCTTTTACAGTGTTGCGTGCTGTTTGGGACTTGATTATTTTTAGGACTGGGTTCCAAACAGGTGGAAGCTGCCAACCATCTTCTCTATTAAAATTAGGATGTTTTTTAATTTCAATAGCCTCACGGAGCATTCTAGGTACATATCGGTTTTCCTTCGCCAGAACTAATCAAGTCCCAAACAGCACGCAACACTGTTAAAGATAATGATATTGTGAGTGATTACTGCGTGCATCGAAACGATTTTAATTAATAATATTGTACGGTAGATTAAAATAATTTTTTAGAAATATTTATTAAAATGATCGTAAATTAATATTATCGAGCTAGTACAGCTAATAGAGCTAGGTTAATATTTTTTATGATTGTTATTCAGTAGATATATTGTTATTATTTCCGCCTATTATATTTTGACCGATATACAACGCGAAATAAAGCTACGATTAGCAAAAAACACCAAAAATATTGAATATCGTGGGGTACCCTGTAGCATTCACCTTAACAGAATCGATATTCATACGTAAGGACACAACTCATTTGGAAAAATTCTTCAATAAAAATAATCAAAAACAAGTGTACAACAGAATAACAAAAATTTTGACTACATTTAACCTATCTAACAAAATATTTACAAGTAAAATAATAATAATGTAATATTTAATTTGATTATTTTTATTGAAGAGTTTTTCCAAAAGAGTTGTGTCCTTAGGTATGCATATTGATTCTGATAACGTAGCTCACAGGAACAACAGGGTTTTTGTTAGATACTGTATTTATAACCTACCTATAGGCTGGTATAGGATAAAAATAATAGTCCATCGTGACACATAATATCACCATCGTATACTTTGTTTACGCTAATTATGCAACACTAAGCATTTAATAAATATTTTCGCTTATCAATTTTATTATCTAAATAACGCAAATAATAATTAATTTATCCTGTTTTTAAACCATATACTCGTTTAGAAACTACCTATAGCTATGACACATAACACATTCTATAGCCAAACAAAACCGTTTATACTACTATGGGTCAAAGTTTGGGATACATTAATGTCGAGGCCTGAAATAAAGCAACTGACGGCCGTGCAATATTGGAAGTACGAGGCGAAGCCGAATACTTCCAAAGTGATTTTAAAAAGACGAAGCGCGAGCCGAGTCCTTTTTAACTAAACGAGGCCGTTAATTGATATTTCGGCCGAGACTTGTATAATACTTTTCTCTCATTTGCGAGGAAACAATACACTAATTAATTCAACAGTATCTAGTTTTCATTCGCGCCAATTCGTCCGAGCGCGGTTCTTGTTCTATTATTGTTTTGAAAAAAAAATGCGCATTCAGCCTTTATAATGATTCTTCTTCTTCGTGTCGACATGAGCTACATAATGATAATAGCTCATGCCGTGGGGAAAATATTAGCCAGTCAGCAGGTTGATAGCGGGGCTGACTGCCCAGGGTGCGCCGGACGATCAATTAAATATCGTCACTCGTGGAGACTCTTTTAATACACCCCAAATAATAAATAAATAATAATAATAATGATAAATATTTTGTACTAAAAACACCTAATTTATGTAAGTGTGTACCTAGAAACCTCGCTGGCATAATTTAAAAAATAAAAAGTATCCAGCAATTTATATTATTGTCGTGTTGGATATTGCCGGCGTATTATTTCATTGCGTTTGGAAAAGATGCTTGGGGTGGCATTTGTCTAGCAGTGGAAGTATTTCGGCTGAAATGATGATGATGATGATGGTGAGTAGCAGAGCTGGATGTTAGGGAGTTTGTCCTGGGAAGTACTACCACCGTACCAATTCTGCCGCCAAATACATTGCTGTTTCGGTCTGAAACCCTTCAAAATAGGTGCCGGTGAAATTCCAATCACATGAGACTTTCCATCTTCATGTCTCAGTTTGGCGAACCGACTTGCGGTACAGCCTAGGCGGTATTGCAGTTGTTATGGTCAAAGGTAACCGCTTAACATCAAGTGGGCCTTTAGTACGTTTTGCCATCATATACTATAAAAAAACTATCATTTTACAATTAATTAATACCTATACTTACAAGGACCTCCAATTTTGAGAAAAAAAAAATAATTTTAGTAGAATTTACGCTTACAACGAACATGACTTTTTGAGTTATGAAGAAAGTTAGGGTAGTATGCCACTGGTCAAATTTATTTGTTTAATCTCTTTGTCCAATATAATTTATTTGATGTTCTTGACGTCTATGGTCTAGTGGTAGTTTAGTACCCATAGCACAAGCTCTGCTTAGTTTGGGACTAGAAGGTGCTGTGTAGAAATGTCCGAAAAAAAAAACAACGTTTTTTATTACATAGGTACGGTCGACCGCACGTCGGTGGTATCACTTTGACATCAGCAGCATCTTTATTTCGTAAGCAGTAAGGGCGGTTTTCGAATTGACGTGTTACCACTGTCATGCAGTCGACTGTACAACATTTGATGAAAATCATCCAATTTATTTGATCAAAGTCACTACTGGTAGTCACTACTGTGTTACTACTGCTAGTAAGATTGGTAGTTATACGGGTAAGAAAGGGGCATACCACCCTTAGAATAACGCACCGATAAAAAAGTAACATTGACGGTTGTCACAGTCTAAGGCACAGCTCTAAGGTCTAATTCATTTTTCCAAGGTCTAATCCAAGAACATTATATACAACATGTAACAAAAACCCTGTTTTTCCTGTAAGGTACATACGTTACCAGAATCGATATTCATACGTAAGGACACAAATCATTTGGAAAAACTCTACAATAAAAATAATCAAATTAAATATTAAATCATTAGGTATTAAAAGTGATTACATGACTTTCAATTTACAATTAATAATGATTTATTATTTAATTTGATTATTTTTATTGAAGAGTTTTTCCAAATGATTTGTATCCTTACGTACGAATATCGATTCTGATAACGTACCTCACAGGAGCAAAAGGGTTTTTGTTACATATTGTATGTATCTATTACATTCATGGTCTAATCTGACTATTATCTTTCAAAATTGATAGGAAAACTTGCGAGTGTCAGCGTGTCAGCGTGTCAGCCACAGATTTGACATCTACCCCCGGGTAGATGTCAAATCTGTGGTGTCAGCAGAGATTGACGTTTGACCTAGGAAGAAGAACTAAAACATTCTTCTTCCTAGCATTTGACAACACTGATGACTCAATCTGACAGACTGATGATTCAATGGTAGTTTTGTTTTTATCCGAGTTCATTAGTGACTAGCGGCCCGTCCCGGCTTCGCACGGGTGGACATGAAAATATAGCCTATGCTATGTTACTCAGGGTGAATGTAGCTTTCTAATGGTGAATATTTTTTTTAAATTGGCGCAGTAGTTTTGGAGTTTATTCATACACACAAAAATGCAAATCTTTCCTCTTTATAATATTAGTGTAGATGTATATTTATATTCTCTTTGACGTCAAGAATAAAAAAATCGTAACCATGGTTATAATTGGTTAACCACATACAATGGAAATAGAATTATCGAAGAGTATTATTAAACCACTTCGTTATAAAAGACCTTTTATTGTTGAACAATGTCGTATACCTAATTATAATAGTACATTATGATACAAGTGAGCTAAGTTGACTATTATACTCGAGGCTGGATTGCAGCCCGAGCCGAAGGCGAGGGCGTAATGGAGCCGAGAGTATAATAGTCAATGCTCACGCGTGTCATACGACGTTTTTCAACACACTTGCGAGGAAAAAAACATAAATTACACATTTTAGACAAATATTGAATTATAAGATAAGACCGCGCGGTGACATATGGCTATGCGCGCAGATGGTCGAAGGAAACCGCCATAGAGCCTAATATAAAAATATTATAAATTGATTTTTTTATTTATAACACAAATGAATAAATTAATTAATTTGTTGACAAAAATTAATAACTTGATGAAATTAAATGTTTATATAGCATATTTTAATTATTACAGTTGATTTATACCCAAAAAATTTTAATTTAGTTCAGGCATAAAAACTCTTTGCTGCGATTTAAAAATAAACTGTAAAGTAAAAATCACTAGTGCAATAATATAATGAAAAAAGCACGCGTGCGTTATAAGCCACATTATGAACCTAAAAGCGATGCAATAAGAGCCACTTTACGAGCAAGTGTTTTGAAAAATATTTATACAAACTGGTTGAACGAGGGACTTATTGAAGGAAGATGTTCAGTACTTAACATAACATAACATCACGCCTGTATTTTCCCGAAGGGGTATGCAGAGGTGTATAGTACGGTCGACCGCACGTCGGTGGTAACACTTTGACATTAGCAGCATCTTTATTTCGTAAGCAGTAAGGGCTGTTTTCGAATTGAAGTGTTACCACTGTCATGCAGTCGACTGTACATCCACTTTTTGCCAGTTAGATGTTTATTTTATTTATTGAGGGATAATAAACAGCTACAACGCTACAACATAAGACATCAATTATAGGGTTAGCAAATTTGTATAAGATAATGTTGCAGCCCACTACATTATCCACAGATAATACAATAAAATTAAGCAGTGGGTGCCACTAGGTGGCCAGTAAAATAACAATTAAATTTAATTACGTTCAGTACGTTACGTTACGTTACGTACGTTATTTTATTATGTTCAGTACTTGATTCTCGTAATTCTCTTTCCAATCAAGTTAAGTTAAGAAGTTCCTCTCTCTGAGGCCCTGACCACCAGTAGCTTGGACCCTGTTCCGGCTACTGTTTTTATATATTTTTAAATGTTTTTATTTCTAGTTTTTTGTAAAAATGTTTAAAAATGTAAAAAAAATGTACTTTAATGAATAAATGGAATAATAAATTATATTAATGATCTTTATCTTTATTTTTATCTTTATCTTCAATCATCATTTCAGCCGAAAGACGTCCACTACTGGACATAGGCCTCCCCCAATTAAGGGGGGGATATGCCATAATCGCCACGCTTGGCAGGCGGGTTGGCGATCGCAGTTGGTTGGTTAAATACTCAGAGAACGCTGCTGCCCATCCTCTGGTGAATCCCTTAGTCGCCTTTTACGACACCCATGAGAAGAGATAAGGGTGGTGCTATTCTTTAAGTCCGGCATCACACGGACTAAACAATATCTTCAATAACACGTTGTATATCTGGAAGTGCAGGCCAGGGTTTGAGCTCAGAACCCGCTTGCATGGAAGTCATCATTATCATCATCATTTCAGCCGAAAGACGTCCACTGGACATAGACCTCCCGCAATTAAGGGATATGCCATAATCGCCACGCTTGTCATGGGTGTCGTAAAAGGCGACTAAGGGATTCACCAGAGAATGGGCAGCAGCGTTCTCTGAGTATTTAACCATCCAACAGCGATCGCCAACCCGCCTGCCAGGCGTGGCGATTATGGGGGAGGCCTTTGTCCAGCAGTGGACGTTTTTCGGCTGAAATTATGATGATGATGGTGGTATTTACATAAAATTATTATACTAGAGTAAAGTATATGTAAGTTTATGGGTATTTACAACTGCTGGAAGTTACCTAACCGGTAAACACAATGACACATAGTACAAATATGATCAGCAGGATAATAATTAATTCGCTTCTAAAACGACAACATTCAACGGTGTATCAAGTTATTGTTTTATAAGCAGTACAGTAATAACATGACAGTCACCCATTAAAGAGGTATTTATTAAGTCCAGATGAATAAAACTTATAAAATGCATTCCATTGAAGTCGCATTATTTCTTTTAATCATCAGTGGTGCAACAAGTGATGTGTTTGACGAACAAGATATGTGTAAAGATGAATACAGAGATATGAATAATACATTAATAGATATAACAAAATATTGTCATAATAAATTGTGTATAACCAAGTGCTGCGGTGCGGGACAAGTTTTGGATATAAATGGCCAATGCTTGAATGGAACAAGAATTCCAAGATTATATTCACAAGTCAACTTCACCAAATTCAATGTATATTCATGGGACGGATCTGCAAAGAAATCAAAAAAGAATTCAGATGATTTTGTTTTAGTTCAAAATCAGAGAATGGCCAACGTTAATTGCACTTACGGATATCCGTTAACTAGCCCTTATTTTATTTTAGAGGTAAATGTTTTTTTTTCACAAGCTTTTTTTTAACAAATAATTTCTTAGGTTTTCGCGATCACTACACATTATAATAAAACAACCTTTATATCATCATTCATCATCATTTCAGCCGAAAGACGTCCACTGCTGGACATAGGCCTCCCCCAAGCATCGCCACAACGACCGGTCCTGTGCCTTCCGCATCCAGCGGATTCCCGCGACCTTCACCAGGTCGTCGGTCCACCTTGTGGGGGGCCTACCCACGCTGCGCCTTCCAGTACGCGGTCGCCACTCCAGAACTTTACTGCCCCATCGGCCATCCGTTCTGCGAGCAATGTGCCCCGCCCACTGCCACTTAAGTTTGGCAATTCTTCGGGCTATGTCGGTTACTTTCGTTCTTCTGCGAATCTCCTCATTTCTGATTCGATCACGCAGGGACACTCCGAGCATAGCCCTCTCCATTGCCCTTTGAGTGACTTTGAGCCTTCTTATCAGGCCCATTGTGAGCGACCACGTTTCAGTACCGTAAGTAATTACTGGCAACACACACTGGTCAAAGACTTTCGTCTTGAGACACTGCGGTATTTTGGACGAGAAGATATTGCGTAGCTTCCCGAACGCTGCCCAACCGAGTCGGATTCGACGATTGACCTCTTTCTCGAAGTTGGACTTACCTAGCTGGACAGTTTGTCCTAGGTATACATAATCGTCAACAACTTCGAGTGTAGATTCTCCGATGCTTACGGGAATGGGTGCTATATGGGAATTCGACATAACCTTTGTCTTGTCCATATTCATTTTAAGACCCACTCTATCGGAAGCTCTACTGAGGTCATCGAGCATTGTACCGAGGTCCTCCATGGTCTCAGCCATGACTACTATGTCGTCGGCAAACCGAAGGTGAGTGATGTACTTGCCGTTTATGTTAATGCCTAGCCCATTCCAGTCCAGAACCTTGAAGACATCCTCCAATGCAGCAGTGAAGAGTTTCGGAGAGATCACATCTCCCTGTCTCACACCTCGCTGCAGAAGGATAGGTTTCGAGGCTTGGTCCTGTAATCGGACTGACATAGTGGCGTTTTCATACAAAGACTTTTAACACTTCGATGTACCGATAGTCAATCTGGCACCGTTGAAGAGACTGTAGTACCGCCCAAGTCTCGATCGAATCGAAGGCTTTCTCGTAGTCCACAAACGCTAAACAAAGAGGCAAGTTATACTCTTCGGTCTTCTGTATAACCTGACGCAGCGTATGTATGTGGTCTACGGTGCTAAAGCCTTTTCGGAACCCGGCTTGTTCGGGAGGCTGGAAGTCGTCAAACCTGCGCGAAAGACGGTTCGTAATGACTCTCGAAAACAGCTTGTAGACATGGCTCAGAAGTGAGATGGGCCTATAATTCTTCAGTAGAGCATTATCGCCCTTTTTGAAGAAGAGTACCACCACACCTCTGCTCCATGCCTGTGGCGTTCTCCCCTCGAGAATGACGGAATCAAATAACTTCTGAAGGGCCTTAAGGATCGGTTTTCCACCCGCCTTCAGGAGTTCGGCCGTAATTCCGTCATCACCCGGTGCCTTGTTGTTTTTGAGCTGCTTTAGAGCCATCCTAATCTCGTACAGGCTGACGTCCGGGATATCTTCGGTATAGTGTCGGGTCAATCGAGCTCTTGGGTCATTAGCCCGATTTACAGCGGGTTTCTGATGTCTGTGAACTTAGCAGAGCATTTCCCAGCAGATCAAAAATAAAAGGGAGTTCTCTTCGCATGCAGCTGAGTTCTATAGTTCCTGATACTTTTCAGGAATAGTTCTGGCATTTTACCTGAAAAAAATTCACATGAAAAAATGATCTGCTAACTTCCCGTAGCAGAACATTTTCAGCAGATCAAAATTTAAAGTAAGTTATTTACGTATGCTTAAGTGTTCTATAGTTCCTGATACTTAATACTGATAGTTCTGTCGATTTAACCTGAAAAAAGTTGATTTTAAAATGATCTGCTGCGTCTGGAAGTTAGCAGATCATCTTTTTTTATAAATTAGGAAATTACTAAAAATGCTCTGAATTATGGTAAAATATGATTGAAATCACTATAGGAGGACAAAAATCTTCAGTTTAACGTAGAATACTAATATAGCGCTCTATGAGGTGAGGCTTAAAACCCTCCCAAAACTCAAGGCAACGTGACAGAAGATCAGGATAGAAGGGCAGAAATTACGAAAACCAATCCTGCAATTTTTTTATGTAACTTTGAGGCTAGAACTCTTCAGTTCTCCATAGACTATTGCTACGACTATAACATAAAGCACAAAAAACACCTGGAACTCTGCTGATATGGTAGAAAATCAGTAGGGGCAAAGTTAAAATATCGAAAATACAGCATTTTCGGCAGCGTTTATAGCAGAATCCAAATATACATTTCTTTTATTTTTATTTAATTTTAGGAGGCTAGAACTCTTTTGTTTTTAATAGCTTGGTAAACAAAGTGTCTGATAGAAGCAAAAATCTGCACAGAACTCACGCTAAAATACCAGCAGAGCATAGGGGAAAAGTTAAAAATGAAAAATGTTGTAATCTTGATTATTAATTTATTTTATGTCCGATATAACACCAGGACGCCAGAACTCTTCTATTTTTAATAGTTTAATAACACAGCTGCCTGAAAGAATCCAAAATCTGCACAGAACCCACGCTAAAATACCAGCAGAGCATAGTGGAAAAGTAAAAAAAAAAAACTAAAAAAAAATATTCGGACAATTTTTTTTTTGATGACTGACATAAATCTAGCAGGCTAGAACTCTTCTCTTTTTAATAGATAAGTAAAGCAGGTGTCTAAAAGACAGTAAAATCGGCACAGAACTTACGCTAAAATACCAGCAGAGCATAGTAGAAAAGTAAAAAAACTAAAATAATGTTGTTCGGACTATTAATTTTTTTTGATGATTGTCATAACTCTAGCAGGCTAGAACTCTTCTGTTTTTGATAGCTTAGTAACAAAACTGTCTGATAGAAGCTTAAATCCGCACAGAACTCACGCTAAAATACCAGCAGAGCATAGGGGAAAAGTTAAAAAATGAAAAATGTTGTAATCTTGACTATTAATTTATGTTATGACTGATATTACTCCAGGAGGCTAGAACTCTTCTGTTTTCAATAGTTTAATAACAAAGCTACCTGAAAGAATCCAAAATCAGCACAGAACTCACACTAAAATACCAGCAGAGCATAGTGGAAAAGTAAAAACATCAAAAATACTGTTATTCGGACTATTTTTTTTTTGATGACTGACATAATTCTAGCAGGCTAGAACTCTTCTGTTTTGTAAAAGATTAGTAAAGCAGCTGTCTAAAAGACATTAAAATCCACACAGAACTCAAACTAAAATACCAGCAGAGCATAGTGGAAAAGTAAAAACATCAAAAATAATGTTATTCGGACTATTAATTTTTTTATATGAATGACATAACTCTAGGAGGCTAGAACTCTTCTGTTTTTTATAGCATAGTAACAAAACTATCTGATAGAAACATGAATCCACACATAACTCACGCAAAAATACCAGCAGAGCGTAGGGGAAAAGTAAACTAATTAAAAATAAAAGTTATTCCGACTATTAATTTTTTTTGGTGACTGACATAACTCTAGCAGGCTAGAACTCTTCTGTTTTTTATAGCTTGGTAACAATACTTTCTGATAGAAGCTGAAATCTTTACAGAACTCACGCAAAAATTCCAGCAGAGCATAGGGGAAAAGTAAAAAAAATAAAAATAAAAGTTATTCCGACTATTTTTTTTTTTTGATGACTGACATTACTCTAGCAGGCTAGAACTCTTCTGTTCTTGATAGCTTGGTAATAGAACTGTCTGATAGAAGCTAAAATTTGCACAGGACTCACGTAAAAATACCAGCAGAGCATAGTAGAAAGTAAAAACATCAAAAATAAAGTTATTCCGACTATTAATTTTTTTTGGTGACTGACATAACTCTAGCAGGCTAAAACTCTTCTGTTTTTTATAGCTTGGTAACAATACTTTCTGATAGAAGCTAAAATCTTTACAGAACTCACGCAAAAATACCAGCAGAGAATAGTTTAAAAAATTTTTCTTAAATGTTGTTATTCGGATTATTAATTTTTTTCGTGACTGACCAAACTCCAGGAGGCTAGAACTCTTCTGTTTTTGATAGCTTGGTAATAGAACTGTCTGATAGAAGCTAAAATTTGCACATAACTCACGTAAAAATACCAGCAGAGCATAGTGGAAAAGTAAAAAAAATTAAAAATGACGTAATCTTGACAATTAATTCATATTATGACTGACATAACTCCAGGAGGCTAGAACTCTTCTGTTCTTGATAGTTTGGTAACAAAACTGTCTGATAGAAGCTAAAATTTGCACAGAACTCACGTAAAAATACCAGCAGAGCATAGTAGAACAGTAAAAACAGCAAAAATAATGTTATTCGGACAACTTTATTTTTTTTTCATGACTGACATAACTCTAGCAGGCTAGAACTCTGCTGTTCTTGATAGCTTGGTAATAGAACTGTCTGATTGAAGCTAAAATTTGCACAGAACTCACGTAAAAATACCAGCAGAGCATAGTAGAAAGTAAAAACATCAAAAATAAAGTTATTCCGACTATTAATTTTTTTTGGTGACAGAAATATCTCTAGCAGGCTAGAACTCTTCTGTTCTTGATAGCTTGGTAATAGAACTGTCTGATAGAAGCTAACATTTGCACGGAACTCACGTAAAACTACCAGCAGAGCATAGGGGAAAAGTAAAAAAATATAAAATTATCATATTCTGACTATTAATTTTTTTCATAACTGACATAACTCTAGGAGGCTAGAACTCTTCTGATTTTGTTAGCATGGTAACAGAACTGTCTGATAGAAGCTAAAATTTTCACAGAACTCACCCTAAAATACCAGCAGAGCATAGTAGAAAAGTAAAAACATCAACAAAAAAAAGTTATTCCAACTATTAATTTTTTTTGGTGACTGACATAACTCTAGCAGGCTAGAAATCTTCTGTTTTATTATAGCTTGGTAAAAATACTTTCTAATAGAAGCTAAAATCTTTACAGAACACACGCAAAAATTCCAGCAGAGCATAGGGAAAAAGTAAAAAAATTCAAAATAAAAGGTATTCCGACTATTTTTTTTTTTATGACTGACATAACTCTAGCAGGCTAGAACTCTTCTGTTTTTTATAGCTTGGTAACAATACTTTCTGATAGAAGCTAAAATCTTTACAGAACTCACGCAAAAATTCCAGCAGAGCATAGGGGAAAAGTAAAAAAATTAAAAATAAAAGTTATTCCGACTATTTTTTTTTTTGATGACTGACATTACTCTAGCAGGCTAGAACTCTTCTGTTATTGATAGCTTGGTAAAAAAACTGTCTGAAAGAAGCTAAAATTTGCACAGAACTCACGTAAAAATACCAGCAGAGCATAGTGGAAAAGTAAAAAAAAACTAAAATTATCATATTCGGACTATTAATTTTTTTCATAACTGACATAACTCTAGCAGGCTAGAACTCTTCTGTTCTTGATAGCTTGGTAATAGAACTGTCTGATAGAAGCTAAAATTTGCACAGAACTCACGTAAAAACACCAGCAGAGCATAGTAGAAAGTAAAAACATCAAAAATAAAGTTATTCCGACTATAAATTTTTTTTGGTGACTGAAATAACTCTAGCAGGCTAGAACTCTTCTGTTCTTGATAGTTTGGTAATAGACCTGTCTGATAGAAGCTAACATTTGCACAGAACTCACGTAAAACTACCAGCAGAGCATAGTAGAAAGAAAAACATCACAAATAAAGTTATTCCGACTATTAATTTTTTTTGGTGACTGACATAACTCTAGCAGGCTAGAACTCTTCTGTTTTTTTATAGCTTGGTAACAATACTTTCTGATAGAAGCTGAAATCTTTACAGAACTCACGCAAAAATTCCAGCAGAGCATAGGGGAAAAGTAAAAAAATTAAAAATTAAAGTTATTCCGACAATTTTTTTTTTTTGATGACTGACATTACTCTAGCAGGCTAGAACTCTTCTGTTCTTGATAGCTTGGTAATAGAACTGTCTGATAGAAGCTTAAATTTGCACAGAACTCACGTAAAAATACCAGCAGAGCATAGTGGAAAAGTAAAAAAAATTAAAAATGACGTAATCTTGACAATTAATTCATATTATGACTGACATAACTCCAGGAGGCTAGAACTCTTCTGTTCTTGATAGTTTGGTAATAGAACTGTCTGATAGAAGCTTAAATTTGCACAGAACTCACGTAAAAATACCAGCAGAGCATAGTGGAAAAGTAAAAAAAATTAAAAATGACGTAATCTTGACAATTAATTCATATTATGACTGACATAACTCCCGGAGGCTAGAACTCTTCTGTTCTTGATAGTTTGGTAACAAAACTGTCTGATAGAAGCTAAAATTTGCACAGAACTCACGTAAAAATACCAGCAGAGCATAGTAGAACAGTAAAAACAGCAAAAATAATGTTATTCGGACAACTTTATTTTTTTTTCATGACTGACATAACTCTAGCAGGCTAGAACTCTGCTGTTCTTGATAGCTTGGTAACAGAACTGTCTGATTGAAGCTAAAATTTGCACAGAACTCACGTAAAAATACCAGCAGAGCATAGTAGAAAGTAAAAACATCAAAAATAAAGTTATTCCGACTATTAATTTTTTTTGGTGACAGAAATAACTCTAGCAGGCTAGAACTCTTCTGTTCTTGATAGCTTGGTAATAGAACTGTCTGATAGAAGCTAAAATTTGCACAGAACTCACGTAAAAATACCAGCAGAGCATAGTAGAAAGTAAAAACATCACAAATAAAGTTATTCCGACTATTAATTTTTTTTGGTGACTGACATAACTCTAGCAGGCTAGAACTCTTCTGTTTTTTTATAGCTTGGTAAAAATACTTTCTGATTGAAGCTAAAATCTTTACAGAACTCACGCAAAAATTCCAGCAGAGCATAGGGGAAAAGTAAAAAAATTAAAAATTAAAGTTATTCCGACTATTTTTTTTTTTTGATGACTGACATTACTCTAGCAGGCTAGAACTCTTCTGTTCTTGATAGCTTGGTAATAGAACTGTCTGATAGAAGCTAAAATTTGCACAGAACTCACGTAAAAATACCAGCAGAGCATAGTAGAAAGTAAAAACATCAAAAATAAAGTTATTCCGACTATTAATTTTTTTTGGTGACTGAAATAACTCTAGCAGGCTAGAACTCTTCTGTTCTTGATAGTTTGGTAATAGGTCTGTCTGATAGAAGCTCAAATTTGCACAGAACTCACGGAAAAATACCAGCAGAGCATAGTGGAAAAGAAAAACATCAAAAATAAAGTTATTCCAACTGTTAATTTTTCTTGATGACTGACATAACTCTAGCAGGCTAGAACTCTTCTGTTTTTGATAGCATGGTAAAAAAAATGTCTGATAGAAGCTAAAATTTGCACAGAACTCACGTATAAATACCAGCAGAGCATAGTGGAAAAGTAAAAAAAATTAAAAATGACGTAATCTTGACAATTAATTCATATTATGACTGACATAACTCCAGGAGGCTAGAACTCTTCTGTTCTTGATAGTTTGGTAAAAAAACTGTCTGATAGAAGCTAAAATTTGCACAGAACTCACGTAAAAATACCAGCAGAGCATAGTAGAACAGTAAAAATAGCAAAAATAATGAATTCGAAAAACTTTTTTTTTTTCATGACTGACATAACTCTAGGAGTCTAGAACTCTTCTGGTTTTGATAGCGGGGTAACAGAACTATCTGAGGGAAGCTTAAATCTGCACATAACTCACGCAAAAATACCAGCAGAGCGTAGGGGAAAAGTAAAAAAATTAAAAATAAAAGGTATTCCGACTATTTTTTTTTTTATGACTGACATAACTCTAGCAGGCTAGAACTCTTCTGTTCTTGATAGCTTGGTAATAGAACTGTCTGATAGAAGCTAAAATTTGCACAGAACTCACGTAAAAATACCAGCAGAGCATAGTGGAAAAGTAAAAAAAATTAAAAATGACGTAATCTTGACAATTAATTCATATTATGACTGACATAACTCCAGGAGGCTAGAACTCTTCTGTTCTTGATAGTTTGGTAACAAAACTGTCTGATAGAAGCTAAAATTTGCACAGAACTCACGTAAAAATACCAGCAGAGCATAGTAGAACAGTAAAAACAGCAAAAATAATGTTATTCGGACAACTTTATTTTTTTTTCATGACTGACATAACTCTAGCAGGCTAGAACTCTGCTGTTCTTGATAGCTTGGTAATAGAACTGTCTGATTGAAGCTAAAATTTGCACAGAACTCACGTAAAAATACCAGCAGAGCATAGTAGAAAGTAAAAACATCAAAAATAAAGTTATTCCGACTATTAATTTTTTTTGGTGACAGAAATATCTCTAGCAGGCTAGAACTCTTCTGTTCTTGATAGCTTGGTAATAGAACTGTCTGATAGAAGCTAACATTTGCACGGAACTCACGTAAAACTACCAGCAGAGCATAGGGGAAAAGTAAAAAAATTAAAAATAAAAGTTATTCCGACAATTTTTTTTTTTTTTTGATGACTGACATAACTCTAGCAGGCTAGAACTCTTCTGTTCTTGATAGCTTGGTAAAAACACTGTCTGATAGAAGCAAAAATTTGCACAGAACTCACGTAAAAATACCAGCAGAGCATAGTGGAAAAGTAAAAAAATCTAAAATTATCATATTCGGACTATTAATTTTTTTCATAACTGACATAACTCTAGCAGGCTAGAACTCTTCTGTTCTTGATAGCTTGGTAATAGAACTGTCTGATAGAAGCTAAAATTTGCACAGAACTCACGTAAAAATACCAGCAGAGCATAGTGGAAAAGTAAAAAAAATTAAAAATGACGTAATCTTGACAATTAATTCATATTATGACTGACATAACTCCAGGAGGCTAGAACTCTTCTGTTCTTGATAGTTTGGTAAAAAAACTGTCTGATAGAAGCTAAAATTTGCACAGAACTCACGTAAAAATACCAGCAGAGCATAGTAGAACAGTAAAAATAGCAAAAATAATGAATTCGAAAAACTTTTTTTTTTTCATGACTGACATAACTCTAGGAGTCTAGAACTCTTCTGGTTTTGATAGCGGGGTAACAGAACTATCTGAGGGAAGCTTAAATCTGCACATAACTCACGCAAAAATACCAGCAGAGCGTAGGGGAAAAGTAAAAAAATTAAAAATAAAAGGTATTCCGACTATTTTTTTTTTTATGACTGACATAACTCTAGCAGGCTAGAACTCTTCTGTTCTTGATAGCTTGGTAATAGAACTGTCTGATAGAAGCTAAAATTTGCACAGAACTCACGTAAAAATACCAGCAGAGCATAGTGGAAAAGTAAAAAAAATTAAAAATGACGTAATCTTGACAATTAATTCATATTATGACTGACATAACTCCAGGAGGCTAGAACTCTTCTGTTCTTGATAGTTTGGTAACAAAACTGTCTGATAGAAGCTAAAATTTGCACAGAACTCACGTAAAAATACCAGTAGAGCATAGTAGAACAGTAAAAACAGCAAAAATAATGTTATTCGGACAACTTTATTTTTTTTTCATGACTGACATAACTCTAGCAGGCTAGAACTCTTCTGTTCTTGATAGCTTGGTAATAGAACTGTCTGATAGAAGCTAAAATTTGCACAGAACTCACGTAAAAATACCAGCAGAGCATAGTGGAAAAGTAAAAAAAATTAAAAATGACGTAATCTTGACAATTAATTCATATTATGACTGACATAACTCCAGGAGGCTAGAACTCTTCTGTTCTTGATAGTTTGGTAACAAAACTGTCTGATAGAAGCTAAAATTTGCACAGAACTCACGTAAAAATACCAGTAGAGCATAGTAGAACAGTAAAAACAGCAAAAATAATGTTATTCGGACAACTTTATTTTTTTTTCATGACTGACATAACTCTAGCAGGCTAGAACTCTTCTGTTCTTGATAGCTTGGTAATAGAACTGTCTGATAGAAGCTAAAATTTGCACAGAACTCACGTAAAAATACCAGCAGAGCATAGTAGAAAGTAAAAACATCAAAAATAAAGTTATTCCGACTATTAATTTTTTTTGGTGACTGAAATAACTCTAGCAGGCTAGAACTCTTCTGTTCTTGATAGTTTGGTAATAGATCTGTCTGATAGAAGCTCAAATTTGCACAGAACTCACGGAAAAATACCAGCAGAGCATAGTGGAAAAGAAAAACATCAAAAATAAAGTTATTCCAACTGTTAATTTTTCTTGATGACTGACATAACTCTAGCAGGCTAGAACTCTTCTGTTTTTGATAGCATGGTAAAAAAAATGTCTGATAGAAGCTAAAATTTGCACAGAACTCACGTATAAATACCAGCAGAGCATAGTGGAAAAGTAAAAAAAAATAAAAATGACGTAATCTTGACAATTAATTCATATTATGACTGACATAACTCCAGGAGGCTAGAACTCTTCTGTTCTTGATAGTTTGGTAAAAAAACTGTCTGATAGAAGCTAAAATTTGCACAGAACTCACGTAAAAATACCAGCAGAGCATAGTAGAACAGTAAAAATAGCAAAAATAATGAATTCGAAAAACTTTTTTTTTTTCATGACTGACATAACTCTAGGAGTCTAGAACTCTTCTGGTTTTGATAGCGGGGTAACAGAACTATCTGAGAGAAGCTTAAATCTGCACATAACTCACGCAAAAATACCAGCAGAGCGTAGGGGAAAAGTAAAAAAATTAAAAATAAAAGGTATTCCGACTATTTTTTTTTTTATGACTGACATAACTCTAGCAGGCTAGAACTCTTCTGTTCTTGATAGCTTGGTAATAGAACTGTCTGATAGAAGCTAAAATTTGCACAGAACTCACGTAAAAATACCAGCAGAGCATAGTGGAAAAGTAAAAAAAAATAAAAATGACGTAATCTTGACAATTAATTCATATTATGACTGACATAACTCCAGGAGGCTAGAACTCTTCTGTTCTTGATAGTTTGGTAACAAAACTGTCTGATAGAAGCTAAAATTTGCACAGAACTCACGTAAAAATACCAGCAGAGCATAGTAGAACAGTAAAAACAGCAAAAATAATGTTATTCGGACAACTTTATTTTTTTTTCATGACTGACATAACTCTAGCAGGCTAGAACTCTGCTGTTCTTGATAGCTTGGTAACAGAACTGTCTGATTGAAGCTAAAATTTGCACAGAACTCACGTAAAAATACCAGCAGAGCATAGTAGAAAGTAAAAACATCACAAATAAAGTTATTCCGACTATTAATTTTTTTTGGTGACTGACATAACTCTAGCAGGCTAGAACTCTTCTGTTCTTGATAGCTTGGTAATAGAACTGTCTGATAGAAGCTAAAATTTGCACAGAACTCACGTAAAAATACCAGCAGAGCATAGTAGAAAGTAAAAACATCACAAATAAAGTTATTCCGACTATTAATTTTTTTTGGTGACTGACATAACTCTAGCAGGCTAGAACTCTTCTGTTTTTTTATAGCTTGGTAACAATACTTTCTGATAGAACCTAAAATCTTTACAGAACTCACGCAAAAATTCCAGCAGAGCATAGGGGAAAAGTAAAAAAGTTAAAAATTAAAGTTATTCCGACTATTTTTTTTTTTTGATGACTGACATTACTCTAGCAGGCTAGAACTCTTCTGTTCTTGATAGCTTGGTAATAGAACTGTCTGATAGAAGCTAAAATTTGCACAGAACTCACGTAAAAATACCAGCAGAGCATAGTGGAAAAGTAAAAAAAATTAAAAATGACGTAATCTTGACAATTAATTCATATTATGACTGACATAACTCCAGGAGGCTAGAACTCTTCTGTTCTTGATAGTTTAGTAACAAAACTGTCTGATAGAAGCTAAAATTTGCACAGAACTCACGTAAAAATACCAGCAGAGCATAGTAGAACAGTAAAAACAGCAAAAATAATGTTATTCGGACAACTTTATTTTTTTTTCATGACTGACATAACTCTAGCAGGCTAGAACTCTGCTGTTCTTGATAGCTTGGTAACAGAACTGTCTGATTGAAGCTAAAATTTGCACAGAACTCACGTAAAAATACCAGCAGAGCATAGTAGAAAGTAAAAACATCACAAATAAAGTTATTCCGACTATTAATTTTTTTTGGTGACTGACATAACTCTAGCAGGCTAGAACTCTTCTGTTCTTGATAGCTTGGTAATAGAACTGTCTGATAGAAGCTAAAATTTGCACAGAACTCACGTCAAAATACCAGCAGAGCATAGTAGAAAGTAAAAACATCACAAATAAAGTTATTCCGACTATTAATTTTTTTTGGTGACTGACATAACTCTAGCAGGCTAGAACTCTTCTGTTTTTTTATAGCTTGGTAACAATACTTTCTGATAGAACCTAAAATCTTTACAGAACTCACGCAAAAATTCCAGCAGAGCATAGGGGAAAAGTAAAAAAATTAAAAATTAAAGTTATTCCGACTATTTTTTTTTTTTGATGACTGACATTACTCTAGCAGGCTAGAACTCTTCTGTTCTTGATAGCTTGGTAATAGAACTGTCTGATAGAAGCTAAAATTTGCACAGAACTCACGTAAAAATACCAGCAGAGCATAGTAGAAAGTAAAAACATCAAAAATAAAGTTATTCCGACTATTAATTTTTTTTGGTGACAGAAATAACTCTAGCAGGATAGAACTCTTCTGTTCTTGATGGCTTGGTAAATAACCTGTCTGATAAAAGCTGAAATTTGCACAGAACTTACGGAAAAATACCAGCAGAGCATAGTGGAAAAGTAAAAACATCAAAAATAAAGTTATTCCAACTATTAATTTTTTTTGGTGACTGACATAACTCTAGCAGGCTAGAACTCTTCTGTTTTTGATAGCATGGTAAAAAAACTGTCTGATAGAAGCTAAAATTTGCACAGAACTCACGTAAAAATACCAGCAGAGCATAGTGGAAAAGTAAAAAAAAATAAAAATGACGTAATCTTGACAATTAATTCATATTATGACTGACATAACTCCAGGAGGCTAGAACTCTTCTGTTCTTGATAGTTTGGTAACAAAACTGTCTGATAGAAGCTAAAATTTGCACAGAACTCACGTAAAAATACCAGCAGAGCATAGTAGAACAGTAAAAACAGCAAAAATAATGTTATTCGGAAAACTTTATTTTTTTTTCATGACTGACATAACTCTAGCAGGCTAGAACTCTGCTGTTCTTGATAGCTTGGTAACAGAACTGTCTGATTGAAGCTAAAATTTGCACAGAACTCACGTAAAAATACCAGCAGAGCATAGTAGAAAGTAAAAACATCACAAATAAAGTTATTCCGACTATTAATTTTTTTTGGTGACTGACATAACTCTAGCAGGCTAGAACTCTTCTGTTCTTGATAGCTTGGTAATAGAACTGTCTGATAGAAGCTAAAATTTGCACAGAACTCACGTAAAAATACCAGCAGAGCATAGTAGAAAGTAAAAACATCACAAATAAAGTTATTCCGACTATTAATTTTTTTTGGTGACTGACATAACTCTAGCAGGCTAGAACTCTTCTGTTTTTTTATAGCTTGGTAACAATACTTTCTGATAGAACCTAAAATCTTTACAGAACTCACGCAAAAATTCCAGCAGAGCATAGGGGAAATGTAAAAAAATTAAAAATTAAAGTTATTCCGACTATTTTTTTTTTTGATGACTGACATTACTCTAGCAGGCTAGAACTCTTCTGTTCTTGATAGCTTGGTAATAGAACTGTCTGATAGAAGCTAAAATTTGCACAGAACTCACGTAAAAATACCAGCAGAGCATAGTAGAAAGTAAAAACATCAAAAATAAAGTTATTCCGACTATTAATTTTTTTTGGTGACTGAAATAACTCTAGCAGGCTAGAACTCTTCTGTTCTTGATAGTTTGGTAACAGAACTATCTGAGGGAAGCTTAAATCTGCACATAACTCACGCAAAAATACCAGCAGAGCGTAGGGGAAAAGTAAAAAAATTAAAAATAAAAGGTATTCCGACTATTTTTTTTTTTATGACTGACATAACTCTAGCAGGCTAGAACTCTTCTGTTCTTGATAGCTTGGTAATAGAACTGTCTGATAGAAGCTAAAATTTGCACAGAACTCACGTAAAAATACCAGCAGAGCATAGTGGAAAAGTAAAAAAAAATAAAAATGACGTAATCTTGACAATTAATTCATATTATGACTGACATAACTCCAGGAGGCTAGAACTCTTCTGTTCTTGATAGTTTGGTAAAAAAACTGTCTGATAGAAGCTAAAATTTGCACAGAACTCACGTAAAAATACCAGCAGAGCATAGTAGAACAGTAAAAACAGCAAAAATAATGAATTCGAAAAACTTTTTTTTTTTCATGACTGACATAACTCTAGGAGGCTAGAACTCTTCTGGTTTTGATAGCGGGGTAACAGAACTATCTGAGAGAAGCTTAAATCTGCACATAACTCACGCAAAAATACCAGCAGAGCGTAGGGGAAAAGTAAAAAAATTAAAAATAAAAGGTATTCCGACTATTTTTTTTTTTTATGACTGACATAACTCTAGCAGGCTAGAACTCTTCTGTTCTTGATAGCTTGGTAATAGAACTGTCTGATTGAAGCTAAAATTTGCACAGAACTCACGTAAAAATACCAGCAGAGCATAGTAGAAAGTAAAAACATCACAAATAAAGTTATTCCGACTATTAATTTTTTTTGGTGACTGACATAACTCTAGCAGGCTAGAACTCTTCTGTTCTTGATAGCTTGGTAATAGAACTGTCTGATAGAAGCTAAAATTTGCACAGAACTCACGTAAAAATACCAGCAGAGCATAGTAGAACAGTAAAAACAGCAAAAATAATGTTATTCGGACAACTTTATTTTTTTTTCATGACTGACATAACTCTAGCAGGCTAGAACTCTGCTGTTCTTGATAGCTTGGTAATAGAACTGTCTGATTGAAGCTAAAATTTGCACAGAACTCACGTAAAAATACCAGCAGAGCATAGTAGAAAGTAAAAACATCAAAAATAAAGTTATTCGGACAACTTTATTTTTTTTTCATGACTGACATAACTCTAGCAGGCTAGAACTCTGCTGTTCTTGATAGCTTGGTAATAGAACTGTCTGATAGAAGCTAAAATTTGCACAGAACTCACGTAAAAATACCAGCAGAGCATAGTGGAAAAGTAAAAAAAATTAAAAATGACGTAATCTTGACAATTAATTCATATTATGACTGACATAACTCCAGGAGGCTAGAACTCTTCTGTTCTTGATAGTTTGGTAACAAAACTGTCTGATAGAAGCTAAAATTTGCACAGAACTCACGTAAAAATACCAGCAGAGCATAGTAGAACAGTAAAAACAGCAAAAATAATGTTATTCGGACAACTTTATTTTTTTTTCATGACTGACATAACTCTAGCAGGCTAGAACTCTTCTGTTCTTGATAGCTTGGTAATAGAACTGTCTGATAGAAGCTAAAATTTGCACAGAACTCACGTAAAAATACCAGCAGAGCATAGTAGAAAGTAAAAACATCAAAAATAAAGTTATTCCGACTATTAATTTTTTTTGGTGACTGAAATAACTCTAGCAGGCTAGAACTCTTCTGTTCTTGATAGTTTGGTAATAGATCTGTCTGATAGAAGCTCAAATTTGCACAGAACTCACGGAAAAATACCAGCAGAGCATAGTGGAAAAGAAAAACATCAAAAATAAAGTTATTCCAACTGTTAATTTTTCTTGATGACTGACATAACTCTAGCAGGCTAGAACTCTTCTGTTTTTGATAGCATGGTAAAAAAAATGTCTGATAGAAGCTAAAATTTGCACAGAACTCACGTATAAATACCAGCAGAGCATAGTGGAAAAGTAAAAAAAAATAAAAATGACGTAATCTTGACAATTAATTCATATTATGACTGAAATAACTCCAGGAGGCTAGAACTCTTCTGTTCTTGATAGTTTGGTAAAAAAACTGTCTGATAGAAGCTAAAATTTGCACAGAACTCACGTAAAAATACCAGCAGAGCATAGTAGAACAGTAAAAATAGCAAAAATAATGAATTCGAAAAACTTTTTTTTTTTCATGACTGACATAACTCTAGGAGTCTAGAACTCTTCTGGTTTTGATAGCGGGGTAACAGAACTATCTGAGGGAAGCTTAAATCTGCACATAACTCACGCAAAAATACCAGCAGAGCGTAGGGGAAAAGTAAAAAAATTAAAAATAAAAGGTATTCCGACTATTTTTTTTTTTATGACTGACATAACTCTAGCAGGCTAGAACTCTTCTGTTCTTGATAGCTTGGTAATAGAACTGTCTGATAGAAGCTAAAATTTGCACAGAACTCACGTAAAAATACCAGCAGAGCATAGTGGAAAAGTAAAAAAAAATAAAAATGACGTAATCTTGACAATTAATTCATATTATGACTGACATAACTCCAGGAGGCTAGAACTCTTCTGTTCTTGATAGTTTGGTAACAAAACTGTCTGATAGAAGCTAAAATTTGCACAGAACTCACGTAAAAATACCAGCAGAGCATAGTAGAACAGTAAAAACAGCAAAAATAATGTTATTCGGACAACTTTATTTTTTTTTCATGACTGACATAACTCTAGCAGGCTAGAACTCTGCTGTTCTTGATAGCTTGGTAACAGAACTGTCTGATTGAAGCTAAAATTTGCACAGAACTCACGTAAAAATACCAGCAGAGCATAGTAGAAAGTAAAAACATCACAAATAAAGTTATTCCGACTATTAATTTTTTTTGGTGACTGACATAACTCTAGCAGGCTAGAACTCTTCTGTTCTTGATAGCTTGGTAATAGAACTGTCTGATAGAAGCTAAAATTTGCACAGAACTCACGTAAAAATACCAGCAGAGCATAGTAGAAAGTAAAAACATCACAAATAAAGTTATTCCGACTATTAATTTTTTTTGGTGACTGACATAACTCTAGCAGGCTAGAACTCTTCTGTTTTTTTATAGCTTGGTAACAATACTTTCTGATAGAACCTAAAATCTTTACAGAACTCACGCAAAAATTCCAGCAGAGCATAGGGGAAAAGTAAAAAAGTTAAAAATTAAAGTTATTCCGACTATTTTTTTTTTTTGATGACTGACATTACTCTAGCAGGCTAGAACTCTTCTGTTCTTGATAGCTTGGTAATAGAACTGTCTGATAGAAGCTAAAATTTGCACAGAACTCACGTAAAAATACCAGCAGAGCATAGTGGAAAAGTAAAAAAAATTAAAAATGACGTAATCTTGACAATTAATTCATATTATGACTGACATAACTCCAGGAGGCTAGAACTCTTCTGTTCTTGATAGTTTAGTAACAAAACTGTCTGATAGAAGCTAAAATTTGCACAGAACTCACGTAAAAATACCAGCAGAGCATAGTAGAACAGTAAAAACAGCAAAAATAATGTTATTCGGACAACTTTATTTTTTTTTCATGACTGACATAACTCTAGCAGGCTAGAACTCTGCTGTTCTTGATAGCTTGGTAACAGAACTGTCTGATTGAAGCTAAAATTTGCACAGAACTCACGTAAAAATACCAGCAGAGCATAGTAGAAAGTAAAAACATCACAAATAAAGTTATTCCGACTATTAATTTTTTTTGGTGACTGACATAACTCTAGCAGGCTAGAACTCTTCTGTTCTTGATAGCTTGGTAATAGAACTGTCTGATAGAAGCTAAAATTTGCACAGAACTCACGTCAAAATACCAGCAGAGCATAGTAGAAAGTAAAAACATCACAAATAAAGTTATTCCGACTATTAATTTTTTTTGGTGACTGACATAACTCTAGCAGGCTAGAACTCTTCTGTTTTTTTATAGCTTGGTAACAATACTTTCTGATAGAACCTAAAATCTTTACAGAACTCACGCAAAAATTCCAGCAGAGCATAGGGGAAAAGTAAAAAAATTAAAAATTAAAGTTATTCCGACTATTTTTTTTTTTTGATGACTGACATTACTCTAGCAGGCTAGAACTCTTCTGTTCTTGATAGCTTGGTAATAGAACTGTCTGATAGAAGCTAAAATTTGCACAGAACTCACGTAAAAATACCAGCAGAGCATAGTAGAAAGTAAAAACATCAAAAATAAAGTTATTCCGACTATTAATTTTTTTTGGTGACAGAAATAACTCTAGCAGGATAGAACTCTTCTGTTCTTGATGGCTTGGTAAATAACCTGTCTGATAAAAGCTGAAATTTGCACAGAACTTACGGAAAAATACCAGCAGAGCATAGTGGAAAAGTAAAAACATCAAAAATAAAGTTATTCCAACTATTAATTTTTTTTGGTGACTGACATAACTCTAGCAGGCTAGAACTCTTCTGTTCTTGATAGCTTGGTAATAGAACTGTCTGATAGAAGCTAAAATTTGCACAGAACTCACGTAAAAATACCAGCAGAGCATAGTAGAAAGTAAAAACATCAAAAATAAAGTTATTCCGACTATTAATTTTTTTTGGTGACTGAAATAACTCTAGCAGGCTAGAACTCTTCTGTTCTTGATAGTTTGGTAACAGAACTATCTGAGGGAAGCTTAAATCTGCACATAACTCACGCAAAAATACCAGCAGAGCGTAGGGGAAAAGTAAAAAAATTAAAAATAAAAGGTATTCCGACTATTTTTTTTTTTATGACTGACATAACTCTAGCAGGCTAGAACTCTTCTGTTCTTGATAGCTTGGTAATAGAACTGTCTGATAGAAGCTAAAATTTGCACAGAACTCACGTAAAAATACCAGCAGAGCATAGTGGAAAAGTAAAAAAAAATAAAAATGACGTAATCTTGACAATTAATTCATATTATGACTGACATAACTCCAGGAGGCTAGAACTCTTCTGTTCTTGATAGTTTGGTAAAAAAACTGTCTGATAGAAGCTAAAATTTGCACAGAACTCACGTAAAAATACCAGCAGAGCATAGTAGAACAGTAAAAACAGCAAAAATAATGAATTCGAAAAACTTTTTTTTTTTCATGACTGACATAACTCTAGGAGGCTAGAACTCTTCTGGTTTTGATAGCGGGGTAACAGAACTATCTGAGAGAAGCTTAAATCTGCACATAACTCACGCAAAAATACCAGCAGAGCGTAGGGGAAAAGTAAAAAAATTAAAAATAAAAGGTATTCCGACTATTTTTTTTTTTTATGACTGACATAACTCTAGCAGGCTAGAACTCTTCTGTTCTTGATAGCTTGGTAATAGAACTGTCTGATTGAAGCTAAAATTTGCACAGAACTCACGTAAAAATACCAGCAGAGCATAGTAGAAAGTAAAAACATCACAAATAAAGTTATTCCGACTATTAATTTTTTTTGGTGACTGACATAACTCTAGCAGGCTAGAACTCTTCTGTTCTTGATAGCTTGGTAATAGAACTGTCTGATAGAAGCTAAAATTTGCACAGAACTCACGTAAAAATACCAGCAGAGCATAGTAGAACAGTAAAAACAGCAAAAATAATGTTATTCGGACAACTTTATTTTTTTTTCATGACTGACATAACTCTAGCAGGCTAGAACTCTGCTGTTCTTGATAGCTTGGTAATAGAACTGTCTGATTGAAGCTAAAATTTGCACAGAACTCACGTAAAAATACCAGCAGAGCATAGTAGAAAGTAAAAACATCAAAAATAAAGTTATTCGGACAACTTTATTTTTTTTTCATGACTGACATAACTCTAGCAGGCTAGAACTCTGCTGTTCTTGATAGCTTGGTAATAGAACTGTCTGATAGAAGCTAAAATTTGCACAGAACTCACGTAAAAATACCAGCAGAGCATAGTGGAAAAGTAAAAAAAATTAAAAATGACGTAATCTTGACAATTAATTCATATTATGACTGACATAACTCCAGGAGGCTAGAACTCTTCTGTTCTTGATAGTTTGGTAACAAAACTGTCTGATAGAAGCTAAAATTTGCACAGAACTCACGTAAAAATACCAGCAGAGCATAGTAGAACAGTAAAAACAGCAAAAATAATGTTATTCGGACAACTTTATTTTTTTTTCATGACTGACATAACTCTAGCAGGCTAGAACTCTTCTGTTCTTGATAGCTTGGTAATAGAACTGTCTGATAGAAGCTAAAATTTGCACAGAACTCACGTAAAAATACCAGCAGAGCATAGTAGAAAGTAAAAACATCAAAAATAAAGTTATTCCGACTATTAATTTTTTTTGGTGACTGAAATAACTCTAGCAGGCTAGAACTCTTCTGTTCTTGATAGTTTGGTAATAGATCTGTCTGATAGAAGCTCAAATTTGCACAGAACTCACGGAAAAATACCAGCAGAGCATAGTGGAAAAGAAAAACATCAAAAATAAAGTTATTCCAACTGTTAATTTTTCTTGATGACTGACATAACTCTAGCAGGCTAGAACTCTTCTGTTTTTGATAGCATGGTAAAAAAAATGTCTGATAGAAGCTAAAATTTGCACAGAACTCACGTATAAATACCAGCAGAGCATAGTGGAAAAGTAAAAAAAAATAAAAATGACGTAATCTTGACAATTAATTCATATTATGACTGACATAACTCCAGGAGGCTAGAACTCTTCTGTTCTTGATAGTTTGGTAAAAAAACTGTCTGATAGAAGCTAAAATTTGCACAGAACTCACGTAAAAATACCAGCAGAGCATAGTAGAACAGTAAAAATAGCAAAAATAATGAATTCGAAAAACTTTTTTTTTTTCATGACTGACATAACTCTAGGAGTCTAGAACTCTTCTGGTTTTGATAGCGGGGTAACAGAACTATCTGAGGGAAGCTTAAATCTGCACATAACTCACGCAAAAATACCAGCAGAGCGTAGGGGAAAAGTAAAAAAATTAAAAATAAAAGGTATTCCGACTATTTTTTTTTTTATGACTGACATAACTCTAGCAGGCTAGAACTCTTCTGTTCTTGATAGCTTGGTAATAGAACTGTCTGATAGAAGCTAAAATTTGCACAGAACTCACGTAAAAATACCAGCAGAGCATAGTGGAAAAGTAAAAAAAAATAAAAATGACGTAATCTTGACAATTAATTCATATTATGACTGACATAACTCCAGGAGGCTAGAACTCTTCTGTTCTTGATAGTTTGGTAACAAAACTGTCTGATAGAAGCTAAAATTTGCACAGAACTCACGTAAAAATACCAGCAGAGCATAGTAGAACAGTAAAAACAGCAAAAATAATGTTATTCGGACAACTTTATTTTTTTTTCATGACTGACATAACTCTAGCAGGCTAGAACTCTGCTGTTCTTGATAGCTTGGTAACAGAACTGTCTGATTGAAGCTAAAATTTGCACAGAACTCACGTAAAAATACCAGCAGAGCATAGTAGAAAGTAAAAACATCACAAATAAAGTTATTCCGACTATTAATTTTTTTTGGTGACTGACATAACTCTAGCAGGCTAGAACTCTTCTGTTCTTGATAGCTTGGTAATAGAACTGTCTGATAGAAGCTAAAATTTGCACAGAACTCACGTAAAAATACCAGCAGAGCATAGTAGAAAGTAAAAACATCACAAATAAAGTTATTCCGACTATTAATTTTTTTTGGTGACTGACATAACTCTAGCAGGCTAGAACTCTTCTGTTTTTTTATAGCTTGGTAACAATACTTTCTGATAGAACCTAAAATCTTTACAGAACTCACGCAAAAATTCCAGCAGAGCATAGGGGAAAAGTAAAAAAGTTAAAAATTAAAGTTATTCCGACTATTTTTTTTTTTTGATGACTGACATAACTCTAGCAGGCTAGAACTCTTCTGTTCTTGATAGCTTGGTAATAGAACTGTCTGATAGAAGCTAAAATTTGCACAGAACTCACGTAAAAATACCAGCAGAGCATAGTGGAAAAGTAAAAAAAAATAAAAATGACGTAATCTTGACAATTAATTCATATTATGACTGACATAACTCCAGGAGGCTAGAACTCTTCTGTTCTTGATAGTTTGGTAACAAAACTGTCTGATAGAAGCTAAAATTTGCACAGAACTCACGTAAAAATACCAGCAGAGCATAGTAGAACAGTAAAAACAGCAAAAATAATGTTATTCGGAAAACTTTATTTTTTTTTCATGACTGACATAACTCTAGCAGGCTAGAACTCTGCTGTTCTTGATAGCTTGGTAACAGAACTGTCTGATTGAAGCTAAAATTTGCACAGAACTCACGTAAAAATACCAGCAGAGCATAGTAGAAAGTAAAAACATCACAAATAAAGTTATTCCGACTATTAATTTTTTTTGGTGACTGACATAACTCTAGCAGGCTAGAACTCTTCTGTTCTTGATAGCTTGGTAATAGAACTGTCTGATAGAAGCTAAAATTTGCACAGAACTCACGTAAAAATACCAGCAGAGCATAGTAGAAAGTAAAAACATCACAAATAAAGTTATTCCGACTATTAATTTTTTTTGGTGACTGACATAACTCTAGCAGGCTAGAACTCTTCTGTTTTTTTATAGCTTGGTAACAATACTTTCTGATAGAAGCTAAAATCTTTACAGAACTCACGCAAAAATTCCAGCAGAGCATAGGGGAAATGTAAAAAAATTAAAAATTAAAGTTATTCCGACTATTTTTTTTTTTGATGACTGACATTACTCTAGCAGGCTAGAACTCTTCTGTTCTTGATAGCTTGGTAATAGAACTGTCTGATAGAAGCTAAAATTTGCACAGAACTCACGTAAAAATACCAGCAGAGCATAGTAGAAAGTAAAAACATCAAAAATAAAGTTATTCCGACTATTAATTTTTTTTGGTGACTGAAATAACTCTAGCAGGCTAGAACTCTTCTGTTCTTGATAGTTTGGTAACAGAACTATCTGAGGGAAGCTTAAATCTGCACATAACTCACGCAAAAATACCAGCAGAGCGTAGGGGAAAAGTAAAAAAATTAAAAATAAAAGGTATTCCGACTATTTTTTTTTTTATGACTGACATAACTCTAGCAGGCTAGAACTCTTCTGTTCTTGATAGCTTGGTAATAGAACTGTCTGATAGAAGCTAAAATTTGCACAGAACTCACGTAAAAATACCAGCAGAGCATAGTGGAAAAGTAAAAAAAAATAAAAATGACGTAATCTTGACAATTAATTCATATTATGACTGACATAACTCCAGGAGGCTAGAACTCTTCTGTTCTTGATAGTTTGGTAAAAAAACTGTCTGATAGAAGCTAAAATTTGCACAGAACTCACGTAAAAATACCAGCAGAGCATAGTAGAACAGTAAAAACAGCAAAAATAATGAATTCGAAAAACTTTTTTTTTTTCATGACTGACATAACTCTAGGAGGCTAGAACTCTTCTGGTTTTGATAGCGGGGTAACAGAACTATCTGAGAGAAGCTTAAATCTGCACATAACTCACGCAAAAATACCAGCAGAGCGTAGGGGAAAAGTAAAAAAATTAAAAATAAAAGGTATTCCGACTATTTTTTTTTTTTATGACTGACATAACTCTAGCAGGCTAGAACTCTTCTGTTCTTGACAGCTTGGTAATAGAACTGTCTGATTGAAGCTAAAATTTGCACAGAACTCACGTAAAAATACCAGCAGAGCATAGTAGAAAGTAAAAACATCACAAATAAAGTTATTCCGACTATTAATTTTTTTTGGTGACTGACATAACTCTAGCAGGCTAGAACTCTTCTGTTCTTGATAGCTTGGTAATAGAAGTGTCTGATAGAAGCTAAAATTTGCACAGAACTCACGTAAAAATACCAGCAGAGCATAGTAGAACAGTAAAAACAGCAAAAATAATGTTATTCGGACAACTTTTTTTTTTTTTCATGACTGACATAACTCTAGCAGGCTAGAACTCTGCTGTTCTTGATAGCTTGGTAATAGAACTGTCTGATTGAAGCTAAAATTTGCACAGAACTCACGTAAAAATACCAGCAGAGCATAGTAGAAAGTAAAAACATCAAAAATAAAGTTATTCCGACTATTAATTTTTTTGGTGACAGAAATATCTCTAGCAGGCTAGAACTCTTCTGTTCTTGATAGCTTGGTAATAGAACTGTCTGATAGAAGCTAACATTTGCACGGAACTCACGTAAAACTACCAGCAGAGCATAGGGGAAAAGTAAAAAAATATAAAATTATCATATTCTGACTATTAATTTTTTTCATAACTGACATAACTCTAGGAGGCTAGAACTCTTCTGATTTTGTTAGCATGGTAACAGAACTGTCTGATAGAAGCTAAAATTTTCACAGAACTCACCCTAAAATACCAGCAGAGCATAGTAGAAAAGTAAAAACATCAACAAAAAAAAGTTATTCCAACTATTAATTTTTTTTGGTGACTGACATAACTCTAGCAGGCTAGAAATCTTCTGTTTTATTATAGCTTGGTAAAAATACTTTCTAATAGAAGCTAAAATCTTTACAGAACACACGCAAAAATACCAGCAGAGCATAGTGGAAAAGTAAAAAAAAACTAAAATTATCATATTCGGACTATTAATTTTTTTCATAACTGACATAACTCTAGCAGGCTAGAACTCTTCTGTTCTTGATAGCTTGGTAATAGAACTGTCTGATAGAAGCTAAAATTTGCACAGAACTCACGTAAAAATACCAGCAGAGCATAGTAGAAAGTAAAAACATCAAAAATAAAGTTATTCCGACTATAAATTTTTTTTGGTGACTGAAATAACTCTAGCAGGCTAGAACTCTTCTGTTCTTGATAGTTTGGTAATAGACCTGTCTGATAGAAGCTAACATTTGCACAGAACTCACGTAAAACTACCAGCAGAGCATAGTAGAAAGAAAAACATCACAAATAAAGTTATTCCGACTATTAATTTTTTTTGGTGACTGACATAACTCTAGCAGGCTAGAACTCTTCTGTTTTTTTATAGCTTGGTAACAATACTTTCTGATAGAAGCTGAAATCTTTACAGAACTCACGCAAAAATTCCAGCAGAGCATAGGGGAAAAGTAAAAAAATTAAAAATTAAAGTTATTCCGACTATTTTTTTTTTTTGATGACTGACATTACTCTAGCAGGCTAGAACTCTTCTGTTCTTGATAGCTTGGTAATAGAACTGTCTGATAGAAGCTTAAATTTGCACAGAACTCACGTAAAAATACCAGCAGAGCATAGTGGAAAAGTAAAAAAAATTAAAAATGACGTAATCTTGACAATTAATTCATATTATGACTGACATAACTCCAGGAGGCTAGAACTCTTCTGTTCTTGATAGTTTGGTAATAGAACTGTCTGATAGAAGCTTAAATTTGCACAGAACTCACGTAAAAATACCAGCAGAGCATAGTGGAAAAGTAAAAAAAAATAAAAATGACGTAATCTTGACAATTAATTCATATTATGACTGACATAACTCCCGGAGGCTAGAACTCTTCTGTTCTTGATAGTTTGGTAACAAAACTGTCTGATAGAAGCTAAAATTTGCACAGAACTCACGTAAAAATACCAGCAGAGCATAGTAGAACAGTAAAAACAGCAAAAATAATGTTATTCGGACAACTTTATTTTTTTTTCATGACTGAAATAACTCTAGCAGGCTAGAACTCTGCTGTTCTTGATAGCTTGGTAACAGAACTGTCTGATTGAAGCTAAAATTTGCACAGAACTCACGTAAAAATACCAGCAGAGCATAGTAGAAAGTAAAAACATCAAAAATAAAGTTATTCCGACTATTAATTTTTTTTGGTGACAGAAATAACTCTAGCAGGCTAGAACTCTTCTGTTCTTGATAGCTTGGTAATAGAACTGTCTGATAGAAGCTAAAATTTGCACAGAACTCACGTAAAAATACCAGCAGAGCATAGTAGAAAGTAAAAACATCACAAATAAAGTTATTCCGACTATTAATTTTTTTTGGTGACTGACATAACTCTAGCAGGCTAGAACTCTTCTGTTTTTTTATAGCTTGGTAACAATACTTTCTGATAGAACCTAAAATCTTTACAGAACTCACGCAAAAATTCCAGCAGAGCATAGGGGAAAAGTAAAAAAATTAAAAATTAAAGTTATTCCGACTATTTTTTTTTTTTGATGACTGACATTACTCTAGCAGGCTAGAACTCTTCTGTTCTTGATAGCTTGGTAATAGAACTGTCTGATAGAAGCTAAAATTTGCACAGAACTCACGTAAAAATACCAGCAGAGCATAGTGGAAAAGTAAAAAAAATTAAAAATGACGTAATCTTGACAATTAATTCATATTATGACTGACATAACTCCAGGAGGCTAGAACTCTTCTGGTTTTGATAGCGGGGTAACAGAACTATCTGAGGGAAGCTTAAATCTGCACATAACTCACGCAAAAATACCAGCAGAGCGTAGGGGAAAAGTAAAAAAAATAAAAATAAAAGGTATTCCGACTATTTTTTTTTTTTATGACTGACATAACTCTAGCAGGCTAGAACTCTTCTGTTCTTGATAGCTTGGTAATAGAACTGTCTGATAGAAGCTAAAATTTGCACAGAACTCACGTAAAAATACCAGCAGAGCATAGTGGAAAAGTAAAAAAAATTAAAAATGACGTAATCTTGACAATTAATTCATATTATGACTGACATAACTCCAGGAGGCTAGAACTCTTCTGTTCTTGATAGTTTGGTAACAAAACTGTCTGATAGAAGCTAAAATTTGCACAGAACTCACGTAAAAATACCAGCAGAGCATAGTAGAACAGTAAAAACAGCAAAAATAATGTTATTCGGACAACTTTTTTTTTTTTTCATGACTGACATAACTCTAGTAGGCTAGAACTCTGCTGTTCTTGATAGCTTGGTAATAGAACTGTCTGATTGAAGCTTAAATTTGCACAGAACTCACGTAAAAATACCAGCAGAGCATAGTAGAATGTAAAAACATCAAAAATAAAGTTATTCCGACTATTAATTTTTTTTGGTGACAGAAATAACTCTAGCAGGCTAGAACTCTTCTGTTCTTGATAGCTTGGTAATAGAACTGTCTGATAGAAGCTAAAATTTGCACAGAACTCACGTAAAAATACCAGCAGAGCATAGTCATCATTCATCATTCATTTCAGCCGAAAGACGTCCACTGCTGGACATAGGCCTCCCCCAAGCATCGCCACAACGACCGGTCCTGTGCCTTCCGCATCCAGCGGATTCCCGTGACCTTCACCAGGTCGTCGGTCCACCTTGTGGTGGGCCTACCCACGCTGCGCCTTCCAGTACGCGGTCGCCACTCCAGAACTTTACTGCCCCATCGGCCATCCGTTCTGCGAGCAATGTGCCCCGCCCACTGCCACTTAAGTTTGGCAATTCTTCGGGCTATGTCGGTTACTTTCGTTCTTCTGCGAATCTCCTCATTTCTGATTCGATCACGCAGGGACACTCCGAGCATAGCCCTCCTTTGTCTTGTCCATATTCATTTTAAGACCCACTGTATCGGAAGCTCTACTGAGGTCATCGAGCATTGTACCGAGGTCCTCCATGGTCTCAGCCATGACTACTATGTCGTCGGCAAACCGAAGGTGAGTGATGTACTCGCCGTTTATGTTAATGCCTAGCCCATTCCAGTTCAGAACCTTGAAGACATCCTCCAATGCAGCAGTGAAGAGTTTCGGAGAGATCACATCTCCCTGTCTCACACCTCGCTGCAGAAGGATAGGTTTCGAGGCTTGGTCCTGTAATCGGACTGACATAGTGGCGTTTTCATACAAAGACTTTAACACTTCGATGTACCGATAGTCAATCTGGCACCGTTGAATAGACTGAAGTACCGCCCAAGTCTCGATCGAATCGAAGGCTTTCTCGTAGTCCACAAACGCTAAACAAAGAGGCAAGTTATACTCTTCGGTCTTCTGTATAACCTGACGCAGCGTATGTATGTGGTCTACGGTGCTAAAGCCTTTTCGGAACCCGGCTTGTTCGGGAGGCTGGAAGTCGTCAAACCTGCGCGAAAGACGGTTCGTAATGACTCTCGAAAACAGCTTGTAGACATGGCTCAGAAGTGAGATGGGCCTATAATTCTTCAGTAGAGCATTATCGCCCTTTTTGAAGAAGAGTACCACCACACCTCTGCTCCATGCCTGTGGCGTTCTCCCCTCGAGAATGACGGAATCAAATAACTTCTGAAGGGCCTTAAGGATCGGTTTTCCACCCGCCTTCAGGAGTTCGGCCGTAATTCCGTCATCACCCTTGTTGTTTTTGAGCTGCTTTTGAGCCATCCTAATCTTGTACAGGCTGACGTCCGGGATATCTTCGGTATAGTGTCGGGTCAATCGAGCTCTTGGGTCATTAGCCCGATTTACAGCGGGTTTCTGGGTGGACGTGTATAACTGTCCATAGAACTTCTCGACCTCCTTCAATAGCTCTGGCTTGGAGGAAACGACTCTGCCATCGTCGGTCCTCAGTTTTGCAAGCTGGCTCTGCCCAATAGACAGTTCTCTTGCGAAGACTTTGGAGCCCTTGTTCTTCTCTATCGCGTCTTTAATACGTTCGGTATTAAATTGGCGTAGGTCACTTTTCAAGGACTTTGAGATCTGTCTATTGAGCTGCCGGTACTTAGTCGCATCATCTGAGGACTGCAGAATCATCTCGCGTCTTTTCGCCATGAGCTCGAGAGTGTGGTCAGAGAGCTTCTTGTTTCTGATTGTACGACGGGTCCTAAAGATCCTTGACCCGACCGTATGGACAGTTTCCACAAACCCATCGTTGTAATCGTCCACTGAGCTCCCTAGGCATTCGAAACGATTCTGAAGTTCGAGCTGAAAGCTCTCGGCGTTTTGGATTTGGATCGGTGCTGGACGGAGCGTAGACTTCATCAGTCGAGATCTTTCCAGCTTGATGTTCAGATTCAATGTGCCTCTTACCAAACGGTTATCGCTTCCGGTTTTGACCGCGTTGATCACAGAGACATCATTGAATATTTGCTTCTTCGTCGACATAATGAAGTCAATCTCATTTTTTGTTACACCATTAGGTCCCAACTAGGTCCACTTCCTGTGCTCACGCTTTCTGAAGAAAGAGTTCATCATATAGAGCCTCTCTTTCTCCATAAAGCCAGCCAGTAGATGACCCCGGTGGTTCCGATATCCATACCCAAATTGCCCCACTCGCATCTCATCATCGTAGCGCTTGCCCAGTTTCGCGTTGAAGTCTCCCATGACAACAGTGAAGTGAGTTTTAGAGCCATGCATGGCTCTCGAGATATCCTCATACATGGTCTCCACCTCATCGTCGGAGTGTTTCGAGGTCGGGGCGTATACCTGTATAACCTTCAACGAATACCTTTCGGTTATTCTGAGTATAAGATACGCCACCCTGGTCGAAACACTCTCGATCTTCACTATGTTGTTCACAAGAGACTTATGGACGATAAACCCGACACCGCCCTGGGAAAGTTGATCGCCCTCCAGGAAATAGAGCAAGTTACCGGATTTGAGGATTATCGTGTCCTCCCCCTCTCTTCGGACTTCAGATAACCCTACGATATCCCATCGTAACTTGCTCAATTCTTCCTCGAGTTCGACAAGCTTCTCGTCGGTCCGCAGTGTACGTGTGTTGTATGTTGCCAGGTCCAGTCTTTTTTTGTTATGGTAGCCGGATCTCTGCCGGGGATTCTTCGCACCCCCTGCCCCGCCGTTACCTAGGCCGCTACCGTAACCAGGGATAGCGGGGCCGCCGGGGACTAGGGGCCGGTTTTTATCAGTGCTTTGCATGTTTGGGGGGATATGCCATAATCGCCACGCTTGGCAGGCGGGTTGGCGATCGCAGTTGGTTGTTTTAATACTCGGAGGACGCTGCTGCCCATCCTCTGGTGAATCCCTTAGTCGCCTTTTACGACACCCATGAGAAGATATAGGGTGGTGGTATTCTTTGCGTCCGGCACCACACGGACGAGAGCAGAGCATAGTAGAACAGTAAAAACAGCGAAAATAATGTTATTCGGACAACTTTTTTTTTTCATGACTGACATAACTCTAGGAGGCTAGAACTCTTCTGGTTTTGATAGCGTGGTAACAGAACTATCTGAGAGAAGCTTAAATAGTCGGAATAACTTTTATTTTGAATTTTTTTACTTTTCCCCTATGCTCTGCTGGAATTTTTGCGTGAGTTCTGTAAAGATTTTAGCTTCTATCAGAAAGGATTGTTACCAAGCTATAAAAAACAGAAGAGTTCTAGCCTGCTAGAGTTATGTCAGTCACCAAAAAAAATTAATAGTTGGAATAACTTTATTTTTGATGTTTTTACTTTCTACTATGCGAAAGTAAAAACATCAAAAATAAAGTTATTCCAACTATTAATTTTTTTTGGTGGTAAGTTTTCTGCTGGTAGTTTTACTTGAGTTCTGTGCAAATTTTAGCTTCTTTCAGACAGTTCTATTACCAAGCTATCAACAACAGAAGAGTTCTAGCCTGCTAGAGTTATATTAGTCATCAAAAAAAAAAAATAGTCGGAATAACTTTTTTTTGTTGATGTTTTTACTTTTCTACTATGCTCTGCTGGTATTTTAGGGTGAGTTCTGTGAAAATTTTAGCTTCTATCAGACAGTTCTGTTACCAAGCTAACAAAATCAGAAGAGTTCTAGCCTCCTAGAGATATGTCAGTTATGAAAAAGATTAATAGTCCAAATATGATAATTTTAGATTTTTTTACTTTTCCACTATGCTCTGCTGGTATTTTTACGTGAGTTTTGTCCAAATTTTAGCTTCTATCAGACAGTTCTATTACCAAGCTATCAAAAACAGAAGAGTTTTAGCCTCCTGGAGTTATGTCAGTCATAATATGAATTAATTGTCAAGATTACGTCATTTTCAATTTTTTTTACTTTTCCACTATGCTCTGCTGGTATTTTTACTTGAGTTCTGTGCAAATTTTAGCTTCTATCAGACAGTTTTTTTACCAAGCTATCAATAACAGAAGAGTTCTAGCCTGCTAGAGTTATGTTAGTCATCAAAAAAAAAAAATAGTCGGAATAACTTTAATTTTTTATTTTTTTACTTTTCCCCTATGCTCTGCTGGAATTTTTGCGTGAGTTCTGTAAAGATTTTAGCTTCTATCAGAAAGTATTGTTACCAAGCTATAAAAAAACAGAAGAGTTCTAGCCTGCTAGAGTTATGTCAGTCACCAAAAAAAATTAATAGTCGGAATAACTTTATTTTTGATGTTTTTACTTTTCCCCTATGCTCTGATGGAATTTTTGCGTGAGTTCTGTAAAGATTTCAGCTTCTATCAGAAAGTATTGTTACCAAGCTATAAAAAAACAGAAGAGTTCTAGCCTGCTAGAGTTATGTCAGTCACCAAAAAAAATTAATAGTCGGAATAACTTTATTTGTGATGTTTTTCTTTCTACTATGCTCTGCTGGTAGTTTTACGTGAGTTCTGTGCAAATGTTAGCTTCTATCAGACAGGTCTATTACCAAACTATCAAGAACAGAAGAGTTCTAGCCTGCTAGAGTTATTTCAGTCACCAAAAAAAATTAATAGTCGGAATAACTTTATTTTTGATGTTTTTACTTTCTACTATGCTCTGCTGGTATTTTTACGTGATTTCTGTGCAAATTTTAGCTTCTATCAGACAGTTCTATTACCAAGCTATCAAGAACAGAAGAGTTCTAGCCTGCTAGAGTTATGTCAGTTGTGAAAAAAATTAATAGTCCGAATATGATAATTTTAGATTTTTTTTAATTTTCCACTATGCTCTGCTGGTATTTCTACGTGAGTTCTGTGCAAATTTTAGCTTCATTCAGACAGTTTTTTTACCAAGCTATCAAGAACAGAAGAGTTCTAGCCTGCTAGAGTTATGTCAGTCATCAAAAAAAAAAAATAGTCGGAATAACTTTTATTTTTAATTTTATTACTTTTCCCCTATGCTCTGCTGGAATTTTTGCGTGAGTTCTGTAAAGATTTTAGCTTCTATCAGAAAGTATTGTTACCAAGCTATAAAAAAATAGAAGAGTTCTAGCCTGCTAGAGTTATGTCAGTCACCAAAAAAAATTAATAGTTGGAATAACTTTATTTTTGATGTTTTTACTTTTCCACTATGCTCTGCTGGTATTTTTCCGTAAGTTCTGTGCAAATTTCAGCTTTTATCAGACAGGTTATTTACCAAGCCATCAAGAACAGAAGAGTTCTATCCTGCTAGAGTTATTTCAGTCACCAAAAAAAATTAATAGTCGGAATAACTTTATTTTTGATGTTTTTACTTTCTACTATGCTCTGCTGGTATTTTTACGTGAGTTCTGTGCAAATTTTAGCTTCAATCAGACAGTTCTATTACCAAGCTATCAAGAACAGAAGAGTTCTAGCCTGCTAGAGTTATGTCAGTTATGAAAAAAATTAATAGTCCGAATATGATAATTTTAGATTTTTTTACTTTTCCACTATGCTCTGCTGGTATTTTTACGTGAGTTCTGTCCAAATTTTTTATTCTATCAGACAGTGTTTTTACCAAGCTATCAAGAACAGAAGAGTTCTAGCCTGCTAGAGTTATGTCAGTCATCAAAAAAAAAAAAAATAGTCGGAATAACTTTTATTTTTAATTTTTTTACTTTTCCCCTATGCTCTGCTGGTAGTTTTACGTGAGTTCTGTGCAAATGTTAGCTTCTATCAGACAGTTCTATTACCAAGCTATCAAGAACAGAACAGTTTTAGCCTGCTAGAGTTATTTCTGTCACCAAAAAAAATTAATAGTCGGAATAACTTTATTTTTGATGTTTTTACTTTCTACTATGCTCTGCTGGTATTTTTACGTGAGTTCTGTGCAAATTTTAGCTTCAATCAGACATTTCTATTACCAAGCTATCAAAAACAGCAGAGTTCTAGCCTGCTAGAGTTATGTCAGTCATGAAAAAAAAAAAAAGTTGTCCGAATAACATTATTTTTGCTGTTTTTACTGTTCTACTATGCTCTGCTGGTATTTTTACGTGAGTTCTGTGCAAATTTTAGCTTCTATCAGACAGTTTTGTTACCAATCTATCAAGAACAGAAGAGTTCTAGCCTCCTGGAGTTATGTCAGTCATAATATGAATTAATTGTCAAGATTACGTCATTTTTAATTTTTTTTACTTTTCCACTATGCTCTGCTGGTATTTTTACGTGAGTTCTGTGCAAATTTTAGCTTCTATCAGACAGTTCTATTACCAAGCTATCAAAAATAGAAGAGTTCTAGCCTGCTAGAGTTATGTCAGTCACCAAGAAAAATTAATAGTTGGAATAACTTTATTTTTGATGTTTTTACTTTTCCACTATGCTCTGCTGGTATTTTTACGTGAGTTCTGTGCAAATTTTAGCTTCTATCAGACAGTTCTATTACCAAGCTATCAAGAACAGAAGAGTTCTAGCCTGCTAGAGTTATGTCAGTTATGAAAAAAATTAATAGTCCGAATATGATAATTTTAGATTTTTTTACTTTTCCACTATGCTCTGCTGGTATTTTTACGTGAGTTCTGTGCAAATTTTTGCTTCTATCAGACAGTGTTTTTACCAAGCTATCAAGAACAGAAGAGTTCTAGCCTGCTAGAGTTATGTCAGTCATCAAAAAAAAAAAAAAATTGTCGGAATAACTTTTATTTTTAATTTTTTTACTTTTCCCCTATGCTCTGCTGGTAGTTTTACGTGAGTTCCGTGCAAATGTTAGCTTCTATCAGACAGTTCTATTACCAAGCTATCAAGAACAGAAGAGTTCTAGCCTGCTAGAGATATTTCTGTCACCAAAAAAAATTAATAGTCGGAATAACTTTATTTTTGATGTTTTTACTTTCTACTATGCTCTGCTGGTATTTTTACGTGAGTTCTGTGCAAATTTTAGCTTCAATCAGACAGTTCTATTACCAAGCTATCAAGAACAGCAGAGTTCTAGCCTGCTAGAGTTATGTCAGTCATGAAAAAAAAATAAAGTTGTCCGAATAACATTATTTTTGCTGTTTTTACTGTTCTACTATGCTCTGCTGGTATTTTTACGTGAGTTCTGTGCAAATTTTAGCTTCTATCAGACAGTTTTGTTACCAAACTATCAAGAACAGAAGAGTTCTAGCCTCCTGGAGTTATGTCAGTCATAATATGAATTAATTGTCAAGATTACGTCATTTTTAATTTTTTTTACTTTTCCACTATGCTCTGCTGGTATTTTTACGTGAGTTCTGTGCAAATTTTAGCTTCTATCAGACAGTTCTATTACCAAGCTATCAAGAACAGAAGAGTTCTAGCCTGCTAGAGTTATGTCAGTTATGAAAAAAATTAATAGTCCGAATATGATAATTTTAGATTTTTTTACTTTTCCACTATGCTCTGCTGGTATTTTTACGTGAGTTCTGTGCAAATTTTTGCTTCTATCAGACAGTGTTTTTACCAAGCTATCAAGAACAGAAGAGTTCTAGCCTGCTAGAGTTATGTCAGTCATCAAAAAAAAAAAAAAATAGTCGGAATAACTTTTATTTTTAATTTTTTTACTTTTCCCCTATGCTCTGCTGGTAGTTTTACGTGAGTTCCGTGCAAATGTTAGCTTCTATCAGACAGTTCTATTACCAAGCTATCAAGAACAGAAGAGTTCTAGCCTGCTAGAGATATTTCTGTCACCAAAAAAAATTAATAGTCGGAATAACTTTATTTTTGATGTTTTTACTTTCTACTATGCTCTGCTGGTATTTTTACGTGAGTTCTGTGCAAATTTTAGCTTCAATCAGACAGTTCTATTACCAAGCTATCAAGAACAGCAGAGTTCTAGCCTGCTAGAGTTATGTCAGTCATGAAAAAAAAATAAAGTTGTCCGAATAACATTATTTTTGCTGTTTTTACTGTTCTACTATGCTCTGCTGGTATTTTTACGTGAGTTCTGTGCAAATTTTAGCTTCTATCAGACAGTTTTGTTACCAAACTATCAAGAACAGAAGAGTTCTAGCCTCCTGGAGTTATATCAGTCATAATATGAATTAATTGTCAAGATTACGTCATTTTTAATTTTTTTTACTTTTCCACTATGCTCTGCTGGTATTTTTACGTGAGTTCTGTGCAAATTTTAGCTTCTATCAGACAGTTCTATTACCAAGCTATCAAAAACAGAAGAGTTCTAGCCTCCTGGAGTTTGGTCAGTCATGAAAAAAATTAATAATCCGAATAACAACATTTAACATTTTTTTTTTAAACTATGCTCTGCTGGTATTTTGCGTGAGTTCTGTAAAGATTTTAGCTTCTATCAGAAAGTATTGTTACCAAGCTATAAAAAACAGAAGAGTTCTAGCCTGCTAGAGTTATATTAGTCATCAAAAAAAAAAAATAGTCGGAATAACTTTTTTTTGTTGATGTTTTTACTTTTCTACTATGCTCTGCTGGTATTTTAGGGTGAGTTCTGTGAAAATTTTAGCTTCTATCAGACAGTTCTGTTACCAAGCTAACAAAATCAGAAGAGTTCTAGCCTCCTAGAGATATGTCAGTTATGAAAAAAATTAATAGTCCAAATATGATAATTTTAGATTTTTTTACTTTTCCACTATGCTCTGCTGGTATTTTTACGTGAGTTTTGTCCAAATTTTAGCTTCTATCAGACAGTTCTATTACCAAGCTATCAAAAACAGAAGAGTTTTAGCCTCCTGGAGTTATGTCAGTCATAATATGAATTAATTGTCAAGATTACGTCATTTTCAATTTTTTTTACTTTTCCACTATGCTCTGCTGGTATTTTTACTTGAGTTCTGTGCAAATTTTAGCTTCTATCAGACAGTTTTTTTACCAAGCTATCAATAACAGAAGAGTTCTAGCCTGCTAGAGTTATGTTAGTCATCAAAAAAAATTAATAGTCAGAATAACTTTTTTTTGTTGATGTTTTTACTATTCTACTATGCTCTGCTGGTATTTTTGGGTAAGTTATGTGAAAATTTTAGCTTCTATCAGACAGTTCTGTTACCAAGCTAACAAAATCAGAAGATTTCTAGCCTCCTAGAGTTATGTCAGTTATGAAAAAAATTAATAGTCCAAATATGATAATTTTAGATTTTTTTACGTTTCCCCTATGCTCTGCTGGAACTTTTACGTTAGTTCTGTGCAAATTTTAGCTTCTATCAGGCAGTTCTATTACCAAGCTATCAAGAACAGAAGAGTTCTAGCCTGCTAGAGTAATGTCAGTCATCAAAAAAAAAAAATAGTCGGAATAACTTTAATTTTTTATTTTTTTACTTTTCCCCTATGCTCTGCTGGAATTTTTGCGTGAGTTCTGTAAAGATTTTAGCTTCTATCAGAAAGTATTGTTACCAAGCTATAAAAAAACAGAAGAGTTCTAGCCTGCTAGAGTTATGTCAGTCACCAAAAAAAATTAATAGTCGGAATAACTTTATTTTTGATGTTTTTACTTTTCCCCTATGCTCTGATGGAATTTTTGCGTGAGTTCTGTAAAGATTTCAGCTTCTATCAGAAAGTATTGTTACCAAGCTATAAAAAAACAGAAGAGTTCTAGCCTGCTAGAGTTATGTCAGTCACCAAAAAAAATTAATAGTCGGAATAACTTTATTTGTGATGTTTTTCTTTCTACTATGCTCTGCTGGTAGTTTTACGTGAGTTCTGTGCAAATGTTAGCTTCTATCAGACAGGTCTATTACCAAACTATCAAGAACAGAAGAGTTCTAGCCTGCTAGAGTTATTTCAGTCACCAAAAAAAATTAATAGTCGGAATAACTTTATTTTTGATGTTTTTACTTTCTACTATGCTCTGCTGGTATTTTTACGTGATTTCTGTGCAAATTTTAGCTTCTATCAGACAGTTCTATTACCAAGCTATCAAGAACAGAAGAGTTCTAGCCTGCTAGAGTTATGTCAGTTGTGAAAAAAATTAATAGTCCGAATATGATAATTTTAGATTTTTTTTAATTTTCCACTATGCTCTGCTGGTATTTCTACGTGAGTTCTGTGCAAATTTTAGCTTCATTCAGACAGTTTTTTTACCAAGCTATCAAGAACAGAAGAGTTCTAGCCTGCTAGAGTTATGTCAGTCATCAAAAAAAAAAAATAGTCGGAATAACTTTTATTTTTAATTTTATTACTTTTCCCCTATGCTCTGCTGGAATTTTTGCGTGAGTTCTGTAAAGATTTTAGCTTCTATCAGAAAGTATTGTTACCAAGCTATAAAAAAATAGAAGAGTTCTAGCCTGCTAGAGTTATGTCAGTCACCAAAAAAAATTAATAGTTGGAATAACTTCATTTTTGATGTTTTTACTTTTCCACTATGCTCTGCTGGTATTTTTCCGTAAGTTCTGTGCAAATTTCAGCTTTTATCAGACAGGTTATTTACCAAGCCATCAAGAACAGAAGAGTTCTATCCTGCTAGAGTTATTTCAGTCACCAAAAAAAATTAATAGTCGGAATAACTTTATTTTTGATGTTTTTACTTTCTACTATGCTCTGCTGGTATTTTTACGTGAGTTCTGTGCAAATTTTAGCTTCAATCAGACAGTTCTATTACCAAGCTATCAAGAACAGAAGAGTTCTAGCCTGCTAGAGTTATGTCAGTTATGAAAAAAATTAATAGTCCGAATATGATAATTTTAGATTTTTTTACTTTTCCACTATGCTCTGCTGGTATTTTTACGTGAGTTCTGTCCAAATTTTTGCTTCTATCAGACAGTGTTTTTACCAAGCTATCAAGAACAGAAGAGTTCTAGCCTGCTAGAGTTATGTCAGTCATCAAAAAAAAAAAAAATAGTCGGAATAACTTTTATTTTTAATTTTTTTACTTTTCCCCTATGCTCTGCTGGTAGTTTTACGTGAGTTCTGTGCAAATGTTAGCTTCTATCAGACAGTTCTATTACCAAGCTATCAAGAACAGAAGAGTTTTAGCCTGCTAGAGTTATTTCTGTCACCAAAAAAAATTAATAGTCGGAATAACTTTATTTTTGATGTTTTTACTTTCTACTATGCTCTGCTGGTATTTTTACGTGAGTTCTGTGCAAATTTTAGCTTCAATCAGACATTTCTATTACCAAGCTATCAAAAACAGCAGAGTTCTAGCCTGCTAGAGTTATGTCAGTCATGAAAAAAAAAAAAAGTTGTCCGAATAACATTATTTTTGCTGTTTTTACTGTTCTACTATGCTCTGCTGGTATTTTTACGTGAGTTCTGTGCAAATTTTAGCTTCTATCAGACAGTTTTGTTACCAATCTATCAAGAACAGAAGAGTTCTAGCCTCCTGGAGTTATGTCAGTCATAATATGAATTAATTGTCAAGATTACGTCATTTTTAATTTTTTTTACTTTTCCACTATGCTCTGCTGGTATTTTTACGTGAGTTCTGTGCAAATTTTAGCTTCTATCAGACAGTTCTATTACCAAGCTATCAAAAATAGAAGAGTTCTAGCCTGCTAGAGTTATGTCAGTCACCAAGAAAAATTAATAGTTGGAATAACTTTATTTTTGATGTTTTTACTTTTCCACTATGCTCTGCTGGTATTTTTACGTGAGTTCTGTGCAAATTTTTGCTTCTATCAGACAGTGTTTTTACCAAGCTATCAAGAACAGAAGAGTTCTAGCCTGCTAGAGTTATGTCAGTCATCAAAAAAAAAAAAAATAGTCGGATTAACTTTTATTTTTAATTTTTTTACTTTTCCCCTATGCTCTGCTGGTAGTTTTACGTGAGTTCTGTGCAAATGTTAGCTTCTATCAGACAGTTCTATTACCAAGCTATCAAGAACAGAAGAGTTCTAGCCTGCTAGAGTTATTTCTGTCACCAAAAAAAATTAATAGTCGGAATAACTTTATTTTTGATGTTTTTACTTTCTACTATGCTCTGCTGGTATTTTTACGTGAGTTCTGTGCAAATTTTAGCTTCAATCAGACATTTCTATTACCAAGCTATCAAAAACAGCAGAGTTCTAGCCTGCTAGAGTTATGTCAGTCATGAAAAAAAAAAAAAGTTGTCCGAATAACATTATTTTTGCTGTTTTTACTGTTCTACTATGCTCTGCTGGTATTTTTACGTGAGTTCTGTGCAAATTTTAGCTTCTATCAGACAGTTTTGTTACCAATCTATCAAGAACAGAAGAGTTCTAGCCTCCTGGAGTTATGTCAGTCATAATATGAATTAATTGTCAAGATTACGTCATTTTTAATTTTTTTTACTTTTCCACTATGCTCTGCTGGTATTTTTACGTGAGTTCTGTGCAAATTTTAGCTTCTATCAGACAGTTCTATTACCAAGCTATCAAAAATAGAAGAGTTCTAGCCTGCTAGAGTTATGTCAGTCACCAAGAAAAATTAATAGTTGGAATAACTTTATTTTTGATGTTTTTACTTTTCCACTATGCTCTGCTGGTATTTTTACGTGAGTTCTGTGCAAATTTTTGCTTCTATCAGACAGTGTTTTTACCAAGCTATCAAGAACAGAAGAGTTCTAGCCTGCTAGAGTTATGTCAGTCATCAAAAAAAAAAAAAATAGTCGGAATAACTTTTATTTTTAATTTTTTTACTTTTCCCCTATGCTCTGCTGGTAGTTTTACGTGAGTTCTGTGCAAATGTTAGCTTCTATCAGACAGTTCTATTACCAAGCTATCAAGAACAGAAGAGTTCTAGCCTGCTAGAGTTATTTCTGTCACCAAAAAAAATTAATAGTCGGAATAACTTTATTTTTGATGTTTTTACTTTCTACTATGCTCTGCTGGTATTTTTACGTGAGTTCTGTGCAAATTTTAGCTTCAATCAGACATTTCTATTACCAAGCTATCAAAAACAGCCGAGTTCTAGCCTGCTAGAGTTATGTCAGTCATGAAAAAAAAAAAAAGTTGTCCGAATAACATTATTTTTGCTGTTTTTACTGTTCTACTATGCTCTGCTGGTATTTTTACGTGAGTTCTGTGCAAATTTTAGCTTCTATCAGACAGTTTTGTTACCAATCTATCAAGAACAGAAGAGTTCTAGCCTCCTGGAGTTATGTCAGTCATAATATGAATTAATTGTCAAGATTACGTCATTTTTAATTTTTTTTACTTTTCCACTATGCTCTGCTGGTATTTTTACGTGAGTTCTGTGCAAATTTTAGCTTCTATCAGACAGTTCTATTACCAAGCTATCAAAAATAGAAGAGTTCTAGCCTGCTAGAGTTATGTCAGTCACCAAGAAAAATTAATAGTTGGAATAACTTTATTTTTGATGTTTTTACTTTTCCACTATGCTCTGCTGGTATTTTTCCGTAAGTTCTGTGCAAATTTCAGCTTTTATCAGACAGGTTATTTACCAAGCCATCAAGAACAGAAGAGTTCTATCCTGCTAGAGTTATTTCTGTCACCAAAAAAAATTAATAGTCGGAATAACTTTATTTTTGATGTTTTTACTTTCTACTATGCTCTGCTGGTATTTTTACGTGAGTTCTGTGCAAATTTTAGCTTCTATCAGACAGTTCTATTACCAAGCTATCAAGAACAGAAGAGTTCTAGCCTGCTAGAGTTATGTCAGTCATCAAAAAAAAAAAAAATTGTCGGAATAACTTTTATTTTTAATTTTTTTACTTTTCCCCTATGCTCTGCTGGTAGTTTTACGTGAGTTCTGTGCAAATGTTAGCTTCTATCAGACAGTTCTATTACCAAGCTATCAAGAACAGAAGAGTTCTAGCCTGCTAGAGTAATGTCAGTCACCAAAAAAAATTAATAGTTGGAATAACTTTATTTTTGATGTTTTTACTTTTCCACTATGCTCTGCTGGTATTTTTCCGTAAGTTCTGTGCAAATTTCAGCTTTTATCAGACAGGTTATTTACCAAGCCATCAAGAACAGAAGAGTTCTATCCTGCTAGAGTTATTTCTGTCACCAAAAAAAATTAATAGTCGGAATAACTTTATTTTTGATGTTTTTACTTTCTACTATGCTCTGCTGGTATTTTTACGTGAGTTCTGTGCAAATTTTAGCTTCAATCAGACAGTTCTATTACCAAGCTATCAAGAACAGAAGAGTTCTAGCCTGCTAGAGTTATGTCAGTTATGAAAAAAATTAATAGTCCGAATATGATAATTTTAGATTTTTTTACTTTTCCACTATGCTCTGCTGGTATTTTTACGTGAGTTCTGTGCAAATTTTTGCTTCTATCAGACAGTGTTTTTACCAAGCTATCAAGAACAGAAGAGTTCTAGCCTGCTAGAGTTATGTCAGTCATCAAAAAAAAAAAAAATAGTCGGAATAACTTTTATTTTTAATTTTTTTACTTTTCCCCTATGCTCTGCTGGTAGTTTTACGTGAGTTCTGTGCAAATGTTAGCTTCTATCAGACAGTTCTATTACCAAGCTATCAAGAACAGAAGAGTTCTAGCCTGCTAGAGTTATTTCTGTCACCAAAAAAAATTAATAGTCGGAATAACTTTATTTTTGATGTTTTTACTTTCTACTATGCTCTGCTGGTATTTTTACGTGAGTTCTGTGCAAATTTTAGCTTCAATCAGACATTTCTATTACCAAGCTATCAAAAACAGCAGAGTTCTAGCCTGCTAGAGTTATGTCAGTCATGAAAAAAAAATAAAGTTGTCCGAATAACATTATTTTTGCTGTTTTTACTGTTCTACTATGCTCTGCTGGTATTTTTACGTGCGTTCTGTGCAAATTTTAGCTTCTATCAGACAGTTTTGTTACCAATCTATCAAGAACAGAAGAGTTCTAGCCTCCTGGAGTTATGTCAGTCATAATATGAATTAATTGTCAAGATTACGTCATTTTTAATTTTTTTTACTTTTCCACTATGCTCTGCTGGTATTTTTACGTGAGTTCTGTGCAAATTTTAGCTTCTATCAGACAGTTCTATTACCAAGCTATCAAAAATAGAAGAGTTCTAGCCTGCTAGAGTTATGTCAGTCACCAAGAAAAATTAATAGTTGGAATAACTTTATTTTTGATGTTTTTACTTTTCCACTATGCTCTGCTGGTATTTTTCCGTAAGTTCTGTGCAAATTTCAGCTTTTATCAGACAGGTTATTTACCAAGCCATCAAGAACAGAAGAGTTCTATCCTGCTAGAGTTATTTCTGTCACCAAAAAAAATTAATAGTCGGAATAACTTTATTTTTGATGTTTTTACTTTCTACTATGCTCTGCTGGTATTTTTACGTGAGTTCTGTGCAAATTTTAGCTTCTATCAGACAGTTCTATTACCAAGCTATCAAGAACAGAAGAGTTCTAGCCTGCTAGAGTAATGTCAGTCATCAAAAAAAAAAAATAGTCGGAATAACTTTTATTTTTATTTTTTTTACTTTTCCCCTATGCTCTGCTGGAATTTTTGCGTGAGTTCTGTAAAGATTTTAGCTTCTATCAGAAAGTATTGTTACCAAGCTATAAAAAAATAGAAGATTTCTAGCCTGCTAGAGTTATGTCAGTCACCAAAAAAAATTAATAGTTGGAATAACTTTATTTTTGATGTTTTTACTTTTCCACTATGCTCTGCTGGTATTTTTCCGTAAGTTCTGTGCAAATTTCAGCTTTTATCAGACAGGTTATTTACCAAGCCATCAAGAACAGCAGAGTTCTATCCTGCTAGAGTTATTTCTGTCACCAAAAAAAATTATTAGTCGGAATAACTTTATTTTTGATGTTTTTACTTTCTACTATGCTCTGCTGGTATTTTTACGTGAGTTCTGTGCAAATTTTAGCTTCTATCAGACAGTTCTATTACCAAGCTATCAAGAACAGAAGAGTTCTAGCCTGCTAGAGTTATGTCAGTTATGAAAAAAATTAATAGTCCGAATATGATAATTTTAGATTTTTTTACTTTTCCACTATGCTCTGCTGGTATTTTTACGTGAGTTCTGTGCAAATTTTTGCTTCTATCAGACAGTGTTTTTACCAAGCTATCAAGAACAGAAGAGTTCTAGCCTGCTAGAGTTATGTCAGTCATCAAAAAAAAAAAAAATTGTCGGAATAACTTTTATTTTTAATTTTTTTACTTTTCCCCTATGCTCTGCTGGTAGTTTTACGTGAGTTCTGTGCAAATGTTAGCTTCTATCAGACAGTTCTATTACCAAGCTATCAAGAACAGAAGAGTTCTAGCCTGCTAGAGTTATTTCTGTCACCAAAAAAAATTAATAGTCGGAATAACTTTATTTTTGATGTTTTTACTTTCTACTATGCTCTGCTGGTATTTTTACGTGAGTTCTGTGCAAATTTTAGCTTCAATCAGACATTTCTATTACCAAGCTATCAAAAACAGCAGAGTTCTAGCCTGCTAGAGTTATGTCAGTCATGAAAAAAAAATAAAGTTGTCCGAATAACATTATTTTTGCTGTTTTTACTGTTCTACTATGCTCTGCTGGTATTTTTACGTGAGTTCTGTGCAAATTTTAGCTTCTATCAGACAGTTTTGTTACCAATCTATCAAGAACAGAAGAGTTCTAGCCTCCTGGAGTTATGTCAGTCATAATATGAATTAATTGTCAAGATTACGTCATTTTTAATTTTTTTTACTTTTCCACTATGCTCTGCTGGTATTTTTACGTGAGTTCTGTGCAAATTTTAGCTTCTATCAGACAGTTCTATTACCAAGCTATCAAAAATAGAAGAGTTCTAGCCTGCTAGAGTTATGTCAGTCACCAAGAAAAATTAATAGTTGGAATAACTTTATTTTTGATGTTTTTACTTTTCCACTATGCTCTGCTGGTATTTTTCCGTAAGTTCTGTGCAAATTTCAGCTTTTATCAGACAGGTTATTTACCAAGCCATCAAGAACAGAAGAGTTCTATCCTGCTAGAGTTATTTCTGTCACCAAAAAAAATTAATAGTCGGAATAACTTTATTTTTGATGTTTTTACTTTCTACTATGCTCTGCTGGTATTTTTACGTGAGTTCTGTGCAAATTTTAGCTTCTATCAGACAGTTCTATTACCAAGCTATCAAGAACAGAAGAGTTCTAGCCTGCTAGAGTAATGTCAGTCATCAAAAAAAAAAAATAGTCGGAATAACTTTTATTTTTATTTTTTTTACTTTTCCCCTATGCTCTGCTGGAATTTTTGCGTGAGTTCTGTAAAGATTTTAGCTTCTATCAGAAAGTATTGTTACCAAGCTATAAAAAAATAGAAGATTTCTAGCCTGCTAGAGTTATGTCAGTCACCAAAAAAAATTAATAGTTGGAATAACTTTATTTTTGATGTTTTTACTTTTCCACTATGCTCTGCTGGTATTTTTCCGTAAGTTCTGTGCAAATTTCAGCTTTTATCAGACAGGTTATTTACCAAGCCATCAAGAACAGCAGAGTTCTATCCTGCTAGAGTTATTTCTGTCACCAAAAAAAATTATTAGTCGGAATAACTTTATTTTTGATGTTTTTACTTTCTACTATGCTCTGCTGGTATTTTTACGTGAGTTCTGTGCAAATTTTAGCTTCTATCAGACAGTTCTATTACCAAGCTATCAAGAACAGAAGAGTTCTAGCCTGCTAGAGTTATGTCAGTTATGAAAAAAATTAATAGTCCGAATATGATAATTTTAGATTTTTTTACTTTTCCACTATGCTCTGCTGGTATTTTTACGTGAGTTCTGTGCAAATTTTTGCTTCTATCAGACAGTGTTTTTACCAAGCTATCAAGAACAGAAGAGTTCTAGCCTGCTAGAGTTATGTCAGTCATCAAAAAAAAAAAAAAATTGTCGGAATAACTTTTATTTTTAATTTTTTTACTTTTCCCCTATGCTCTGCTGGTAGTTTTACGTGAGTTCCGTGCAAATGTTAGCTTCTATCAGACAGTTCTATTACCAAGCTATCAAGAACAGAAGAGTTCTAGCCTGCTAGAGATATTTCTGTCACCAAAAAAAATTAATAGTCGGAATAACTTTATTTTTGATGTTTTTACTTTCTACTATGCTCTGCTGGTATTTTTACGTGAGTTCTGTGCAAATTTTAGCTTCAATCAGACAGTTCTATTACCAAGCTATCAAGAACAGCAGAGTTCTAGCCTGCTAGAGTTATGTCAGTCATGAAAAAAAAAAAAAGTTGTCCGAATAACATTATTTTTGCTGTTTTTACTGTTCTACTATGCTCTGCTGGTATTTTTACGTGAGTTCTGTGCAAATTTTAGCTTCTATCAGACAGTTTTGTTACCAAACTATCAAGAACAGAAGAGTTCTAGCCTCCTGGAGTTATGTCAGTCATAATATGAATTAATTGTCAAGATTACGTCATTTTTAATTTTTTTTATTTTTCCACTATGCTCTGCTGGTATTTTTACGTGAGTTCTGTGCAAATTTTAGCTTCTATCAGACAGTTCTATTACCAAGCTATCAAGAACAGAAGAGTTCTAGCCTGCTAGAGTTATGTCAGTTATGAAAAAAATTAATAGTCCGAATATGATAATTTTAGATTTTTTTACTTTTCCACTATGCTCTGCTGGTATTTTTACGTGAGTTCTGTGCAAATTTTTGCTTCTATCAGACAGTGTTTTTACCAAGCTATCAAGAACAGAAGAGTTCTAGCCTGCTAGAGTTATGTCAGTCATCAAAAAAAAAAAAAAATAGTCGGAATAACTTTTATTTTTAATTTTTTTACTTTTCCCCTATGCTCTGCTGGTAGTTTTACGTGAGTTCCGTGCAAATGTTAGCTTCTATCAGACAGTTCTATTACCAAGCTATCAAGAACAGAAGAGTTCTAGCCTGCTAGAGATATTTCTGTCACCAAAAAAAATTAATAGTCGGAATAACTTTATTTTTGATGTTTTTACTTTCTACTATGCTCTGCTGGTATTTTTACGTGAGTTCTGTGCAAATTTTAGCTTCAATCAGACAGTTCTATTACCAAGCTATCAAGAACAGCAGAGTTCTAGCCTGCTAGAGTTATGTCAGTCATGAAAAAAAAATAAAGTTGTCCGAATAACATTATTTTTGCTGTTTTTACTGTTCTACTATGCTCTGCTGGTATTTTTACGTGAGTTCTGTGCAAATTTTAGCTTCTATCAGACAGTTTTGTTACCAAACTATCAAGAACAGAAGAGTTCTAGCCTCCTGGAGTTATATCAGTCATAATATGAATTAATTGTCAAGATTACGTCATTTTTAATTTTTTTTACTTTTCCACTATGCTCTGCTGGTATTTTTACGTGAGTTCTGTGCAAATTTTAGCTTCTATCAGACAGTTCTATTACCAAGCTATCAAAAACAGAAGAGTTCTAGCCTCCTGGAGTTTGGTCAGTCATGAAAAAAATTAATAATCCGAATAACAACATTTAACAAATTTTTTTTAAACTATGCTCTGCTGGTATTTTTGCGTGAGTTCTGTAAAGATTTTAGCTTCTATCAGAAAGTATTGTTACCAAGCTATAAAAAACAGAAGAGTTCTAGCCTGCTAGAGTTATATTAGTCATCAAAAAAAAAAAATAGTCGGAATAACTTTTTTTTGTTGATGTTTTTACTTTTCTACTATGCTCTGCTGGTATTTTAGGGTGAGTTCTGTGAAAATTTTAGCTTCTATCAGACAGTTCTGTTACCAAGCTAACAAAATCAGAAGAGTTCTAGCCTCCTAGAGATATGTCAGTTATGAAAAAAATTAATAGTCCAAATATGATAATTTTAGATTTTTTTACTTTTCCACTATGCTCTGCTGGTATTTTTACGTGGGTTCTGTGCAGATTTTGGATTCTTTCAGGCAGCTGTGTTATTAAACTATTAAAAATAGAAGAGTTCTGGCGTCCTGGTGTTATATCGGACATAAAATAAATTAATAATCAAGATTACAACATTTTTCATTTTTAACTTTTCCCCTATGCTCTGCTGGTATTTTAGCGTGAGTTCTGTGCAGATTTTTGCTTCTATCAGACACTTTGTTTACCAAGCTATTAAAAACAAAAGAGTTCTAGCCTCCTAAAATTAAATAAAAATAAAAGAAATGTATATTTGGATTCTGCTATAAACGCTGCCGAAAATGCTGTATTTTCGATATTTTAACTTTGCCCCTACTGATTTTCTACCATATCAGCAGAGTTCCAGGTGTTTTTTGTGCTTTACGTTATAGTCGTAGCAATAGTCTATGGAGAACTGAAGAGTTCTAGCCTCAAAGTTACATAAAAAATTTGCAGGATTGGTTTTCGTAATTTCTGCCCTTCTATCCTGATCTTCTGTCACGTTGCCTTGAGTTTTGGGAGGGTTTTAAGCCTCACCTCATAGAGCGCTATATCAGTATTCTACGTTAAACCGAAGACATTTGTCCTCCTATAGTGATTTCAATCATATTTTACCATAATTCAGAGCATTTTTAGTAATTTCCTAATTTATAAAAAAAGATGATCTGCTAACTTCCAGACGCAGCAGATCATTTTAAAATCAACTTTTTTCAGGTTAAATCGACAGAACTATCAGTATTAAGTATCAGGAACTATAGAACACTTAAGCATACGTAAATAACTTACTTTAAATTTTGATCTGCTGAAAATGTTCTGCTACGGGAAGTTAGCAGATCATTTTTTCATGTGAATTTTTTTCAGGTAAAATGCCAGAACTATTCCTGAAAAGTATCAGGAACTATAGAACTCAGCTGCATGCGAAGAGAACTCCCTTTTATTTTTGATCTGCTGGGAAATGCTCTGCTAAGTTCACGGACATGGGTTTCTGGGTGGACGTGTATAACTGTCCATAGAACTTCTCGACCTCCTTCAATAGCTCTGGCTTGGAGGAAACGACTCTGCCATCGTCGGTCCTCAGTTTTGCAAGCTGGCTCTGCCCAATAGACAGGTCTCTTGCGAAGACTTTGGAGCCCTTTTTCTTCTCTATCGCGTCTTTAATACGTTCGGTATTAAATTGGCGTAGGTCACTTTTCAAGGACTTTGAGATCTGTCTATTGAGCTGCCGGTACTTAGTCGCATCATCTGAGGACTGCAGAATCATCTCGCGTCTTCCGCCATGAGCTCGAGAGTGTGGTCAGAGAGCTTCTTGTTTCTGATTGTACGACGGGTCCTAAAGATCCTAGACCCGACCGTATGGACAGTTTCCACAAACCCATCGTTGTAATCGTCCACTGAGCTCCCTAGGCATTCGAAACGATTCTGAAGTTCGAGCTGAAAGCTCTCGGCGTTTTGGATTTGGATCGGTGCTGGACGGAGCGTAGACTTCATCAGTCGAGATCTTTCCAGCTTGATGTTCAGATTCAATGTGCCTCTTACCAAACGGTGATCGCTTCCGGTTTTGACCGCGTTGATCACAGAGACATCATTGAATATTTGCTTCTTCGTCGACATAATGAAGTCAATCTCATTTTTTGTTACACCATTAGGTCCCAACCAGGTCCACTTCCTGTGCTCACGCTTTCTGAAGAAAGAGTTCATCATATAGAGCCCCTCTTTCTCCATAAAGCCAGCCAGTAGATGACCCCGGTGGTTCCGATATCCATACCCAAATTGCCCCACTCGCAGCTCATCATCGTAGCGCTTGCCCAGTTTCGCGTTGAAGTCTCCCATGACAACAGTGAAGTGAGTTTTAGAGCCATGCATGGCTCTCGAGATATCCTCATACATGGTCTCCACCTCATCGTCGGAGTGTTTCGAGGTCGGGGCGTATACCTGTATAACCTTAAACGAATACCTTTCGGTTATTCTGAGTATAAGGTACGCCACCCTGGTCGAAACACTCTCGATCTTCACTATGTTGTTCACAAGAGACTTATGGACGATAAACCCGACACCGCCCTGGGAAAGTTGATCGCCCTCCCGGAAATAGAGCAAGTTACCGGATTTGAGGATTATCGTGTCCTCCCCCTCTCTTCGGACTTCAGATAACCCTACGATATCCCATCGTAACTTGCTCAATTCTTCCTCGAGTTCGACAAGCTTCTCGTCGGTCCGCAGTGTACGTGTGTTGTATGTTGCCAGGTCCAGTCTTTTTTTGTTATGGTAGCCGGATCTCTGCCGGGGATTCTTCGCACCCCCTGCCCCGCCGTTACCTAGGCCGCTACCGTAACCAGGGATAGCGGGGCCGCCGGGGACTAGGGGCCGGTTTTTATCAGTGCTTTGTATGTTTGGGGGGATATGCCATAATCGCCACGCTTGGCAGGCGGGTTGGCGATCGCAGTTGGTTGTTTTAATACTCGGAGGACGCTGCTGCCCATCCTCTGGTGAATCCCTTAGTCGCCTTTTACGACACCCATGAGAAGATATAGGGTGGTGGTATTCTTTGCGTCCGGCACCACACGGACGTGACACGGACCTTTATATACGTCTACCTATTAAATTATGTAACTAGAATGCTCCGTGAGGCTATTGAAATGAAAAAAAAACATCCTAATTTTAATACAGAAGATGGTTGGCAGCAAGCTACCACCTGTTTGGTGTCCAGTTCTAAAAATAATCTTGTCCCAAACAGCACGCAACAATTTAAAAGATAATGACATTGTGGATGATTACTGCGTGCATCGAAACGATTTTAAATACTTTTAATGCGGTCTCCTTTCATATGTCATTGTGTGTACATAAATTATCAATAAACGACTAAAATTAAAAAATTGTACGGTAGATTAAAATATATTTTTAGAAATATCTGTAAAGACGCTTGTTGGTCTTCCTGCGACCACGAACGCTGCAAAGCTTTCGAAACGCCAGGAAAACCAATTTAAATAATATACGCGATGTAATCCGGTTAAACTTGTTTTATTATAATGTTTTATTTAAATTTTAATGTAAAATGCATGGACGAATAAAAAAGCGGACGCAATCTTGCTAAACAATACGTGAAGCATCCATAATAAGACGGCTCGCTTAAAAGTATGGGCTGGCATGCACACATTCACATCCATAGTATGCCAAAAAGCTGCGATTACACAAAAAATCTAGTGTGATGGTGGTCATTGTTGCATTGTCACAAATAAAATAACAATATAAATCTAGTGTGTTAAAATGCTTTCGAAATGATAGTGGGTTTAGGAAAAAATTAAGTGCTTCAATCCTTGTATAGCGAGATTCCGTCCGCCTTTTTTATTCGTCCGAGGTAAAATGTTCGTATTTAAGGTGAATGCTACAGGGTAGCCCGCGAAATTCAAATTTTTTGGCGTTTTTTGCAAATTGTAGCTTTATTTCGCGTTGTATATCAGTCAAAATATGATTGGCGGAAATAATAACAAGATATCTACTGAATAATACTCATAAAAATTATTAACCTAGCTCTATTAGCTGTACTAGCTCGATAATGATTAATATAAACGGTTTCACTCACGTTATTATATAAAACTAGCTCGATAATATTAATTTACGACCAAATTATTGATTTTCGAGCTTGTAGAGCTTATAGAGCTAAGTTAATATTTTTTATGAGTATTATTATTTAGATATATTGTTACTATTTCCGCCAATCATATTTTTACCGACATACAACGTGAAATAAATCTACAATGTGCAAAAAACGCCAAAAAAATTGAATTTCGCGGGCTACCCTGTAGCATTCACCTTAAGTAAGTTGCTCGTTTCAAAATTTACAAACCATTTTTCAACTACATACTTGCTGTCAATCCGATTAAGTTGTATTTGGTACACGTATATGTAAACCCGATGACAATGCAATATTACAGTGCTCAGAAGCTTATCTGATGATGGGGCCGGAAGGTAGTCACAGTATCACCGCTAGTTAACTTGGACACACCAGCTTTAGGCTCGTTAGATTTGTCTCAATAAGTAGTTAAAGTCAAAAGGTGGTCACAGGATCTCCGCTGTGGTTGCTTGCTTTTTACATAACATAACATAACACCACGCCTGTATTTCCCCGAAGGGGTAGGCAGAGGTGTATAGTACACCCACATTTCGCCAGTTATGTTATAGTCCCATGTAATAGGGGGCGAGCCTATTCCCACTAGCCGGGCACAAATCCAGACTCCGGGCTGCTACTGAGAATTTCCTAAAGAAAAAACCCAATAAAACTTTGCCCGACCCGGGAATCGAACCCAAGACCCCACGATAAGCAGTCGCGCTTGCGACCACTAGACCAACGAGGCAGTCAACGAGGTTGCTTTTTGGCTATTATATAGCCAATATACCAAAAAATTATTCAGTCTTCGTGTCATAAAACATAATACCTATTGACTAATGAATGAATAATAGTATTATACGTGGGACACTCAGAAAGTTTTGCGAAACTAAAAAAAATTGTTCTATACGTACATATATTTTTATCAAATCTTTTCAAAGTACTTTCCACCAGCCTCTATACAAAGATTCATGCGCCTAAACCAGTTTTCAAAACACTTTTTCCAGTCCGCCGCAGACACCTCGTTTACAGCCTGCTCGAACGCAGCCAGCGCATCTTCCGGCGACGAAAATTGTATCCCTTTGAGCTGATTTTTTATTTTTGGGAATAAAAAGAAGTCACACGGTGCTAGATCAGGGCTGTAAGGAGGGTGACCCAGGAGTTTGACTGGCGTGCTGTCCAGGAAGTCCCTCGTTTTGAGTGCGGTGTGCGCAGGTGCATTGTCGTGGTGGAGCAGTAGTCCGCGGAGCCCTGTGTTTGGTCGCTTGTTGCTTATAACAGAGAAAACTTCTGGCAAACATTTGGTAGTATACCATTCGGCATTAATGCTTCTTTGATCCCGTAAGGGAATTGATACCAAGTGGCCAGTCAAATTAAAAAAGCTAGCGATCAAAATCTTACCCCCGCTTCTAGATCGCTTCACTTTGGTAGGCGTTGGCTCATTTTGAAACACCCAAACAGTCGACTGGCGCTTGGTTTCTGGGTCGTATTGATAAATCCAGGACTCATCACCTGTAACGATGTCGTAAACACGCCGAGACGAGTCTGCTTCAAATTTGTTAAGCATATCACGGCACCATTCCACCCGGGCCTGCTTCTGAGCATCGGTGAGGTTGTGCGGCACCCAGCGTGATACTATCCTCCTCACGCGAAGATGGCTGTGTAGAATCTCGTGAACGCTTCCCGATCCAATCTTCAATATGTGTTGAATCTCCTGATATGTAATTCGCCTATTGTCTTGGATTAAATTTTTCACTGCTAGCACGTTTTCTTCGGTAACAGCCGTCAAAGGGCGACCGCTTCTTTCGTCATCCCCCAAAGTTGGTCGACCGCGCTTGAATTCGTTATACCAACGATACACGGTTGCCTTGGAAGGGCCTTCATCCATGAATGCCATTTGAAGTCTATCGTACGATTCATCCGGTTTCAGGCGACACTTGAAATCGTATAAAATCATAGCTCTAAAATGTTCCCGGCGCAGATCCATATTTCAGTGAGACACAATACTTTGAATTAACTCGCAAAAAATGTGGAGGGAAATTTTGAAATTGGAACTTACTTATTTTTACTTATAAATAATCATATTTTCGAAAAACATTATAACTGGCCAGTCTCCCATATATAAAAACTTTTTTTCGCAATAATTTCTGAGGGGCCTGGTACTGTATATTTACCCTCTATTGATACCAAGCTTACTCAATTTTACGTCATGGGCGAATCCACGGAACATGGATTCTAGACCCGTCATCCGGTTATCTTTTTAACCGACTTCAAAAAGAAGAAGGTTATCAATTCGATACGTATGTATGTAATATTATTGGAACTGCAAAATATTAACATATTGTAATCTATTAGGGATTCCAAGCAAATGTACAAAATTTTATAGGTATATGTATGTATGTTTTTATGTTATGGGATGGTGTAACGAGCTAAAGGCCCATCTGATGTTAAACCTTTACCTTTGACCATAAGAACTGCAATACCACCTAGGCTGTTGCGTTAATGGTACCGCAAGTCGGTTCGCCAAATTGAGACATGAAGATGGAAATGAAATGATGATTGTAATTTCACCGGCACCCGTGCCCGTACCCGTTATGGTCTATGTGCCAAATTACATCCAAATCCATTCCGCCGTTTCAGCGTGACTGAAGGACAAACAAACAAACAAACATCCATACTTTCGCATTTGCATTAGTAGGATGATATCATCGAAACTTCACAGACGTGAGAAAAAAATATATTTTCAAAACTTATAATTTCAACTAGAGCCAGCTGATCACGGGGTCAACGGCCGCGCGATGGCCGTATAATTGTTTTACGTATTTAAAAACAATTGTAGTGTTATGATATCTGATATTTCTGTAAAAATACTATGTAAACCTACAACGTCACGCGTCCCGTGACTGGATCCCGTGATCAACTGACTTGAATGAAATGATGAGCTCTGAAAATCAATTTTATTCTTGTCCTATTGTCATTTTTATGTATATAGACGACTTAGCCCAAAGAATTGCCAAACTTAAGTGGCAGTGGGCCCACATTGCTCGCAGAACGGATGGCCGATGAGGCAGTAAAGTTCTGGAGTGGCGACCGCGTACTGGAAAGTGCATCGTGGGTAGGCCCCCCACAAGGTGGACCGACGACCTGGTAAAGGTCACGGGTGGTCGTGGAAATCCGCTGGGTGCGGAAAGCGCAGGACCGGTCGTTGTGGCGAAGCTTGGGGGAGACCTATGTCCAGCAGTGAACGTCTTTCGGCTGAAATGATGATGATGATGATGATTGTCATTATTAGTTATCGATACCCATCACGTCTGTGAAGTTTCGTCAACTAATTTGATTTAACCTTTTACAACGTGGAGATGACAATACGACAATAAATTAAAACACAGTTATTACTAGTCTATAAAAGCATTTTATACACATAAATAAGTTGTTTACCGAAATTTTTAAAAACGAAATTTTTAAACATTATAAAAATTGAAATAATAAACAACACTATTTGTAATGATTACCAATAGTGTTGTTTATTATTTCAATTGAGAAAGACAGTTTAAAATCATATGGAATCGCACAGATCCTAACCTAACCTAACCTAACCTAACGATCTTTGCCTAGAAAAATAGTTCTACATACAAAATTCATAAAATTAATTTCCTGTGGCTAAAATATTAACTGGATTAGATTGATTTTTTGTGTACAGTCAGAAAACGTGATATTCTGTTCGTGGTTTTATTTTATGTCGTATTGTCATATCCACTTTGTATACCTACTTGAAATTCTAACTATAACTTTTATATTTTACAGGATGGATCGTTAAAGGAGGAAATTCCGAATGGTGTAGAACACTGGAATACCGTGAAACGATTTGAGTTTTGTATAGACTTCCAAGTGGTATACATAGAAAATAGTACAAAAAAACCTCCCTTCAAACTACAACCCGTCGTGAGAGATGCCAAAGATTCTATAGAGGTTTCAGTCAAGAAATCCATATTTATTACAATAGGTTAGAGAATAAAAGATTAATACAAAACTAACAAGGGTTTCGCCCTAAACGCAGACCTCACGATAAACGTTTTGACGAACTAAATTGACACATTTCTATTATACAGAAAACAAAAACCCTGTGTGTAAAAATCGATATTCATACGTAATGACAGAAAGGAAGGTACTCCGGAAAATCCTGGGGCCGACAAAAACACAGCATGGTACGCTGAGAGTCCGGAAGAATGCCGAAATCGAATAGCTAGTGGATGAGCCTAATATCATTGGCGTAATCAAGGCGCAACGTTTGCGATGGCTCGGCCACGTCGAACGCATGGGGGAAGATCGAGGAGCCAAGAAAGCGTATCTGGGCCAACCAACCGGACGTAGACCAGTTGGTCGCCCCAGATATCGCTGGGGAGATGCTGTGGAGACTGATCTACGTGAGCTTCAAGCTACCAACTGGCGAGATATCGCGCAAGATCGAGGAAAGTGGAGAGTTCTCGTTTCGGAGGCCATGACTCACTTTGGGTCGCTGAGCCAGAGGAGTAATGACACAACTCATTTCGAAAAAATCTTCAATAAAAATATCCAAATAAAATATTAAATCATTATATTATTTGTAAATTGATAGTGATATAATCACTCTTAATAATGATTAAATTTGATTTATTTTTATTGAAGAGTTTTCCAAATGAGTTGAGAGAATGTCCTTACGTATGAATATCGATTCTGATAACGTAGCTCACAGGAAAAACAGGGTTTTTTTTGTTACATATTGTAAAAAAAGTTACACAGTTGTTATAAATCAGCTTTCTACCTGTCAATCCGAGGTTCACCCTTAATTTCTCCTAATTTGACTGGCCTAAAACATTATAAAGTAAATCTTATTTTTTGTTGAATATTGACCCTATTATACAGGTACAGAGTTCAAAGACTGGCTAGAAAGCGCTAGTGAGAAAATGCTTTTTTAGAGTTCCGTACCCGAAGGACGGGACCATATTACTTTCGCAACGATGTCCGTCCGTCCGTCCGTCTATCTGTCACAGGGATGTATCTTTGTAACGGTAATAGATAGCCAGTTGAAAATTCACAGAATATGTGTTACTATGGTACCTATCACTATCACGACAAAAACTAAAAATAAAAAAATACAAAAAAACCAAAGGAACCAAACCCCATACAAGAATCCTCTAAAAACATGCAATTTTATCAACGTTTTTGTTCCTGCTCTATCATCAAAACAGTAATACATACCAGCGTCAAACTTGGTTCGATATAATGCATACTATGTAGTTTATGTGGTTTAGTTTGGTTTTGTGTTGTGGCGATGCTTCGGGGAGGCCTATGTCCAGCAGTGGACGTCTTTCGGCTGAAATGATGATGATGATGATGATGTAGTTTAGGAACAAATAATAAAAATAGGGTAAACATAGACATTTGTACCTGCGTAAGAAAGAGATGCAAAAATTCATATTTCGCTCACGTTGCATTGTTTTTTGATGAACTCTCTTAAATTAAATAAGTTTCTTTGGGGTACCAGCAGGCGTAGCATGACCACTGTAGACAAAGCTTATTTCGACGGAAGAATAGACAAAATGACGTATTGTAGAAAGATTTCTTCCGTCCGTAGCATGCCGATGTCAATAATGAAGAAAATAAATGTTTCTATACTTCGATCGACACATGTCTACAACGTCGAGCATGACGAACATATTTTCTCTACTTTTGACAGTTAGGGGTAGACATGTTTCTCTTCAAATAGAAGAAATTAGTCTACATCTCATGAGACCTAGACAAAATTATTCTTTAGTTTTATTAGAACTAGATTCTTGTTAAATTGGTTTCATTGGAGTTTTTGAACAACAATAATAACATGGCGGGTTCCTATCGTCGCTATCTCCTTAGTTATTATCAAAAACTAGCCTTTGCCCGCGTGTAATTCGTAATAAGTATCGAATGACTACCGTGCATCCTTCGGGAACTGTGTCTTCCCGGGATAAAAAGGTTTCCTTTATGTTAATGCACAGTGCATACCCTATGGTCTATGTGCTAATCTTCATCCAAATCCGTTTGAACATGATTGAAGGACAAACAAACAAACATCCATACTTTTGCATTTATAATATTAGTAGGATTACATATAAGAAAATTTGCTGAATGCCCGCGGCTTCTTCGGCTTATCACAGAAAGCCTTATCGCGCATCCCTCGGGAACTGTTTATTTTCTCGGTACAAAAATAAAAAGAGTTTACTTTATTGTTTGCACGTTGCACGTCATAAAAATACTAATTTACTTTGTAATAGTGTTGCGACTCGAGTCCACTTTTACTCGAGTGACATCGAAAAAAAACGTACTCGAGTGAAAAAAATATCGACTCGAGTTCACTCGGACTCGATTCACTCGCTAACAGAATTGTGCTACCGAGAATTCCAAAAACAACAATGTATCAACGAAACTGCTTCGCAATGTGTGGATATGTTTATAACATAATACCCAACGACTTAAAAGAACTACCATACAAACAATTTATAAGGAAATTTAAAATATTTTTGTTAGAAAGAGGGTTTTATTCTGTCACGGATTTCCTAAAAATGGGTAAACAATTTGTGACTTTTTAAATTATATTATCAACAATTGAGATGTAAATTATACTGTAGACATGTAATTAGAAATAATGTGATATGACATGAATTATTATAAAATGGATGTAGATAAACTAATGTTAAAAATGAATTGCTAGATTTGAAAATGTATGTATACTGTAGCGTTAACCCGCTACGGATAAAAACTTTTTGCATTTTTTATTACTACCTTTTTTTGTAAATTCTTTATAAAAAATTCACTTGGCGTGTCATTTTTGAACTTCGATTTCTTAAATTTCTATCGTCAATTTTTTATTTTCAAAGCGCGTGATTGCAGATTTGGTAGCCATCAGAACTGGTTTTCTTCTTGTGTTCGTTCATTTACACCAAAATTTTGCTGATGTGATCATAATTGTCCGGTTTTACACCGTTGTTTGGTTATCCAGTCGGCTACATTTTGTACTTGTAAAAAGGTGTCGATGTCAGTTTGTTCTCTCCTGTTATTTTGACGTTCATATTAGTACACAAGCCGGGTTTCGGCTTCACCCCGTGGGACCAGCTGCATGGAGCCTGGTTTTGATCCGGCACCAAAGCAGTGTTGCTGAGGGTCCAGGACGGAAGATTTGAGGAAGAAAGAGCCAAATCTTCGTCGCTGTACTCCACCCAAATTGCCTTCCGGGAGTGCGAAATCCCTACCATCTTCACAAGGACAGCAGTTTATTTCAAGACCTCACTTTTATTTTCTTTTATAGTAGTGGTATATAGCAGCGTATTTTTTTCCTGTTTAGTTTTACATTTCTTGCCATCCGCGGTATATGATATTTTATTTTATGTAAGGGGACGGAAAAACGAAACGTTGCATGCAATCTTTTATTTTTTTTCGAGACAGTTTGTGTTTAGCTCGATTAACATCCCGGTCAATCTATATGTAAAATCTCGACTCTGCAGTGCCTTTTTTTTTCGAAGTATCTTTTTTTTACCCTTTTGTACATTTTTTTAAAACAATATTTCGACCCGTCATTTTTTACCTAAAATTAAACGTGTTTGTGATGTGAAAAGTGTTTTCTTCCATATTTTTTACGTTACAATACCTAGTGCTGTGTTAGACTACCCAACAATGTTTGCATGCCCTATTTTAGGCGGAATATTATGTACCAATACAATATATTTTTTTACCATCTATGTAACAATATTCACGCAAATAAAGAATTGAATTGAATTGAATCACTCACCAAATAACGTAATGTTATTTGGTTTTATGAACAGACCATATTTGCTCATTTTTATTAGCATATAATATTAATTTCTATATATAAATGTTGATTTTTGTAAGACTGGCGATGTATTGAAATAAAACTTCAAACTTGTCATTTTATTAAGCCTCAACTTATTGACAAAATGAAAAAAATAATGAATTCAAGTATTATGACAGGTGACTCGTTAGAGGCGAGTGATCGAGTGACTCGTGAACCACTCGAGTGACTCGACGGCTCGATCACTTGAGTAGTACTCGAGTAAAATTGTAAAATGACTCGAATGACACGTGTGGTAAAATCGGACTCAAGTCGCATCACTACTTTGTAAAACGCATCCTTCGACCTTGACATTCATGACTACAAAATGCGTATTGTTGTTGCTTTGAATTACGTACAAAATGTTTCAAAACTTATTCGATTCACCTTTTTTCTACATAACGAAACGTAATAATATGGTAGGATTTGGTAGAATTTGTACGGCACTAGCTACGTTCTCGTTGCTATGGAAAAAGATCTGTCACTTTGTCTACGTAGAAACCCGAGTCGACGGGTCGCCTCATGCTCGAGAAGAAGAGATATCTTGACGTAAAGAAAGAGCTTTGTCTACTCTTGGAAGAATAGACATAGAATTGGTCATGCTACGCCTACAGGTCGGTGAATGGTATGGAACCCTTACTGCGTGAGTCTGACTCGCACTTGGTCGGTTTTTTTTTCACTGATAACTAATATTTTTTATTACTGAAATCATCCATAAGTAACAAGTTTTGGCGTAGAGCCGTGTTCAGATTGACCTTGAGGACAAAATAGGTCGAATAATAACAGCGACTTTGCATGCCGTATTGTTAATCTATGACCAAAATTTTTTTTTTTAATTTTCATTCTCTATTAAAAAGGGGTTATTCGGGCGACTAATAAATTAAATGGCAACGTACAGTGGGCACTTAATAATCTGAACCGGCAGCGCTTTTATATTTAGGCAAATAATATATTTATCAGGCCCTAAAATTTATTGAGCTTGAAAAATATTCAAACACGGCATATTATATTATTGAGCATCTAATAAAATAAGACAAGCAATATGAAATTGTAGGTGGGCTGTTAAAATACTGACTTGGCGAGCAACATTATACTCAGGGTAACTCAGGTGACTTTAAATTTACTTTAGCTACTACATTTTTCCACATAAGAAAACGTTTTTGGGCATTCTTTTTCGAGCCACGATAAGAATAAAAAGAGTAACTTTAATAATTATTGTATCCTCAAATTTTATTACTTAACGTAGCGAGTAAACGTATGCCAAAAACCCAATTTCGCCACTTTTTCTATCAACAACGACAGCAAACTATAATTTACAGAGTTACCTGTTACCTGTTCTTCAATTATTAAAACCGTATTTTCGATAAATGATGTATTCAGCGAGTAATATTATTTTAACTGATGGGGGCGCCATTTGGCTGCTACATTACATGCGCTTTAAGAATTTTATTAAGTAAATAAACCATGTTGATGGACTCCAATAAGTCATTACTCAATGATCGAATCTGGGTTTTTGCGCCATATATTTCGTTGCATAATCCTTGAATGTCCTTATTATTTATCGTACACACAAAATTATATATACATTGATATTACAGTAGGAAAGCGAGCTTAACTCAGAAATAAGTTGATCAGCAAACCTTAGAGCGATAGAGAGATGTTGATATTAGAGGACAGAAACAAGTGTGCAACAGAAATTAAACCCACTTTACAATTTTCCGTAAATTGGCCTTAATACCAACAGTAATTCAATTTTGTTTAACTTAAATCTCGTATTTTTTCTACTGGACTGATTAAATTCTTATTTGTGCATAACATTTTCAGGAACGCTAATATCATGTTTCTTCTTGTTGCTGGTACTTGTGGTGTATTACTTACTGCGCCAGCTGCGTAACATTGAGGGCTTGGTAGTGATGGCTTACGTGTGGTCTCTCCTCATCACCTACCTATCTAAAGCTATAGTGGAGCTAAGTAACGAGTTTATGAATGAACAGAGCTGCAAGATAATATGTAAGTAATCGTGTTTTTACTTTGCTTGTAGGTAGGTACAACTGTCCCACCTCCGCCGCGCCGACAAGAAAGCTTCTGTCGATAGAAACTCAAGAAGAAGCTAATAAACTACTATTATACCTCGGAGGTAGACTGATAATAATTTAACTTTTAAATAACAGCGACATCTGTGTGTAAATATATTAACATAATTAAAAAAAGAATAATAACATGACAAAAAGGGAAAAATGCTCTTGAGGACGGAACCCACGTCCTGCAGTTTGTCAAGCAGACGCCAATTTTTTCCTGCTAATGGTTACTGCGAATTTTAGAAATATAATGAACCGGTCATAATTTTACTATGCGTGGAACGGGGCAGAGATGGCGTCAAACATAACATTTTCTAATTTAAGGAAGTTGCCAGTTGCCACCCCATGAAGAAGCTCGCTCAATAAACTTACTTTACGTTACTAACCCACAGACATAGTAAAAAATATAGACGAAGTGCTGCAAACAATCATAGTGAAGCCTACAAAAACCGTGCTCCTCCGTGTACAAACCAGTGCTCACGCAAATACATGCACCTGAAAGATGTTTGTTTTTGGCGATGCTTACTGGACGATGCCGCGACATGTATACTGAGAGCAGTGAGCACGGTTTGAGGTGCATGTTTGTGCGTGAGCGCTGTTTTATACATGGAGGAGCACGGTTTTATTGGCTTCACTATGATTGTTCGCAGCACTTCGTCTATATTTTTTTTGCTATGTCTGTGTACTAACGTAATGCAACCAGCGCTGATTTTCGGCAGTTACCCTATTGCTCATCCTTTTGACATAGTCCCTTCGTCGCCTTTTATATAACCTGGTAGAGAAGCGAGTTTCCTATTATAAGCCGTGGATTCACACGGTACTGACTTTGCAAATAAACAAACTATTATCTTTATTTTGGACCTAATGTAATCTTTTGTTGTTATTTTAGCTCCCATTATATACTTCACTGCACTTTCAAGTTTCTTCTGGTTGACTATCATGTCTTTCGACTTATGGTGGACATTGAGGTACGTGACTTTTGTTACAATACATAGATATAGTGAGTTAATATTTGGGCGCTACAGATGTTGAAGCGGTAGGAAAGGTGAAAATGAAAACTCTCCGGTCAAATCCATCCGACCAAACCCGCCGTGTATAGCAAGAAATCCCGAACTGAAGGCCCACCTGATGTTAACCGGTTACCTTTTCCCATATTTAGAGTGACCTTCAAGTCATCACAGCCTCTACTAGATTCTCAAGATAAGTTACAAGATTAGTAACGGTGGACTTGTGTTTTATTCAATTCAATTCATTTATTTCAGATAAATTACAATAAATTATAAATTATCCATATCAATAATAATAATAATTTATAAAACCATGCTGACTGTCATGCACTTATTGTGAATTTATCAAAAAACAAATGGCCATAATTAATTACACATAACCTAATATTGACTCAATAACCTAATATTGAGTCAATTTTAAAATAAGCAAGGGAGTGAGACAAGGAGACCCATTGTCACCGAAACTTTTCTCAGCCACTCTAGAACAAGCTTTCAGAAACCTCGACTGGAGTGGATACGGAATTAAAATAAACGGAGCAACGCTCAACCATTTGAGATTTGCTGATGATCTCATACTAATTACTAATAACCCGAACCACCTACAGGAAATGCTGGAACAGCTATTCAGAGAAAGTAACAAAGTAGGACTCCAAATGAATACATCAATAAAACTTTTTAACAAAAAATTGAACCGACGAAAACAGAAACTGAAAAGCGAAAAATAACTAATTATGAGTCGGCGCCAAACGAACTTTTAACAAGCATAGTGCGTGTAAGTTGGAAGTGGCCGAGCGGAGAACGCATTTTTGGAAAGTTATTGTTTATCGTTGAAAATCTCACGTTGTATTTGATGTGATGTTGTTTTTACTATTTATTTAAAGTAATTTAAGATCTTCGTTGATTGGTTGTTTGGCGCCGACTCATAATTAGTTATTTTTCGCTTTTCAGTTTCTGTTTTCGTCGGTTCAATTTTTTGTTAAAAAGTTTTATTTTTCATTTTTTTGTGGTTAAACTCTAAATCCAGGTCTCCATTATGTCGTAGTGTCTAGAACTATATTTATGTATGTCAAGTTTCAACAGAATCGGTTAACAGGTAAGAATTCAGTGGGTGAACAAACACTCATTTTTTTACTACCCTTAGGGGTGGATTTTGATTCTGAAATTTAAATGGGACCAACTTCAAGATATACCCTATCCAATAAAAAAAGAATCATCAAAATCGGACCACTCTGTAAAAAGTTATGCGTGGTCATACATAAAAAAATAAAAAAAAAAAAAAAAAAAAAAAAAAAAAATATACGCGTCGAATTGAGAACCTCCTCCTTTTTTTCGTCGGTTAAAAACGAAATTAATGACCAACCGCACAAAAGTACCGATCATAATTAATAACAACAACATTGAATATGTCGAAGAATACACCTACCTTGGCCAAATTATTTCTCCAAAACAACTAACCACCAAAGAAATACAAAATAGGATAAACTCTTCTTGGAAATAATACTGGTCTTTAAAAGAAATATTAAAAAACTCATCGGTACCCCTAAAACTAAAAAGGCACACATTCAACTCTTGTATTCTTCCTGTAATGACTTACGGCTGCCAAACATGGCCTATAACTTATGAAAATATAAAAAGGCTAGAAACATGCCAACATAATATGGAGTGAAGTATGCTAAACTTAAAAAAACCGGCCAAGAGCATGTCGGGCCATGCTCAGTATTATAGGGTTCCTTAAGTAGGTCTAATTACAAACGAATCAAATTGAATATTAATCATTGCTATTTTAGTTTTTGCAAACAGCGCCACCTAGCGCTAAATTTATGAAGCTAAATTTAAGAAGTGTGTTTCTTTTTGTAATTTTTTTAAATAGAAAGTAACTAAAGGAGCATTATTTGCTACGATCATTTTTCTCTAAGGTCAATGACCTATGAACTAGGACGTCTTAAGTATTTTTCAGTTTTCTCACTATAGCTCAAAAATATATAATCACATTATACTCAAAATAATTTTAAAAGAGAGATTTATAAAGGTCTATCAATGTTGAAGACTATAAGTTTCTACGTTGCATAGTTTAAAAATGGCAGGGGGGGACACATTGCAAGCCACTTTGGCGAACTGTGTTTCGCAGATGGTATACCTGATAAAAAAGTTGTGTATGAAACATTACCTTCATTTTAGTATTCAACGATACCCCACACGAGGGGGTGCAGCGAAAAAAATATTTTCATCCCCATTTCACATGTATGGGCGCCACCCTTAAAATACGTAATCAAGATTTTTTTATTCTTTTAAAATTGAGATCTATATCTATTCCATTTTTTGTCAAAATTTCATTTACTTATGTTTATAACTGTAGAAGTTATTAAGCGGTAAAGGATTAGGACAGACGGACAGACGGACAGACGGACAGACGGATAGACGGACAGACGGACAGACGGACGGACATGACGAAACTATAAGGGTTCCTTGTAGGACTACGGAACCCTAAAAAGAGAGATAAAGTAAAACTTAAACTTATAAGGAAAAAAACTAATATTGCAGACGTGACATACACAATAAAAAAATTAAAGTGTCAGTGGGCAGGTCATACAATCAGAAGCAGAATAGAGAAATGGGTCAAAAACGTTACTGAATGGTACCCGAGAGAGAGGAAACGGAAAAGAGGCAGATCGGCACGAAGATGGGAAGATGACCAGATGAAAACATCAGCAGGGGTGACATGGAGGAGGGAAGCTCACGACCGTGAAATATGGAGAGATCTGGGGGAGGCCTATCAACTCAACTCAGCCTATCGCAGTCCACTGCTGGACATAGGCCTCTCCCAAGTTGCGCCACAACGCTCGATCCTCTGCCTTCCGCATCCAGTCCCCCCCAGCCACGTTCTTCAGGTCGTCGGTCCACCTGGCAGGGGGGAGGCCTATGCTGGAAAGCAAAACAAACAAATTACCGATGTCGACAATACATAATATTTAATGTAAAATAGTTAACTAGTTTGTTAATAAAGGCTATTTGAATTGAATTGAATTGAACCTAATATTATATTATAGTGGAGAGGGCTATGCTCGTAGTGTCCCCGCGTGATCGAATCAGAAATGAGGAGATTCGCAAAGTAACCGACATAGCCCGAAGAATTGCCACCTGCACATTGAAATGGCAACCCTTTCAGATTTGTAATACATTGTGCGCAGTGGCATGCAATGGCGGACCCCCTTGACCGTACTACTTTTTTTAGGGGCACTTCCTAACATCACACCTAGCTTTCTGACTACATTTGCATCTATATGTCTCATCATCATCACCATCATTTCAGCCGAAAGACGTCCACTGTTGGACATATGCCTCCCCAAGCATCGCCACAACGACTGGTCCTGCGCTTTCCGCTTCCAGCGGATTACCACGACCTTCACCAGGTCGTCGGTGCACCTTGTGGGGGGCCTACCCACGCTGCGCTTTCCAGTACGCGGTCGCCACTCCAGAACTTTACTGCCCTATCGGCCATCCGTTCCGCGAGCAATGTGCCCCACCCACTGCCACTTAAGTTTAGCAATCTATACGTCTAGTATACTGAAAAGAGATTTCTTCTGAGACCCGAAACAGAAAATCGCGTGTAGCGAGGACGTGGCGCGGGCGTCTTGCGGGTATCTTGTCTTGCCTGTACATATATGAAGCATCGTGATTTAAAACATACTGCGGTTTTTTCGCAATGCCACATCCACGCCACATGCCATTCTATCTGTTTTACGCCTATGAATCTGCCTGTTATGAGTTTCAGTTTATCATTTTCTCTCCCGCAGAGGCCATCGTTTACACCGTGTAATTCACCGACGGGGTGAGATAGTGAAGTTCTTATGGTACTGTCTCTACGCCTGCGGAACACCATTCCTGATGACGGCAGGAGCCATAATATTGGACAACACAGACCTCACTAACTGGCCTGATATAGTCAAACCAGCCTTCCACGAGTGCTTACATAGTTGTGCGTATCCTAACCATATATTAGCCATGAAAATAAAATAAAAATACTTCTGTGAAAGCCTATAGATACGTAAAAACTCTCCTTTTTAGGGTTCCGAAGTCCTACAAGGAACCCTTATAGTTTCGTCATGTCCGTCCGTCTGTCCGTCTGTCCGTCTGCCCGTCTGTCCGTCTGTCCGTCTGTCCGTCTGTCCTAATCCTTTACAGCTTAATAACTTCTACAGTTATAAACATAAGTAAATGAAATTTTGTTAAAAAATAGTATACATATAGATCTCAATTTTAAAAGAATAAAAGAATCGTTTTTCCGTATTTTAGGGGTGGCGTCCATACATGTGAAATGGAGAAAAATAAAATTTTTTCGCTGCACCCTCTCGTGTGGGATATCATTGAATAGGTCTACTAAAATGAAGGTAATGTTTGATACACCACTTTTTTATCAGGTGTACCATCTGCGAAATATAGCCCGCCAAAGTGGCTTGCAATGTGTCCCCCCCCCTGCCATTTCTAAACTATGCAATGTAGAAACTTAAAATCTTCCACATTGATAGACCTTTGTGAAAACTCTCTTTTAAAATTATTTCGAGTATAATGTGATTATATTTTTTTGAGTTACAGAGAGAAAACTGAAAAATACTTAAAACGTCCTAGTTCAAAGGTCATTGACCTTAGAGAAAAATTATCATAGCAAATAATGCTCCTTTAGCTACTTTCTATTTGAAAAAATCACAAAAAGTAACTTTGAAATGACAAACATCTTAAATTTGGCTTCTTGAATTTAACCCTAGATGGCGCTACTAACAACACGCTCTGAGTCGGGAATGCTGCCGATTATTACAAAAACTAAAATAGCCATGATTAATATTCGATTTGATTCGTTTGTAATTACACCTACTTAAGGAACCCTATAATACTGAGCATGGCCCGACATGCTCTTGGCCGGTTTTAACTAAACGTTTTGGCCGAAACTTGTATACCTAGTACTTTTTTCTTATTTGCAAGGAAACAATACACAAATTCATTCGACAGTAGTCGTGCCAATGCGCTCGCGCACGTTTCTTGTTCCATTTTCAAAAGTTAATAAATGCGCATTCATCCTTTAAAATAATAAATATCGTGTACCTAAAAACACCGAATTTATGTAAGTGAAAACTGTCCACCAATTTCTATTATTTATGTCGTGTTGGAAATTGCTGGCGTATTAATTCATTGTGTACGGAAAAAAGCCGATTGATATACCTATACTTTTTTTAAATAAAGAAGGAATTTCCGAGCAAGTGGGAGAAAATAAAATTATGAATCCCTATTTAGTTTTTTTTTTAATTTTACCATAATATACCGATTAACTTTATGGCCACACGCATTCTGCTGTCGACATAAATATTGATACATGCACCTAAAGTGGATTTTTGAAATGATTGTCAATTTTCAGCCGCGTTGGATTTATACTTACACATACCTATAGCAATTATTACCGGCGCAAATATTATAATGTTCCTTATGACCGCTTACAACATTTGGAAAGTCAAGAGTGGTGTTACTGATTCTCAAGATTCCAGAAGAAGCAAGAAAGACACATATAGGTACGTCAATTACTTCTACTACACCGTACAGTACAGTACAGTACACCGGCTACAGCACCGTAGACCACATCCATACTGTTCGGCAGATCATACAGAAGACTGAAGAGTACAATCAGCCGCTGTGTATGGCATTCGTGGACTACGAGAAGGCCTTCGACTCTATCGAAACTTGGGCAGTTCTGGATGCTCTTCAGCGATGTCACATTGATGAGCGGTATATAGAGATGCTGAGATGCCTGTACAACGCTGCTACCATGACTGTTCAGCTCCAGGACCAGAAGACGAAGCCAATCCAACTGCGCAGAGGGGTGAGACAAGGGGATGTAATATCCCCGAAATTGTTCACTAACGCGTTGGAGGACGTCTTCAAGACGCTGGACTGGACTGGACAGGGTATCAACGTTAACGGCGAGAACATCTCACATCTCCGTTTTGCCGATGACATCGTTGTAATGGCTGAGTCGCTGGAACAACTCGGCGAAATGCTGCACAGCTTAAACGGAGCCTCTCGACGTGTCGGTCTCGGCATGAATCTGGACAAGACTAAAGTCATGTTCAATATGCATGTCATGCCGAGGCCAATATTCGTCGAAGGGTCGGCACTCGAAGTTGTAACGGAATACGTCTACCTAGGGCAGGCAATTCAGCTTGGTAGACACAACTTCGAGAAAGAAGCCAACAGAAGGATCCGTCTGGGCTGGGCAGCATTTGGCAAACTTCGCCGAGTCTTCTCGTCGCCTATACCGCAAAGTTTGAAGACAAAGGTCTTCAACCAGTGCGTCCTGCCAGTCATGACTTACGGTGCCGAGACGTGGACACTGACAGTTGGGCTAGTCCACAAATTTAAAGTCGCTCAGCGAGCTATGGAGCGAGCTATGCTTGGAGTTTCTTTGAAGGATAAAATCCGTAACGAGATTATCCGGAGAAGAACCGGGGTGACCGACATAGCTTGTAGGATCAGTAAGCTGAAGTGGCAGTGGGCTGGCCATGTCTGTCGAAGGACCGATGGCCGTTGGAGCAGACGAGTCCTTGAGTGGAGACCGCGTATCGGCAAACGCAGCGTAGGGCGCCCCCCTGCCAGGTGGACCGATGACCTAAAGAACGTGGCTGGGGGGGACTGGATGCGGAAGGCAGAGGACCGAGCTTTGTGGCGCAACTTGGGAGAGGCCTATGTCCAGCAGTGGACTGCGATAGGCTGAGTTGAATTACTTCTGGAAAATAAGTAGGTACCAATATAATCGACGAAACATTCGAGAGGGTGACGCTTCATTATTTGTCTTCTATGTAACTACATAGTGGAATTGGGTAAAAACCTGTAAATGACAATTTATGTAAGCTCCTACATTATTAATCTGAAATATTTGAAGTGGTGAATCTACTCATCATAACAAACAACATATACTATGGGACCAACCCTGAAATCGCGAAAAAAAAACACTGCCAATCAATCGTTGTGGCGATTCTTGGGGGAGGTCTATGTCGAGCAGTGGATGTCTTTCAGCTGAAATGATGATGATGATGATTATCAAATCAACGCATGAAATATATTGTACTAACATCTAACAAAGATTTAGTTTATTATTGTTAGTCAACCTTATACATTGCCTAAATGGTATTGCAAATTGCGTTCCTCAAACTGAGACTTGAAAATAGAAAGTGAAATGTGATTGTAATTTCACCCGTACCCTTCACACCGGAACAAAGCAATTAAAATTTACCATTTGGAGTCATAAATAGTTTTATTTTTATTTTTATAGTATAGGATTGCGAAACGAGCTAAAGGCCCACCTGATGTTAAGCGGTTACTTTTGCTCATAACAACTGCAATACCTAGACTGTTGCCTAAATGGTACCGCAAGTCGGTTCGCCAGACTGAGACATGAAGATGGAAAGTCTCATGTGATTATAATTTCACCGGCACCCGTACCCTTCAGACCGAAACACAGCAATGCAAGCATCACTATTTGGCGGAGAAGAAGTACTTCCCCGGACGAGCTCGTTCACAAAGGAGCTCTACTACTACTAATACAATAGTAATACCTACAATCTTTTATAGAGTGTTCAAATTGAGATTTAAAGTGCATTTAATGTATTTTTAGATTCGTCATATACTTAAAGTTAGCGGTTATGATGGGAGTGAGTTGGTGCCTGGAGGTCATCCCTGTCGGAGAATCATTAACATGGTTCATCGTATGCGACTTGTATAATGTCCTCATTGGTGTCGCCATATTCTTCTTGTTCGTGTTCAAGAAGAGAATTTTGCTCATGCTTTGCAAGAGGTGAGTTGTCAAATCAGTATGAACTATGAGCAAACCACACAAGTGATTCCTAGGCAAGGACGTCATCAAGACGGCAACTTCAGGGGAGCAAATTTCATAAGCCTATAAGATAAACTGGAGATGGTATATGGATGACCTCAACATCAAATTCACACAGGAATTCAGACAGAAATGTGAGTCATGAAACTCACATAGGAAAAAGGTACCCTGGTTCTCGCCTACAGGATACATGAGTGCAGGGTGTATCGTCACCGAATTTTCGTGGAAAGTATCAGGGTGATAGTAATTCGTAATGTAAGTGTAAAAAATTTAGAAAATGACTTCAAGCAAAGTGCTCCCAATTCTGCTAAACAGATTTTTTTCCAAGCCTTTGCGAATCTTGACCATATCTGTAACATTTTGGATAGCTTCTAAAATGAGGATTTTATTCCTGTTATTTCCCAACCAGCAAAGTAGTCCGTTAAGAAATGCATTATTCACTGAAAATATAAAAGAAATTTAACATCGTTTTTTACTTTTTACAACGTAAGTCCCGCGTTTTTTTATAAACTGGTTGCTGTGTATATGCTAATGCTGTGTCTATGCCAATGTTTGTGAATCTTCAGACGATGATAATGATAATGCAGAGTGATAGGATTATTATTTTGCGGAATATGCCTCGACAATCAAGTGGTTTAATCTAAGATGTACCAAGGAACCCTATTTTTAACATGGCTGCCGATGGCTGTCACTGCTGTGCACTAATTAAGCCTATAGTAAGCACGTAGGTACCTTTTATACGTTAATAGCAACATTGGAGACATTACCATATTTTAATTGATTTTAATTTAATAAATATTGAAAATCAAGGGGGGGGGGCATTAAATTTTTAAAAAAAAATACTAACTACTTTATAATAAAATTTTAGTCGCAAGTAAAATTTACTGTCTATCTAAGATAACACTGATTTTACAAGTCGTGAGCGCCATATTGCTAATAGTAATATCAATTTACTTACCAAGAAATTATCCTTAATTTTATTTCACATCAAACCCACAATCTATACAAGAAATTGACACTAAACTAAACTGTACTATAAAAGATCCCCGATCTCTACTATAGTACAAAAAAGTCCATTAATAGAGTCGTGTTGGCTTTTTTGTAACTGTTTTGTGATAAAAGCGCCACAAAATCACTGTTAAAACCTTGAAAAGACTTTTACGACATTATTATAGTACAAGTATAGTACTAACTTGTGATGTATGGCGCTACAATAACTTGGCTTTGTCACAAAATTGCGATGTAACTGCGCCAAAACCTGCCTGGGTAAACGTTTACATCATTGTTATAGGACATATTTGATACACTAAGGGCTAGTTTTTCAATATTCTGATAACTTTTAACTGAGGAATAAATGTGACGTTTTGACAGTTGTGGTATAGAAAATCTGTCAAAACGTCACATTTATTCCTCAGTTAAAAGTTATCAGACTATTGAAAAACTAGCCCTAAATAATTTGTCCGAAAACGTTCTCTCGATTGCTATAGTACACATTTTTGCTGGTTGGGATATACTATACCAACTATCATACATTTTTTTCTAGTCATTGTCTGCAATGGGTACTTAAATAATTTTGTTTTGTAACTAATGATTTATGACCATTTATTCAAATCACTAAGTTGTGTGAAGCCAACTTTGTTGTTTTAAAATATTTTTATAAAATTATATTTAGCAGTTTTTTTTATTGCTTCGTTGAGCAAAACTAATATTACGCTGAAAAATATCTGGTTTTAAAACATTTATTTATTAAATAAGGGTGCTTTAGTATTTTTTGTTTTTGGAACCACATCCTAGATAATTTGCCCATCAGAAAAATTGCACATGGTAGTCGTTCAAAAACATTTTTTTTTTGCTGTGGTAATCAGGGTCCATTTCATCGCTAATACAAGGTTTTTAATCAATGTTTTTTTCAGGCTTAACATAGAGAATGAATATGTCCTAAAACTGCAGCCATCTAAAAATGGAACGACGAGAACTACGGGGTATTCATCGACCTTTAAGAGCTCTAAAACACAAGGCCAAGAGGGTACAGTACAATTTTCTACTACTGAAGGGCCAAAATTGGCCGAGGACGACGAAACACGCGACGCAAAATAACTTTCATCAATGAAAAAGTTCAATCCAAATTGAATTCAAATATATTAATAATGATTATAGTACATTATGACACAAAATTTTAGCTAAGTTGGTCGAGACTCGAGACTGAATTGCAGCCCGAGCCGAAGGCGAGCGCGTAATGGAGCCGAGAGTATAATTACCAATGCTCACGCTTTTCATACGTATTTCAACACACGTGTGAGAACATATTTTAGACAAATACTAAATTTGTGAAAAATGGCGCGCGGATTTCTTTATTCATGAATATTTTTGTATTTATAACAAACTCAGATAACAAATTAATTTGTAGACAATGGTGCCGATTCTCTTGTCACAAAAATCTCTAAACTAGACTAAAAATCACCTAAATTTAGTTTAGTCCTGTCAAACGACGTTTTCTATTCTGAAATTCATTTTAAAACTAATTTTTGGTTTGACAGGACCAAAATTAGTTTAGTTATTCAACTTAGTAGAAATTGACATTTTGCTATTCTGTAATTGACGTTTTTCACCTAATATTAGAAATGTCAACCTAAATCTGACTATTTTTAGAAGGCATCAAAATACATGTCGACTATAATTAGTTATCAATAACTAAAATTACAAAGCTTATTTTATTCATTTTTATAGTTTTTAGGTAGTTTAAAATAAATAATGGATGCCTACTATGTGGTTGCAGCTGTTGTAGATTCAGCAGAAAGGTAAATTGTTCATAGAAATATACAATGAAATTTATAATTTCGATAAGAAGAGGTACCTATATAATCAAAGGATAAGAAGTGATTTTTGTGTTGAACAAAACATCTATTTGTAAATATTATCCATAAACTTATTTTACTGTAAGTTTATGATTTTATCACAGTTATATATCGTGACTTATAATTTGTTCCTATAGCTTAATTCGTAACAGTCTAGTCTGTTTCACTTAAATTCCAGTGTTCCGCCGGCAATCAAACAAAAAAAATTCTGAAAGTTCTGAAACCAAATTAGAAATTACCCGTTTTGTGTTATAGTATTTTTTACAATAAGTATTGAAATAAATTATAACGTTACGTTTTTGTTTATCTTTTTTTTCCTTTAATATATTACAAACATAGAATAATAACTTATGTCTTAGGCTTATATTCAGAGACGAATCTACGCGTGAACTCATGCTTCCAACTGTCAAAATACAGTACTATTTCGTTCGTCGTCTTAATATAAGCCTAAAAATCGACGTATTCTACAATCCAATTGGACGTCGCAGTTTAAAGTGACATTCAATTATATCATTTTATGCTATTAATATGTGTCCCTAAAAAGCCTGAATTCACAAATTTTCCCTCTTTTGGGGAGAAAGTCTCCATGTTGGTAATCCTGCGTGGTACTTTTTAGCTTCTAATCAAAGACATTTCATTAAATTTTTTTTTAGTATAAGTAACTCTATGATTCTAATTTATTCAACTTTTTTGAGAAATTTCGTGTCCCGGGTGCTAGAACTTTTTAACCACGTATTTAAAAAGGGAAATTCCAGCTTTTTAAATTAAAGAAATAGTTTATTATTGTGATTGCCCATGGAATTCAAAGGTCCTTGCGTTTTTTGCAAATAGCTCTGTTTCTCGTTGTTTAAGATATACAATATGATACGCTGCAATAATAACAATATATCTCCTTTGATAGGTACTCTTAGGCCCGTATTACAGAAGGTTCCTCAAGTACAGTTTAAACTCCAATCACCTGATCACTACTTTAAGGATAGAATCGTTACATGAGTATCGGTCTTATTCCAGAACGGTACCTAATTATAAACTTTAATTCAACAACATAACACACGAATTTGACCTGAATTAAAATAGAAATCTCTACTCAAGCGTAGTCTGGACCAAACTAGAGTGATTGATTACAGATCAAATCTCTGCTCAAATACCGAAACAGGTGACGGTATAAAATAAAGCTAAACTCAGCTGAACCGTGATCAATAAATCTCTGCTTGAGGAACGTTCTAAAATCAAAGCTCAACTCAAAACTAGTTTTAAACAGTGAACAACGCTTGAGTATCGTTCTGTAATACGGGCCGTAGAAAATAATAACCTAGCTCTTTAATCTGATCACATTATTCCAATTTATATATTTTATTGAAAATATAAAACAAAAATGTACTTTATTTCGTGACATGATTTTTTCTTCTTAATTTTAATGATAAACTAATAATTCCAAATATAATTATTATTTAATTTAATGTTTTTGTGAACTTTCGGTCATTCCATTCACTCTTTAATAATTTTTTTAAGATGTACTGGTAACACCGCCAATTCAACTTAGATGCGTCAAACTCAATTATTAGAGCTGTCAACAAGTTTTCTAAAATAAGAAAAAGATAAACACAGAATAAGTTTTATGATTTTCTAAACTAAAATTTGTAAATTTTAGTTATAGTTAGGTTTAGGTGGGTGTACAAGAGAATCGGCACCAATGATAAATAATTTCATGAAATTATTTTTTTTATCGTTTTTTAACACATTAATCATTATCACAGTTTATTTATTTATTCACAAATATGTTTACTATGTTTTTTACATAAAAACTGCTGGAAAGTCGTCTTTCGAGCCTCGTTCTAACCAACTAGAATGAAGATGTTATAAATTGACTCATAGATTAGCCAATCAGTCGGTATAAACAAACTAGGATTTTTACAGTAATCCTGATAATAGCTCGAAAAAACGAAAATCTTTCTGTGATTCCAATTATCCGGTATTTTGCAATCATCCTAGGATTTTTGCAAAGATTTGATCTGTCTGATCATCATACGACATATAAAATACGCAGAAGCTCATGAACACAGGCTTCATCATCACGTGAACATCGAGGCAATACAGCTCCTCGACAACACGGATTTAACAAGAAGACTCAAAAGGAAAGAACCCTTTGAGTTAGTTATGAGTAGTTAGTGAGAGTGCAAAACAATAAGTGCTAAAAAGAACACATGAACAAAGTGTCTTCACCTTAATTAGAAATTAAGGAAAATGTTTATAGGACGCATTCTTAGAATTTTAATTGTTTAGAAGTTTAAGTTAAAATTAAATTACTTATCAGCCTTAACCGCTAGATTGTAATATAAATAAAACAGGCGCTTTATCAATAATAAAATAAAATAAAAACCTACGACATATATTATATCCCTTCTTTTGTATGTGTTTCAGTTGTGTTATATAAATGTTTTAGGGTTCCATAGTCCTACAAGGAACCCTTATAGTTTCGTCATGTCCGTCCGTCTGTCCGTCTGTCGGTCTGTCCTAATCCTTTACAGCTTAATAACTTCTACAGTTATAAACATAAGTAAATGAAATTTTGCTAAAAATAGTCTAAATATAGATCTCAATTTTAAACGAATAAAAAAATCGTGATTACGTATTTTAGGGGTGGCGCCCATACATGTGAAATGGGGATGAAAATTTTTGTTTCGCTGCACCCCCTTGTGTGGGGTATCATTGAATAGGTCTACTAAAATGAAGGTAATGTTTCATACATAACATTTTTCCAGGTGTACCATCTGCGAAATATAGCCCGCCAAAATGGCTTGCAATGTCCCCCCCCCCAGCCATTTCTAAACTATGCAACGTAGAAACTTATAATCTTCCACATTGACACACACCTTTGTAAAAACTCTCCTTTATAATTATTTTGAGTATAATTTGATAATAAATTTTTGAGTTATAGAGGGAAAGCTGAAAAATACTTAAAACGTCCTAGTTCAAAGGTCATTGACCTTAGAGAAAAATGATCTAGCAAATAATGCTCCTTTAGGTACTTTCTATTTAAAAAAATTACAAAAATTAACTTTGTGTTATATTGAAATGACAAACTTCTTAAATTTGGCACTGTACAGCGCCATCTAGCGGCGGCTACTAACAACACTATCTGAGTCGCTAATGCTGCCGTCTATTGCAAAAACTACAATTGCCATGATTAATATTCGATTTGATTTGTTTGTAACACCTAGGAACCCTATAATACTGAGCATGGCCCGACATGCTCTTGTTGCTTTCTTTCTTTATTTTTTCTTTAAAGTTTTTCAGCGTGTATAATATTGTTAATGTTTAGGAATAATGTCATATTAATCATAATTATTGTATCGTCATCAGCTACATGTATGTTACAAGATATTTTTTAAATTGTAAATTTCATTCTGTTGAGATAATATATCAGTAACTGTCTTACTTGTAAGATTAGTATTGCACATTATATATTTAACTACATTATCTGTTGTTCTAATTTTTTTTTTTTTTTTGTATTTTTTGGTCATTGTGTTTTGTTTTGGATGCATATCTGGAAATAAACGATTTAATTTTTTATTTAGTGCCTAGCTCAGTTAGTGCACTTATGAATCATGAGCAAAATGTATTAGATCGATCTCTAAATTAAGGGAAGGGCAAATTTAAGGAGGGTGAGGGAGGGGCTAAGAGGAAAGTTGAGGGAAGGGGGAATGACGAAATTAAGAGGGGATGAGTGATAAGGGTTGTAGGAAAGCTGGGAATTTGTTTTTCACGTGTGGAACTAGAATTAACTAGATGATACAATAACCCCTTAAGAGTTTATCAGTTACTTCAATAACACGTTGTATAATATATTATATTTAAAGCAGTGATGCCTATAATAGTGGTTGAATGCTTGCCTTCCATGCAGGAGGGTGTGAGTTCGATCCCGGCACGTAACTCTGACTTTTCGAATTCATGTACGGATCTGAATCCGATTATTACTTGCTTTAACGGTGGAGGAAAACATCATGTAGAAACCTGCACACCTGAAAGTGCTCCATACAGTTCTCAATGATGTGTGTAGTCTACCAACCCGCACTAGGCCAGCGTGGTGGACTATAAGGCCTTAGCCTTCTCGTACTGAGAAGAGGCCTGTGCCCAGCAGTGGGACACTAATGAGCTGCCGGGTTATGTTACGTACGCGGGCCACGTGCGGTAGTACAGGACAGACGTACGGACGGGAGTCGGGATCGATAGAGACAGAGATGCTCAGTCCCCCTAGCCAAGTTGAGAATCGAATGACTTTTTCGTTGAGATATGTCATTCCCATACATTTTGATTGTTTTCTATTAGCGTAGACGGTTGTAGATTGTCAATTTGGCTAGGGGGGCAAGGCCATTGACGCTTATCTATGCCTTAATATTTAGTGTTTTTATAATTAATTAATCCGTATTAGAATTAATGTAGTGTATTATGAATATTTTGACTCAAAAATACAATTTTTTTCTGACAATTTTGACTTTGGAATTGGATTGGGCCGATCCTAATTATTTTCAGTAGTAACCGCACAGGCAGGATAAAAGACATGTAAAATTATTTGTAATACGATAACGTTCAACTATATTGGAATATTGATAATATTTCAGTATTATAGTGACCAGTAACCAGAAAAAGTCGTTTTGAATCGGTTTAATTCAATAAGTTATGATAAAATGCTGCTTTTTATTGTAGCTGTATCATTTCTTTTAATATTAAGTGGTGCAAAAAGTGAAGATATTGACAACAAAGCCGTGTGTAAAAATGACTACAGAGATATGAATAACGCATCCATTGATATTACGAAATATTGTCGAAATAAATTGTGTATAGCAAAATGCTGCGGTGCAGGCGAAATTTTGAACATACATAATAAATGCAAAAATGCATCAACAACAAAAGGTTATTCACGAGACAACTTTACCCAAATACCTGTACATTTATGGGATGGATCGGCAAAAAAATCAAAAAAGAATTTAAATGATTTTCTTCTTGTTCAAAATCGAAGAACGACCAACCCTAGTTGCACTTACCCGTTAGAGAACAAATATTTTATTCTAGAGGTAACTATCGTTTTTTTTATATATAATTACTATGAATTATTGTTTACATTTTGAGGGGCTTGTAGCGAAGCAACGACTGCGTGGATTGTACGATCTGCAAGGTTAAGCTGCACTTGCCGCGGCCAGTCTGTGGATGGGTGACCGTTTCGTTACACATCGAAACCCCTACGTGCCTCGGAGAGCACGTTAAGCTGTCGGTCCCGGTTGTCATACAAATATCTATGGCAATCGTTACGGGTAGTCAGAAGCCTGAAAGTCTGACAACTGGTCTAACCTCCGAATGTCAGTATTACCCAGTAACTGGGTTGCAGGGGTCTGATGGCAGTCGCTCCGTGTAAAATACTGATGTTCAGCGGCATATGGCTAGACTGGAAGCCGACCCCAATATAATTGGGAAAAGGCTCGGAGGATAATATTGTTTACATTTATTACTTGGACGAATAAAAATGTGTGCGTGCCAGCCCATACTTTTAAGCGAGCCGTCTTACTATGGGTGCTAAACTTTTTCTTCAAGCGAGATTCCGTGCGCCTTTTTTAATTCGTCCGAGATTTACTACAAGACTTTTCCCGGGTATTATTCGTCTTATCACAGAAAGACTTGTCGCGCATCTCTCGGGAACTGTTTATTTTCCCGAGATAAAAAGTAGTCGGATTTGGGTCAACACCCAAATCCGTTTCGAACCGTTTCAGTGTGATTCTGTGTGATTGAGTAACAAATATCCAAACACCTTCATAAACTCTCACGTTTATGACATTCGTAGGAAGGAAGTAGGGTCGTAATTCTTATCATCTGTGTATTACAAATACATACAAAACTCAGTTACGTTTGGAAATTCAATTCTTTCAGTAATGTGCTCCAAAATTCGTTTAGATTTTTTTTATTTTTTTTAGGGTTCCACACCCAAAGGGTGCAAACGGGACCCTATTACTCTCGCTACGCTGTCCATCCGTCTGTCTGTCACAGGGCTGTATCTTTGTAACGGTAATAGATAACCAGTTGAAATTTTCACAGAATATGTGTTACTATGGTGTCTATCACGATAAATACTAAAAATAAAAAAGTCTAAAACCAAAGGGGGTCTCCATACAAGAAACCTCGAAAGACATGCATTTTTTTCAACGTTTTTGTCCCTGTTCTATCTTCAAAATGGTAATAAATACCAGCGTCAAACATGATCTGCCCCCATAGCCAATTATATATCTACAATTAACGTCAACGCTATGAATGGAATGACATATCTGAACGAAAAAGTCATTCGTTCAGATATATCATTCCATACATTTAGATTTTTTTGCGTTAACGATTGTAGATTATCAACTTGTCTAGGGGGGCTGATTATAGTGCATACTTTGTAGTTTAGCAACAAATACTAAAAACAGGACAATCATAGACATATGTGGTGGTACCTACTTAAGAAAAAGATGCAAAAATTCACATTTCGCGTAGGTACGTTCGTTGATGTCTTTTGATAAACTCTCGTAAATTAAATCAGTTTCTATGGGGTATCAGGTCGATGGGTGGTACGGAACCCTTACTGCGTGAGTCCGACTCACACTTGGCCGGTGTTTATTTAATGACTGTTACAAGCAAATAATTTATTTTAGTTAATTTGTATAATTATGTTAGTTTTCTCTCTGCCTGTGGTCCAAGGGAAAACCCTTGTTAAAGGACATGTCCAGCTATCAGTCTGCAGTATTAGTGTGGGAATTTCTATACCATGTAGTCACACTATGTGAGTACATTTAAACAAAATTTGAGCTCGATTCATAAAGCGGTATGGCCATGGTGACTAGAAATGTTATAAATGGTCGCAAAATTCTTGAAAAACAAAAGAACAAATATAATTTCTAAACGGTAGATATAGAAATTCCCCACACTAATGCTGCAAACTGATAGCTAGACATGTCCTCTAACAAGGGTTTTCCCTTGGACCACAGGAAGAGGGAAATCTGTATACTTCAATATATGTATTATAATAATAATAACGGCGCGTATTGTTAGGATGTTCCTTTCTCTGGAGCCCTGACCGCCGCCGGTAGCTTGGTCCCTGTACCCGATACCGGTGGGCCACTATTTTTTATATCTTTAAATGTTTTTTTTTGTTTTGTAGAAATATTTAAAAATATAATTGATATGTTGAATTACTGTAATAAAGGAAATAATAATATATAGTAGCTATGTAGTCGGCATGGTGCATACATGGTGTCCAAATAAGAACTAAACAACATATAGAAGTTTTTAAACTTTCGCGAATTTCACTCATATTGAACTAAGTTTACGGGACTTATCGCGCACGTGGTCACGAGCAGACACTGCTCGTGACCACGGCCAATGCAACTTGACCGAAACGGCGAGGTTAGTCAAAATGTTTATTATATTTTGATTTAATTGTGCGCGACAAGTCCCGTAAACTTAGTTCATTATAAACAACATATCATATAAAATGAATACTGTAATAAATGAAAAATAATGAATATTTTCCCAAAAATACTTTATTTAGGTTTGGTAATTACAATATAATACAATACACATAATTTTCATTGCACCCAAAAACATAATCAAATAAATGACTTATATACCTAGAAGATTTTGTACGAGCGATCATATCCCTCAAGGCTATTTCTTCCAGACAACCGTAGGATGGACAATATGGGTAAGTAATAAAAAAATTTGTTAACCAAAGCAAAAAACCCGACAGCGTGTAAAAAACTGAAAAGATGCACACAAGAAATATACATACCTACATAGTTATATTACTATGTGTAATCACGCAGTCGGAGGCTACCTATGAACCACGACCATGGCTGTCTTGTTGTGGCAATTTTTTTTTTTTTTTTTTCTATATAGGTAATTCACAAACTGGCCAAAAACATATTACGTAGGTATAGCTTCCGACTTTGTGTTCTGATTCAGTACTTATACAATTCCATATAATTGTAATAACACATGTGTATATGACTTGTTTGTATCTTTTCAGTTTTTTACACGCAGTCGGGTTTTTTTTAGTTTTGTCAATTTTTTTTTACTGCACTAGGGAAGTATCAACGACTTTTTTTGAAAAGTCACTGTTCACGCACGATAGCAGTTTGTTCTGGTAGAGGACATCTCTATAAACAAAATTCACTACGACAGCCAACCTCTAAATCAAACCACGTCGAAGTACAGGTGATAAAATGTTTAAAGAAAAACGTTTTACCAAATTACGATGAGAGCTGGGTGTCTCTTAAAAAGTCGCTGTGGAATTACAATAGCAGTACACGGGTAGGCAACATAATATCACAATATTAAAAGTCACTGTGCAAGTAAAGCTTTTAAAAGAAACCATGTCGAGTAATAGGTTATCTGTTTTCATACATAGATGACTTTGCCTCACAAAAACACATTTAATAAAATACCTCGGTCTAACTCTCGACCAAAATCTCAACTGGGAGGAGCATATCATTACTTTGACCTCTAGAGTCAAAAAAAAAATTTTATATTTAAAAAAGTTCGTCATTTTTGTAACATCAAAATTATATTGAATATTTATTATGCGTTGTGCCAGTCCATCATCACCTATTGCATCCCTATATGGGGAGGGGCTTTAAAATTAGCAATTATAAATTTAGAATGGGCGCAATGTGCAATATTAAAGGTTAAGGTTACTTTTAAAATATTTAAATGCCCTAAAACTACTCGATTATGAAAATACAGAAAATCTTCTTATAATAAAACAAAGTTTACCCGGATTATATCGCGTATATAATTTAAATTGGTGTTCCTGACGTTTCGAAAGCTTTGCAGCATTTCGTGGTCGCAGGTAGACTAAGATGACAAGCGTCTTTACAGATATTTCTAATAAATTATTTTTCTCCCACTTGCTCGGAAATTGGTTAATTATTCAAAAAGAAAAATACAACAATCGGCTCTTTTCCGTACGCAACGAAATAACAGGCCGGTAATATCCAACAGGACAATAATAGAAATTGCTGGACACTTTTTATTTTTTAAATTATGCTACCAAGGTTTTTAAGTACACACTTACATAAATTAGGTGTTTTTAGGTACAAAATAATTATCATTATACCAGGCCCCTCAGAAAGTATTGCGAAAAAAAGTTTTTATATATGGGAGACTGGCCAGTTATAATGTTTTTCGAAAATATGATTATTTATAAGTAAAAATAAGTAAGTTCCAATTTCAAAATTTCCCTCCACATTTTTTGCGAGTTAATTCAAAGTATTGTGTCTCACTGAAATATGGATCTGCGCCGGGAACATTTTAGAGCTATGATTTTATACGATTTCAAGTGTCGCCTGAAACCGGATGAATCGTACGATAGACTTCAAATGGCATTCATGGATGAAGGCCCTTCCAAGGCAACCGTGTATCGTTGGTATAACGAATTCAAGCGCGGTCGACCAACTTTGGGGGATGACGAAAGAAGAGGTCGCCCTTTGACGGCTGTTACCGAAGAAAACGTGCTAGCAGTGAAAAATTTAATCCAAGACAATAGGCGAATTACATATCAGGAGATTCAACACATATTGAAGATTGGATCGGGAAGCGTTCACGAGATTCTACACAGCCATCTTCGCGTGAGGAGGATAGTATCACGCTGGGTGCCGCACAACCTCACCGATGCTCAGAAGCAGGCCCGGGTGGAATGGTGCCGTGATATGCTTAACAAATTTGAAGCAGGCTCGTCTCGGCGTGTTTACGACATCGTTACAGGTGATGAGTCCTGGATTTATCAATACGACCCAGAAACCAAGCGCCAGTCGACTGTTTGGGTGTTTCAAAATGAGCCAACGCCTACCAAAGTGAAGCGATCTAGAAGCGGGGGTAAGATTTTGATCGCTAGCTTTTTTAATTTGACTGGCCACTTGGTATCAATTCCCTTACGGGATCAAAGAAGCATTAATGCCGAATGGTATACTACCAAATGTTTGCCAGAAGTTTTCTCTGTTATAAGCAACAAGCGACCAAACACAGGGCTCCGCGGGCTACTGCTCCACCACGACAATGCACCTGCGCACACCGCACTCAAAACGAGGGACTTCCTGGACAGCACGCCAGTCAAACTCCTGGGTCACCCTCCTTACAGCCCTGATCTAGCACCGTGTGACTTCTTTTTATTCCCAAAAATAAAAAATCAGCTCAAAGGGATACAATTTTCGTCGCCGGAAGATGCGCTGGCTGCGTTCGAGCAGGCTGTAAACGAGGTGTCTGCGGCGGACTGGAAAAAGTGTTTTGAAAACTGGTTTAGGCGCATGAATCTTTGTATAGAGGCTGGTGGAAAGTACTTTGAAAAGATTTGATAAAAATATATGTACGTATAGAACAATTTTTTTTAGTTTCGCAAAACTTTCTGAGTGTCCCACGTACAGGCTGAATGCGCATTTTTTATTCCAAAACTTTGAAAATAGAACAAGAACCGCGCGCGGGCGAATTGGCGTGAATGAAAATGAGATACTGTTGAATTAATTTGTGTTGTGTTTCCTCACAAATGAGAGAAAAGTACTATACAAGTCTCGGCCAAAATAGCAATTAACGGCCTCGTTTAGTTAAAAAGGACTCGGCTTGCGCCTCGTCCTTTCAAAATCTCTTGGGAAATACGACGCGAAGCCGAGTACTTCCAATATTACTCGGCCGTTAATTGCTTCATTTCAGGCCTCGACAGTAATGTACTATTAATCTAACGTACAATATTATAGTCCTAAAAATTGTCAAGTCCCAAACAGCACGCAACACTGTAAAAGATAATGATATTATGAGTGATTATTGCGTGCATCGAAACGATTTTAATTAATAATATTGTAGGGTAGATTAAATATTTTAATCTACCCTACAATATTGTTAATTAAAATAATGAATAATTGAAATAATGTGTTTAGTCATCTAAAAATACTAGAAAAAATCTACGATTATTTAGTACCTACATTTTCACTTATAAACATAGCGAAGGTTTGAAATCCCGAACGACTCTGAAAATAAGTCATCAGCGGCATTGTGAAAGGGTGGAAATACCTGCATTTTTTTTTGTGGTTTCACACGCATCGTTTTTCTATCACACGCGAAACACGGGAGGGATTTGTTTGTTAACAAATAGGTATTTAAATAAAATAAAACAAAATTGTTTTGATTTTTTTATTGATTCGTGTTCAGTATCAGTGGTACAGTCAACTCCTTAAATATGGCACGAATACAGATCAACATATTGTATAGTAGCCTATGACACTCCAGGGATAAAGACGAATCTAATGACACCTCGCATTTCAAAATCAGACTAACCCTTTAGGCTACAGGAAGTTACAACGAAACAGACAAACATACATACATACATACACCCGAAAAGCAATACCCTCCTGGGGCAGTCGGGTAAAAAGAGGGGTAGTACGAAGTGTAATAACATATCTAACAGAATACATATACTATGACACAACTACATAAATATGAGATAGAATAGATATATAGAATATACTTTATTGTACACCATGAAAATAGTAGTAAACAGGAACAACTTATAAATTATGGGTACATGGGCGGACTTATCGCTAAAAGCGATATCTTCCAGACAACCTTTGGATGGACAAAGAAGACACAATAAACACAAACGAGACACACGTTTATTGTATGAGATACAATAAACTTGAGAAACAATTACCTACGTATGGAAATGTATTATGAATTACCCAAATAAATGTGAGAAACATATTATATAAGTATATGTATAAAATATTGATGTATGTAATGTAACTAATGAAATTAAATGGATTATAAAATTTCCAAATATGCAACATTCAACATAATTAGTAACGTATGTTTTGAAAGCTTTAACTATAACTTTATATTTTACAGGATGGGTCGGTAAAGGCTGAAAAACCAAATGCATTGGAACGTTGGACTACTGTAAAACAATTTGAATTTTGCATAGACTTCAAAAATTTTATGATAAATAATAATACAGACAAAGTACTAAAATTTGCTGTAAAATACTCTAATGGTCCTGCAGAAGATGCTGACGAGAAATCCTATTTCATTTCAATAGGTCAGTAAAATTTAGTGAAACATTAATCCTCTGTTACTCATTAACGGCCTAAATTAAAAACCGATCTATCCACGATTACTACTAGAGATAGAAATTTGACATAAGCTCCATACATTTTATGTCAAATTTCTATCTCTAGTAGGGCAAATCGTGGATAGATAGGTTATTAATTTTGGCCGTAATCGAATGTACAACACTCATCCTCAGACCAATAGAATAAGATAGACGAAGCGCGTAGAACTCGTGATTGAAGCCAGAAAATAAATACTAAATAGCAAAGGAGTACCTACTATTCCGCTCACAGTGTTCGCGAGCCGCGATTGGTAGAGTCAGTCTTAATTTTGATCCGAGGATTAGACGCACGCTCCCGATAAAAATAAAAACATTAATTTGCATGAATAAGGTACAGAACAATACATATAATAACAGTTCTTACTCTGCCTGTAATTTCGGCGTGCAAATACACATATTACGTTTTTAGGGTTCCGTACCCGAAGGGTGCCAACGGTACCCTATTACTCTCGCTACGCTGTCCGTCCGCCTGTCTGTCACAGGGTTGTATCTTTGTAACGGTAATAGATAACCAGTTGAAATCACAGAATATGTGTCATTATGGTGCCTATCAAGACAAATACTAAAAATAAGTCTAAAATAAAAGGGGTCCCCATACAAGAAACCTCAAAAAAATGCATTTTTTCAACGTTTTTTCTTCATATCCTATCTTGAAAACGGTAATACATACACCAGCGTCAAACTTGGTCTGATTATAGTGCATACTATGTTGTTTAGTTAGCAAAACGTTGAAAAAATGCATGATTTTTGAGGTTTCTTGAATGATGACCCCCTTTGGTTTAATACTTATTTATTTTTCGTATTTGTCGTGATAGGCACAACACATATTTTGTGAAAATTTCAACTGGTTTTCTATTACCGTTACAAAGATACAGCCCTGTGATAGACAGACGGACGGACGGACAGCATAGCGAGATTAATAGGGTCTCGTTTGGCACCTTTTGGATACGGAACCCTAAAAAGTAATAAGTTATTTACATATATTAATTATGTGCATGTGCGTAACATTTTTAGGAATGCTGATATCATGTTTCTTCTTGTTGATGGTGCTTGTGGTGTATTACTTACTGCCCCAGCTGCGCAATGTGGAGGGCCTTGTACTGATGGCTTACGTCTGGTCTCTCTTCATCACTTACCTATCTCGAGCTATATTGAACCTAAGTTACGACTTCAATTCAATGGACTGCAAGATAATTAGTAAGTAATCATGTTTTCACTTTGCTTAGCTCGTAAACTTTCACTAAAATAGGTTTAGGGTTTTGAAATTTAGATTCAAATGTTTTTTATTTCAAATAAACCTAATTACAGGCACTTTTGAAACGTCAGGCTCTAGTTGCATGGTTCCAAATTGTGGGGTCCTATGGAGAAGAACCGGCAAGAAACTCCATAGTACACTCTTTTTAAAATAGTTAAAAGTTTATTACAACAAATTCATTCTGCTCCGCTCCGCAAATAAATCCTTCTTAGGATAAGATAAATGCGAAAGTATGGATGTTTGTTTATTTTTTTATTTGTTTGTTCTTTAATCACGTTGAAACGGCTGAACGGGTTTGGATTAAATTTCGCACACAGGTGGACCATATCCTGGATTAACTCCTCGTATGGACAGCAGATCAACGCGAGACATAATGGAATTACCAAAATTACCGAATTCAAAATATGAGAGATTAACCTATAAAATACTTTTTTACGACGGTAAAATTATCATGGCAGCGAAGCCACGGGCATCATTAACATAACATAACATAACATAACATCACGCCTGTATTTCCCCGAAGGGGTAGGCAGAGGTGTATAGTACACCCACATTTCGCCAGTTATGTTGTAAGTCCCATGTAATAGGGGGCGAGCCTATTGCCATTAACCGGGCACAAATCCAGACTCTGGGCTGCTACTGAGAATTTCCTAATGAAAAAACCCAATAACACTTTGCCCGACCCGGGAATCGAACCCAGGACCTCACGCTCAGCAGTCGCGCTTACAACCACTAGACCAACGAGGCAGGGCATCATTAAATTTGATATAAAACGTTATTATAGTAACGCATTCAGTTAGCTTTAAGCTGTGATAGCCTAGCGGTTTAGCTTTGTATTTGCTTTGTCTTCTCTAAAGGACTGTGGGTCCTTTAGAGAAGACATTTGGAACAGTGCAACTAGAGCCTGACTTTTCAAAAGTGCCTGTAATTGGGTTTATTTGAAATAAAAAAACATTTGATTTAGAATTTGAGCACCTGCCTTCCATGAAGGAGGGTCTGAGTTTGAACCCGGCCCGCACCACAGACTTTTCGAATCAGACTCAAACTCAAACTCAAACTCAAAACTTTTATTGCATTCATGTGTACATAGGTGTTACATTTATAAGTCCTGTAGGTACTTATAGTATGGTTTCAACATGAAACCCGGTAAGGGCACAGCAACATACTTATAAATAATAGGTTTCATAGCAATGATAGATATAAAATTATTAAAAAATAGAAATTCGATTTGTATTGATAATAACTAATTTTCTAAATCTCAATTTTATTGATAATTTTTTATATAAATTAAATTTGTATGGAATTGTAAAATGTTTTTGTTAAAATTGAAATTTGATTTGAAATAATAAAAATACCTAATTGACCATTAAAATTTACAATTTTTGTTAAGTTCTTAAACATAATAATTTAAATTTTATTTATTACAATAAGAAAAATAATGTAAGTCCAATCAAGAGTATGCTCCAATATTCATAAGATAATATAGGCATGGTTTGGTAAATAATAAGGTTTATAACTTGTAACTAATGTATTTGTAAGTATCTAGTAGGTAATTAACCCATAACAAGTAATATTTACTTTAGCTTAATTGAATTGCAATATTATTATTAAATTAATGTAATGTTTAATTATAATAAAACAAAGTTTAACCGGATTAAATCGCGTATATTATTATTAGTGTTTAATTATTTAATTTAGTAGTAGTGTTTAGTTAGTAATATTTTATGTATTTAATTTTATGAACCTAATAATGTAATTTTAATCGTCTTACGTTATTTATTTATTTCTTTCATTTTAGTGTATTGAGATATCTATCACATGCATTAATTAATTAATATCTGGCCCTAAATATTCTGCGACTGAGTAAAAGCAATTTTGTATTAGATATTCTTTCAAGTATCTGTTGAATATATTAAATTTTTGTTCTTCTTTAATTTTTGCCGGTAATTTGTTGAAGATTCTAACTGCCATGTAGTACGGGCTTTGGTTGAGCATTTTGATTCGAGAGGGTGGAAGGTATAGTCTATTTCTATGGCGCGTATTAAAATTATGAGTGTCTTTTAGTTTTGGAAAGATATTGGTATTTTTAAATACAAAAATGCAAATGTCATGTATATATATGGAAGGTAAGGTTAGGAGTTTTAATTTTATAAAATATGGTTTGCAGCTTTGTGTATTGTCAATATGGGCCAGGATTCTCACACATTTTTTTTGTACTATGAACATTTCGTTTACATTAACACTATTCCCCCACAGCATCACTCCGTATCTCAGCCACGAATATGCGTAGGCATAGTATGCTGATAGTGCTGTTTCTATATTCGTGCTGTATTTAAGTTGGAACAGAGCGTAGCTAAATTTAGATAATTTAGATTTGATACTTTCTATGTGGTTTTTCCAATTTAGGTGTGTGTCTATATTTATACCTAGTAAATTAAATGTTGTTACCGTGTCTATAGGTATGTCATTAAAAATTAAATTAGTTTTAAGGGGGGGTTTTTTATACGATCTAAATTGTATCATTTTAGTTTTGCTACAGTTAATTTCTAAATTGTGATCCTGTAGCCAAAGTGTTACCGTGTGCAGAGTATTTTGTAAGATGTCATTAGGGGCACAATTGTTGTCAAATTTCACAAGTATAGAGATATCATCGGCAAATAGTACTGGTAATGCAATTTGTTTGTCAAAGATTTTTGGGAGGTCATTAATATAAATTAAAAATAGTATGCATCCTAGGACACTTCCTTGAGGGATGGAGCATGTTAGGTTTCTTACTTGAGACCGGACTGTTATTATCTCCTTTTTCTTAATATTATGGTCTTCAATCTGGACTATTTGTTTTCTGTCGCTTAAATATGATTTGAACCAATTATAAGCAGGGCCACGTATGCCTGAGCCGTAAAGTTTTGTAAGTAATATGTTATATAGTACTTTATCGTAGGCTTTTGACATATCGAGTAGTAGTCCCAATGCATACTTTTTGTCATTTATTTGTTGAAGAGCCGATTGGACATACCTGTAAACTGCGGATGTTGTGGACCTTGACTTCCTGAAACCATTTTGACAGTCATCAAGAATGTTGTATTTTTCCAAAAAAAAGTTTAATCTGTTACACATAGCCTTTTCAAAGATCTTTGAAAAGGTAGGCAACAGGGCTATGGGTCTATAATTATTAGGGGTGTCAATATCGTCTTTTTTGTGTATGGGTTTTACAAGGGAAATTTTTAGCAGGTCTGGAAATTTTCCATATTGAAAGCTTTGATTTATTAGGAAGGTGAGTGGAGTAGACAATTCTGCAGCACATTTTTTTAATAAAATAGGGGGTATGTCGTCAATTCCGCAGCTATGCTTATTTTTTATTAATTTAATTATATTAAATATTTCCTTTCGGTCAACTGGGCGTAGATACATTGATGTAGTTGGAGAGTTGATTACTGGGCGTCCGGTTTTAAAAGGTTCATTTTTATTTTTATCAGTCTTTGTTTCACCTACTGTCGCAAAAAAATCATTAAATATATTTGATATTCTTTTAGGGCATGTAATAATCTCATTATTTATTTTTAGTGATATATTTTTATATTGTTTTATCTTGGTTTTGCCAGTTTTGTTGTTAATAATATTCCACATAGTCTTAGTTTTATTATCTGACTTATTCATTTGTCTTGTATATTCTATTCTCTTAGAAATTTTTATACTACGTTTTAATACCTTGCTAAATGTGTTATGGTATTTTTTTATAATATTGCTTTTAGTTTCGTTTAGTATAATCCTTAGCGCTCTTTTGTGTTTGCATGATGTTTTTAACCCTGTTGTCATCCATCCTTTGACTTTATTACATTTTAATTTCAATCTTTGTTTTGGTATTATTTTATCTAAGAGCTGTGTTATAGTTGTGATAAATATATTGTAGTTTTCATTAACGTTATTATTTTTATTGTTAATTACTTGCCAATCAATTTCTTTTAATGATTTTTTAAAGTTAATTATGGTTTTATCTGTAAATATTCTTTTTTGTGTATACCATATTTTATTATATTTCGAATATAGGCAATTAGTATTTAATTTTAAGTTTATGGATTTATGATCGGAGAGGCCGTAATCTTCAACATATCCTTTTTTTACTATAGATTTATAGTTGGTGAAGAGTAGATCAATGCAAGTGGAAGTTTTTTTGGTTACTCGTGTGGGTTCGCGTATTATTTGTTTTAGATTATGTGAGCGCATTAGGTTTAAAAAATCCTTTGTTTGTTTGTCTTTTTCCAGAACGTTTATGTTAAAATCTCCACCAAGTATGATATATTTATTTTTATCCCTAGTATTTAGTCTATTTAAAAGTTTTTCCATTTGTTCAATAAATATATTTAAATTACGATCCGATCTATATAATCCTATGAATATACAGTTTAAATCTGGAACTTCAATTGCACTAAATTCTATTATAAATTCTTTGGAATATTTTACTATATCTATTCTTTCTATAAATTTTATATTTTCTCTTATAATTAAGCAGACACCTCCACCTTCTCGGGCCTTTCTACAGAATTGAGATGCGATTTTGTACCCTGGAAATAATACAGAGTTACAATAATGTTCATCTCGCCATACTTCTGACAAAGATTGTATATAAATATTTTTCTCTAGTAGCAAATGTTCAATTAAATCTACTTTATTTCCTAAACTTTGAATGTTTTGAAAGGTAATTGTCATTTCATTATCGAAATGTCTTATTAATTAAATTTTTCGACATATTTATTTTTGCTGGTGAGGTATTTGCGTTTGGCTGTGTGGACGAGTATGCAGTTGATGTATTTTCCTTCTCCATGACGGGTGATATATTTTCGCTATTTTTATTCTTATTAAGGTTTTGGTTTTGGGGCATTTCTGTTGTAGTATCATTAGAGCTAATAAATTCGTTCCCATTTATGAATAATTTATTGTTTTTAATAATGGCATAATCTCCATTTTTTCGAGCCTTTATTAAGTTTTGTCTTAATTCATTTCTTTCTTGAAGTGTTTTCCCATCCATAAATTTTCCGATTGCTATTCCGGTATTCTTAAAGAGTCTCGCATTTTCTAGTATGTAGTTGGTCATTCTTTTGCTAATCAGTTCGACGGCGAGAGGCCTTCGATTTCCTCTTTTTCCCATTCGCTTAATATCTTCTATATAAGGATTAATATTTACATCCATAATTTCATAAAATAATCTAGACACACGGTCATACAGGTCAGTTTCAGTCTCGCGGTGTTCTTCTGTCAACCCATAAATTACAATTTTCTTGATATTCTCTAGATTTTGAAGTTTTTCGTGAATATTTTCTATTTTTACATTTACTTTTGTTATTTCTTCCTGATAGGCTTTTTGTGTTGTTAAAATTCCATGGTTATTGTTCTGTTCAGGGTCATTCTGAAGGTTTCTGATGGCATTTTTAATTTCAATTTGAATAGTATTCTTGACATCTACCAGTATTGATGATTTCATCTTGTCTAGCTTAGCATCCAGCAGCAAGCTGATGCTATTCAATGTTAGGTTCTCATTATCCTTATTATTTGAATAGCCGTGGCCGTTGAAATCATTCATTGTATGGTTCATTATAGTGTTACCAATAATTTCATCCACCGAAAGATCGTTTTCTAGACTATGCATGTCATATTCTCCCAAACTCGGATTTACGATTGTTTTTTTTCGCATTGTAACATTTGCATCAATTGACTCATTTTGAGTGCTACTTTGCATCAGTTGCCTTATCGGAGTGTTTGTTTTGTTTTCTTTAGGCATTTTACATACGCAGCCTTGACATTTCCAAATTAATTTGTGATCTGTTGTCATTGTAGTATGGAAGTGACTTTCAGGAACATTAGCGCATGTCAGATCATAGTGGGCATTGCAAAGAGAGCATTTAAGAGATTCCCCAATTGGGGTTTCCTGGTAACAACCTGCACACTGGACCATTGTCGTGGAAGAAAAATAAAGCTAGTAGCACCCTCTTGTGGGTGACAGTCAAGTAACGATGTTATTGATAATGCGTTCTGCTAGGGTTGGATTTATCTACTAAGGATAAAAGTAAAAAAAAAAAAAAAAAAAAAAAAAAAAAAAAAAAAAAAAAAAAAAAAGGTTTATTTTTTTATTTTTTTTCCTTTAGTAGGTATTTGAAATTATATTTTTGGTGAATAACTGCACTTGAAATTCATACAATTATGTAGGCTTTAAAATTGTTTTTCAAGCTGGTGAACGTTATGTATGCACATTCAATGTTATTCACTGTTTGTTCCGGGATATTTACAGCTTTTTGTCAATAACAAAAACCTCGGACATCAGTTTATTTTTCACTTTGGACTTTGCACTTTTCAAACGGTCACTTTTCTCAGTTCTCTTTTTATACTTTATTCTGTTCGTAGTTTTAATTGTTCACTAGACAAATACACACTATTTATTTCGTTCCTTGTTAACTTCAGCCAGAATTGAGCACTTCGTACATTTTTAATAAATAAATATTTGCGGACGGTGACAGATACTTCAGATACTACTACTTCATCATTTTATTTTCCGTCAGAATCAGAATTTGAGGAAAAACATCTCGAGGAAACCTGCACACCTGAGAGTGCTCCATACAGTTCTCGATGGTATGTGTAGTCTGCCAACCCGCACTAGGCCAGCGTGGTAGACTAAGGTTTTAACCTTCTCATTCTGAGAAGGGGCCCGTGCCAGCAGTGGGCCAGTAATGGGCTGATGATGATGATTCGTTCACTGATTTTGACTGACGGGGTGAGGAATGAGGAGTAGCTTATTATTTACCGTGGAATTAACGGTGCATTGTGTTCAATTACTTTGGACTTTTTAATAAAAATATTTTATTGACATTTTAGCTCCATTTGTATACTTCGCTACGCTTTCAAGTTTCTTCTGGTTGACTATCATGTCTTTCGACTTATGGTGGACATTGAGGTACGTGAGTTTTGTTTTTTATTTCTCTAAGTTGTTACTGTTGTTGCTATTGTTGTTTGTTTTTTAATACATTAAGGTGGAGACTGACAAAAGTAAAAAGTTACACAGGCTGAATATTTAGTCGTTTTGGAAATCAAAAACGTAGATTATAGAATTAAATAACATATAGCTGACGTCAAGAACAGACGCTCCACAAAGTCTGCACTGTGTGAAGCTGTGAACATGCCCTAGACAAACCCAAGTCCTGGTGAACGGAAACCGATATGTACCTAGAAAGCTCCGTGAGGCTGTTGAAATTTAAAAACATCCTAATTTTGATAGAGACGATGGTTGGCAGTTACCACCTGTTTGCAACCCAGTTCGAAAGATAATCAATCCCCAAACAGCACGCTACACTGTATGATACTGTGAGTGACTACCGCATGCATCGAAACGATTATAATTAATTAAAAATTGTACGGTAGATTTTAAAATAAAAATAAAAAATATTATTTGAAATTTATGTAAAGACGCTTGTCATCTTAGTCTTCCTGCGACCACGAACGCTGCAAAGCTTCCGAAACGTCACGCGATATAATCCGGTTAAACTTGTTTTATTATAAAGATCTTATTATTAAAATTTGGATGGTGATTAAAAAGTCATGCTGTGTAGACTAAGGTAGTCTCTTAGTCTAATATAGAGGATTTAATTTCCTCATTTTTTTGTATTTTTGGTACAGTCGACTGCATGACAGTGGTGACACTTGAATTAGAAAGCCGCCCTTACTGCTTACGAAATAAAGGCGCTGTCAACTGTCAATGTCAAACTGTTACCACTGACGTGCGGTCGACCGTATCATACCAATTATTTTAGTCTTATTTGGTGATAGTGGAATATCCCTGTAGCTTATCACTATGCTAATTGGGAATGCGGAATTAAATAATATGCTTATTATAACTACCTACCTATTTAAATAGTAAATATATAATGGACCACAAATTAAATGTTATTCGAATAAATCCCCAACCACGAGATTTTTACAGGAAATAAACATTTATGTAACCATTATGTTTGTATTTATTTAATATTCACATACACAAAATTCAGTTTTGTTATCATTTTAGATATCGATATCCATCTCGTCTGTGAAGTTTGTTTCGCTAGCTAATTTGATTTAACCTTGTATAATGGCGAGCTTTCCTATACAAAAGTCGATTTTTTGTTTTTGTTTTATAGTGAATTTTAATAATGTGGTAACGATAATGAACAGATACTGAACTGCTATGAAAATTTTCCGCAGTCCCTTAATAACTGACAACGTGTTATTGCGTCATGTTCGTGAACGGGTGCCGTTCTTCGAGACAGGTCAGCTCCTACATACTATGGGGTGCTGGCCAGAAAACCTCCACGTGTGTCTGACGGCTGCTTGTCCCTCTGGACACGTCTGGAGGGAACGGCAGTTGTTAGGCCGGTGCATCCTGGGTACGGGCAATAGAATCCTTTCGAGGGATTTACCTACGGGGGATCTTATTGCCTGTGGCGAATATTCTGGTACGTTAGGGGCCCCATGTGGGCCAATGGGGAGTTGCTTCACGTGTCCCTCTGATGCCAACAGAGGGCACAGTGGAGAAGCAGGGGCGGGCCCGGTGTGCACTCACCCTGCCACTGGGCAGGCAGTGGGCGACTGTCTTTCCCTGCCCCCGGCGATCTCATAACCCCAGGAGTGCCTGCTGAGTAGTGTTCTGGCGCCTCTTGGGACCGAGGGTCTTGGCTTCACCGCCCGGACCGCGAAGAAGAAAATCTCTATAAAAAATTACAGGAGGTAGGGCCTGCGAGCAGCAGAATCGGGGTAGTCTGCTGCCCGACCAGCAGCCGGCGTAGCTGACGTAGCTGGGGTAGCTGGCACAGTTGGCGTAGCTGGCACAGCTTGCGTAGCTGACACAGTTGGCGTAGTTAGCATGCTGACCTGGCAGCATTGTGGCGTAGCTGGCGCAGTTGGCGTAGCTGGGGCAGCAGGCTTAGCTGACACTGCTGGCGTAGCTGGAACAGCTGGCGTAGTTGGCGCAGCTGGCATAGCTGGTAAAGGCCCTTGAGGTGAGGTGGCGTGCAGTGTTCCGTGTGCGTCGCCTAGGAGGGTGCGGCCAACGTTAGGTCGCACGGGGAGAAGGGGCTCGCCTGCTTGTGGCAGGCCGGGACCTGTCGGAGGTGGTTGTGTGAATACTCACGGGTTCCCACGGCCCCGGCTAAGGTAGTTGAAGGAACACCGTGGTGGTTTAATCTCTTCTTTATTTCTGGCATTAACCTACGTTGTACTCACATTAATAAATTTGATGTAAAAAACAAAATAATAAACAATAACCTATTAAAAAGAGTATATCCATGGAGTTTCTTGCCGGTTCTTCTCCATAGGACCCATAATTTGGAACCGTGCAACTAGAGCCTGACGTTTCGAAAGTGCCTGTCATCATCATCATCATCATTTCAGCCGAAAGACGTCCACTGCTGGACATAGGTCTCCCCCAAGCATCGCCACAACGACCGGTCCTGTGCCTTCCGCATCCAGCGGATTCCCGCGTCCTTCACCAGGTCGTCGGTCCACCTTGTGGGGGGTCTACCCACGCTGCGCCTTCCAGTACGCGGTCGCCACTCCAGAACTTTACTGCCCCATCGGCCATCCGTTCTGCGAGCAATGTGCCCCGCCCACTGCCACTTAAGTTTGGCAATTCTTCGGGCTATGTCGGTTACTTTCGTTCTCCTGCGAATCTCCTCATTTCTGATTCGATCACGCAGGGACACTCCGAGCATAGCCCTCTCCATTGCCCTTTGAGTGACTTTGAGCCTTCTTATCAGGCTCATTGTGAGCGACCACGTTTCAGTACCGTAAGTAATTACTGGCAACACACACTGGTCAAAGACTTTCGTCTTGAGACACTGCGGTATTGTGGACGAGAAGATATTGCGTAGCTTCCCGAACGCTGCCCAACCGAGTCGGATTCGACGATTGACCTCTTTCTCGAACTTGGACTTACCTAGCTGGACAGTTTGTCCTAGGTATACATAATCGTCAACAACTTCGAGTGTAGATTCTCCGATGCTTACGGGAATGGGTGCTATATGGGAATTCGACATAACCTTTGTCTTGTCCATATTCATTTTAAGACCCACTCTATCGGAAGCTCTACTGAGGCCCTTCAGAAGCTATTTGATTCCGTCATTCTCGAGGGAAGAACGCCACAGGCATGGAGCAGAGGTGTGGTGGTACTCTTCTTCAAAAAGGGCGATAATGCTCTACTTAAGAATTATAGGCCCATTTCACTTCTGAGCCATGTCTACAAGCTGTTTTCGAGAGTCATTACGAACCGTCTTTCGCGCAGGTTTGACGACTTCCAGCCTCCCGAACAAGCCGGGTTCCGAAAAGGCTTTAGCACCGTAGACCACATACATACGCTGCGTCAGGTTATACAGAAGACCGAAGAGTATAACTTGCCTCTTTGTTTAGCGTTTGTGGACTACGAGAAAGCCTTCGATTCGATCGAGACTTGGGCGGTACTACAGTCTCTTCAACGGTGCCAGATTGACTATCGGTACATCGAAGTGTTAAAGTCTTTGTATGAAAACGCCACTATGTCAGTCCGATTACAGGACCAAGCCTCGAAACCTATCCTTCTGCAGCGAGGTGTGAGACAGGGAGATGTGATCTCTCCGAAACTGTTCACTGCTGCATTGGAGGATGTCTTCAAGGTTCTGGACTGGAATGGGCTAGGCATCAACATAAACGGCGAGTACATCACTCACCTTCGGTTTGCCGACGACATAGTAGTCATGGCTGAGACCATGGAGGACCTCGGTACAATGCTCGATGACCTCAAAGTGCCTGTAATTAGGTTTATTTGAAATAAAAAACATTTGATTTGATTTGACTGAAATTACTGAAAACCTCTTAAGGGGTCATTTTACTCATCTGTATGAACAACTTTTACTATGGACCGAACCTGATATCACGAAAAAAAAAAAGTACTGATCCCTACACTTTTTCGATTTATGTAAACACAAATGTAGGGATCAGCTGATTTTTATTCGCGATTTCAGGCTTGATCAGATGATAAAAGTTGTTCATAATGATGAGTACAATGACCCCTTAAGAGCTTTTCAGTTATTTCAATAACACGTTGTATAGCTATAGCTTCTGATCAGATCCATATTCCGCTTTCATATTCCGGGCAGCTACTAAGTAGGTAGTTATTTCATAGTAGAAAATCCCAAATGGTACCTAGGATCTTTATTAAAACACATGAAATTAAGTCTTCGATACCGAATACCGTATCTACGCACGAACCGTATCGTGTGATGCTCTGTCGCGGTACCACGCCGTTAATCAGGATTTATTTTAATGTGATAAAAATGTACAAGAAATGTTCAGAATTGTACGCGAAATATAAAAATTTGTACGTTAATATTTTATAGGAAAAAACATAGGGCACCCACTTTTCTATAGAAATTGACATGATTTAAGAGTGTTGACTATCGGAAAAATATGTTCGTAAGTGTTCATAACGATACGTGAAAAGATTTTAATTGTTCACCGTATCTATCGTATTTACAGTATTCCTCGGACGATGAAAAAAGGCGAACGGAATCTCGCTAAGAAAAGATTGAAGCTCTTAATTTTTTCCTAAACCTACTATGATTTCGACAGCATTTTAACACACCAGACAAATATTGTTATTTTATTTGTGACACTACGACAACGACTACCGTCACAAGAGATTTGTTGCGTAATCGCGGCTTTTTGTCTTACTATGGGTGTGAATGTGTGCGTGCCAGCCCGTACTTTTAAGCGAGCTGTCGAGCTGTCTTACTCTGGGTGCTTCACTTGTTGTTTAGCGAGATTCCGTCCGCCTTTTATAGACGTCCATGTTAATAGCTTTATATTTTTCTCTCTTGCAGAAGTCATCGCTTAGAACCCGAAATTAACCGACGGGTAAAATTGGTGAAATTCTTGTGGTACTGTCTCTACGCGTACGGAACCCCGTTCCTGATGACGGCAGGAGCCACAATATTGGACAACCTAGATCTCACTAATTGGCCTAATATAATCGCACCTGTCTTCGAGGATTGCTTATATAATTGTTCGTATACTGAAATAGTACATAACAGTTTTCATCATAATCATCATTTCAGCCGAAAGACGTCCACTGCTGGACATAGGCCTCCCCCAAGCATCGCCACAACGACCGTTCCTGCGCTTTCCGTATCCAGTAGATACCCGCGACCTTCACCAGGTCGTCGGTCCACCTTGTGGGGGGCCTACCCACGCTGCGCCTTCCAGTACGCGGTCGCCAATCCAAAACTTTACTGCCCCTTCGGCCATCCGTTCTGCGAGTAATGTGCCCCGCCCACTGCCACTTAAGTTTGGCAATTCTTCGGGCCATGTCGGTTACTTTCGTAATATGAATAACAATTAATTAACAGTTGTAATATGAATTAATGTAACCACCAAAAGGCGACTTTAAAGGAGAGGGAAAATACTAAATTACCATTCACAAAAAGAGTTGTAACTTTTTGTGTACTTATCCTATTGCAATGCTGTTTAGAGATTTTTTCTTAAAACATGAAACGTGCTGCTGGAACCAGCGACATGATCGTGAGTGGCTAAAGTGGATAAAGTATAAATATATATAAATAGTGTATAACGTATACTAAGAAGGCAGTGATAGCCTTGCGGTTGAACGCTTGTCTTCCATGCAGGAGGGTGTGAGTTCGATTCCGGCCCGCACCTCTGACTTTTCGAATTCATGTGCGGATTTATATTCGATTATCACTTGCTTTAACGGTGAAGGAAAACATCGTGAGGAAACCTGCACACCTGAGAGTGCTCCATACAGTTCTCAATGGTGTGTGTAGTCCGCCAACCCGCACTAGGCCAGCGTGGTGGACTAAGGCCCGAAGAAGAAGAGGCCCGTGCCCAGCAGTGGGACAGTAATGGGCTGGTTATGTTATGTATACTAGACATGACAGGCCAAAATAGAGCGTAGTAAAAGTTAAAGTAGGTACTGGTTCCAAGAAAGTCTGTTTCCGTTTTTATTTGGAAAATAGGGAATGTTTAATTTGCTACATTATAAACTCAATAAATAATTAAATATAAACAAACTACATGTTAAAGTGGATGATTAAAATTTTAATCGATTTTCAGCGGGAGCGGTGCGTATATACACACACATTCCCATAGGCATTTTAACCTTCATTAATATTATAATGTTCTTCATGACCGCCTACAACGTATGGAAAATCAAGCGAGGAGTTACCGAGTCTCAAGATTTCAGAAGAAGCAAAAAAGATAAATACAGGTATAGCCTGTTTTTTCTGTATTGTCTTATTTAGCAAACAATCTTGGCATGTCTTTTTATTCCCTTGACTACGATAGTAATGATAATATGTGGGTAATTCGTAAGAAGGAAGACTTATAAACTTTTATTCCGCTACGTACGTCCCACAAACACACTCCCCATCTACACACCTCTCCTCCACACCACCCGCATGCCACACACGGTGGTGTGTGTGGTGGTGTGGTGGTGGTGGTGGGTGCACAACATACACAACCACCCACTTACCACAATATAATATTATCACACCCATATTATTCTTTTGAACTTTAAATAAATTCACCTGTATTTCTTTAAGATAATTTTTATCTTAACTGATTTTTCGGATGCTTAGGATATATTCCGGGCGAGGGCCTGGTGATCTATCACACAGGGTTTATTGTACGAACTTTAGTCTCTCACAAAGGAAATAATACTGTATAGCTATAAAAAATATAATGTACCAATATCTTTGTGAAGAGAGAAATAAAAATCATTATCATTATCATTCAAATAACTACTGATAAAATATATTTACTAGTTCTGCAGATGTTATTAGGTTGAAAAATGATATTTAGTGTGTTAAATTGTTAACATAATGTCTTTTAATAATTATTATTATTGACAAATTGCATTAAAAAGACATGCCAAGATTGTTTACTAAATAAGACAAGATAGAAAAAACAAAGTGTACGTCAATTACTTAAGAACTTATTTCTTGTTGTACAAAGTCCTAGTTAATAACAGACTTCTTTTACATGATTGTTGTCGCATACACAGAATGCAATTTTTGAGTGAGGATCATAATTATCAGTTATTGAAACCTTATGCTCAAGCAAGCCACAAAGTCGGACTTGCAATGAACATGACGAAGACCAAGATAATGACCAACAACACTTTGCGTAGCATAGAAATTGGAGGTTGATATGTCCATGAATATATTTCGGCCAAATACTTTCCTTCGAGGCCAGACAAGATAAAGATGTTGCTACACAAATCAAGAACGCTTGGAAGAGCTATTGGTCGAAGAAAAAACTGATGAAAAGACCCCTCTCTCTCTCACTAAAGCGAAAGCTCATGGACATGTTCATTGTTCATCCTCCCTCTCATCCTCACCAAACATGGTCACTGACAAAGCGTCAAAGTCCGGTCTTGGACTTTGTCAGCGAGCAATGGAAAGCAGTATCATAGGAGTTAGCCTTACTGATCATGTAAGAAACTATACTGTGCGTTCCAAAATACAAATTGCCGATGTAGGCCAAACAGCTGCAGACCAAATACCTACGTCAGTCTAGACCGAATCATAATTGATCGTCTATTCATGCTTTTATAGTTCGTCCGGGTTTTATTGTTACCAAACTTATCAATTACATTAAAATGTGATCATAAGAATAAGAATAAGACTGTTTATTTGCTAGAAATGAGTTAGATAAAGTTGTTATTATAAAATAAAAATCCGTCATTTCGCCTAGTAGGCATGCAAAATTTTAAGTAAGCTATCAGTAGTGTCTAACATAATGCAACATAACTAGCTTATCTTTTACTTAGGTAACCCGTACGCAAAATACACGCTTGGACGTGGAGTTGCGGAAACCAGCCCGTTATACTATACTATACTTAGGTAACTTAGCTTTTCATAAATCTATCTTTTTTACACTAATCATTTTTACATGCTCATTTTAATAGATTATACAATAAAATATTAGGACAACAAGTTAACAAATGCTTTTATTGTATTTTCAGATTCGTCATATACCTAAAGTTAGCTGTAATTATGGGAATAGGCTGGAGCCTGGAGGTTATCCCTTTCGGAGAAACTTCACCGATTCTAGAGTACCTGCTCGATTTGTTTAATCTCCTCATCGGGGTCGCCATATTCTTCTTGTTAGTCTTCAAGAAGAGAATTTTGCTGATGCTGTGCAAGAGGTGAGTTGTCAAATCTGTAAATATGACCTATAGAAGACCGCACAACTCCTAGCTGCTCCTCGCCAAGGGTGGCAACTATAAACAGGGTGATATGTAGACTGTGGACGCTCCCATCTTCAAATTCACACAGAGAAAATGCGACTCATCAAACTCACGAGGAGGAAAAGCACCCTGGTTTGCGCTCGCAGCATATAGGGTCTACTTGCAAAATCAACAACGATATAATCGAAACGACACGGATAGTGCTCTGAATATATCGGTTGTACAGTACTGCAGAATAAATATTGAGTATTGTACATTACAAAAACGACTGACAAAAAGTTACTTAACAAAACCAAAAAACCCGACTGCCTGTAAAAATAACTGAAAAGATGTAAACAAGACTTGTGTAGGTAAGTCCATGTGAAAGTATCAAATCAACACGCAGTCGGAGGCTACGTATGTTTTTGGGCATGAATTACATAAGTAGTTCATAGTTCATAGCCTAAGTAGCCTCCGACTGCGTGTTGATTTGATACTTTCACATGGACTTACCTGCACAAGTCTTGTTTACATCTTTTCAGTTATTTTTACAGGCAGTCGGATTTTTTGGTTTTGTTAATTAACTTTTTTATTTTAAACTTTTTAGTTTTATCGCTCTGATTCATTTTTAACGTTAAATATTTTGTTGTTTTTAAGCATTTCTCATTCCAAATTACATTTAAACATGTAAGTTGTATATATTTTTGTAAAGCATTTATTAAACCCTTTATTTTGACACCACACTGGATAGGTTTCGAAGGAAAAAAAAATTTTGACGCCATTTAATATGGCGCCAAAAAGCGGCCATTTTGATTTTTGTAATTTTAATATACCCAGTGTCACTCTCACGGTTAAGACGAATCTAACGACACCTCTCAAGCTAAAATCCATCAAGCCGTTTAGGCTACAGAGCGTGCCAAAGAAATATACATACATACATACACTCGAAAAACATAACCCTCCTTCTGGCGCAGTCGGGTAAAAAGTAATTTGGTCCTAAAAACACTGGTAATTTCACCTTTATCACAAAAAAATAAATGTCAATGTAATTTCTAAGAAAAGCAATTGTTGTTTAAATACCAGTACGAAGTTGGCCGATGCCCAATATTTATCCCGTACTGTACTGTACCCTACTCAATGATATTTAAAAGTATAGATATTTCATACCCTAACAAATCAAACGAAAAAATGTTTCGTACGCAGCGACAGCGCAATACACATAAACTAGTATAAAGTAACTTTACTGGAATGTACCTACCTAAGCTAATGTTCAATTTCATGGTTTTCCTTTAATCTTAAACACAATGATTGTTGGAGAAATTTGATTCTAATTATCGACCCTTTTAAATGGTAGCATAAAAATACAGGATATTTTTTCTGTTCATCATACTGTTTCAATACCGGTACTAGTTCATATTGGTTTGTTCGTACTGGTTAAGACACCTTTGGAAATCCTAGAAGAAATTGTTACTGGTTTTTTTTCCCTCCATGAAGTATTGTGATAAGACTTGCCAAACCGCCAATCGTTGTGATTATGACAATTTCCCCTTTTATTCACCATCAGAGTCCAATTAATCGCCAAATCAAAATTTCATAACTACTAAACATTTTTCGGTTTTGTTTTGTAGGTTTGACATACAGAATGGATTCGTCCAAAAACTGCAGCCGTCCAAAAGTGGAACTACGAGAATGAAAAGGTTGTCATCGACCTTTAAGAGCTCTAAATCACAAGCTCGAGACAATAAAGCTTCAAAAACAAACCCTTGATAAAAGATTTTGATGAATGGAAAAAATATATGATGGATTCAAGCCAATATGGAAAAACGTTTGGGACTGTAATTATAGGAAAGTAATACTAGATGGTTGTCATGGAATTAAGTACTACGTATGTAGAACTTATTATTTCCATTGAGATTGTATCTTAGTTGTGTCACCGATTTTTCTCAAGACACCTTGATTTTCTCTTCATTAAAGGCAATTTGAATACCTGTCTCTATATTGTAAAGTTCGAGCATTCGAGGCAATGGTACTCTGATATTTTGTTTTATTTTTAAACGGTTTTATATAAAACTAGCCTAAGATCCACGCGGTCGCGCATCCCTCGGGAACTGTTCATCTTTCCGGGATAAAAAGTAGCCTTTAGATAATCCGGGTTATGTTCTATCTACCAGGCCCCTCAGAAAGTATTGCGAAAAAAAGTTTTTATATATGGGAGACTGGCCAGTTATAATGTTTTTCGAAAATATGATTATTTATAAGTAAAAATAAGTAAGTTCCAATTTCAAAATTTCCCTCCACATTTTTTGCGAGTTAATTCAAAGTATTGTGTCTCACTGAAATATGGATCTGCGCCGGGAACATTTTAGAGCTATGATTTTATACGATTTCAAGTGTCGCCTGAAACCGGATGAATCGTACGATAGACTTCAAATGGCATTCATGGATGAAGGCCCTTCCAAGGCAACCGTGTATCGTTGGTATAACGAATTCAAGCGCGGTCGACCAACTTTGGGGGATGACGAAAGAAGCGGTCGCCCTTTGACGGCTGTTACCGAAGAAAACGTGCTAGCAGTGAAAAATTTAATCCAAGACAATAGGCGAATTACATATCAGGAGATTCAACACATATTGAAGATTGGATCGGGAAGCGTTCACGAGATTCTACACAGCCATCTTCGCGTGAGGAGGATAGTATCACGCTGGGTGCCGCACAACCTCACCGATGCTCAGAAGCAGGCCCGGGTGGAATGGTGCCGTGATATGCTTAACAAATTTGAAGCAGGCTCGTCTCGGCGTGTTTACGACATCGTTACAGGTGATGAGTCCTGGATTTATCAATACGACCCAGAAACCAAGCGCCAGTCGACTGTTTGGGTGTTTCAAAATGAGCCAACGCCTACCAAAGTGAAGCGATCTAGAAGCGGGGGTAAGATTTTGATCGCTAGCTTTTTTAATTTGACTGGCCACTTGGTATCAATTCCCTTACGGGATCAAAGAAGCATTAATGCCGAATGGTATACTACCAAATGTTTGCCAGAAGTTTTCTCTGTTATAAGCAACAAGCGACCAAACACAGGGCTCCGCGGGCTACTGCTCCACCACGACAATGCACCTGCGCACACCGCACTCAAAACGAGGGACTTCCTGGACAGCACGCCAGTCAAACTCCTGGGTCACCCTCCTTACAGCCCTGATCTAGCACCGTGTGACTTCTTTTTATTCCCAAAAATAAAAAATCAGCTCAAAGGGATACAATTTTCGTCGCCGGAAGATGCGCTGGCTGCGTTCGAGCAGGCTGTAAACGAGGTGTCTGCGGCGGACTGGAAAAAGTGTTTTGAAAACTGGTTTAGGCGCATGAATCTTTGTATAGAGGCTGGTGGAAAGTACTTTGAAAAGATTTGATAAAAATATATGTACGTATAGAACAATTTTTTTTAGTTTCGCAAAACTTTCTGAGTGTCCCACGTATATGCCAAAAATACGAAATGCGGCGAAATGTGGGTGTACTATACACCTCTGCCTACCCCTTCGGGGAAATACAGGCATGATGTTATGTTATGTTATAGCCCGGATTAACATATAGTTTTTTGGCTTCACTATGATTGTTCGCAGCACTTCATCTATATTTTTTACTATGTCTGTGATTGTAACGAAACCATATCGCTACACCTTAAAAGACTGTGAAATGGGTTTTGAACGTACCTTTTCCAAATCAAAAATTAAATCTTATTTTTGTTGAATATTGACCCTTGACTGTATACAGCAGAGTTCAAAGGCTGACCTGAAAATGCTTGTGAGAAAATATTTTTGACATTTTAGCTTGTAATTATAAGTTAAGTGTAACCACAGATAATATAATAAACTAGCGGACCTGGCAGACGTCGTCCTGCCCGGAAAAACAGCGCCACATGTAATTAAAATCGTCTCTGCCGTTTAGGAGAAAATCAGTGACATACCGACAGCAGCGCCACTTACAGGATCCAATTGTGTTTTCAAACCATCCAGAACCCATTGAAATATACACACAAAATCTCATCCAAATCGGTTATGCCGTTTAGGAGGAGTTAGGTAACAAACACACGTACTTACCGAAGGATTATATAAGGTCCTACATTATTAATCCGAAATATTTGAAATGGTGAATCTACTCATCATATTACACAACATTTACTATAGGACCAACCCTGAAATCGCGAAAAAAAATTAGGTGGTCATTTTATCGATTTAACTGAACACAAATGTAGGGACCAACTGATTTTTTTTTCGCGATTTCATGGTTGGTCCCATAGTAAATGTTGTTTGTTATGATGAGTAGATTCACCACTTCAAATATTTCGGATTAATAATGTAGGACCTTATATATATTAAGATACTACGGCACGTTCTGCAACGTGATAGTTTTTAACCGCAGGACCGAATGTTGTGGTGATGCTTGAGGGAGGCCTATCTATGTCCAGCAGTGGAAGTCTTTCGGTTGAAGTGATGATGATGAGTCACGGCTGGTACGATATTTAATTTATCGTCCGGCGCACCCTGGGCAGTCAGCCCCGCTACCAACCTGCTGACTGGCTAATCTTTTCCCCACGGCATGATCTATTGTCATATCATTATGTAGCTCATGTCGATACGATAGAAGAAGACAGCTGGTACCAATGTGACAAGACAAGAATGGATTTTTAATGTCTGGTATTCGGGTAGTCAACAGGTTAAATACATGCTGAAATTTGAATCGCTTATTTCCCGAAAAGGTGTCATTGTACTCATCATTATGAACAACTTTTATCATAGTAAAAGACCATGGGACCAACCCTGAAATCGCGAATAAAAAATCAAGTGGTCCCTAAATTTCATCTATTTAAGCTAACACAAATGTAGGGACCAACTGATATTTTTTTCGCGATTTCAGGTTTGGTCCCATAGTAAAAGTTGTTCATAATGATGAGTACAATGACCCCTTTTCAGGAAATAAGCGACTCAAATTTCAGCATGTATAGACTTTATGTACTTGTAGTCAAACTGCCACTCTTCATGCTATAAAAAATCCAGTAGTAAAAACAATAATAATTTTAAGCGTTTCATAAGTGGAATACTACTATAATATGTGTTTTAGGATATTTTACTTGTTGGGTTGGACCTGTCTGGACCGGTGGCCAACTTTATGTAATTAGTCAATAAGAAAATAAATAACCAAATAGTACTTAGTAAATTATCAATGTTTTTTATTATGAAACGTTACTTAAGTTACAGGAGATTACATTTTTTTTTAATAAAAAATGTATATAGTTAAGTGCTTATACAATACAATACAAATACTCTTTATTGTACACAAAAGAAAATAGCAACATATATTATGACTTATACTGGGTGTCAGGGAAACGCTTCCGAAAACGAAGACAGGTGATAGTGCTGGTGATTACTGATACGAAACCACGAAAAAAAATGCGATTATTTTTTTAGATTTTTTCATATATATTTTTTTGCATTTTTCATACATAACCAGCTTTGGGCAGTTAAATAAAACTCATACATAATGAAAAACGCAAAAAAAAAATATGAAAAAATCTATAAAAAGAATCGCATATTTTTTCGTGGTTTCGTATCAGTAATCACCAGCACTATCACCTGTCTTCGTTTTCGGAAGCGTTTCCCTGACACCCAGTATAGAACACATGTACAATGGACGGTCTTATCGCTCAAGGCGATTTCTTCGAGACAACCTTAGTATGGACAATATGGGCAAGTAAAGAGAGGGGCAGAGGGGGGATTATAATTAGTGTTGTTTTCTTTACTTAAAAATCCGGTAAATCCGGGTAGGGCAAGCCGCAATAGTGGTGGTAAGACCCGTTATGGTGGAGTTTTAGATGCACCAGCGTCCTCATCTACTGGCTGACGCAGATAATAAAGGAATAAAAAGGGGATGACCGATTTTTAGGTCCCAAAAACATACTGTGCAAAAATAACAATTACTTATTCTGTATTGATTCTATTGGAATAGACTGTCTTAAGCGAGGGAATTTTTGCTCCCAATTCATGATAAATTGAACGATTTCAATACCTTTTCTGGAACCATTTCGCCCGATTTTCGTAGCCATGTATGTATCTTGGCACTACACACTGTTTTTTCTTAATTGTCATATTTAGTAAACAATCTTGGCATGTCATTTTAATGCAATTCGTCATTAATAATTACTAAAATTTTTATGTTAACAATTTAACACACTAAATATAATTTTTCAACCTAATTACATGTGCAGAACTAGTAATTATAATTTATCATTAGTTTTATCATTAGTTATTTGAATAAAAAGACGTGCCAAGTGTAATTATTTTATTATTTTTAACGCATTTACGCATGCGAAGCGAAATCATTAGTAAGGGTAGGCAGGCATATCTATACGACTTTGAATTAACTGCAAAGTTAGTCGAGTCGGTTAAGAAACACTGTTTCTTATTAAGATATCGCTGACGTCACCCAAAGACGTTACCAAGTGGATGTTAAATTCGATACCACGAGCAGTATTCACGGTAGCTTAGATAAGTAATTAATCAAAGCTTAGTGGCTAAAGCACTGAGCCAGGAGTCACAGGTTCGAATCCTGCTCGTGAGCGATTTTTTCTTCCCACAATTTAAATCGGTAGATTTCGCTTCGCATGCGTAAATGCGTTAAAATAATAAAAATAACTATTGCTAAATTAGCAATACAGTTGTTTAGAATTATGGGCATTTTCTGCTGACATATAACATCAAAAACGTCTGGAACACCAGATGACAGACCAAATATGATTAGAGATAGTATGGAAATCGTTGTGGCGATGCTTGGGGGAGGCCTATGTCCAGCAGTGGACGTCTTTCGGCTGAAATGATGATGATGATGATGAGTATGGAAATACCACCACAGCAGAACTTAACAAATTTTCGTACAAAAAGAAGTGAAATGCCAACAAAAACATTCTGTAAAAACGTGCCAAGTTTCGACTAAGATTACTTGGCCATAATAAGCAGTGAGATCAAATATATTGTCACCAATTCAAATAGAGAAAAATTCTATAGGTTTCGCGGCAATGCCTTTTTTTAAATATTCTTATGTAGCCGCAACGCGCATTGCGTTCCTACCATGAAAGAACCTTAATCGTAGGTCGACACGTTCTACCAAAGAGATCCCCGTTTTTAGTTCCATTTTAAAAATGTAAATGTTTTTTTTATGCAACAATAATAAGTCGAGTCTTTATTCATGATTATTCTACTAGACTTACTAATAAAGACTTTTTGTAGGTTCTTTGGTAACAGACGAAATTTAAAAAAAAAAACCTCCCCTAGATGAAAATATTTATTTTATCCCCGCTCTGGTACGCTACAATGACGGACGTTTTGAGCAAGAGGAGTGAAAAATCTTTTTTTGTTGTATAATGACCCTTGAATGTACAGCAGAGTGCAAAGACTAGCCAGAAAGTGCTAGCGCTCGCTACTATTGGCTATGTGCAAGATGGCGGTGAGGACAGTCAAATCGATCAAAGTCACATTGGACAGAGAAAGACTGGGGAAGGCGGAGCCAGTGTCAGATTCTTACCGACTAAAAACCACCACGGTGTTTCTCTACCGACCCTTGGCCGAGGGCGTGGGAAAAACTCCCGTATTCAGCCAACCATCCCCAGCACCTTGCTCGCCATTGGCAGGCGAGCCCCTTCTCCCCGTGCGGCAACCACAACGGCCGTACCCACCTCTTGAATGGCGCGCGCGCACACAAAGCGCCACCGTCACGGGCCTTGATTGGACGGGCGGCGGGCCACACCGAGTCTGTCGCCCGCAGGCCCACACCTATGGTGGCTGGAGGTCAGCATACGCCCTCCTACGACGCCCAAGTCGTCTCCTGCGGATGGGAAGAGAGGTCATCGTCTCTCGAATCCTATCCGCCGCCTCCTTAGCAAGCATCACCTCCTCGCAGAAGGAGTCGACGGCTTCCCAAGCGCTCTCGCTCCCAACCATAGACCGAACCACGGCCGGATGCGAGAGATCGCTGCCGCCTACTGCAGTGATGAGTTCACGGCGCTGCTCGGCCCAAGCTGGACACTCCTCCAGTGAGTGCTGCGCCGTGTCCTCTGGGCAGCTCCCGCAGTGATGACACTCGGGCGTCGGCTCCCAGCCTATGCGACACAGATACTTTGCAAAGCAACCATGCCCCGAGTGTACCTGTGTCAGCCGGCAGGTGAGAGCACCATGGCTCCTCTCCAGACACTCCTCCATGACGGGTCTTACCGCCGCTTTTGCGGCGTGCGTAAGTTAATTTTATAGGTGTTTTATTGAGTGTCAATGTCACTGGAGTTTGCCTAATAATATTTTTTTTGGCTCATTTAAATAACTTTGGCCGTTAATTCTTACTTTTTTTAATTTTTCTCACGTTGATGTTTTGACAGATTTTCTGTGCTATAGTAACTATAGACAAACAACTAACAGATTAATAGTCGTCGTGTCGTGTACGACGTCTGTGGACTAGTGGTTCGAGTGTCGGACTGCTGATCACGGGGTCGTGGGTTCGATTCCCACAGGACACAAATATTTATGCGATGAACATAAGTGTTTGTGTTGTTATGTATTATAAGTATGTATTTACAAAAATAAAGTATATAAGTATTATATCCATTGTCTAGTACCCATAGTACAAGCTCTGCTTAGTTTGGGACTAGATGGTGCTGTGTAAAAATGTCCCGAAATATTTATTTATTATTTATTATAGTCAAAGACTACAACTGTCAGAATGTCAAACTTATTCCTCAGTTAAAAGTTCACTGGCTAATGAAAGACCGACCCTTATTTAAATTGCCACTAAACTAATAAGTTGTCTCCAGTGTTCTAATAGGATTGGTATTACTAATGTAATCTTTTTTTGGCTAAGCTCGTTAGGAGTCCTCTCTCTTGTATTGGAATTAGTTGGAAGATTCTCTCAACTGCAGTGTGGTTGGCTCATTGTTGGAATCCGATGCGTTTCTCTTTACTACATAGCTGTGAAAAAAAAACACAGTTAGTTATTTATAACCTAGCAGACATCTACAAGTAACTATTGGATAGTAGATACGTTAAATTCATAGCTTATATTCTGCAAATAATAGTATTCTACTTCACGTGAATTTTGCACACATTACACAAAGCACGAATGGAGACAGTTACCCCGGCTCCACACGTTGGCCGAACGTTGGCGCCAACGCTATTCGCCAACGTGTGGATCGGGAAAATGGAGTTGGCCCGAACTTTGGGGCGAGCATTGACAGTTTGCCGTCGCGTGTCGGTTTTATCAAAGGAAGTATGCGCCAACGTTAGCGATGCGCCCACACCTTGGCGGTTTGCTCAGTCTTGCCGCAGCACTCATGCAGTAAGGTGCATCGAATGAACTTGTTCCTACGGTCACCGCATCTTGAAAATGTCATCCGCGTGGATGGACGCAATAGTTATAGAATTTCTATAAAAATTATAATGATATTCTCTTGTATGTCAAAACATTTTTCAAAGACGACATCCTTGTTTAACTATTGTATTATTTTAATTTTCAGTTCAGCTCAGAAGCACTCAATAATCTTAAAGTGCACAGTGCAACATCTATTTCAGACCTCTTTAAATTGGCTCTGACGGAACTAAACTAACATTATTTCCAACGTGTGGACGCTAGGCATAATTACGGGCCAACACTCGTCCCAACGTTGAGGCCAACGTGTGGAGCCCACCTTACACACAATCGCAATGCTTCATGCAGGGAAAGTACCTAGGAAATTTTACTCAAAGAAAACATAATTTTATTTATAAAAACAAATTGCTTTTAAAAATTAAATTATGCAGCATTAATTAATTATGCAAAAAAAATTATGTTTACTTTGAGTAACATTTAGTAGTAATCTGTGAATGCAGAATATCTCATAAAAAAATATTAGTCTCCTTCATGTTTTTTTTTTCAACATTTAAAGTACACACTGTATAATACTACGTACAGTGCACTATTGTTTGTCAACGTAATAAGTCGCACGCTTATTATTCTAGCTATTTGCCATCAATTTGTGTTGTGAAGCATAGAAAGAACATGGAGTGCATTTAAGTGCCCTCCTTTTGGTGATTTTTATGAAGTAAAACAAACACCCTACCTACTTATGACGATGTTATGAACTACTACGAATTGACGAGGCAAACACTAAAGACAAATGCAAAAGACCCCACATTCACGGAAATTGCCGGTATAGTAACATGCACGATTGAAAATACATGGCTGACTGCATCTATACCAACAGTTATAAGCACCAGAGTCATGCAAATGTTAAAAGCATATGATTTAAAGTGCAGAAATTTTCTGAAGCCAATCAAGAGACTTTCGCCAGAAAAGTAGGCAAGCTTTCTACACAAAAGTAAGTTCCTATTTGATATAACTGCTTACAAATGCAATGATTCAATGTATCGAAGGATAAATACTTCCTGAAATGGCCCAAGATTTGAGTACAGGTCAACAGTACTTATCTTAAATTATCTCAGCAGTGGTATCAGGCGTTTATCCATAAGATCAGGAAAATATGTTCCCAGGAAAAATGTCGCATGCCCGTTGGCTCACGCGGGCCAATCGACTACTTTGTCTCTACATAGCCAAAGAAACACCATCGCCAGCCTTGGTTACTATGGCTACATTTATCGTAAAAGTATATGTCCCATCTTGGTTCTTAATCAAGAACAAACCATCATGCAAAGATGAAATACGACACCTTTTAAACATTGTTCTGGCCTCCAGGTACCTGCCAGAAGATCTGAAAAAGGTTATCGTTCCCTTGATTGAGCATAGTAACTATTTAGCGTGTCCTAAGAATGCCTTACTGGCTCTGATCACCAACGAAAGAAAACACGTTCGTAAATAGGCAGCCCGGCGCATATTGAAGACACGTAGCATGGCTGAAACATCCACACCAAGACTTTTTGAAGTGCCAGTTATAACTTTTAATACCACAAATTACACTGATTTCATAAATTGGGAGAAGGGAGTTACTGAACCCCTGATTCTAAAAAACTTGACAGATGAGGAAATAAACGACGCCGTCCAAACGGGTGGTGAGGATCAGCTATTTTTCTTACTACTCCCGTGCCATACCAGGCTGAAGAACGGGCCATAAAGATCACCGCGGAAGCTGCCACTTTTCAATGTACAAAAATATCAAGATGGGGCCTTAAAAGCCAAACTGGAATCACGCAACAAAATGCCTAAATTTTAAACAATATGTCATTTCCGAGCAAATTAGAACTTTTTTTTGTAAACTTATATAATCAATCAATTATTTTTTCTTAGTTAAAATGTATTATTTACGTCTGATTTACACACTACGTATCATTTAACAACATATTACCATTAATTTATGCTAAATGTTATATCAAAAATGTATTGAGTTTTTTCACCGAATCTAAAACTTTGAAGCCAGTGCGGAGGCAGAAGCAATTTTTCAAATTAATTAAAAAATTACATGTAATTTCACTTTACTATAAGGCACCAATCCCCCCCTATTACAACACAAAATAAATATTTTTTTATTTTTTCATACATCTGTGCTCCATCCTAATATGCATCCGTATTAGGTAGGTGGTAGGGTTTGGTGCGGGGAAATGCCCACAGCCACAACTGAACCACAGAATACCTAATAGTGCTAATCATCGGTGACTCCGTGATTGTTACAATTTTATTACAATAAACGGTGAAAAGGAAAGGGGAAATTACCATAATCACCACACTTGGTAGACAGACTAACAGATCAGAAGCGCTGATATATTATTTTTTCGAATGGGCTTTTCGCACGTGGCACCTAAGTACCTTGTCTGCTTAACCGGACAATTTTGGCGGAGAGCCTAAACCTAGCCTAAACCTAACTTAACCTCAAAACCGATTGCAACACCGTAAGGGAAGGGCTCGGACCTCGGCTCAGGGCATTGCTGGGTGACCCCACCACTAGGCCCCCTTGCAGCTCCTGATGCATCGGGAAGGGCTTTCTCGAAAAAGTGATGGACTCTCGGTATCGGTGGACATCGCGTTTCACGGATCGCGGTTCGCGATAAGCCTCGCCGGTGAGGGCAGAGACCTAATCCTAAGAATACGGTCAAAAAAATCCCTAAACCTAACTTATAAACTAAAATCGCGGTTGAAAAACCGCATAAGGGCGACCCCCAGGGAAGGGCTTGGACCTCGGCTTACTGGTACATTGCGTGGGGACCCCGCCGCTATGTCCCCCTGGCAGCCGTTGCTGCATCGGGAATAGTTTTCTCGAAAGTGGCGGACTTTCGGTATATCGGGTGGGTAACGCGTTCCGCGAATCGCCGTTGGGGCAAGCCTCGCCGGTGAGGGCGAATGACCTACCTGATGGTACTACTCTAGAGCACATGGTCGGTCTCGCGTGACGAGATTATCTCCGGTTGCGACACCGTGATGGCGTCGCCAGCGGGGAGTTCGGGCCTCGGCTCAGGGCGCAGCGCGCTGACCAGTTGTCGGGCACTTGTATTTATAGATACTAACTGCGCGTCTAACTTTGATAGTGCGTTGCAGTAAATGTGACGTCACGTCGTCCCATACGTCAATATTCGTTCGCATGTAGCGCGATAATTGTCGCTACAGTAAATTGTTATTAGCAGGAAAAAGACGATACTGCCTACGTTACTGACGTAATAAAATTCTCATTCAAAGGACGTACGTGAAAAGATATTGCACAAAAAAACCAGCCAAGAGTGAATTTAGGGTTACGTACCACCACACATATCTGTTAACCTTCTGTTTATTATTTGTTGTTTAACTATAGACTATTCACTACAATCAGACCTTTGATTATTGTATGTATTAGATGAAGGGCGACCTTCCAATGTGTCATAAACGCAAACTAATGGACATGTGTATTCCTCCCATCCTCATATACGGTGCCCAAACCTGGTCTTTGACAGTTCAGCAGAGGTCCACGCTTAAGGTTTGCCAGCGAGCAATGGAGCGCAGTATCCTGAGAGTCAGACTCACAGACCGAATCCGGAACACAACGCTGCGCTCCAGAACACAGATTGCTGACGTTACTCAAAAATCTGCCAAGCTTAAGTGGGACTGGGCCAGACACGTTTGCCGCATGTCAGTAAATTTTTGGGCTAAAATTTGTACTCGAATAATGAACTTTATTTGGTCTCGAAAAACGTGCAACGGCATTGCGGCAAACCCAGGCGAAGATGGCGGGACGAGCTGGACTCGTATAGAAAAGACTGGTCCACACTTGCACTTGACCGGAAAGAGTGGAATAAGGAAAGGGAGTCCTTTGTCCTGCAATGGGACAATATAGGCTGAAAATAATAATAATAATGTATTAGATACCGTTTAAATAGAGAGCAGAAACAAAAAACGTTGAAAAAATTATTATTTTTCGATCTTTCTTGTACGTGGGGTACAAGAAAGATCTGGGGTCTTTGGGTTAAGACTTCTTTTTTTAGTATTTTCCATGCCATGCCATGTCTATAGTAATCTTATAGTAACACATATTTTGAGAAAATTTCAACTGGCTGGGTTATAGGGCTGAATTTCTAGTAGAAATTACAGCCCTATGACGGAAGGACGGACTGACAGAAAAACAGTCAAAGGGCGTAGGTACAGTAGTTAATAAGAAAAATAAAAGTAAAAACCGACTTCAAAGAGAACAAAATAATTTTCATGAAACAGTTTAGGAAGTAGGTGCCTTTGATTTGGGTTGATTTAAGAAAAAATTGGCATCGACATAAAAACTGTTTAAAAAAAATATTTTATTATTCTTGAAGTCGGTTTATACTTTTTTAGAGTTTATTTTATTTTTCTATATTGAGTGGCATTAACAATAGAAAGACAAGCAATAACTACAATCCCGGATGATTCACCGTCATCGATTGAAGAGTTCCCTTCTTTATCTCCGAAGATCTTTATCAGATATTCACCAAATCATACTTTCTGAATGCAAATTCTTGATTTGTTGATGAAAATGCCAAAATCGCTATATGTATGCCTATAATATTTGAGGAGTTCCCTCAGTTCCACATGGATCCCTTTATCAGAACTGGATTTTGATAAATATATGACCAATCTAGATGTATGTCCTTTCAAATAAAAAATAACTTTCCAAATCGGTTTATAAATGACTGAGTTCAGAGGTACGAAACATTAAATAAAAATTACAATCGAATTGAGAACCACCTCCTTTTTTGTAGTCGGTTAAAAAGGGTGCCAATGGGTCGTACGGAACCTTAAAAATTACTATATTTACAAATTATCATCATCATCACCATATCAGGCGAAAGACGTCCACTGCTCGACATAGGCCATACAAACAAATTACAAATTATAAAGATAAATAACTAACCGTTCCCGAAGTTTCCTGAATATTTCCTTCTTGTAAGCAAATATGAAGAATATCATGAAGCCTATGAGGGCGTAGGAGACATCGATCATGAACTGATACTTGAAGCTGATCGCTTCCAGCAGCCAGTTCAGTCCCATGACTACAGACAGCTTCAAGTGATCCATAAACCTGTTGATAATAATATGAAAAGTAATTTTGTTACAACTGCAGCAGAAAGCGAGGTTCACGTAGTACATATTACCTCAATGGGTTCAGTCAACAAAATATTTAGTTTATAACGTAGATATGACAATACGACAATAAATGAAAACACGGTTATTACTAGTCTATAGAAGCATTAATAAGTTGTTTATCGAAAATTTAAGAAACTAAATTTTATAACAAAATAAATATTAAAACATCGAAATAATAAGTAACACCATTTTTAATCATCTGTAATAATTAAGAAGGGGCTCGTAGCTAAGCAACGACTGCGCGGATTGTACGATCTGCAAGGTTAAGCTGCACTTGCCGCGGTCAGTCTGTGGATGGGTGACCGTTTCGTTATACCTCGAAACCCCTCCGTGCCTCGGAGAGCACGTTAAGCTGTCGGTCCCGGTTGTCATACGAATATCTAAGGCAGTCGTTACGGGTAGTCAGAAGCCTGAAAGTCTGACAACTGGTCTAACCTCCGAATATCAGTATTACCCAGTAACTGGGTTGCGGGGGTCTGATGGCAGTCGCTTCGTGTAAAATACTGATGTTCAGCCGCATCTGGCTAGACTGGAAGCCGAACCCAATATAATTGGGAAAAGGCTCGGAGGATGATGTAATAATTAAGAAAGAGAGTTTAACTTTTAGTCTTTGACCTAAAGATTTGCCTAGACAAAAAATTTAAATAATTTCCTGTGGCTAATTGTTTTTTTTTTGTTTTTTATACACAAGCAGAGGACGTGATACTCTGTACTTACATAGTTTTATTTCATCTCGTATATAATCTGTGTCTCGTATATTCATATTCATTTATTTGTAAAGTCAGTTTCATAAATCATAAAGTACACAATATAAACTTGTACAAAAATAAAATAAAATCACAATAGCAAATAAATGTCATATATTAATGTGATATTGTCATATCCACGTCGTATAGGAAAAAATCGTACATCGAGGGACTATACGTACATACAGGGTTCAATTATACCACAGACCAGTAAGCCTCTAGATGCCTATTAGCCGGATACCCCAGGTCACAAAGCATATGCAGTAGCACTACATATCTTAGGCCCAGCCACCAATCGGGACGACACTCCGTCAGCGAGTGGCACCAATCATATCACCGAACATTTGAGCCGACCAATCATAACGCGCCGTCCGCCCCTCGGTCAGGCCAACATTTTACGGCTGTGTTCTCATGCAAAACTTTGTTTATATGGCGTCTTGAGGCTTACTGGTCTGTGACTTATACATAAGGCATCGTTCTATCCTGCTGTCACGATAGCCGTGCTATGTAAAAATAGTTATAACTTACCTGTGTCTATAAGGATGATAGGAGTTCCCTGTAACAACCGAGTCCAGCAAGGCTGGCTCTCGGCTCATGCGCCAGACCGTCATCAGGTTGAACATCCAGTTAAAGAGAACCAGGATCAGTATCGGAATGTACAAGTACAGCCATTTTTCAGGACCTACGTAAAATTTAACTTATATATAATAATATAATATAATCTTTATTTCGGATCAAATTCCATATTTTGTTAGTAACATAAAATAGATTATTATCTAGTGTTAGTACCAATCACCCTCCTTACAAACTGTTTTATAATAGTAGAGCCGAAACTCTCAGCTACAGTTCTCAGGATGCTGTTGCGACTGTCCCTCACTCTCTTCAGCAGCGAAGCTGTTTTTTTGCGAATAATCGCCTGAAAGCCATCGGTATGGGCTTGCCCTTGAGCACATGAATACTAAAATTTGTGTAAAAATCTTATTAAAAACAAGCTTTATTGATGATCTACTGAATGTACTAAAAAGCTCAGACCAATAAAAAGTTAAAATTTATATTTAGTGAATATTAACTGAAGAGTAAATAATAAAGATAGAATTTAAAAAAAAACAAAAATGCTCAATGACTTGGAATGGCTTTATTTGACTTGGTACTTGTTAATTACTATGTTTATAATAGATCTGTGGTTGCATGCAATTCATACATATTCTGTATTCTGTATCATCATCATTTTAGCTGAAAGACGTTCTGTATCGAGTTCTGTTCTGTATTATATTCCACAGAGGAACGAATTTAGAATGTAGTATTTATTTATTTTAGAACCACAGCAAACATAACTAATTTAATAAAAAAACAAAGTTTAACCGGATTAAATCGCGTATATTATTTAAATCATAATATACGTGATTTAATCCGGTTAAACTTTGTTTTATTATAATGTGTAGTGATCACGAAAACCTTAGAAATTATAACTAAATTTAATTAGGTACTTACATACAATCAGTTTTCAACAAATATACAATTTTGGCGTCTTATTTAAAGCAAAATAAAGAGTTACAATAGGTACTTAGTTACTGTTAATTTATTTGAACAACATTCCATTCCATTGATTAACTTTTCATTCATAAGCATTTTATGTTTTTGTTTTTTATATCTTTTTTATTCACATAACAACTTGATTAATATATTGTTAAAATAAATTTAATAATTCTTTAAATAAGTCTATATACAACGTTACTTTTTGTTTACGCAATTTCGCCATTTCTTAATAAACTACTTGGCTATATGCAAGATGGCGATGGCGGTGGGGACAGTCAAATGATCGCAGCGCACGTCACGATCATGTTGACACGAAGAAGAAGAAGTACATTTATCGAGTAATTGGCCGATTAAACAAAGAGTTAAGGCCGGGTCACACCGGATGCGTAGCGTGACGTGACGTGCGACGTAACGTGCGACGTGACGTGCGACGTGACGTGCACACGCGCGTGCGAGCCCTGTCAGACCGGTGCAGCACACGTCATGCGCGCAAGCATCACGTCACGCAGGTAACTGCTGCACGCGCGTACGAGCCACCTTGTCAGAAGCCATATTAAGTTGAGAGCATTTGGCGAAAAGATGTTAGACAACAGCAGTTCTTCTGATGAAGAAGCGTTATTGTTGCTACTATGCCAAGAATCTTCTGCTGCTACAAAAATACTTTGGGTCCATGATATTAATAATAGAAGAGAGGAACGCAGTGAATATCATAAACTATGCCGGCTTCTTAATAGAAGCCGGCATAGTTTAGGAAAAACTTCTGTTTTTCCTTTAAAATTGTCTCCATTGCGAAAAAAACACTCGTAAACTGTATTCTGTTTGTAAATAAATACAACCTGCCGTGCGTTTCAGTATATTAAAAAGTACTCTGTGGTGCGTGCGCAAGTGCAGCAATGACTGATGCGTGTGCATGCGTGCCCGGTCTGGCATCTAACAGGGAGCGCAATATAATACAACGCGCAACGTCATCACTGCAGGCGCGTGTGCGACGTTGCCGTTCCGCTACACATGTACGCGGATTCGGTTTGTGAGAAGATGCAGCTCTGCGTGCGTGGGTCACGCACGTGCACACGTCACGCATCTGGTCTGGCATCTTTCTTACAGTTTCATACATTACAACTGGTGCGTGCACGCGTCACGTCACGCCACGCATCTGGTGTGCTCCGCCCTTTAACGTTGATGAACACCGGCCCAAGAGGTGGCCGTACTCTTTTTTTTTTTTCATCAACCGTTAGGTATCTCTTGATAACTATCGCCAACAAAGCTTGTTCAATTATTTCACTAAAATTACTAGATTCCGGCCGTGTTTTAGTTACATCCCTAGTAAGATAGTAATAAAATGTTTTCAATCGTACAACTATCATAGGACATTTAACTATATCAAACTACACTACACTATATCACAGACAGTGGCGGTTCTAGGGGGGGGGGGGTCATAGGGGTCATGACCCCCCCCCCCCCAAATCGTATACGTCAAATTGACAAATCTCCTAAAAATTGATAATTTACAAAAATAAATACATTATTAACTTCCTGCTTAAACGTCCAAAAGTAAACAACGAAATCAAAACAACGTAAGTACTACCATAGAATAGGTAATAATATCTTCTATTTTCTGGTGGTATATTTTATGGTACTACGTACTTACTAAAACACGACATATAGTCCTACGTAAAAAAATACCTAACATTACTTTAGAGCTTTGTTTATTTACTGAAGTTCAATTTACAGCATAGGTATTATTTTGCTCAAAATAAAATATGAATGATATTTCCAGTTTATTGACAAATAATATCACATACGACGCCACCGGCGGTAGTTCATTTTGTTGAACGGTTTGCGCTACTTTACATGAGCCTGCCGTTGCGATCGAACACTAAATCAAAGGCGCAAACGATTGAAGCTTTGGAGGTGAAAAAAAAATTCAAGCTCGCTTCGCTCGCACTTCTTTAATAACGTACATAGCCTAAAACTTCAAAAGATACACTTGAATTGAAGTCTAATTTTCGCATAAATACTAAAAATTCGCGCTCGCTTCGCTCGCGATTGTACCCCACGTTCGTTTTCTCTTTTTTGACGTTCATTTTGTAAGTAAATATTCTGTTATATAATAAACTAACTCCTAACTTTACCTTGTCTTAGCATAAATAAAAAAATGGTAAATTTGGACCTTGAAACTATACCTCCGTAAGCCAAGTTGACCCCCCCCCAAAATCTTGGGCTGGAACCGCGCCTGATCACAGATAACATAATACTATACTATCTTACTGCGACATATGCAACGATCACAATACAGTGAAATTACAGCTTGTTTTCTAGTTCCTTTTTAAACTATAATTAATAATAAGCATCAGATAAAGCCTAAAAAAAAAAAAAAGAAAAAAAAAAAAAAGCATCAGATAGCAAGTTTAATACAGCATGTATCCACGAAAGTGGCTCTTTAATAACGTGCTGATTATTTTCTAAGTTTCAATGGCATACTGACTTACGGTGAAGGCAAACATAGTGAAGAAACCTGGATTTAAAGAATGTTATCTGACAGTCAGCGTGCTCACCAGCAAGAAAGCATCCTTGTTCTGGCACGTGTGGTGTGACGAACCAAGGTAGATGACTCAGATCTACTACGTTGAGCACAGCCAGAGCAATGGTCATGCAGAGCGGAAGTCCCCAGGCGTACAGGCAGTACATCAGAAACTTGAAGCATTCTCCGCGTCGATGTATAGGGTGAGCTTTCGCGGAACCACTGCAAAATAATTCTGTTAGTTGTCTCTTTTAGATTAATCCTATTCTAAAACTTTGTGCTGGCAAGATGGCAGATATAGTCTGATGGTATGGTATGATCCGGACAGATTGCGCAAATGGCAACAATGACTAAAGTATTTTTTTTTGAAGTGAAACTTCTATATAGACGGGGGGTTCTATATTAGGATTTTTTTGTCACGAAAAAGCGTTACGACCTCGTAAATAAACACAAAAAGTCCAGTTGCTCTAGTGGGATTTGAACCCGTGACTCATATATTACATAAGTCCAACACTGTCAACGATATGCTATCGTGGCCGATAATTTGGATGTCGAATTTAACTTACACTTACGTCTTTTGGTGATATCAGAACTTATCTTTTTACAATTTATATATTTAGATATCACTTCAATTGCGTAAATGCTTTAAAAATATAAGTATAACTAGAAAAAGCAATAGATTAGTTTAAATGTTGGTGTTATTTACCAAATTACGGTTTCCAACATAATTATACAAAGGATTTGTTAAATTTAACTAATAAACGGGCAAATTAAACATACAAAAAACTAAACTAAATAAACTGGAAAACTTAATTTTTGGTAAATAATTGTCGACTAATTAGAATTCTAAATTTACGTCATCTATTAAATTTGACACTTTGACCACTACGTGAATTACGTGTCAGTATTGTATTTGAATTCATAATAATTAAAAACAAGTGTTTTGTAGGATAAAATAAGATATTTTTAAGTAAAAAATGCATTAATTTAAATGTACCTAATCAAACCAAATCATAATTTGCAGTAAACCTGCGAAAAAAAAACGAAATGTGTGCTGGGACACATAGTAGAAGTGAAACTTCAAAGGACAAGTGGAAAAACGAATCGCAACGGACAAGTGGAAAAATGAATGGCAACGGACAAGTGGCAAAACGAATTAAAAATTAAAATTTACGGGCGGATTGTTAATGTAGGTAGGTACTTGTCCAATTTGAAAACCTGCCCGTAAAACTTCAAGTTAAAATTTTGTTGCGATTCGTTTTGTCACTTGTCCGTTGCCATTCGTTTTTCCACTTGTCCGTTGCGATTCGTTTTTCCACTTGTCCGTTGAAGTTTCACTTCTACTATGTGTCCCAGCACACATTTCGATTTTTTTTACCTTCTAAACCTTTAATTTATTATTAAAATTACATATTTCAGGACCAGATATTACCTGAATGTCCACCAAATATCGTAGGACATAACGATCATCCAACAGAAACTCGCCAGGAAGAAGAAATAGATCCCCATCGCTGAAAAAATCATCGTTAATGCTTTAGCTTCTTTATTGTTCTGTGTTGGATAATACAATCAGGCCATTTTTGTCGCTTAGCTGGACATCTTCTCAGAATAAGAAGGGTTTTGGCCACAGAATAGTGATACATGTATGAATCTTATATCGGGTTCATACGGTTCGATTTTAGTTGATCAACATTTATTGTTCAACAAAAAATTTAAAGTCTGTTTATTACAAATTTTTGTTTAGAGTTTGGTTGATCACATCAACGTCTGTCCGTCTGTCCTAAACCTTTACAGTTTAATAACTTCTACAGTTATAAACATAAGTAAATGAAATTTTGTTAAAAAATGGTCTAGATATAGATCTCAATTTTAAAAGAATAAAAAAATCTTGTATACGTATTTTAGGGGTGGCGCCCATACATGTGAAATGGGGATGAATTTTTTTTTTTGCTGCTCCCTCTCGTGTGGGGTATCATTGAATAGGTCTACTAAAATGAAGGTAATGTTTCATACACAACTTTTTTATCAGGTATACCATCTGTGAAATATAGCCCGCCAAAGTGGCTTGCAATGTCCCCCCCCGCCCCTGCCATTTCTGAACTATGCAACGTAGAAACTTATAATCTTCCACATTGATAGACCTTTATAAAAACTCTCTTTTAAAATTATTCTGAGTATAATGTGATTATCAAAGACATTTCTATACATACCTTTATGGTGATTATAAATTTTTGAGTTATAGTGAGAAAACTGCAAAATACTTAAGACGTCCTAGTTCAAAGGTCATTGACCTTAGATAAAAATGGCCTTAACAAATAATGCTCCTTTATTTACTTTCTATTTAAAAAAATCACAAAAGTAACTTTGTGTTATATTGATATGACACACTTCTACAATTTAGCTTCTTAAATTTAGCGCTAGGCGGCGCTGTTTGCAAAAACTAAAGTAGCAATGATTAATATTCGATTTGATTCGTTTGTAATTAGACCTACTTAAGGACCGAGTGTTGTGGCGCAACTTGGGAGAGGCCTATGTCCAGCAGTGGACTGCGATAGGCTGAGTTGATGAAGGAACCCTATAATACTGAGCATGGCCCGACATGCTCTTGGCCGGTTTCTTTTTATTAAAGGTGCGATTTATAATATTAGTAGGACACTACCTCAGATGGATTTTATTAATAGGTACCGCTAGTTTCCAATTTACAAAGCGCCCACGGATTTAACTAAACGAAATCAAAGAAGACAATTTTTTTACTTTTTTTTATTTAGAATAAATGTAAGTTACCTATCCTTCTGTAGAAATAAATTATGTCCTAACGTTCACTTACTCAGCCGAATACAGGTTTCCGCCGTGTGCTCCTGCATCCTAATAACGGCCATCAGTAAGAAGGCCATGAACAGGCTAGTGACATACGCCATCACGGTCATCCCACATAAGTTCCGAAGTTCAGGCAGCAACGAGTATACTATTAGCACCAGCGTCATAAAAAAGCAGGATATCAGCTGCATTGCTGTAAACAAAGTTAAAAAAAGCAGGATATCAGCTGCATTGCTGTAAACAAAGTTAAAAAAAGCAGGATATCAGCTGCATTGCTGTAAACAAAGTAAAAAAAAAAGTGAACGAAGTGAGTACAGTCTGGCAAAAACGGGTAAAAGCGACACTATTTTTAACCGACTTCAAAAAAAGAAGGAGGTTCTCAATTCGATTGAATTTTTTTTTGTTTGTTAACTCAGAACTCCGACCTGCTGTCCTGTATGGATCGGAATGTTGGGCTACGAAAGGAATTAATGAAAGGCAAGTGCATGCAGCTGAGATGAGAATGTTAAGAGGAATGTGTGGTGAAACGAGAATGGATAAGATAAGGAATGAATATGTAAGAGGGAGTCTGAAAGTAGCGCCAGTGACAGAGAAGTTAAGTAGCAATAGACTGTCATGGTATGGACATGTGATGAGGAGGAATGAGGAGCATGTTACGAGGAAAGTTTTAAGTATGAATGTTGATGGCTATAAGAAAAGAGGGAGACCGAAGAAAATATGGATGAATTGTGTGAAAGATGATATGAATAGAAAGAAAGTGAACACGGAGATGACGGCTGATAGAGATGTATGGAAGAAAAAAACATGCTGCGCCGACCCCAAATAAATTGGGATAAGGGCAGGAGAATGATGAACTCCGTAATTTTTCAACCGATTTGGAAAATTATTTTTATTAGAAAAGATATACTTCCAGAGTGGTCCCATTTTCAAAATATAGTTCTGATAATGGGATCTGTGGAATTGAGGGAACTCTTCAAATATAATAGGCATACATATAGCGATTTTGGTATTTCCATGAACAAATCTAGCATTTGCATTCAGCAAGTATCATTTGGTGAAGATTTGATGAAGATCTTTGGAGATAAAGAAGGGAACTCTTCAATAGATGACAGCAAGTTATCGGGGATTGCAGCAATCGCTTGTGTTTTTATTGTTAATGCCACCAAAAATATAAAAATAAAATAAACTTTAAAAAAAGTAAAAACCAACTTCAAAAATAATAACATAATTTGTGTCAAACAGTTAAGGAAGTCGGTGCCAATTTTTACTTAAATCAAACTGAATCAAAGGCACCTAACTACTACCTAAACTGTTTCATATAAATGATTTTATTCTTTTTGAAGTCGGTTTTTACTTTTTTTCAAGTTTATTTTTTGTCAATAATGAGTCAATCTGTGTTTTATCATGCAAAAAAATTGCCTGTAAAAACTTCAATTGAGCTTTAAATATGAACGAGAATATCCAAAGCATAGATTAATTATTGGTTTCTGCTGCGCTCCAACTAATAGGAACCGAGGCGTACTAGTAAAATGTGGTAATAAGAGCTGTTGTAGCATGTTGCTTCTGCTTCCAGAACATGAAGCAACGCAGCAGTAATATACGATCACGATCCTTCTCGGTGGTACATTTTGTCGACAAAATCCCTTGAACGATGCCTGCTACATTACACTTACCTACGGCTGCCATCGAATATTAAGTGCAAGCGATGTTAGCCTTAGTGGTGGTCCACCGGAAAGATTTCTGACTGTACCTAGAATGCTCCTTGAGGCTATTGAAAGATGAGATGAGAAGATGGTTGGCACCTGTTTGGAACTCAGTTCTAAAAATCATCAAGTCCCAAACAGCAAGCTACACTATAAAACAGAATGACACTGTGAGTGACTACTGCGTGCATCGAAACGATTTTAATTAATTAAAATTGTACTGCAGTTTTTTTTAAATATTTATAAAGACTTTTGTTTATCTTGACTTCCTGCGACCACGAACGCTGCAAAGCTTCCGAAACGTCAGGAAAAGCAAATTTAAATAATATACCTACGCGATGTAATCCGTTTAAACTTGTTTTATTATAATAATAATTTACTTATGGTGCTGACTATAATACACCATGTAACAAAAACCCTGTTGTTCCTGTGAGGTACGTTCTCAGAATCGATATTCATACGTAAGGACACAAGTCATTTGGAAAAACTATACAATAAAAATAATCAAATTAAATAATAAATCATTATTTAAAGTGATATTTCAATTTACAATTAATAATGATTTAAAATTTAATTTGATTATTTTTATTGAGTGAGTTTTGAGTGATAATTATAATCACTTTCAATTTACAATTAATAATGATTTAATATTTAATTTGATTATTTTTATTTAAGAGTTTTTCTAAATGAGTTGTGTCCTTTCCTTACGTATGAATATCGATTCTGTTAACATACCTCACAGGAACAACAGGGTTTTTGTTACATACTGTATAATTATCAAGACCCCTCCGTGCCTCGGAGAGCACGTCAAGTTGTTAGTGCCAGTTGCCCTAAGAATATTGGCAGTAGATACGGATAGTCAGAAGCTCGAAAGTCTGACAAGTGGTCTAATCATAGGATATCAGTAACTGGATTGCGAGGTCTAATGGCAGTCTCTCCTTGTAAAATAGGTAGGTACTGATGTTCAGCCGCATCTGGTTAGACTGGAAGTCGACCCCAACATGAATGGGAAAAGGTGAGGAGATTGAAGAAGTAATCAAATGAGACTTACTGCAACCTTTGTAGCTTTCAGAAATATCTCCATGGTCATCAAAATCTAAAAACGTAAACTCGCCGTAAAAAATGATCTTGTGTTGCGGAGCGCCACCTCTGATTGTAGTCTTCACGTCAACACAGAAGGAATTGGTGCTAAAAATGGTCCACCTGTTGTATACATTCGGCATTTCAGCATATACAGCTCCGTTCTGAAAAAGCATGCTTACTAGTTTCTGGTTGCACAAGTTGTTTATACAAATAAGTACCTACTATACACATTTTTAGGGTTCCGTAGTTCCAACAAGGAACCCTTAAGTTTCGTCATGTCCGTCCGTCTGTCCATCTGTCCTGTGGAAGTTATTAGGCTGTAATCCTTTACAACTTAATAACTTCTACAGTTATAAACATAAGTAAATAGTTAGTTAGTTATAAACATAACAATATAGTCTAGATATAGATCTCAATTTTAAAAGAATAAAAAATCGTGATTACGTATTTTAGGGGTGGCCCATACATTTGAAATGGGGATGAAAATATGTTTTTCACTGCACCCCCTCGAGTGGGGTATCATTGAATAGGTCTACTAAAATGAAGGTAATGTTTCATACATCACTTTTTTATCAGGTTTACCATCTGCGAAATATAGCCCGCCAAAGTGGCTTGCAATGTGTGTGTGTCCCCTGCCATTTCTAAACTATGCAACGTACAAACTTATAATATTCCACGTTGATAGACTTTTGTAAAAACGCTCATTAAAAATTATTTCGAGTATAATGTGATTATAAATTTTCAAGTTATAGAGAGAAAACTGCAAAAAAAAAATTTTTTTTTCTTGCTTTAATCCTCATATACGCACTCCGCCCGGGGTAGGCGGAGCCAGTGTCGGACTCTTACCGACTAAATCCACCACGGTGTTCCTTCAACTACCTTAGCCGGGGGCGTGGGAACCCGTGAGTATTCACACAACCACCCCCGACAGGTACCGGCCCGCTACAAGCAGGCGAGCCCCTCTACCTGTGCGGCCTATCGTCGGCCGCACCCTCCTCGGTGGCGCACACGGAACACTGCACGCCACCTCATCTCATGGGCCTTTACCAGCTGCGCCAACTACGCCGGCTGGTCCAGCTACGCCAGCTGCTGGTCGGGCAGCAGACTACCCCGAGTCTGCTGCTCGCAGGCCTTAACTCCCGTAATTTTTTATAGAGGTTTTCTTCCTCGCGGTCCGGGCGGTGAAGCCAAGGCCCTTGGTCCCAAGAGGCGCGAGAACACTACTCAGCGGGCACTCCTGGGGTTACGAGATCGACGGAGGCAGGGAAAGACAGTCCTTCCGCTGCCTGCCCAGTGGCAGGGTGAGTGCACACCGGGCCCGCCCCTGCTCCTCCACTAGTAGTAGTGTCGGGAGTAATAATAGACGTGTTCTTGGTTATAAGGTCTGTAATATACTAATGAATACATGGAATACATGGTAGAGGCATGTACACACGGCTACACATCAAGCTGTACAAAACCAGTAAAGGCTGACCTCGCGTTGGAAGGAAAACCTATACAATGCGAGGTCAGTTTATGCTGGAAATGTACAGCTTGATGTGTAGCCGTGTGTACTACACCACACCTCCACCGCAAAAAGAATAAAAAAATGGTATAAACAATTTTTTTTTTATAACTATATATTATTTCTAACATATTCCAATCATATAGCGTAACATAAAACAATACATAATTATTCCTAATTAGACAAAGCTATAATAAGGAATTTCTGGACTTTGACTAGCATCCCATTACGGAATGCTGACTTGGACTTGACAGTTAATATTTGTTATTTAAACAAACTAAGTACCTACCACTTAGTTTGTTTAAATAACAAATATTAACTGTCAAGTCCAAGTCAGCATTCCGTAATGGGATGCTAGTCAAAGTCCAGAAATTACAGAATCGTGTCTCAATGTTCTATTGTCCACGTGGCCATTGTAGACAATATATAAATACACATTTTTTGTCATTGTTTTTTGTACATAATATGACACATATTCATATTTTTTATAACATTTTCATAATTTTTTATTTATTTATTTACTTCATTTCTTTTATTTATTTCATCACTTTTATATATTTTTATTCGACTTTGTATTCTTTCTTTATAATCCCAGTTCTCTCACTAACACGGCCCGCGTTGATAATGATCGAGATACAGGGTTATTAATTACACAATATTTATTATATCTACCTCACATTCATATCGTCATCATTACAGTAATATTTCCCTATTAGAAATAATTCCTACAAAAATATTTTATATAATTCTGCAACTCGTGATTGATCAGACCATTTGTTTACAGATTATACTAATACAACATTATTTATTTTATTCCTCCTTTCCTGCATAGTCATAATTATTTCAGTGTTGTAATAATCCAACTTCATTTATTTACGAAGTACCCGTAATGTCACTTACATTAAATTTAATTCTCCTTATTGGAAATAGTATGATATGACACATTCTTTTGCCATATACGGTATCTAATCGGACACCCGTGTCAAGTGACCAGCGCTCTAGAATGCGCAACAATCGACATTTAATTAATTACGTCGTGATGACTTATGGTCCTCTTTTAAATATGATCTTTTCCAAAAATAATAATTTTACACTTAGGTACTTGTCTTATTTTTTTTTTCATTTCTATAATTTTGTCACAAAAATAAAATATCTATTCGTTTAAACAAAGCTATGTACTCTCTTCCTTAAAGTTAAGTACCTACGCGAAATAAATGTCTCTAATAAAATTTGGAAGACGAGCCACCAGCGAGTACCTACTCACAACACTTTTGCACCGTACACTTCACCATTAGTTTTTTTTTTTTTCATTTTGATGTTGTTCTACTGGCAGGCAAATAATCAACGGTAGCTAAGTACCTATCAACGGCTATCAGGATCATACTTATAATCGTCTTTTTGGACACATCCCGTTATACTAACGTGTAAGGATGTAGATGCCCAAATCAAACTGTTCTCTTTCGAAGCCCCTCACTCCTGGCGCCTTTTTTAGGGTTCCGAAGTCCTACAAGGAACCCTTATAGTTTCGTCATGTCCGTCCGTCTGTCCGTCTGTCCGTCTGTCCGTCTGTCCGTCTGTCCTAATCCTTTACAGCTTAATAACTTCTACAGTTATAAACATAAGTAAATGAAATTTTGTTAAAAAATAGTCTACATATAGATCTCAATATTAAAAGAATAAAAGATTAGTTTTTGCGTATTTTAGGGGTGGCGTCCATACATGTGAAATGGAGAAAAAAAATTTTTTTTCGCTGCACCCCCTCGTGTGGGATATCATTGAATAGGTCTACTAAAATGAAGGTAATGTTTGATACATCACTTTTTTATCAGGTGTACCATCTGCGAAATATAGCCCGCCAAAGTGGCTTGCTATGTGTCCCCCCCCTGCCATTTCTAAACTATGCAACGTAGAAACTTATAATCTTCCACATTGATATACCTTTGTAAAAACTCTCTTTTAAAATTATTTTGAGTATAATGTGATTATAATTTTTTGAGTTATAGAGAGAAAACTGAAAAATACTTAAAACGTCCTAGTTCAAAGGTCATTGATCTTAGAGAAAAATGATCATGGCAAATAATGCTCCTTTAGCTACTTTCTATTTGAAAAAATCACAAAAAGTAACTTTGACATCAATCAGACTTCTTAAATTTGGCTTCTTGAATTTATCGCTAGATGGCGCTACTAACAACACGCTCTGAGTCGCGAATGCTGCCGATTATTGCAAAAACTAAAATAGCCATGATTAATATTCGATTTGTTTCGTTTGTACACCTACTTAAGGAACCCTATAATACTGAGCATGGCCCGACATGCTCTTGGCCGGTTTTTTTTTCTTTTCTTCCGCTTCATTTTTGACTTTTAGGTGCTACTTTATAAATTAATAATTAATATAGATAGTCTGTTTCAAATTCTGCACTCCATAAATTTTTTACTAAACTTTTAAACAAGCGCGCACGCCGGCACCGCCTATACTGGCACGGTCGCCATGTAGTGTCGGGAGTAATAATAGACGTGTTCTTGGTTATAAGGTCTGTAATATACTAATGAATACATGGAATACATGGTAGAGGCATGTACTACACCACAGTGCCCTCTGTTGGCAACAGAGGGACACGTGGAGCAACTCCCCACTAGCCCAGAACGGGCCCCTCCCGCGCCAGAATATTCGCCACAGGCAATAAAATCCCCCGAAGGTTAATCCCTCCTCCCTCCCTCGAAAGGATTTTATTGCACGTGCCCAGGGTGCACCGGCCAAACAACTGCCGTTCCCTCCAGACGTGTACAGAAGGACAAGCAGCCGTCAGGCACACGTGGAGGTTTTCTGGACAGCACCCCAAAAAATTTAAGACGTCCTATTTCAAAGGTCATTGACTTTAGAGAAAAATTATCTGAGCAAAGAATGCTCCTTTAGTTACTTTATTTTTGAAGAAATCATAAAAGTACCATGTGTTATGTTGACATGACACACTTCTTAAATTTGGCGCACTAGATGGCGCTGTATAACAACACGCTCCGAGTCGCCAATTATAGAGATGGAAGTTCGACATACTGAATGTATAGGGCAAATTTTACCTATTTTTGGCCATAACTCTTTATGCAAAAATTCGTATTTGTAAACGCACGCAAAATACAGGACAACTTTTGATCTACTTTTGAATCTTGCCCAACGCCTCATCAACTCAGCCTATCGCAGTCCACTGCTGGACATAGGCCTCTCCCAAGTTGCGCCACAACGCTCGGTCCTCTGCCTTCCGCATCCAATCCCCCCAGCCACGTTCTTTAGGTCGTCGGTCCACCTGGCAGGGGGGCGCCCTACGCTGCGTTTGCCGATACGCGGTCTCCACTCAAGGACTCGTCTGCTCCAACGGCCATCGGTCCTTCGACAGACATGGCCAGCCCACTGCCACTTCAGCTTACTGATCCTACAAGCTATGTCAGTCACTCCGGTTCTTCTCCGGATAATCTCGTTGCGGATTTTATCCTTCAAAGAAACTCCAAGCATAGCTCGCTCCATAGCTCGCTGAGCGACTTTAAATTTGTGGACTAGCCCAACTGTCAGTGTCCACGTCTCGGCACCGTAAGTCATGACTGGCAGGACGCACTGGTTGAAGACCTTTGTCTTCAAACTTTACGGTATAGGCGACGAGAAGACTCGGCGAAGTTTGCCAAATGCTGCCCAGCCCAGACGGATCCTTCTGTTGGCTTCTTTCTCGAAGTTTTGTCTACCAAGCTGAATTGCCTGCCCTAGGTAGACGTATTCCGTTACAACTTCGAGTGTCGACCCTTCGACGAATATAGGCCTCGGCATGACATGCATATTGAACATGACTTTAGTCTTGTCCAGATTCATGCCGAGACCGACACGTCGAGAGGCTCCGTTTAAGCTGTGCAGCATTTCGTCCAGTTGTTCCAGCGACTCAGCCATTACAACGATGTCATCGGCAAAACGGAGATGTTCTCGCCGTTAACGTTGATACCCTGTCCAGTCCAGTCCAGCGTCTTGAAGACGTCCTACAACGCGTTAGTGAACAATTTCGGGGATATTACATCCTCTTGTCTCACCCCTCTGCGCAGTTGGATTGGCTTCGTCTTTTGGTCCTGGAGCTGAACAGTCATGGTAGCAGCGTTGTATAGGCATCTCAGCATCTCTATATACCGCTCATCAATGTGACATCGCTGAAGAGCATCCAGAACTGCCCAAGTTTCGATAGAGTCGAAGGCCTTCTCGTAGTCCACGAATGCCATACACAGCGACTGATTGTACTCTTCAGTCTTCTGTATGATCTGCCGAACAGTATGGATGTGGTCTACGGTGCTGTAGCCTTTTCGAAACCCAGCTTGCTCTGGTGGCTGGAATTCGTCGAGTCTTCCGGCGAGACGATTCGTGATGATCCTCGAGAACAGCTTGTACACTTGACTCAGGAGTGAGATGGGTATGTAGTTCTTCAGAAGGGTTTTATCCCCTTTTTTGAAGAACAGTACCAGCGCACTCCCGCTCCATGCCTCCGGTGTAGAGCTTTGTTGGATGACGGAATTAAACAGACTCTGTAGCTCCTTCAGGACCAGAGCCCCGCCTGCTTTTAGGAGTTCAGTAATGCCGTCATCGCCCGGAGCTTTGTTGTTCTTAAGCTGCTTGAGGGCCGCCCTAATCTCACCCTGGTCAACGTCCGGAAGATCCTCGGTGTAATGGCGCGTGAGCTGGGCTCTTTTGTCGTCATTGCTAGGAACCGCTGGTCTCGCCGTTTTCGTGGAATACAAATGCCCATAGAAGTTTTCGACCTCATCAAGCATCTCGATCTTAGAGGTGACAATTTTGCCATCCGCGGCTTTCAGTTTCATAAGATGGGTCCTCCCTAGCTGCTGAGCGAAAACTTTCGACCCCCTATTTTGCTCAATCGCAGCCTCAACGGCGCGGGTGTTGGAGCGGCGGAGGTCACGTCGCATCAGCTTCCTAATCTGTAGGTTTAAGGACCTATTATCTGATGAAAACGAATGCGCGGCTGACATTTCCCGTGTTTTCCTCATCAGATCGAGAGTCTCAGTCGAAAGCTTGGGCATCTTGCTTCCACACCGGGGCGGAAAGAATTTTCGAGACAGTTCCTGCAATGTTTTGACTATGGTGTTGGTTTTCTCCTCAATATTGCCAGTGGTTTCCAGCGAGTCGAATCGATTTTGAAGGTCCGCTTGGAACTTTTCGGAGCCCAAACTGGTTTGGAGCGGCGAAGGTCGGAGAGTAGACTTAATCATGCGCGTTCTTTCAGCTCTAAAATTGATATTTAGAGTGCCTCGGATAAGTCGGTGATCGCTTCCGGTGTTGAACCTATTGATCACAGAGACATCTCTAAATATGTGCTTCTTATCCGTCATGATAAAGTCTATCTCGTTCCTTGTCACCTTATCGGGGCTTTTCCAGGTCCATCTTCTTTGGGGCTTCTTCTTAAAGAAGGAGTTCATTAAGAAGAGCCCCTGGGACTCCAAAAAGTTGACCAACATTTGGCCGCTGTGGTTTCTGCGCCCCAAACCGTAAGGTCCGATTTTCGATTCGCCGCGTTCTTGTACTCCCACTTTAGCGTTGAAGTCCCCCATAACAACGTTGTAGTGAGCCTTAGCGGTACTATTGATAGCCTTAGCTATGTCTTCGTACATCGCTTCGGCTATATCGTCAGAGTGTGTCGAGGTCGGCGCATATACCTGCACTATTTTCAGCTTGTACCTATCATTTAGCTTTACTACAAGGTACGCTACCCGTGTCGACACACTACCGATTTCCACAACGTTGTTCACGAGGGCCTTATTGACAAGAAAACCAACACCACCTTGGGAGAGCTGATGACCTTCGCGGAAGTAGAGTAAGTGTCCTGACTCCAGGGTTATCGTGTCCTCCCCCTCTCTACGGACTTCGGATAACCCCAGTATATGCCATTTTATATGACTTAACTCTACTTCAAGCTCGGCGAGGTGATGGTCCAGTCTCAACGTTTGTCCATTATACGCTGCCAGATAGAGTCGTCGGTTTTGGTAGCCTGCCGTAACCCGGGGATTCTTCGCACCCCCCGTCCCACCGTTACCACGACCGCTACCACGACCGCTACCGTAGTCGGGAATAGAGGGACCACCGGGAACTGGGGGCCGTTTTTTTAGTTGTGCGTGCATTGGGATGTATGCCCATAGTCACCACGCTGGGCAGGCGGGTTGGTGACCGCAGTGGATGATGTTGCACGATGTTAGTGCACAGAAGGACGCTGCTGCCCATCCTCCTGATTTCAACCCATAGTCGCCTTTTACTACACCCATGGGTAGAGGGGGGGTGGTCTATTCTTTTTATTTGCCGGATACCACACGGCAACCAACCAACGCCTGTATTAGCTAAACTTGTGATTAGTACATGCAACGGCTAAAAATTAATAACATAAATACATATTTTAATTACTTTTAAATATCATTGTGTACACCCTAGGAGGAAAAAATCGATTACTCCGAGTGTACACCTATGTTCACAAATAAATATTCTTCCGATTATTTCCTTAAACCACATTCATATTTGGTATCGGCCCTATTATGCACACCCGCACTCACCCGGCGACGGAGCTCTCACGCGGCCGTCACAGCCTTGAGCGCTAGTGTCATCATCATCATCGTCATCATTTCAGCCGAAAGACATCCACTGCTGGACATAGGCATCCCCCAAGCATCGCCACAACGACCGGTCCTGTGCTTTCCGCATCCTGCGGATTCCCACGATATTCACCAGATCGTTGGTCCACCTTGTGGGGGGCCCACTCAAGCTGTGCCTTCGAGTACGCGGTCGCCACTCCAGAACTTTACTGCCCCATCAGCCATCCGTTCTGCAAGCAATGCGTCCCGCCCACTGCCACTTAAGTTTGGCAATTCTTCGGGCAATGTCGGCTACTTTCGTTCTCCTGCGAATCTCCTCATTTTTGATTCTATCACGCAGGGACACTCCGAGCACAGCCCTCTCCATTTCCCTTTGAGTGACTTTGAGCCTTCTTATCAGACTAATTGTGAGCGACCACGTTTCAGTACCGTAAGTAATTACTGACAACACACACTGGTCAAAGGCTGTCGTCTTGAGACACTGCGGTATTTTGGACGAGAAGATATTGCGTAGCGGGAAGCTACCCAACCGAGTCTGATTCGACGATTGACTTCTATCTCGAAGTTATTAGTCTAAGTCTCCATTGCCCTAGTGTAGCTTTTCGTAATTTAGTGAGTACCAAACACAGGTTTCGACGCTGCGGCAGCGCTGCACGCAAAATAGCACTGCAGGGAGTGTCACTGGTCTACTCATATGGGCGCCCATTTAGTTGAACAATTACACAACAAAAAAAAAATTAATTAACAAAAACAAAAAACCCGACTGCGTGTAAAAATAACAGAAAAGATATAAACAAGACTTATCAACACGCAGTCGGAGGCTACGTATGTTTTTTGTCATGAATTACATAATAGTTCCTTTGTAGCCTCCGCCTGCGTGTTGATAAGTCTTGTTTATATCTTTTCTGTTATTTTTACACGCAGTCGGGTTTTCTGTTTTTGTTAATTAATTTTTTTATTTGAAATTTTTTAGTTTTGTCATTATGTTTTATTTATCATACTATACTATTAAAGTTTTTTATGAAAAGTCAAATTCATTTTTAACGTTGAATATTTTGTTGTTTTTTAGCATTTCTCATTCTAAACTACATTTAAACATATAAGTTGTATATATTTTTGAAAAGCATTTATGAAACCCTTTATTTTGATACCCCACTCGATAGGTTTCGAGGGAATTTTTTTTTTTTAAGCCGTAATTTGGCGCCAAAAAGCGGCCATTTTAATTTTTATAATTTTGATATACCCAGTGTCACTCTCACAATTAAGACGAATCTAACGACACCTCACAAGTTAAAATCCATCAAGCCGTTTAGGCTGCAGGGCGTGCCAAAGAAATATACATACATACATACATACATACAAACATACATACATACGTGGGACACTCAGAAAGTTTTGCGAAACTAAAAAAAATTGTTCTATACGTACATATATTTTTATCAAATCTTTTCAAAGTACTTTCCACCAGCCTCTATACAAAGATTCATGCGCCTAAACCAGTTTTCAAAACACTTTTTCCAGTCCGCCGCAGACACCTCGTTTACAGCCTGCTCGAACGCAGCCAGCGCATCTTCCGGCGACGAAAATTGTATCCCTTTGAGCTGATTTTTTATTTTTGGGAATAAAAAGAAGTCACACGGTGCTAGATCAGGGCTGTAAGGAGGGTGACCCAGGAGTTTGACTGGCGTGCTGTCCAGGAAGTCCCTCGTTTTGAGTGCGGTGTGCGCAGGTGCATTGTCGTGGTGGAGCAGTAGCCCGCGGAGCCCTGTGTTTGGTCGCTTGTTGCTTATAACAGAGAAAACTTCTGGCAAACATTTGGTAGTATACCATTCGGCATTAATGCTTCTTTGATCCCGTAAGGGAATTGATACCAAGTGGCCAGTCAAATTAAAAAAGCTAGCGATCAAAATCTTACCCCCGCTTCTAGATCGCTTCACTTTGGTAGGCGTTGGCTCATTTTGAAACACCCAAACAGTCGACTGGCGCTTGGTTTCTGGGTCGTATTGATAAATCCAGGACTCATCACCTGTAACGATGTCGTAAACACGCCGAGACGAGCCTGCTTCAAATTTGTTAAGCATATCACGGCACCATTCCACCCGGGCCTGCTTCTGAGCATCGGTGAGGTTGTGCGGCACCCAGCGTGATACTATCCTCCTCACGCGAAGATGGCTGTGTAGAATCTCGTGAACGCTTCCCGATCCAATCTTCAATATGTGTTGAATCTCCTGATATGTAATTCGCCTATTGTCTTGGATTAAATTTTTCACTGCTAGCACGTTTTCTTCGGTAACAGCCGTCAAAGGGCGACCGCTTCTTTCGTCATCCCCCAAAGTTGGTCGACCGCGCTTGAATTCGTTATACCAACGATACACGGTTGCCTTGGAAGGGCCTTCATCCATGAATGCCATTTGAAGTCTATCGTACGATTCATCCGGTTTCAGGCGACACTTGAAATCGTATAAAATCATAGCTCTAAAATGTTCCCGGCGCAGATCCATATTTCAGTGAGACACAATACTTTGAATTAACTCGCAAAAAATGTGGAGGGAAATTTTGAAATTGGAACTTACTTATTTTTACTTATAAATAATCATATTTTCGAAAAACATTATAACTGGCCAGTCTCCCATATATAAAAACTTTTTTTCGCAATACTTTCTGAGGGGCCTGGTACACTCGAAAAACATTACCCTCCTTCTGGCGCAGTCGGGTAAAAAGAAACTCACCTCAATCAAATAGGGTGTATAAATATAACGAAGGTTTAACGAATTCTTTTTAAAAAAATCATTTGAAAAAAGGTCTGGCACTATTTGAAAGTCTTTCTCAAGTGACTTATGAGTCGCAGCCAAGTTTGAGTCATATACCGTTATGGTTACGTTATACAAGTCTTGTTTTGTCGGCGCACATCCTTTCCTCCTCACTACCGCTTGACCCAAGGGACAACACTTCCAAATACACTTTTTGTTAACAATATCACAATGTTCACTGATATTTACATTAGAAATTGCTTTTGTTATGGTAATGTTATGTCGATTCATTTGGTACTTTATCATTAATAAATGGTTGAACGCGGTAATTAATTCAAAGTGCTGGAATATTGTTATTAAAAGGATGTGTAGTCTCATCGTGACTGTTTCGCGAACAATAAAGATAATGTACAGTGTAATTATGTAGTTGGTACGGTCAGCAACATAAGCCGATGACGATTTTAATAACATAGAACCAATGATATTTAAAAGTACAGATATGTTACTTGCGCTCGCAACTGAAGACTCGAAAACGTCTTAATTAGGACGTTTTTCTATTAATCCGCGTCGAGTAAGGTGCCGAGTTTTTTTTTTTTTTTTTTTTTCGAATGGGCTCTCGCAGGTGGGACCGAAGTCCCATTTCTGCTTAACCGGACATAGTTGGCGGAGAGTCCCATGTGGGACTCCATTCGCCGAAGGTTTTTTCCCTACATACTTACAAACTAGATGCGCGCGGCATCAATACCGCGCGTAATCGGGCGGGCGCCCCCCAAGGGGGGGGCTCGAACCTCGCTAGGGCATTGCAGGGGGACCCCGCAGTTCCTATGTCCCCCTAGCAGCCGTTGCTGCATCGAATTGGTTACCTCGAAAGTAGCGGACTTTCGGTCCCTATCGGGTGACGTGCTAAACGCCGTGAAGCGGCAAGCCTCGCCGGCGAGGCTAAGACCTACCTAGAAAACCTAAGGTGCCGAGCTTGACCGGTGACAAATAAAGGTATCCCGCCGCCCGACCAGTCAGGGCCCGTGATGGGTTGTGTTCCGCGCACGTCAGTCAGAAGGAGGGTGCAGCCGTTGTTGAGGCCGCACAGGGAAAAGGGGCTTGCCAAATGCAGAGTGCTTCCCACGCCTTCGACCAAAGGTAGGTAGAGGCACACCGTGTTGGTTTAAGTCAGTAATAGTCCGACACTGGCTCCGCCTGTGCCGCCTAGGCGGAGTGCGTCCATGAGGATTTCTCTTCGAAGTTGCTCCACGACATGGGAGGAGGAGCAGGGGCGGGCCCGGTGTGCATTCACCCTGCCACTGGACATGCAGCGGGGGGACTGTCATTCCCTGCCCCCGTCGATCTCGTAACCCCAGGAGTGCCTGCTGAGAAGTGTTCTCGCGCCTCTTGGGATCGAGGGTCTTGGCTTCACCGCCCGAACCGCGAGGAAGAAAACCTCTTAAAAACTACGGGAGGTAGGGCCTGCGAGCAGCAGACTCGGGGTAATCTGCTGCCCGACCAGCAGCTGGCGTAGCTAACGTAGCTGGCACGGCTGACGTAGCTGGCACGGCTGGCGAAGCTGGCACAGTTGGCTTAGCAGACACAGTTGGCTTAGCAGACACAGTTGGCGAAGCTGGCATGCTGACCTGGCGGCATGCTGGCGTAGCTGGCATAGTTAGCGTAGCTGGCGCAGCTGGCGTAGCTGACACAGCTGGCGTAGCTGGCACAGCTGACGTAGTTGGCACAGCTGGCGTAGCTGGTGAAGGCCCATGAGGTGAGGTGGCTGCAGTGTTCCGTGTGCGCCACCAAGGAGGGTGCGGCCGACGTTAGGCCGCTCGGGTGGAAGTGGCTCGCCTGCTTGTGGTGGGCCGGGACCTGACGGGGGTGGTTGTGTGAATACTCACGGGTTCCCACGCCCCCGGCTAAGGTAGTTGAAGGAACACCGTGGTGGTTTTTGTGGGTAAGAGTCCGACACTGGCTCCGCCTACCCCGGGCGGAGTACGTCCATAAGGATTACACAACGGCAAAAAAAAAATTGTGCCGACGTAACTTTAGGGTTCAGTAGCCCTAGCACGAACAATTTTGACGTATCGAAACGATAATGTTAGCGTTTTATGTTCATCTGGATCGAGTGATCTTTTTTAGGGTTCCGTAGTCCTACAAGGAACCCTTATAGTTTCGTCATGTCCGTCCGTCTGTCTGTCTGTCCGTCTGTCCGTCTGTCCGTCTGTCCGTCTGTCCGTCTGTCCGTCTGTCCGTCTGTCCTAATCCTTTACAGCTTAAAAACTTCTCCAGTTATAAACATAAGTAAATGAAATTTTGTAAAAAAATAGGCTAGATATAAATCTCAATTTTAAAAGAATAAAAAAATCGTAATTACGTATTTTAGGGGTGGTGCCCATACATGTGAAATGGGGGTGAAAAAATTTTTGCGCTGCACCCCCTTGTCTGGGGTATCATTGAATAGGTCTACTAAAATGAAGGTAATGTTAGATACAACTTTTTTATCAGGTATACCATCTGCGAAATATAGCCCGCCAAAGTGGCTTGCAATGTGTCCCCCCCCCTGCCATTTCTAAGTTATGCAATGTAGAAACTTATAATCTTCCACATTGATAGACCTTTATAAAAACTCTCTTTTAAAATTATTTCGAGTATAATGTGATTATAAATTTTTGAGTTATAGTGAGAGACCTGCAAAATACTTAAGACGTCCTAGTTCATAGGTCATTGACCTTAGAGAAAAATTATCATAGCAAATAATGCTCCTTTAGTTACTACCTATTAAAAAAAAAACACAAAAAGTAACTTTATGTTATATTGACATGACACACTTCTTAAATTTAGTTTCTAAAATTCAGCGCTAGGTGGCACTGGTTGCAAAAAATAAAATAGCATTGATTAATATTCGATTTGATTCGTTTGTAATTAGGAACCTTATAATACTGAGCATGGCCCGACATGCTCTTGGCCGGTTTTTTCAGTGATATAATCAAAACGGACATTTAGTCAAATATTGTCTAAACTCATAGCCAGAATCCAAAAATTTGTCAAACACAAGCGAATGAAGCTATTAATAATAATAATGTCCTCCCGGCCGAATTTCGGTCACGGCGGCCAATCTCAATGGAGACTAGCCATCTGCGCGAGACATATTATAGTGCACAAGTGTGTGCGCAAACACAGGTGCACTCTCTATTCCCTCACTCTCATAATCCGATGGGACGGCAATTCGACACCACCGGAGAGAGATCAGGCGCAGGACCGACGGCTTTACGTGCTCTCCAAGGCACGAAATGCACGAATGAAGCTAGTACCCGGTATGTGAATCACTCAATTCAGACATATGGCAGAACGGCTACGAGGTGAATCACGGAAAATACTTACTCTGTGGACGACATTTTCATATCAAAATTTTGTACACAATTTGTTACAGCTTTTTACAAAAAATCGAGGCTCCAAAAGAGTACACATGTTTAAACTAGTACTTCCAGTTATAACACGTAATAGAACAAAATTCAAAAAAAATCTCCGCTATGATATAGAAATAATATGTACTTTTGTACGGCAGTATAAGGTGATTTGGGGTAAGTAACCCCAAGTCATATACAGGCTGAACATTTTGTCGTCTCGAAAACGGAGAGGGGTTTACTATGGGACCAACCCTGAAATCGTGAAAAAATAATTAGGTGATTCCTACATTTTGTCGATTTTTGTCAACATATTTTTAGTAGACGTAAAAAAGGCTCAAAGGAACCTCAATTATGTTCAAACTAATTTTTTTTTCATGAATTTCGGTCGAATTTTCACCAGTGGGCGACCAATAGTTATATTATTACGAAGGAGAATACTTTACAAATAAATCCATGTGAACAGAAATGTCCTCCTATTATATATAGGTAAATTTTATGATATACAGCAGTTGTAGTCAGGATCTAGGTACCTATGCTGAACAATTCGGCATACATAACAGGATAAAATAAATCAATTTGCAAAACGAAACATTCAATTGTGTTAGTTTAGAACTTATAGTGTGCAATGATATTGTGTTTTATTAGATATAATGTCAATTTTATATAATGATAAAATGCTTTTCATTAAAGCTGTATTATTTCTTCTAATATTAAGTGGTGCTACAAGTGATGAGTTCGATGACCAAAATATGTGTATAGATGACTACAGAGATATGAATAACAAAGAGATTAACATAACAAAATACTGTCAAAATAAAGTGTGTATAACAAAGTGCTGCGGTAAAGGAGAAGTGTTGAACGTAAACAACCAGTGCATTAATGGAAAGAGAACAAAGAAATTATATTCACAAGCCAACTACACCAGTATAACACTATATTCATGGGACAATACTGACGGATCTCCAAAGAAATCAAAAATGAATTTTGATGATTTCATTTTAGTTCAAAATCAGAAAATGGCCAATAAAAATTGCACATCATACACGCATCCAGTAGAAGATATTTATTACATTTTAGAGGTATTTTTTATTTGATTATTAACTTACACAATACATTACAATTACATTTAATATATTTTTAAATATTTTTTATAAAAAGAAAAAAAAAACATTTAAAATATAAAAAATTGTGGCCCACCGGTATCGGGTACAGGGACCAAGCTACCGGCGGTCAGGGCTCCAGAGATTTATTATTGTTATTATTACTATTTTATTTTATTTATTCAACACGTAAACTTATTTGTTACATTTTTAAATATTTCTAAAACAAAGACAAAAAACATTTAAATATATAAATAATAGTAGCCCACGGAACAGGGTCTCAGAGAGAGGAACCTCCTGAGTCCTGACGATGCGCGCCGTGTCAAGAAGTATCGCTTTCTGCATCAAACCCTTGACCCAGCCACCCAACGAGAGTCTCTGTAAGTGTTGGTCGAGGTTCTTGGCTACCAAGCCATATTGGCCGTAATGACAATCGGTGCAGTGGGTGCTGCGTCAACATTCCACATGTCGACAACCTCATGTGCCAAGTCAAGATATTTATTTATTGAAGTAAAACTTCTTTACGCACGCTTGACTTGGGGAGTAAGCTGGTGAATGCGTTACGAAAAGTGAGGCGAACGGAGGGGGTAGTGCAGGACGCGGGGAACGAGGCGCGCGTGACGGCCGGCCTCGACACAGCGCCGGCAGATGTACGTGCGCCGCGCCGCTATTCCTTTGTTCTCATTGAAATAGTATTGAGGAAGATATAAGTTAGTGAAGTTTTACTTCAGTCGTGTGGTCTAAAGCACACACGTTTTTTAGGGTTCCGTAGTTCCTACAAGGAACCCTTATAGTTTCGTTATGTCCGTCCGTCTGTCCGTCTGTCCTAATCCTTTACAGCTTAATAACTTCTACCGTTATAAACATAAGTAAATGAAATTTTGACAAAAAATGGTCTAGATATAGATCTCAATTTGAAATAATAAAAAAATCTTGATTACGTATTTTAGGGGTGGCGCCCATACATGTGAAATGGGGATGAAAATATTTTTTTCGCTGCACCCCCTCTTATGGGGTATCATTGAATAGGTCTACTAAAATGAAGGAAATATTTCATACACAATTTTTTTATCAGGTATACCATCTGCGAAATACAGCTCGCCAAAGTGGCTTGCAATGTGTCCCCCCCCTGCCATTTCTAAACTATGCTACGTAGAAACATATAATCTTCTACATTGATAGACCTTTATAAAAACTCTCCTTTAAAATTATTTCGAGTATAATGTGATAATAAATTTTTGATTTATAGTGAGAAAACAGCAAAATACTTAAGATGTCCTAGTTCAAAGGTTATTGACCTTAGAGAAAAATGGTCTTAGCAAATAGTGCTCCTTTATTTACTTTATATTTTTTTTTAAATCACAAAAAGAAACTTTGTGTTATATTGATATGACACACTTCTTAAATTTAGCTTCATAAACTTAGCGCTAAGTGGCGCTGTTTGCAAAAACTAAAATAGCAATGATTAATATTCGATTTGATTCGTTTGTAATTAGACCTACTTAAGGAACCCTATAATACTGAGCATGGCCCGACATGCTCTTGGCCGGTTTTTTTAGTTAAGAGAGTACGTTGACGTTTAGATCACCGTAGACATAGATAAGAGAATACGAAAAGCATTATTTTGGTCGAAACATAACTGCAACTGCACTTCTTTAGTTACGTGAATTGGCCTACTGGTGTCCTAAGAGACACCTGTACGCGGCAACAAGTTCACGCGACTTACCACTTCTATTACTTTATAATATTTAGATTTCTATGGTCTGATCTATTTTACATACCCAATCAATTATTTTTATTCCATTTATACAAGCTTATTTTTAATTCACCAATAAGTGACATGTAACATTTAATTGCTTAATTACGTCACAAATAAATGTATACAACATCATCCTCCGAGCCTTTTCCCAATTATATTGGGGTCGGCTTCCAGTCTAGCCAGATGCGGCTGAACATCAGTATTTTACACGGAGCGACTGCCATCAGACCCCCGCAACCCAGTTACTGGGTAATACCGACATTCGGAGGTTAGACCAGTTGTCAGACTTTCAGGCTTCTGACTACCCGTAACGACTGCCATAGATATTCGTATGACAACCGGGACCGACAGCTTAACGTGCTCTCCGAAGCACGGAGGGGTCTCGTTGTGTAACGAAACGGTCACCCATCCACAGACTGACCGCGGCAAGTGCAGCTTAACCTTGCAGATCGTACAATCCGCGCAGTCGTTGCTTCGCTACGAGCCCCTCCAAAATCCCTGCAATTAAATGTATACAACGTGTTATTGAAATAACAAAAAACCTCTTATGGGGTCATTGTACTCATCAGTATAAACAACTTTTACTGTGGGACCAAAACTGAAATGGCAAAAAAAACAGCTGCTCCTCACATTTGTGTTCACATAAATCGACCAAATATAAAATGTAAGCTGATTTTTTTTTCGCGATTTCAGGTTTGATCCGAGTATGTCCCAGTTTCTGATATGTTCTGATATTTTCTGATGTTTCTTTTTTGTAATAATCTATTTTAGTGAGTTTTTCTAATCTGGTGTTTAGCTAAGCTTGCTTATTTGGTTTCTTTCAATATTTGTTTTGTTTCCAGTAGGTACATTATTCAGTACTTATTAGTTTGGCTCTTTTATCCATAATGTCCTGTGTTTTTTTTTATGTTTATTTTTTGTATTGTTCTATTTTAGTGAGTTTTTCTAATCTTGCAGTTAGCTAAGTTTGCTTATTTGGTTTCTTTCAATATTTGTTTTGTTTTCAGTACATTGTTCAGACTTTTTAGTTTGTGTTGAGGACAACCCAAGGATATGATAAAAGAAACGAACGATCTGTTGAAAGGCACTTGCCATATGTATTAAAAATGAAAGTACACTCGTTCCTACGTAGCTCTGTTCTAGGCGACTAATACGTTATTCTTTCTTCAGGCTTCAGGGTTCAGGACGTCAGGATCAGTTCTTCATAGGTTGAGGTCTTGATCTGAAGCGTAGAACGAGTGACGATCGAATGAAATATTGCCCACACAAAATGCCGCTTATTCACCCGCTTAAGTAGTATTCAGCGGGGCACAAGTGGCGCGTAGTGCGCCCTGCGGCTGCTCTGTTCTTCCAACATTTTTACAAGTCATAGCTAGTTGTAGTTATGTATGGCTTATGACCTGTGATTGGTTCATGGTTTATGACTCATCAAACTGTGATTGGCTGATGATCTGTACCTAGCTATAGTGTGATTATAGCTAGATTTCATGCCCTTGTTACTTTGTGCATAACGTTTCAGCTGTGTTAGCACAAGTTTTCAGTTACATTAATTAAGTTCAGGCTTGCGTCCGCAACAGTCTCCCCCCGGCATAGCCTCGCGAGCCTCTCCCTTCTGGTCGAGGACGATAAGCCTTCTTACTGGCCTTCTAAAAATGCCACCCCGAGTTCGCACATCCGCACTCCGCACAACACCGTCCGTACCTACTATCGCGCGCACAACAAGGCCCCGCGGCCACACATTCCGCGGTAATAAGCCGTCAGCGATTATGACGACATTGCCTTCTTTAATTTGTTCAGCGTGATTAGATCTGACGTCACCGCGCGGTGTCAGTGTCGGTAGATACTCTTTCATCCATCTTGCCCAGAATCGATCTGCCAGCGCTTGGGCCGCTCGCCAAGCGCGTTTATCAGCTACGTCACAAGTTCCAGTGACCGGTAGCCCTGCTGATGACCCCAACAGGAAATGATTCGGCGTTAACGCTTCCGCGTCTTCCGGGTTCACAGATACGTGAGTGAGCGGTCGCGAGTTCAATATGTTCTCTATTTCAGCCATTACCGTTATTAATGTTTCTTCCTTTGGCATTCGTTCTTTCAATATTACAGCGAGGGCTGTTTTCACGCTACGTATGAGCCGCTCCCAGGCTCCCCCCTGGTTTGGTGCACCAGGGTCGATGAAACGCCAATCGGTTTCCTTATTAAGGGCGTAATCCTTAAGTTCAGTCGCCCATTCTTTGTAAGCGTTTTTTAGTTCGACGTCAGCTCCACGGAAGTTCGTACCGTTGTCTGACATTATTGTGCGTGGCCATCCACGGCGCGCGGCCATTCTTCTAAGGGCCATGATCGCACTGTCAGTACTGAGACTCGGTAACAGTTCTATATGCACGGCCCTAGTTACCAAACAGGTAAATAACATGCCCCAGCGTTTTTCTCTACGTCTTCCTATAGTGATCGTCATGGGACCGAAACAATCAACACCGCTGCGAGTAAAAGGGCGAGCGTATGCATCAAGCCTTTCGCAGGGTAAGTTTCCTTTCACCGGTATAGGTGGCGCTTTACGTCGCATGCGACACACGATGCATTCGTTCAGCACAGCGCGCACACTCGTTCGTAATCGTAATATCCAAAATCGCTGACGCAGGTTATTGACTACGTGCTCTCGGCCTGCATGCCCATTCTTCTCATGTTCACGCTTTATAAGTAGGCGCGCAAGTGGATGCCTGCCGTCTAAGATCGGTGGCCTCTTCCTGTACTCTGGTACATTCGCTGCGTTGATTCGTCCGTTCAGTCGAATAATTTTATTTTCATACACCGGGTCTAGCTTGCTGAGCCGGCTCGATCTCTCAACGCTTTTTCCTGACGTCAATCTCTTAATTTCTTCAGAGAAACTGTCACGTTGTGAATCTCGTATAAGCATTAGTTCGGCTTCTTCGAGATGACGCACGTCCATCGTTGTCGCGCGTTTACGACATTTTTCTATAAAGAGCAACACGCTTGCCATAGCGCGCAATGCTCGATCATATGAGGAGAATCGTTTCAGGTCCATAACGTTCTCCTCGCCTCTAACATGGGCTACTGTTTCTTCCTCGCCCTGGTTCTCTTCGCTCGGCCACTGTTCTTCCGGTTCACGTAAGAAGGCCGGTCCGATGAACCATCGATCGTGTTTATTGAGGCTCGTTCTGCCATATCTAGTTGCGTCATCAGCTACGTTCTGAGCGGTCGGCACCCAGCGCCATCGTTCAGCGGGGGTAAGTTCGGCTATCTCGCTCAGTCGATGCGCAACATATGGCGTATATCTCGCAGAGTCGTTTCTTATCCAATGTAATGCCGTCTTAGAGTCACTCCAATAGGTTACTTCGGCTTCCCATCTATGCTCCTTGCGTATCTCGGAGGCGAGTCGTGCGCCTATCAGGCACGCCTGCAGTTCCATGCGTGGGATACTCTGCGCTTTCATCGGCGCTACTTTAGCTTTTCCCGCTACTAACACGACGTCTATCGATCCGTCGGGCCGTGTTAATCGCCAATATGCTGCAGCGGCGTAGGCTTGTTCACTAGCGTCGGTGAATACATGCAGCGATCGCTCTACGGTCATGTGATTCGCGTAGCATCGGGGGACTCGCAAGCCCGCCACGCTCGTCAGACCATTTATCCATTCGAGAAACGCGATAGCCTCTTCGGCGGGTAGTTGCTCGTCCCAGCCGATGTTGTTTCGCCATAGCTCCTGTAGAGTGATCTTTGCCGTAATCGTGAAAGGGCTCAACAGGCCCAACGGGTCAAAGATCGACATTACAGCCCCCAACATTTCACGTTTAGTGGGCGTTCTCGTTCCATCGCGTACTTCGTTCGGTACACGGGGCATAGCTGTGTTGAATGCAAGCTCATCGGTCTCTGGCACCCACATCATACCCAGCGTCTTGCCATATGGGTGTGCATTCGCACCTAGTTCTTTCGGGGCGTTAGCCTTATCCTGTTCTAGGATATGAGCGAGTAAGTGTGGACGATTCGAATTCCACCCGGCGAGTTCAAAGCCGGCTCGCTCATGAATACGCTGCACCTCTTTGATCGTGAGGGCGGCGCTTTCTTCCGTTTCAAAACTGTCGACCCAATCATCCATGTAATGGTTCATTGTTATTGCATAGAGGGCGCGCGGGTGCGCGTCTTGACATTCCTCAGCGTTTCTGTTTCTAACGCTGTGAGCTAGGAAGGGTGAACTCCGAGCGCCAAATATCATAGAATTCATCACGTATTTCTGAGGCGGGCTTTTTCGGTCATCACCACGCCACAAAAATCGTTGCGCTGCTTTGTCTTCTGGTCGTATTTTGACTCGCAAGAACATTTCGCGTATGTCTGCCGCTATAGCAATTGGCTTCTCTCTGAATCGGAACAATATTCCGTAAAGCGTGTTCAACATATCGGGCCCGGCGAGCAGTTCGTCGTTCAGACAGCGCCCGCCTGTACTCGCGGCTGCGTCGAAGACAAGGCGCACCTTTCCTGGTTTGTTCGGATTGGTCACAGCGAAATGTGGGAGGAGCCAATCAATTGAGCTGTCGTCCGTGTCCTCGACTCGAGTTGCATAACCTTTCGCCAACAAGTTGTCAACTTGTGACGTGTATGCTCTGCGAAATTCCGTGTTTCGATCCATTTTACGTTCCATCGAGCGCAATCTGCTTAGGGCCATATTATAACTAGGCGGCAGGCGAGTATCGTCTGTACGCCATGGCAGGCCGACTTCGTAACGTCCGTCGACCAATCGCGCTGTTCTATTGAATATTTCTTTAGCGCGCTCGTCTTCCTTCACAGGTTTATTTTTGGATGATATTCCGAGCGCATCGATCTTAAAATGTTCTGTGATTAGTTCATGTAGTTCATCATCATGATCAAATCGTTCTCTATGCTGAGGCGCACGTATGTGCAGTACTGTGGCGCCATCTATCGGGTCTTCCTTCGCCACTATCGTTCGTGGCACCGTACCGTGCACTACCCATCCTAGCATAGTTAGTGATGCGGCCGGCTCGTTCCATTCTCCGGTCAGGAGTTTTCGCGATACTATTAAGTGCCAATGGTCTGCACCTATTAGTATGCGCGGTCTTGCTTGTCCATAGCAGACCTCGTTCTGTGGTAGCTGTTTCAAGTGTTCATAGTTCAAACACTCAGCTGCGATCGCTTGACTGGTAATGTTGAGACTCTTGACGGTTCGCGCCTGTATTGGATGGAAGCTAGTTCGTGCTCCCCGTATCTCCAATGACACGCTCTGACTCTCGGGTTCTTGCCGCGTTGCAGTTAATCCATGCAAACGCAGCGCGCATTTCGTTCCTTGCGCGTTCACTGCTCTAGCGATTTCCTCATCGATCAAGGTTATCGTAGATCCCTCATCGAGTAGGGCGTGAGTTTCAACTTCCAGTCCATCGGGCCCTCTTATCGTGATAGGGCATATTTTTAATAACACCGCGCCAGCTGACATTACGGTGTTAGCCGAGGCGGTGATCTCTTGATCGTTCTGTTCGCCTCCTGGCGCGGCTTGCGGTGCGCTGTGTAGCAATACATGATGAGGATGGCGACACTCATCTATACCGCATTTCTTTGCGGTACAACTGGCACGGCGGTGACGGCTATTCAAGCAACGAAAACATACGCGTGCTTCTTTTGCCCATTCCCACCTCTGTGGTAATGTCATCGCTTCCAGTTTCCTACATTTCACCGTATCATGTTCGGCCCCGCAACATAGACACATCTTTACGTTTTTATTTTCGGTTGCAGTGTACGCAGCACCGCCTCGCTTCTTGCCTTCCTGGCGTTTAGACGAACTACTGGTCTTAGCTGCTGGCGCATTACGTGCTGGCTCCTTTGTTGAGCTTCCTGCAGCGGAGTACGCGAATCGTACGGCACGGTCAGCCTCTCTCATGAGGAAACGAGACAGCGTAACAATCTCAGGTTCACTGCGACTTCCATACTCTTCTGCGTAGTCGCACCATCTCGCTCTAATATGCGGACTTAATTTTTCTGTAACTTGCCGGGCCAACATAGGATTCTGTAGGTACCCCTTCTCATCTATACAAGTGAGTACACTGACTATATTCTGAAGCCGTATCGCAAACGCGTTCAGTTCGCTAGCTGTTGTTCCGGGTCGCGGTAACTTTCTTAAGTCGTCCAGCGTTTTATCAATAATGATCTCAGGGCGGCCGTAATACTGTTCAAGTGTCTGCATTATAATTGCGGGATCGGCAGCTGTGCACAATAAAGCTGCTACTGTTTCACGTGCTTCACCTCGTACACATGTTCGGAGACGTGCCAGGTTCTCAGCTTTTGTATAGCTATACATTTTGGTCGAATCTCGCATCGCTGCTTGGAATAGTAGCCATTCGTTCGGCGCGCCGTTGAAGACAGGCAGTTCTTGCGCTTGTCTAGGCGGCGGGCGTTTCAAGGCCATTCGTTCTAAGACCTCGGCTAATCTATCTATTCCTCGTTCTCGGGACCGTGCTGGCGTAGGTGATCTGTCTCGTCTCGGATTGGGCGTAGGTGATCGGTTGCGCCGCGGAGTGTCGATCGTGACTCCTCTTTGTTCTTGCGGCGGTGGCGCATATCTATAAAAAGAGTGGTGTGATCGTTGCCCTTCGTTCTCGCGCTGGTAACACAATGTGGCTCCGTTGTCGTCATGTTCGATACGTCGTCGTTCGTTCTGCGGTGCGCGCTCGGTACGTTCCCCCTGTGGTTCGCACAGGGCCGAGACGCGGACCGCTGATGACATGTCTTCATATGACGTCATGTGGGGTCGTTCTTCCCTTTTGGGTTGTGTGTTATTTAGCCAATCAGCGATTCGGTTGTCCACTTCTATTGTTTCACGGGCGATGACGCTCTCGCGGTCAGTCTCCTCCCGTATAGTGGCGACGTCCAAAGCTAGCCTTTTCTTGATAAGTGCTGCTTCTAATTGCAGCTCTTTTCTCTGGATCTCGGCTAGACGTTCCTGGGCTTCGAATTCAGCTAATCTTATTCGGGCAACAGCGCTGGCAGTTGATCTCTGAGAGCGCACGGACGGCGCCCTCGATCTCCTCTCTTCTCTAGTATCAGGCGCAGCGGCGGCGGTGGTGGCGGCGGCGGCGCGTGACCTTATTGCGGCTATGCTGGGGTCTATTTGTGCGGGTAACGCGGGCACGCGGGGGTTCGGTTCGGCATGCGCGCGCGACGTGGTAGCGGTTTGTGCGGACGCGGACGCGGATGCTTGTGCGGACGGGGACGCGGGGGGGTCTTCGTACACTCTTGCTGTCCTCTCCTCAGCTGCTTGGCTTCTTGTAGTCGGCATCTTCGGCATTTGACGCCCCTAACAGCCCTATCAATCCTTTTGGAGGGCCCGGGTTTAACCAGGATATGCTCCGCCAGGGATGGATACGTGCAGGATTGGACAGGTGGGATCTACCCAGCAGAGGATTGTGCGCACTGTGGGGTGCTCAGGGCCGGTAGGAATACCCGGACCCGTCAGCAGTGCCTACAGTCCGGCCCCCACACCACGCACGACCTTACCGGCGTAGTGTACTGGTTCGGTTCGCGCCTTGAAAAAGGCGCTCTTGATGAACCGGTGGTATCGCACAATACCACACCGCCTTGTTCGGCGTTTACTCTGGCCTCCACCGTTTGACACCGTTAGGTGGCAGAGACACAGAGCCGCGGTCCACCCGCTAAGAAATAGTGACACGTTTTAGACGATCTTTACGTTCGAAGACCACCAGCTGATGCTCGCAGACACGGTCTTTCCTCTTGAGCTCCCGGCGCGAACGTTGACTTGATCTTCACGTTCTTGAGCTCCCGGCACCGTGTTCGTTCTTGGTCTTGGATCTTGAATCTTGCTATTGAATCTTCAATCTTGCTATTGAATCTTCGATCTTGCTATTGATTCTTCGATCCGGCTTCTGAAGGACCAGAAAACTTGGGCTGTTGAGGACAACCCAAGGATATGATAAAAGAAACGAACGATCTGTTGAAAGGCACTTGCCATATGTATTAAAAATGAAAGTACACTCGTTCCTACGTAGCTCTGTTCTAGGCGACTAATACGTTATTCTTTCTTCAGGCTTCAGGGTTCAGGACGTCAGGATCAGTTCTTCATAGGTTGAGGTCTTGATCTGAAGCGTAGAACGAGTGACGATCGAATGAAATATTGCCCACACAAAATGCCGCTTATTCACCCGCTTAAGTAGTATTCAGCGGGGCACAAGTGGCGCGTAGTGCGCCCTGCGGCTGCTCTGTTCTTCCAACATTTTTACAAGTCATAGCTAGTTGTAGTTATGTATGGCTTATGACCTGTGATTGGTTCATGGTTTATGACTCATCAAACTGTGATTGGCTGATGATCTGTACCTAGCTATAGTGTGATTATAGCTAGATTTCATGCCCTTGTTACTTTGTGCATAACGTTTCAGCTGTGTTAGCACAAGTTTTCAGTTACATTAATTAAGTTCAGGCTTGCGTCCGCAACAGTTTGGCTCTTTTAAAAATCTATAATTTCCTATGTATTTTTTTCTGATGTATGTATCTTTTTTGTATTGTTGTATTTTAATGAGTTTTTTCTAATCTTGTGGTTAGCTAAGCTTGCTGATTTGATTTCTTTCAATATTTGTTTTGTTTTCAGTACATTGTTCAGACTAATTAGTTTGGCTCTTTTCTTGTTTTTTTTTTCATATATAGTTTCTTTTTTGTATAGTTGTATTTTAGTGAGTTTTTCTAATCTTGTGGTTATATTTTGAGTCATCATCGTCATCATCATTGGAGCCTGTTCGGGCACCGTCGGCTACCATCGGAAGGCGGCTCGGCCGGTTACCGATACAGCGACGAGGCGGGGCGGCGTGAGGGGCGCATTCATGTGCGCGGGCGTGGAGTAGTGTTGCATAAAAATCGACTATCGATCTATCGATAGTATCAAACTTTTGGTTCGATACTTTCGATAGTATCAATCGTTCGAAATCATGAAATACTATCTATAGTATCGATACTATCATCGCTCAAAGTGGCGTGCAATGTTAAGAAATGGCAGGGGGGGTGCCTCATCAACTCGGCCTATCGCAGTCCACTGCTGGACATGGCCTCTCCCAAGTTGCGCCACAACACTCGGTCCTCTGCCTTCCGCATCCAGGGGGGGTGCTGCAATTTCTTAACTATGCAACTTAGAAACTTATAATCTTTCATGTTGATAGACCTTTGTAAAAACTCTCTTAAAATTATTTCGAGCATAATAGAATTATAAATTTTCGAGTTATGAAGAGAAACCTGCAAAATACTTAAGACGTCCTAGTTCAAAGGTCATTGACCTTAGAGAGAAATGGTCTTTTAAAAAAGTAACTATGTGTTATTTTGTCAAGACACACTTCTTAAATTTGGCTTCTTAAATTTAGCGATAGATGGCGCTACTTACGGATACAGAACCATCTAGCGCTACTAACTAACAACACGCTCTGAATCTGCCGTCTATTGCAAAAATTCAATAGCCATGATTAATATTCGATTTGATTCATTTGTAATTCACCCATTCGTTTTTTCCTACTTAAGGAACCCTATAATACTGAGCATGGCCCGTCATGCTCTTGGCCGGTTTTGGTTGCTATCTGTGCAGGAAAAGTATTATTTGGAGGGTAGTAATCGTATTCTTCCACGGTGACTATGCGGTAGTTTTTAATTTGTGGTTTCGACATTAAAAAGTTTGAACATAAAGTACTAGCGAATAGTACGGAGGCTTATAAAGGACAAGAACGTGAAAATATGTAGTGACGTCACAGCAGCGAGCGCTGACCCCGCGACGCACACGTAACAAAAAAGTGTAAATTAAAAATTGTAAATTAATGTCGCTGCGTCAAATACACCTTTCTGTATTTGTTATATTATTATTTACACAAAATTATAACTATAACTTTTATGTATTTTACAGGATGGGTCGTTAAAGATGGACATTCCAAACAGTTGGAATCGATGGACTGACTTCGGAGAACTGGAATTTTGTATAGACTATAAAGTTATAAGGATACGTACTTTAGATAACACTACAGAAAAACAGCTGAAACTCGTCTTCAAAGAAACTCAAGAACCTGTGGGTGATTCAGAGATGAAATCCGAATTCGTCGCAATAGGTCAGTGAATGAATTATCTACTAACTCATGAGAATTAATGAGAAAAAAACAAAAGCTGGAACCAGACGCTTCCTTTTTCGTAAATTTTTAGGGTTCCGTAGTCAAACAAGGAACCCTTTTTGCCATATCTGTCCGTCCGTCCATCCGACTGTCTGTTACAGCCATTTTATTCGATGCGAGAGTTGTATGCAGTTGAAATTTGGCACGGTTACTTAACGATATAAATTCTGGAAAGAATAGAATAGATACATACAATACCTTTTTTATTTTATTTTCCGAGGAGGAAACCTTCAAAGTGTTGCCGGCAATCAAACAACAAAAACTCCGAAACCGCATGAGAAATTACCCGAAATTACCCGTTCTGTCAAAAAAAAACATTATAAAAAAATAAAAAAACGTTTTGCAATATGGTAATTACTCATAAGAAAGATAGTAGGGGGGTAAAATTTGTGTTTCTTCGAGTGTTAATGTGTAATAATGGTGGATTATTAAATGTTAAGTGCTCGTTAACGTATACAAGTGTGGATAAATGGTACAAAGTTGAAAATAATGACTTTCGTATTATATCATCATCCCCTCAGAAACCTAGGAAAGTTTCCATCACTTTACTAGGATACAAGTATAATATGTTCAATGATTACGAATGAAGGACATGTATGGTCATGAAAAAAAAAAAAAAAAAAAATAAATTGTAGGGTGCGAGCGCAGCGAGCTTGTTTTGTTTTTATTACTTTTGCAAAAACATGAAGAAAGCTTGAATGAAAATGTAACGCAATAGTTACTTGCATTATAGTTACGGCAAGGAAGAGGAAATCAGCAGAAGTACATCTATCAGAGCCAGCGAAGCGAGCGCGAATTTTTTATCTGGTATTTGGCGCTTTCGGCTTTATCTCTCTATAATGTGTACAAACTAATAGGATATTTGTTTTCAACATATGGCCGTAGGCCTGAACAACAAGTGCGAGCGAAGCGAGCTCGATTTTTTTGGACTATGCATGAAAAAAGTGAGATAGCGCTTCACAAAGATTTATGCATTTCAAATATTATCCCCCCATTTGGGGGAGGCCTTTGTCGTACATATATCATTAATCTGTGCCTTTGTCCAGTAGTGGATGTTTTTCGGCTGGAATGATGAATGAAATATTATTATTTCTTCATTAAATTAATACAGCAGCATTAAAGAAGCAGAATGATGTAGAATGATAAAGGTGTCTGTCTGGTGATCCATCAATAAAAAAACCGGCCAAGAGCATGTCGGGCCATGCTCAGTATTAGAGGGTTCCTAAGTAGGTGTAATTACAAACAAATCAAATCGAATATTAATCAAGGCTATTTTAGTTTTTGCAATAGACGGCAGCATTGGCGACTCAGAGAGTGTTGTTAGTAGCCGCTAGATGGCGCCAAATTTAAGAAGCCAACATAACACAAAGTTACTTTTTGTGATTTTTTCAAATAGAAAGTAGCTAAAGGAGCATTATTTGCTGTTTTCATTTTTCTCTCAGGTCAATGACCTTTGAAATAGGAAGTTTTAAGTATTTTTCAGTTTTCTCTCTATAACTCGAAAATTTATAATCACATTATACTCGAAATAATTTTAAAAGAGAGTTTTTACAAAGGTCTATCAATTTGGAAGATTATAAGTTTCTATGTTGCATAGTTTAGAAATGGCAGGGGGGGGGACACATTGCAAGCCACTTTGGCGGACTATATTTCGCAGATGGTACACCTGATAAAAAAGTGATGTATGAAACATTACCTTCATTTTAGTAGACCTATTCAATGATACCCCACAAGAGGGGGAGCAGCGAAAAAAAAAAATTCTTCCCCATTTCACATGTATGGGCGCCACCCCTAAAATACGTAATTACGATTTTTTTATTCTTTTAAAATTGAGATCTATATCTAAACTATTTTTTGACAAAATTTCATTTACTTATGTTTATAACTGTAGAAGTTATTAAGCTGTAATGGATTAGGACAGACGGACAGACGGACAGACGGACAGACGGACAGACGGATAGACGGACAGACGGACAGACAGACGGACATGACGAAACTATAAGGGTTCCTTGTAGGACTACGGAACCCTAAAAACTACAACAATTTTTTACTAAAATTGCGTTCGCCACACTGACCCATAAAGATGGAAAGTATGTGATTGTGATTTTGCTGGCACCCGTACCCTTCGTTTGCCGGCAGAAACAGGTCTGGTGCGGTTGTAGCACTTCACCGGAAGAGCTCGTTCACAAGGAACTCTCCTACTCCAATCTTTTGTTGATTATCTTCTCTTTCCCGCGTGCCTACAATGACTGTAATGACAAATGTATTACAGTTAGTGACAATTGGCAAAGGAAGGACACATGATAAAATTATGGGGGGACTCAGAATTACCCAGATCATAACACTGAGGGAGACTCGACCTGCTGAAATACCCGAAATTACCCGACAGTCATCGTTACCCGCTAAGAACCCGCTTAAGGCCTAAATTACCCGAAATCGGGTAAAAATACCCGTGCCGGCAACGCTGCTTCAAAAGGCTACCAGCCTCATGGGGAAGAGGTTGGGGCACAGAAATAGATAGAATGGCAATGTGGGCAGGGCGCGCGTGGCAGCACCATGCACCATAGTGCATATTTCAAAGCCTTTCTCAGCATGCCTTATAACTTGTTTCTATATACTGTAACAAAAACCCGCAAAAATGCTTTATGCTGTTTCTAACTTTATGTGCTGTTTCTAATTGCAGAAACAAAAGCTGTCGTATGCCGATTCGTGGTCTCCACAGTCTCCACTCAATGGAAAAATATTATTTGGGTTGAATAGACGTGGGTTGAATGTGGAAGCACCCAAGGACTCGTCTGCTCCAGCGGCCATCGGTCCTTCGACAGACATGGCCAGCCCACTGCCACTTCAGCTTACTGATCCTACAAGCTATGTCGGTCACTCCGGTTCTTCTCCGAATAATCTCGTTTCGGATTTTATCCCTCAAAGAAACTCCAAGCATAGCTCGCCGAGCGACTTTAAATTTGTGGACTAGCCCAACTGTCAGTGTCCACGTCTCGGCGTTTTTTAGGGTTCCGAAGTCCTACAAGGAACCCTTATAGTTTCGTCATGTCCGTCCGTCTGTCCGTCTGTCCGTCTGTCCGTCTGTCCGTCTGTCCGTCTGTCCTAATCCTTTACAGCTTAATAACTTCTACAGTTATAAACATAAGTAAATGAAATTTTGTTTAAAAATAGTCTACATGTAGATCTCAATTTTAAAAGAATAAAAGAATCGTTTTTCCGTATTTTAGGGGTGGCGTCCATACATGTGAAATGGAGAAAAAAAAATTTTTTTCGCTGCACCCCCTCTTGTGGGATATCATTGAATAGGTCTACTAAAATGAAGGTAATGTTTGATACACCACTTTTTTATCAGGTGTACCATCTGCGAAATATAACCCGCCAAAGTGGCTTGCAATGTGTCCCCTCCCTGCCATTTCTAAACTATGCAATGTAGAAACTTATAATCTTCCACATTGATAGACCTTTGTGAAAACTCTCTTTTAAAATTATTTCGAGTATAATGTGATTATAATTTTTTGAGTTATAGAGAGAAAACTGAAAAATACTTAAAACGTCCTAGTTCAAAGGTCATTGACCTTAGAGAAAAATTATCATAGCAAATAATGCTCCTTTAGCTACTTTCTATTTGAAAAAATCACAAAAAGTAACTTTGAAATGACAAACGTCTTAAATTTGGCTTCTTGAATTTATCGCTAGATGGCGCTACTAACAACACGCTCTGAGTCGCGAATGCTGCCGATTATTGCAAAAACTAAAATAGCCATGATTAATATTCGATTTGATTCGTTTGTAATTACACCTACTTAAGGAACCCTATAATACTGAGCATGGCCCGACATGCTCTTGGCCGGTTTTTAAATAATGACGTCAAAATGTAAGGCGTAGTTTGTTCGAAAGTTGCCACGCATGAATCGCAAGTAAAATAATAATTGTGATTACAACCATTCTATCTATTTCTGTGGGTTTGGGTGTGTGGGATTTTCACCGCACTAAAACCTCCCCAGTGGCCATCTTCAGCACAATAGAGGGGGGACTCCGGGAATGGTTATACTACCGATGCTCCCCCTGTGCTTTGCCTATAAGGCACTTCTCAGGGGAGACTTTTGTCTCCTTGAACACCTTCCCGATGTGACAACAAATGGTGGCACGGGACAACCGCGTGCCACCGTCATCACTGAGGTCACTCAGTGGACGCCCAAAGCAAGAGGAGAGTGCGGTCGATGTGGTTGCCAAGAAGGGGCTCGCCTACTAGTGGCGAGCCGGGACCTACCGGGGATGGTTGGGAGAATAAAAGTTTACCACGCCCCCGGCCAGGGGTCGTTAGAGGAACACCGTGGTGGTTTTTAGTCGGTAAGAGTCCGACACTGGCTCCGCCTTCCCCGGGTGGAGTGCGTCCATGAGGATTTTCCCATGGAAAAATAAAATAAAAGTGGACGCCCAAAGCCCCCAGTTTACATACAATACCTACATTCTCATACCACTGTACAGGTCTCCGGTGTTCTCAGGTCAGCATATTTACGCGACTCATGAGTTTCTTTTACCGAACATACAGCCCAATATACGATATAATGCGTACAATAAATTCAGTCAATTAGCTGAGGCCCTACTGCAATCAGATTGGCCTTACCAAGGCGGCTATAGGCTAATTACTAACGCGGAAATTTTGACGGCTCACATAAGGGGTCGAAACTGATTTGAAAGTTTCAAATGGCGAATAGTGGCGACCTATATTAGTGAAATTTCATAGAAAGAAAGAAAGAAAGAAAGAAAAAATATTTATTTGCTTCAAAAGTGACGCACAAAATAGACGTGTTTACAAATGAACGAAAGACAGTCGCCTGCTATGAGGCGTCAATGGGGTGTATGGTCGATGTTTTAATTCTTCTTCTTCTTCGTGTCGACACGGTACATAATAATAATAGCTCATGTCGTGGGGAAAAGATTAGCCAGTCAGCAGGTTGATAGCGGGGCTGACAGCCCAGGGTGCGCCGGACGTTGATGTTTTAATAATTAGTTCAGTTCGCGACGAGCGCTCAATGAAGCCGCGCGTTCTCACAAGTGCCCCGTATTAGCAACATCATTTCCATTGACATTGCCTGTGTATCCAATCTCTATTCTAAATTGTAAGATTATTTATATATATATGATACCTATATGGGTAATATAATATATTGTGCTATTTATTTATTTTAGTTTATTAACTTGCAGTAGTACGCTACGGACTGCCCCCATTATCTAGATATTACGTCTTCTTTGTCCATCCAAAGGTTGTCTGGAAGATATCGCTTTTAGCGATAAGACCGCTCATGTACCCATAATTTATACGTTGTTCCTGTTTACTACTATTTTCATGGTGTACAATAAAGTATATTCTATCTATCTATCTATTAACAGTTCAATCAGCTCATTAACTATCATAACTATTCGGACACTATAAAATTTATTTCCTGAGCTATGATATTTTATTTAGGCTACGCCCCCGAACCACCTGGGGGGCTGTGCCCCCCCTCTTGTGGGCGGTATCGCTGGTTGAGCCTAGCGAGTTTATTTTTCTGCATCATTAATTTTTTGTCATCATCATTAATTTAAGAGATAGTCTCTTGTTGGTGGAGCATTTCCTATCTTTCTCTGCATTCCACCTCTTTTTTCCATTTTTTTTTTATGAGATTTGTGTCTGCTCTTAACCGCAGTAGACAGCTTTGTCAAGATGTGGTCGAAGATGGAGAAAGCAAACCTATTAAGTGCCGATTTCCTCCAGCTTTAAAGGCGTTAGGGTTGTAAGTGCCCGGAAATACAGATTCACAAATACAGAGCAGTGAATTCCATAACATGGCTGTAAGCATTATGAAAAAGTTCTCAAAGAGCTTAGTCCTGATAGTAGGGATTTCTACCAAATGTGGATGATATCCTGCATTGCATCTTGTAGTCCGATGAAAGAAAAGAGATGGCGAAATAAGCTCATGGAACTCTTGCGCACCCTCTCCAAAGTACAGCCTGTAGAACAGCGACAAACAAGCAACTGTGCGTCTATGGGTTAAGCTTTGTAGCTTAGATTTTACTAGAAATTCGTCACCAATTAGCCTCTGAGCTTTGCGTTAAAACAAGTCACGAGCGGCAAGCTGGTGTTTTTTATTTCAAAATCAAAATAGTTTGTTTGCATACAATCTCTCGATAGCATTCTTGATGTTAAAAAAAATTTACAGTGAAACAAGTTCTTACCTAAAGTGGTGTGCAAATGAGTAGGTAATCTCTTATACATAAAATTAAATGTGATTTTAAATGACATCCATGATAAAATGAAATAATTAACATTTAAATGGAATAGCTTTACATCATCATCCTCCTGCCCTTATCCCAATTTATTTGGGGTCGGCGCAGCATGTTTTTTTCTTCCATACATCTCTATCAGCCGTCATCTCCGTGTTTACTTTCTTTCTATTCATATCATCTTTCACACAATCCATCCATATTTTCTTCGGTCTCCCTCTTTTCTTATAGCCATCAACATTCATACTTAAAACTTTCCTCGTAACATGCTCCCCATTCCTCCTCATCACATGCCCATACCATGATAGTCTGTTGCTACATAACTTCTCTGTCACTGGCGCTACTTTCAGACTCCCTCTTACATATTCATTCCTTATCCTATCCATTCTCGTTACACCACACATTCCTCTTAACATTCTCATCTCAGCTGCATGCACTTGCCTTTCATTAATTCCTTTCGTAGCCCAACATTCCGATCCATACAGGACAGCAGGTCTTATCATGGTCTTATAGATTTTCCCCTTCAGTTTAAGAGGAATTCGGGAGTCACATGTAGTTCCCGTGACCTGCCGCCATTTCAACCATCCTGTGTTAATTCGGTGCTTGACTGTCCGGTCAATTTCGCCATCGCTTTGCACAAGTGAACCGAGGTACCGAAAGTCGGAGCAGACTGGCAAGGGCACGCCATCTAGCGCAATAGCAACAAAACTGGAAAGACCGCCGAAATCGCAGAACATGTATTCCGTTTTAGTTCTGCTGATTTTCAAGCCAACGTTCTCCAGATTTTGTTGCCATTTTGCCAATCTACTCTGGACCTCAAGTCCATCTTCACCAACAAGGACAATGTCGTCAGCAAACAGCATGCACCAGGGTGCTTCTTCCTGGATTTCTGATGTCAAAGCATCCATTATCAGCAAGAAGAGGTAAGGACTTAGAGCCGACCCTTGGTGCAAGCCTACAGCCACACTGAACTCGTCGGTGTTGCCAGCGGCCGACCGAACGTGGGTACTAGATTGGCTGTACATAGCACGAATTAACTCTACATACTTTGCAGGCACACCTTTCCCTTTCAGCGCCCACCACAAGACCTCGCGGGGTACTCTGTCGTACGCCTTCTCTAGGTCAACGAACACCATGTTCTTATGCGCACGTCTATACTTTTCGCATATTTGGCGGAGTGCAAATATGGCATCCGTTGTCCCACGACCTGGCATAAATCCCATCTGGTTTTGGGTGATTTCACTCTCCTCTCGCAATCTTTTCTCTATCACCTTCTCCCATACTTTCATACTGTGTGACATGAGCTTTATTCCTCGATAGTTGTTGCAGTCTTGTACATCACCCTTATTTTTGAAGATGGGCACTAGCGTACTATTACACCATTCTTGTGGGATCGTTTCTTCATGCAACAACTTATTGAAGAATAAAGTCAGCCAGTAACATCCATCTTCTCCTAATCATTTCCATACTTCTACTGGTATACCATCTGGTCCCACTGCTTTCCCATTTTTCATACCTCGAATCGCCCTTCTGACTTCATCCATGCTAATTTCATTCACCAAACCCCTATTTACATGCACCTCTTTAAGTAGGCCAGACCATACATTCTCTTCATTCATCAACCTTTCAAAGTATACCTTCCAACGCTCTTTTATTTCATCATCTTTTGCTAAGACCATACCTGCATCATCTTTTATACATTTTATATGAATTATATCTCTTGCTCTCTTTTCTCTAGACTTTGTTATGCGATAGAGCTCTTTCTGATGAAATGGAATAGCTTTACATAAATGACATTAAATAATAATAAAATTAACATCGAGTCAAACTAAAAACATCAAGTCACACAACAACAACAAATAAGTAGGTACTTTCATTGAGAAAAATGAATCATGACAATAACAATCATACAATTAAGAATATGTCATTGAGGAAATCTGTAATATTATAATAACATTTCTGAATTAACAATTGCTTTAGCTTTTTGGAACTTTGTTATAAATTAAAAGACCCATGCAAACTATGCTCTTGTGCTGTTTTAGCAGGGTGTGTACAAAGTCCATCTATATCACGTCTGTTTCGAGAAACATAGTCCGATAGATAGACGTGGAAACCAATGCGGGTTTTTCCTCACAAACAGTGACACTTCCAAGATGTAAAGCGACGGAAGTGTCAGAATTCTGTGCTTAACAAACAATGGCTGACAGCTAACTTTTGATTTGATCCCGAACATAGCTCGTAAACAACGCTTCTGCATAAGAAAGGCCATGTCTTTGTTTGTTGAATTTCCCCAGAAAATTATTCCGTATCTGAGTACAGATTCAATTATGCCGTAATATGCCGTAATGCATCAGTATTGACGGTTGAAGAAAGTTTATATAATGCATATGATAAACTACTATTTTTTTTGCATAGTTCATCTATGTGGTTTTTCCAATTGATTTTTCGGTCTATATTCAAACCGAGAAAATGGGCAGTATCAACTTCATGAATTATATAATCTTGATAAACTAAATTGATTTTTAACGGGTTATATATTCTTTGACTAAAATGCATAATATTTGTCTTTTTTAAATTAATTTTTAAATTATTATTGTTAAGCCATGAAATTATAGATGTCAGCGAATTATTTATTTCAGATTCGTAGTAATTTCTATCATTACATGCAATTGTTATAGTGCTGTCATTAGCAAATAATGTCATAGGTTGAACAATTGCTCGTGGTAAATCGTTTATGTACACTATAAACAGAAGGGGACCCAGTAGACTACCTTGAGGGACTCCATAAGTAACATATCGCTCTTTTGATGTGTATGCTTCTTCATTTTTTGTCTTAAGATTTAATCTTGATATTTGTGTTAACTGCTTTCGATCACTTAAATATGATCGAATAAGTTCTAGTACGTTTCCTCTAATACCATAAGCTTCAAGTTTGTTGGATAAAATAATATGGTCTACGAAGTCGAACGCTTGTGTCATGTCACAATAAATAGAGCAAACAGGAGATGTTTTGTCAACGTGAGATATAACATTTCTTAAGAAATCATAAATTGCCATATTTATGGTATTACTTTGACGAAAACCCTTTTGCTCAGAACACAAAATCTTGGTTTTTTCCAAGTAGGTGTTGAGTTCACTGTAGAGGTATTTCTCGAAAATTTTAGAAAATATTGACAATAATGCAATGGGCCTGTAATTTTCCATTAATTGTTTGTTCTCTTTTTTGAACAAAGGCTTTACAATTGTTAATTGAGAGCATTTGGGAACGTTCCGGTTAAAATACTAACATTTATAATATGGCTTAAGTGATGGGCATATGCATTCATTTACTTCTTTGACAATTCTAGTTGAAATACCATCATATCCAACACTGTTCCTATTTTTCAAGTTTTTTATAATTTTATTTATAAACAGATAAACAGATAAACATTTTATTGATAATTAGTTAAAATTATACGTCACAATTTATATATAAATTATTAATTAATAATTATTATTATTATTTATTAATTTTATATAAATTATTCACCCCCAAATCCCCAAAAACCCCTAAACTTTTAATATTTTATTATTTGATTTATTTATTTCACAAAACAAACGACTACTACTACTACTTTATGTGACTACTTTCGAAAAAAGTTATGGTAGCTTTCTTACAAAATTTATACTAGGATTACTATGTCTGTGGATTAGAATAATTGTTTGCCTACCTTTACCTTTGTCTGAGGTGGTAGAACTAAGTATTAAACAGACTCAGCTCACCCCGACTGCACGTGGCCAGACTCTGTCCTACCCCTCGAGTGCCCAGAGTGTTATTTAAATTCGTGGAGCCAAAAGCTCGTGACTGCTCCTGAGTGTAACGAGTGCACGAGGTTGTAGCGCAGCGAGTGGGGGGAGGTGGCGAGCATAGCCAGCCGGCAACCGTAGCTCTGGTCTAGTGTGCTAGAGAAGCCAAGGGGCGACAAAGCGAGTCTTCTGGCGGAGCCAACTCGGAAACATTTTAGTTTATCAAACGAAACCTTTTATAAAAAGTCAATTACCAAACTTAACCAACGTTTATATGACATACGATTTTCAAAACTAAATTTTGTGAAACGTATTTAGAAACAAGTAGGTGTAAAAAGACGTGTTTGAGAAATGAAATACTAGGAAAGGTTGTTTTTGGAAACATGTAGTTCGTAAAAACACTTGTTTGCGAAATGTGTGAAAGGTTGTTTTTTAGAAAGATGTAGTTTGTCAAAAGACTAGTTTGCAAAATGAATGTTTGTGAAACGTTGTTTGTGAAGTTAAATTTTGTGAAAAATAATTTGCGAAACATTAGGTACCCATTTTTTACTATAGTCTGTTAAATGATTCATTTAAAATTATTAGTTCGTAACATTTTCAGGAATGCTGATATCATGTTTCTTCTTGATGCTGGTACTTGTGGTGTATTACTTACTGCCCCAGCTGCGTAACATCGAGGGTCTGATACTGATGGCTTATGTGTGGTCTCTCTTTATCACCTACCTATCTAAAGCTATTCTAGTGCTAAATACCGATTCTATATATGGAAGTGACTGCAAGATAATAGGTATTGAATCATGTTTTTATTTTGCTTATCCATGTATAGTTTGATTTAATGGATATTATCTCCTCCCCTTCACAATGTTTGCCGTAAAACATTCACTCACCCATTGGCTTCATTGGGTACCCATGAGTGGAAGAACGCACAGTGTGATAAGATCCCGGTTTTTGTCTCAGCGTGTTTTTATTGAATTAATCGATAGAGTTTACAATTCCGAAGATTAGACTAAAACTCCGGGTTCGCTCAGACTTGAGGTTTTTTTTTAAAAAAATGTCAAAGTTTCGCAATATCCGACTCTTGAAAAATGAAAAAAAAATCATTATAATTTAATGGAAGTACTTATTACAGAATTTATTTATTCTATCGAAAAATGGAATAATAGCCGACCGTTCTACCAATTCCTGTTGCATTAGTATGAATGGGTCGAGAGATATGATTTTTTTTCTCATTCTTCGTTTTCATTTTTTTATTCATCTAAACCACCGTAGTAGGTGGTCATTCCTACATCAAAAAATTGCTGATACTTTCTATTATGTGTAGTATTAATTCCAAAACCTAATTCGTTGGTTTCCAGGAGTTATTGGAGATTCAAAATTTTCCTTAGGGGTGACACTTTCATGTATCCGAAAAAAAAACAATAAGAATATATTTTATCTGAAAAAAAAAGAAGGTGTTTTAAATACTTTTTAATAATTAATATGGAGTTGGCTATTTGAAAGAAAGAAAATGAAAGAAAGAAAAAATTTTTATTTTTAATTTTAATTTTTTTGTGGCTAAAATCTAACTCCAGGTCTCCATTATAAACCCGACCCTAAACATATTGCCGACGTTTTTAAACATCATTTTAAAGTGGAGACACCTTTAAAAACGTGTGTCTTACCTAGCACTGTTACCAGTGATGTCTGTTGCGTTACACATCCAATTCGAATTACTAGTGGGGAGGTACGTCAGGCTATTGGCAATATGAAAAGAGGAAAATCGCCGGGGCATGACGGGCTCAGTGTGGAGCATCTTAAGTATGCGGGTGTTCACATACATAGGTTGCTGTCTATGTTGTATACTCTGTGTATAAGGCATTCATATTTGCCACCAGACTTAATGAAAACTATTGTTGTACCACTTGTTAAGAATCGTACGGGAGATATATCGGACAAAAATAATTATAGACCAATCTCACTTGCAACTATGATTGCAAAAGTACTAGATAGGATAATGGACGAGCGCCTTAGTGGATGCATACAACTTCAGGACGCTCAGTTTGGTTTTCAATCAGGTTTGTCAACGGAAACGGCGATTTTGTCACTTAAGCATACTGTGAACTACTATGTTGAAAGAAAAACACCAATTTATGCATGTTTCCTAGATCTATCTAAGGCGTTCGATCTCGTGTCCTATAACTTACTTTGGGCTAAGTTGAAACAGGTGGGTGTTTCTCTGGAGGTCATAGAAATGTTCTCATATTGGTACGGTCATCAGAAAAATATTATAAAATGGGCAAATGTTTATTCAGATGAATACTCATTAAATTGTGGTGTGCGACAAGGAGGGTTAACCTCTCCTAGACTTTTTAATTTGTATGTAAATCAGCTGATTGAGGGGCTGAGCAGCATGCATGTCGGCTGCCGAATGGATAATGTTAGTGTTAATAACATTAGCTACGCAGACGATATGGTGCTGCTGAGCCCGTCAATCGGCGGTTTGAGGAAACTTCTCAGCGTATGTGAAGTTTATGCTGAGGAACACGGTTTAAAGTATAATGAGAAAAAGAGTGAGTTTATGGTTCTGGTTGGAAAGAATAAGAGACCTAACAGTGTTCCACCTTTGACTCTGAATGGAGTTCAGCTGAACCGTGTTCCTCAGTTTAAGTATCTCGGGCACATTATTACTGAAACTTTACGCGATGACCCGGATATAGAGAGGGAAAGGAGGGCATTGTCGGTGCGTGGCAATATGTTGGCTCATCGATTCACTCGTTGTACGGTAGAAGTCAAGCTTACATTATTCAAGGCTTACTGTCAAAGTTTTTACACGAGTGGTCTATGGGTTAACTTTACGCAAAAATCCTACAATGCCCTCAGAGTTCAGTATAATAACATCTTCAGGGCTCTGTTGCGCCTCCCTCGGTATTGTAGTGCTTCAGGCATGTTTGCGGATGCACATGTGGATGATTTTCATGCCATCATACGCAAGAAAATTGCGTCTGTTGTGCAGAGGATGCGGGGGAGTAGCAATGGAATCCTGAAGATGTTAGCGGGAAGGATGGACACCGCCGTCCTCAGTCGTTTCATTGATTTACATGTGAGAGGTGCGAATCAATGACTCGACATTTGTTAATATTTATTAATGATTGTTATCTGTGTTTACTAACATAGTTGTTTAAGTTTTTCATTGTTACTAACAAAAATGATTATGGAATGTTGTTTTCTGAAGATAAAATATTTTATTATTATTATTATTATGTTGTAGTGTCTAGAATATTTATGTATGCCAAGTTTCAACGGAATCGGTTAACAGGTAAGAATTCAGTGGGTGAACAAGCACTCATCCCCTGTTTTCCTACCCTTAGGGGTGGATTTTGATTTTCAAATTTAAATGGGAGCAACTTCGAGATATACCCTATCTATTAAAAGAAGAATCATCAAAATCGGACTACTCTGTAAAAAGACGAATTGAGAACCTCCTCGTTTTTTTCGTCGGTTAAAAAGTAAAACAAAATTGATTTAAAAGAATTGTAAAATTAATAACAAAGAACTAAATTGACTAAGAATATTTAATAAATTGTCAAAAATGTTGATATAGGTATATTACTCATGTTTAATGTTGATTTATATACTTATGAGACATCGGAAAGGATTTTCTTTTATTTACTATTAGTTGAGTCTTTTGGGTTAGAATTTATAGACGGTTTACAAAAAACGTGTAACAGTCAACATGATACCAATTTCTCCATTAGTTTTTTAATTTCCTTTATAAAATTACTCAATCTTTGCCATCTAAGCCACAAAATAATGATATCTTGTTATGGTCGTGATAAGGAAGCTAAAACTTAATAAAAATAAACAAATTATGTTTTGGTTGAAGTGGCAGCCCTAAGTACGGATATTTCGGATATTACTAAAATTTCCAATAACTCCTGGAAACCAACGAGTTAGGTTTTGGAATTAATACTACACATAATAGAAAGTATCAGCAATTTTTTGATATAGGAATGACCACCTACTACGGCGGTTTAGATGAATAAAAAAATGAAACGAAAAATGAGAAAAAAAATCATATCTCTCGACCCATTCATACTAATGCAACAGGAATTGGTAGAACGGTCGGCTATTATTCCATTTTTCGATAGAATAAATAAATTCTGTAATAAGTACTTCCATTAAATTATAATGATTTTTTTTTCATTTTTCAAGAGTCGGATATTGCGAAACTTTGACATTTTTTTAAAAAAAAACCTCAAGTCTTAGCGAACCCGGAGTTTTAGTCTAATCTTCGGAATTGTAAACTCTATCGATTAACTCAATAAAAACACGATGAGACAAAAACCGGGATCTTATCACACTGTGGAACGGGGTGAGCTTTTATTTACCCGTGGACCCGTGTTGACGGTGATGAAATTAAAATCTTTTATCAACAAGTGGCTCTTATTGCACCGCTTTTTGTTTCATAATGCAGCTGTTAACGCACGCGTGCGTTTTACTTTACATTATCGCAGTAGTGCTTTTTACTTTACAGTTTATTTTTAAATCGCAGCATAGAGTTTTTATGTCTAAACAAAATTAAATATTTTTGTGAATAAATCAACTGTGTTAATTAGAATTGACAAATAAACATTTAATTTCATCATCAAATTATTTGTTTCTGTCAACAAATTAACATTAAAAAGAAAAAATCGCTCACGAGCAGGATTCGAAACTGCGACTCCTGGCTCAGTACGCCTATGCTTTAGCCACTAAGCTACCGTGAACACTGCTCGTGATATCGTAATTATAGTCTCGGCTCCATTACGCCCTCGCCTTCGGCTCGGGCCGCAATCCACCCTCGAGTATAATGGCCAACTTAGCTCACTTGTACGCACGGCTACACATCAAGCTGTATATTTCCAGTATAAGCTGATCTCGCCTTGTACGGAAAACCTAAACAATGCGAGGTCAGCTCATACTGGATATGTACAGCTTGATGTGTAGCCGTGTGTACTACATAGTATCATTTGGTCTGGAAGGTAATGAAAATTTCTTTTGTTGTTATTGTAGTGCCATTCATATACTGCGCTGTGGTCACAAGTTTCTTCTGGTTGACTATCATGTCTTTCGACTTATGGTGGGCATTGAGGTACGTGACATTTATTACCTAATATATCAGAAAAATCAATCATAAAAGTTGGTGTAGTGGTTCAAAAGAAGTACAGTCGACTGCATGACGGTGGTAACCACTTGAATTAGAAAGTCGCCCTTACCGCTTACGAAATAAAGGCACTGTCAATGTCAAACTGTTTAGGAAGTAGCTGTAGCTAGGAAGGTCGACCTACACATAAGAATAAACTAAAACAGGGACATATTCACGATATTCGACGATATGCACATTTTAATATTTTTTCTTTATAAATGTTCCGTACGCAGCGGCACGGCAGCTCAATACGCAAATTTCCGCAAAGCGCAAACACATAAACTAGTAAAATGTAAGTAAGTTGGTTACTTCAAGTTACTTTCGCGTCATAACTGGAACACTTTCTGTACACACACGACGGCATTTTAGTGTTTTTTTGTCACCGGTCACGCTCGGCGCCTTACTTGACGCGGATTAATAGAAAATAAAATCCTAATTATGACGTTTTTGAGTGGTCAGTTGCGAGTGCAAGTAAAATATCTGTACTTTTAAATATCATTGGTGAAAACTATTCCAATCTATTTTCCTAGTAATTCTGAACAAACTGTACTTTTGGGTTCGCATTATACTAAAAATAACCTTGTATACTACTACTACTTGTTACTTTTTGTTTACGCAATTTGAGAAACTTATTTCACTTACGTAACTCAGTTTGCCTAACTTAAGAATTGCCATTGCTCGCAGAACGGATGGCCGATGGGGCAGTAAATTTCTGGAGTGGACCGCGTACTGGAAGGCACAGCGTTGGTAGGCCCCACAGACCAGTAAGCTTCTAGACGCCGATTAGCCGGATACTCCCGGTCACAACGCATATGTAGTACCACTGCATATCGTACGCCCCGCCGCCAATCGGAAGGTCACTCCGTCAGCGAGCGGCACCAATCATACCAACGAACTTTTGAGCCGACTAATCAATCATAAGCGTCCGCCCCCGGCCCCCGCCAACATTTTACAACTGTGTTCTCATGCAAAACTACAAGGTGGACTGACGACCTGGTGAAGGTCGCGGGAAACCGCTGGATGCGGAAAGCGCAGGACCGGTCGTTGTGGCGATGCTTGGGGGAAGCCTATGTCCAGCAGTGGACGTCTTTCGGTTGAAATGATTGATCTCAATTTGGTTAGTATGGTTAAATTCAGTACATCAGCGGATCGTGAATAGGTCCTTAAGGTCCAGGAAGACCGTCTAGATTAGTTTCCGTGCATCAGGGAGTCCCTGCATGACATTCTTTACTATTTCCGCTGCCAACTACTGACTATAAAAGCATAGTAGTAGTAGTAGTAGAGCTCCTTTGTGAAAGAGCTCGTCCGGGGAAGTACTACCACCGTATCACGGAATACTTGAATACATTTCCTCTATGCACCGTATCTACTTCTCCGCCAAATAGTGATGCTTGCATTGCTGTGTTTCGGTCTGAAGGGTACGGGTGCCGGTGAAATTACAATCACATGAGACTTTCCATCTTCATGTCTCAGTTTAGCGAACCGACTTGGGGTACCATTTAGGTAACATCCTAGGTGGTATTGCAGTTGTTATGGGCAATGGTAACCGCTTAACATCAGGTCGGCCTTTAGCTCGTTTCGCCAAACTATAATATAAAATAAAATAAAGTATTTTTGTGATTTAGAAAAAAAAGGTATCCCAATCGTTTCTCCTCGTGATCCTGAACAAACTAGTTTCTCAAATTGCGTTAACAAAAAGTAACGTTGTACATCACAGAAAAAGATAGATAGAATGGAAAAGTGGGCAGGGCGCGCGTGCCAACACTGCACCACAGTCACAGTGGTGACCATAAAGGTATTATACGTGGTGACACTCCGTGTACATGAGAGCTCGCTCGCCGGTGTTCTTGAGCGAGCGCGTGAATGCAATTGTCACCGCTGTGCCTTGGCTGGGCAGCCGACAGACCGCCCGTTCCATACGCCGCGCACCACGCACGGCCCCCGCGCTCGTCCCGACCCGAACACATAGCCGTGAGCAATTTTACGAGCACACATACTTAAGTGTCGCTTCTTGTCGTTAGTATATATTCTATGCTATAGTGCAGGGCATTTCAAAACCTTTCTCAGTACACCTTGACTTGTTTCTGTAAATATATAAACAAAAACCCGCAAAAATGCCTTATTGCGCTGTTTCTAACTGCAGAAACAAAAGCTGTAAAGTAAAGATTAAAGTTAATTTTTACAAATTAATGACGTCAACATGGGAGGCGTGGTTTGTCCGAAAGTTGCCACGCATGAATCGCAAGTAAAATTTTGGTTCTATCTATCTATTTCTGTGTTGTACGGTCGATCGCACGTCGGTGGTAACACTTTGATATTAGCAGCATCTTTATTTCGTAAGCAGTAAGGGCGATTTTCGAATTGAAGTGTTTCCACTGTCATACAGTCGATTGTACATAGACATATATTATAGTTTATTTGGTACACTAATCTAGGTTTAATGATAATAATCATAAATAAACCTAATTTAATATAATTTTCTGGGTTATTTCATGATTTTTCCGTCCTCGTGACAGTTATAGTACTGCTAACTAGGTATATTAGGCTTTAGATATTGTATTATCCTTGTGGCTTTGTAACTATACTCATTTGACATTACCTAGGTATGTTAAAATTGAAACATCCACTTATTCGAAATAGTACCTAGAATACAGTCTGTTTTTAAAACCCGACTGCCCCAGAAGGAGGGTAATGGGTTTCGGTTGTATGTATGTTTGTCTGTTTCGTTGTGACCTCCTGCAGCCTAAACGGCTTGACGGATTTTGAAGTGCGAGGTGTCATTAGATTCGCTTTTATCCCTGGAGTGTCATGGGCTAATTTTTTTTGGTAATAATAACAATATAACGCTTGCAATTTACAATCTTCGATCAAATACATACACTATATTAAATAAAATAGAGACAACTGTTCTTTTGGAAACTATCGCTAGCACGGCTGATTCACTATTTGTAGGGTGTAGGGGCTGTCACTGATGCGAATGATTTCGGTTTCTTATATAATTCGGCATCACTACTTTCATATATTTTTTATCTTGCAGAAGCCAACGCCCGCGCCGCCGTGATCTTCACCGGCTTAACCGGGAAGAGATAGTAAAGTTCTTGTGGTACTGTCTCTACGCCTGCGGAATACCATTCCTGATGACGGCAGGAGTCACAATACTAGACAACATAGACCTTAGTGACTGGCATAATGTTGTCAAACCAGCCTTTGATGACTGCTTTGGTAATGGTACGTAAATATACTTATTTAAGGACCTACATACAGCTTTCATGATTGAGCCTTCTTTCAACCATATTGGACCCGGATAAATATTATACCCTATTTAAGGGGCCGTGTGTTGCCGGACGTAAATAATTGCACCACCCCTCTCTCTTCTCATGGGTGTCGTAAAAGGCGACTGAGGGATTCTCTGAGTATACTGCGATTGCCAACTCGCCTGCCAAGCGTGGCGATTATGGCATATCCCCCCCCCCTTTGGTAGATGCTTTTGTCAGTTTATATTAACTTCGCCTATCTAGATGATCTTGTAATAGTTGCGTTTTTCTGAGAATGTTTGTCCGATTTGGTAATGTAACGCCCATGAATCAGCCTTCGCAATTATCAACTAAAAAGTATGAAATTCAAAGAAAAATCAAAAACCTTAACTAATAAAATGTAAAAAATTATCCTTGTCTGTATTTCAAAATATTTACATAAACCAACATTTTAAAGGCGGCGCGTGATTGACATGTACAGTCAACCGCATAAACTGGCTACTGTTTATTACTATCGATATGCGCTGGACTGTACATTATATTTACATGACGCTCATGATGATTGATCGTGATATACCTACGTAAAGAAGGGCTCAATCCCGCCGCCTTCAAAATGTTGGTTTATGAAAATATTTTGAAATACATATATGTATACAAGGATTATTTTTAACTTTTTATTAATTACAAGAATTGACCTTCTGATCTTGGACGAATAAAAAAGGCGTACGGAATCTCGCTAAACAATAAGTGAAGCATCCACAGTATCAAGATCGCTTAAAAGTACGCACACATTCACATCCATAGTATGCCAACAAGCCGCGATTACGCAAAAAATCTAGTGTGGGTCGATTTCACAGCCTACGAATGAAGTTACACTAATGAGATCGTGACACAAATGATATCCAAATCACACTAATGATGTGCATATTTTTATTGGTTTAAAAATGTAAATTAAGTCTTCTTATGATCAATATTAAAACCTTTGACATCGAAACAACAATTGATAAACTTTTTTACAATTTGTTAACAGTAATCTTCATCAATATGAATAAGGCTAAACTTACTTTGTAAACCAATAAAAAAATATGCATGCCATTAGCGTGATTTAGATTTCATTTGTGTCATGATCTCATTAGTGTAAAATCATTCGTGGTACCCAAATTTATGTGAAATCGACCCGTGACGGTAGTCAGTGCTGTAGTGTCACAAATAAAATAACAGTATATATCTGGTGTGGTGTGTTAAAATGCTTTCGAAAAATCAGCTGATCCCCACATTTGTGTAATTTGTGTTCACATCAAAGGTTCACATAAATCGTCAAAATGTAGGGACCAGGGTTTTTTTTCGCGATTTCAGTTTTGGTCCCTTAATAAAAGTTGTTCATAATGATGTCAGTACAATGACCCCTAAAGAGGTTTTTAACAACATAACATAACATCACGCCTGTATTTCCCCAAGGGGGTAGGCAGAGGTGTATAGTACACCCACATTTCGCCAGTTATGTTATAGTCCCATGTAATAGGGGGCGAGCCTATTGCCATCAACCGGGCACAAATCCATACTCCAGGCTGTTGCAGATGTTTTTAGTTTGCCCACGATTTGCCCTACTAGAGATAGTAAACTCTGAATATAGCAGCATATGAACTCTTGCCGCTTTTTGTCAATTTTCAGATGACGCCGTGTTTGCGTACTTACACATACCTATAGGGATTGTAACCTGCATCAATATTACAATGTTCCTTATGACCGCCTTACACATATGGAGAGTCAAGAGTGGTGTTACTGTGTCTCAAGATTCCAGAAGAAACAAAAAAGAGACATACAGGTAAATACGTTCACACGGCTACACATCAAGCTGTACAAATACAGTATAAGCTGACCTCTCATTTTATTGAAAGACTACACAATGCAAGGTCAGTTTATACTGGAAATGTATAGCTTGATGTATAGCCATGTCTACTAGTCTACTACGTGTTATTGAAATAACTGAAAACCTCTTAAGGGGTCGTTATAGTCATCAGTATGAAGAAATTTTACTATGAGATCAAACCTAAAATTGCGAAAAAAAAAACTGCTGTTCCCGACATTTGTGTTCACATAAATCGACACAATTTAGGGAACATGTGTTTTTTTTTTCGTGATTTTAGACCCCTTAAGAGGTTTTCAGTTATTTCAATAGCACGTTGTACTCGTATACCTACTCACCATACCTACACACACCTACACTCACACTCCTGGCTAAAGTCACTAAATTACGACGCAACAGATGAACTCGTGCAATTGTAACATATACTCACCTCAACCTCAATCACACCCCTTTCAACTCTTACACACATTTCTATTTTCTACGGAACATTATTACACCTTTCGTATTTGGAGAAGGGTGTTGGCAGCAGCTAAGCTACAGTTTATTTATGCTTTTGAAGCTACCATCGTTTTATTCTTGTTTTATTAGTGTGTTTTTTGTTCCAAAAATAAACTTTTAATATTTATTTATTATCCTTAAATATCGCTCCGCATAACAAATACTTAATTTTATTTTTGTTGGTCAATTAGGTGCATCAGATTTGTTTCATTTTTCTTTACTAATAAAGCGTTAAAACATCAAAGTTCAAGTGCATTTAATTGTAATTTCAGATTCGTCATATATTTAAAGTTAGCTGTTATGATGGGAGTGAGCTGGTGCCTGGAACTTCTCCCTGATTTGACTCTCATACCGTACATCCTAGTCAATTTGTATAATGTGCTCATCGGGGTCGCCATATTCTTCTCATTCGCGTTCAAGAAAAACATTTTGTTCATGTTGTGCAAGAAGTGAGTTTTTCAAACTGTTTTAATTTATGTTTTTCAATGTATTTATTTATAATATAGACAGACCACAAAAGTGACTCCTTGCCAAGAATATCAGAGCGGCAAATTGACGGGAGTAAATGCCATGAACTACTAATATAAACTGGGGGTAGTATAAGGACGCCCCCATCCTCAAATTCACACAAATGAAAACAGAAAGAACGAAAGTCATGAAACTCACGTAGAGGAAAAAGAACCCCCTACATAAAAATGCGTAGGTGTAGTAAAAAAGTATAGAATTGGAATGTAAGGGATGGTTAGTCATTTCTAAACACAACGATATCATCAGATTACCTATTATAGTTTCACAGAAAATACAAAGAAAACGCTCTCCTGAAAAGTTCGGGTCGAATATTCGGGGTCGGGTTGTCTCGAGGTCGAGTTGTCGTGATACCGTTTCGTTTATATCGTTGTAGATTTTGCGAGTAGACCCCCAACATCTACGATAAGCAGTTGTCGACTGCTCCCCTAGCCAAGTTTACAATCTACAATCGTCAACGCTATAGAAAACAATCAAAATGAATGGGAATGACGTATCTCAACGAATTACTTTTTCGTTGAGATATGTCATTCCCATACATTTTGATTGTTTTCTATTAGCGTTGCGACGTTGGGAGGCTGTAGGTCTACTCGCGTTTTACGAACGACAAACGAAGTACGAACTTTCGTTCCAACTGATACTTACATAATAAAGATAGGCACATTAAAAAGGCACAATTAAGATAGACTACGGTTCATAGTCGTATACAATTTACCGGAGATGAGAAAAACAAACGTCAAAACATGATCATCGCATGCGATAAGGGAACGATGGTTGACCGGAGTAGCAAATTGTGCGATGAATCGTACGATTTATCGAATATCGTCGAACGGGAGTAGACCCCCTGATTCGGTTTGTTATCTCTTTTCGTCTACGATTCACGTAACCGATTACCTATTATAGTTTCACAGAAAATACAAAGAAAACGCTCTCCTAAAAAGTTCGGGTCGAATATTCGGGGTCGGGTTGTCTCGAGGTCGAGTTGTCGTGATACCGTTTCGTTTATATCGTTGTAGATTTTGCGAGTAGACCCCCAACATCTACGATAAGCAGTTGTCGACTGCTCCCCTAGCCAAGTTTACAATCTACAATCGTCAACGCTATAGAAAACAATCAAAATGAATGGGAATGACGTATCTCAACGAATTACTTTTTCGTTGAGATATGTCATTCCCATACATTTTGATTGTTTTCTATTAGCGTTGCGACGTTGGGAGGCTGTAGGTCTACTCGCGTTTTACGAACGACAAACGAAGTACGAACTTTCGTTCCAACTGATACTTACATAATAAAGATAGGCACATTAAAAAGGCACAATTAAGATAGACTACGGTTCATAGTCGTATACAATTTACCGGAGATGAGAAAAACAAACGTCAAAACATGATCATCGCATGCGATAAGGGAACGATGGTTGACCGGAGTAGCAAATTGTGCGATGAATCGTACGATTTATCGAATATCGTCGAACGGGAGTAGACCCCCTGATTCGGTTTGTTATCTCTTTTCGTCTACGATTCACGTAACGATATAAAAAGAGATAACAAACTGAATTGGTCGACAACTGCTTATAGAAAATATTCTGAGCACCAGCTCATGTACCAACACTATCACATCCAAGCTTGCCAAGCGTATTACCTATGTCAACTTTCTCTTATCCCCTAAGGTCTGTGCTTATCCCTAACGTAATTGTGACGCAGTAGCCCGCAAAATTCAAAACATCTTGCGTTTTTTTTTCAGTTGTATTGTCTGTTTCACTTTGCATAGGTATTATTAATTTACCATAAAATTATCAATTACTTATCGATTAAATATAGCTTATAGAGCTACTCAGGGTAATTATTTCTATGAGATTTATTTAATAGATATAAATTCCCTCACCGGAGCATTCACCTGTAATGTAACGAATGTAACAATCCAAAATTAGATTTTGAGCATTATGTAACAATACTGCCTCACTGACTGACGAACACTCGCTTGTAGCCTTTACCTAATGAAACAATCCAAGATTCGATGTTGAGGTTATAAATAATAATATTTAAGATTTTTCATAGAGCTGTTTTTTATAGGTTTGATATACAGAATGATTTCGTCCAAAGCCTGCAGCCGTCAAGAAGTGGGACTACGAGAACTACGGGCTTCTCGTCGACCTATAATAATTCTAAATCACGATATCGAGATAGCAAAGTTTGAAAAATAGCCCTGGATAAAAAAAAACAATGAAAAAAAATTGTGTGATGAAAACTTTCAAGCCGATATGGAAAAGACTAAAAATCAAATGTGACAGTGAACATAGGAGGTACCTTTACTCCTCAAAAGCGTCTCTCTTTAATTTATTATCTCTATGGTTTTTATTATGTAGGTACTTACACTCTGCCTCTGCTTTTAAAAGTTCAAGGCAATAGTGCCTATACGGGCCCATTTCCTTTTATTTTTCTTACGTTTTTTGGGATTTCCAGCTGAACGGAGCGCTTTTGACCTAATCTCCTTTTGTTTTTATATGGTTGGTGCCAACCGTTAGGGCATGCACCGTGAAGACTAAGCAATACCAACAAGCCTATTTTTCGTGGGGATATCCTGATGGACGCACTCACTCCGTCCGGGGAAGGCAGAGCCAGTGTGTCTCTTACTGCCTACAGGCCCACTCCTTGGGTGGCTGGATTAGCTGTGCCTCGCGGTTTCACCCGCGCTTACGCACTGAGGTAATGCCGTGCGTCTAGGGTTTCTGGTCGAGACTTCTTGATGCGAGAATTCCCGGGAAATCTGGCCCTACTCGAGACGAGAAAAATGTTTCAAGAATTCGAGACATCGAGAAATCGCGGAAACTTTGCAACTAAGGTATGAAAACGATTATTAGATGATGATATAGGTATGCCTTTGTATTTTCAAAATCATATTTCACAATAAATATAGATCAGCCCTCCTAGCCAAGTTGACAATCTACACAATCGTCAATCGTCAACGCTAATAGAAAACGATCAAAATGTATGGGAATGACATATCTCAACGAAAAAATCATTCGTTCAGATATGTCATTCCCATACATTTTGATTGTTTTCTATTAGCGTTGACGATTGTAGATTGTGTAGATTGTCAACTTGGCTAGGGGGGCAGTAGTTGTTGAAGTGGTTTCCCATTTAGATCTCGATTTATTTACCTGAGGTATTTTATATTTTTAAGGCTACTTTGAAAATGCTCATGGTTTTTCTTTTCATGTATCTACTTAATTAACGACTGTGTTGTAAAAAAAAATATTGGCAGACACTTAATAGATTCTTTATTTGATTGTGATGGTAAAAAATAATATAGGTAATCTAGATTACCTATACTATTATTTTAAATGTTTAATTAAGACACTGTGTAGTGTAATTGAAAGTTCTACATGACCTATGTATAGGATGAAAGATACTGTATGATGAAGATACATACTTCACGTACCTATATATACTATTTGTTTAATTAAATGACTGTGTGATTAATACTTTTATCTACACTCGTATCGTAAAATTCGAATTATGAACTCGAAAGTAATGTCATAATGACATACTTTACGCACATGCACCTGTTATGAATTTAAAAAGTTTCATTACTATACAGTTTGCTGAACAAAACAATGCGGTAATTTAATTTTTTTTCCATAACCGCACACTTGAGCCTAACTAAGGAGTTTTTAATGCCACTTCGACCTAACTAAGGAGTTTTCAAACCTTTTTTTTAGCAGTCGTACAGTTTGGCACCAATGAGTACACAAAATTCAGGGTGGCGCCACTTGTCATACATTGAAAATTTTTATCGTTTAAAATCGCGTTTTTGGCAGAACTTTTGATTGTCATATTGCTTTTAATTATATTTAAGTGTTTACAGGCATATTTTTTGTATGATAAAACAGAGATTGACGGAATCCTGACAAGGATAGAAAATTAGTTCCGATTATAATGTTGTCGCCAGACTATATTTTATTATCTGTGTAGGCGCGCACCAGAGCGCGTGCGCGGCCGCGCGCCTGGCCTACTGGATTTGGACATCGTTACTTGTAAATTTATTGTTATTGTTTACGTTATTATTATGGTTTTGTATGCCGAAAGTTTTATTCTGGGCAAAAATATCTGACTATAGCAGTGATACTGAACTGAGGAGAATATGACCCCGCCTGAATTTTTGGATGCAGCAACGTAAATGACTAACAATCTTTTACCAGAGAAATCAAGAAAAACAACGACAATGTTACTAAGATTTTGACTTTGGTATTTTATTTAAAATTGTATGAGTGTAGATAAAATAGTGTATGAAACTGACATAATTAGGTATTAAAACACTCGTGTGATACTATTAAAAACCTCGCCTACGGCTCGGTTTTTAAACTCACACTCGTGTTTTAATAACCCCTATTATGCAACAGTTTCATAAACTACTATTATCTACACTCGTATCGTAAAATTCGAATTATGAACTCGAAAGTAATGTCATAATGACATACTTTACGCACATGCACCTGTAATGAATTTAAAAAGTTTCATTACGATACAGTTTGCTGAACAAAACAATGCGGTAATTTAATTTTTTTTCCATAACCGCACACTTCAGCCAAACTAAGGAGTTTTTAATGCCACTTCGACCCAAGCAAGGAGTTTACAAACCTTTTTTTTTGCAGTCGTACAGTTTGGCACCAATAGTACACAAAATTCAGGGTGGCGCCACTAGTCATACATTGAAAATTTTTATCGTATAAAATCGCGTTTTTGGCAGAAGTTTGGATTCTCATGTTGCTTTTAATTATATTTAAGTGTTTACAGGCATATTTTTTGTATGATAAAATAGAGATTGACGGAATCCTGACAAGGATATAAAATTAGTTCCGATTATAATGTTTTCGCCAGACTATATTTTATTATCTGTGTTGAAGCGCGCGTGCGCGGAGTGCGCGCGGCCGCACGCCATGGCCTACTGGATTTGGCTTTGGATTGGATTTGTTACCAAGATTTTGACTTTGGTATTTTATTTAAAATTGTATGAGTGTAGATAAAATAGTGTATGAAACTGACATAACTAGGTATTAAAACACTCGTGTGATACTATTAAAAACCTCGCCTACGGCTCGGTTTTTAAACTCACACTCGTGTTTTAATAACCCCTATTATGCAACAGTTTCATAAACTACTATTGATTACCTACTTCAGGACGGAAGCTAAGATAAATATTCAAAATATTAGCTTTTTAACAAAAAGACAAATTAAAAGTTTTATATGAAGATCTATTCAAAGTTTAATTTAATGAGTTTTTTTAGGAAATGTGTAATTAATTAAAATGTAAAGGCTGAATAAATAATAAACGTTGGTGATTATTAATAAGCATAATTTTATTTTGGATTAAATTAATATGACTGTATTGTTTTTTTTTTTTTAATTTTAGCAATTTCTCTAAAATGCGAAAATTCCCGGGAATTCCTAGTCGAGAATTCCCCGAGTCCCGAGAAAAAAAATAAGTCAAGAAATCAGAAACCCACAGACCAGTAAGCTTCAAGACGCCGCATAAACAAAGTTTGCATGAGAACGCAGTCGTAAAATGTTGGCGGGGACTGAGGGGCGGACGGCGCGTTATGATTGGTCGGCTCAAAAGTTCGGTCGTATGATTCCGGATGATTGGTGCCGCTCGCTGACGGACTGACGTCCTGATTGGCGGCGGGGCGTATGATATGCAGTGCTACTGCATATGTGTGGTGACCGGGGGTGTCAGGCTAATCGGCGTCTAGAGGCTTATTGGTCTGTGCAGAAACCCTACGTGTGTCTCATCGCCCGCCCGTGGTTTTACTTCGCCGTTTTCGCTTAGCATTCTTTCTAACTTTTTTTCTTTTTACTCGGCTCTCAAGGGTCGTAGGGTGATATTAAATAGCATAATAACCTTCCTCAAGAATTGAGCTATCAAATGCAAAAATAATTTTTCAAATCCGACTGGTAGTTATAGTTGGTAGATTAGCGCGTTGAAACAAAATAAAACCGGTCAAATGCGAATCGGACTCGTGCAGTAAGGGTTCGGTACCTCTCAACGACCCAATACCCCATAAAAACAGATTTAATTTACGAGAGTTTATCAAAAGACATCAACGCACAGTGCGCGAAATTTGAATTTTTGCATGTCTTTCTTACGCAGGTACCACCACATATGTCTATGTTTGTCTTATTTTTAGTAGTTGCTAAACTACATAATATGCACTATAATCTGACCAAGTTTGACGTTGGTATATACTACCGTTTTGAAGATAGAGCACGAACAAAAACGTTCAAAAAATTTTATGTTTTTTGAGGTTTCTTGTATGGGTTTGGTTTTAGACTTTTTATTGTTTTTAGTATTTGTCGTGATACACCGCATAGCAACACATATTCTGAGGAAATTTCAACCAGTTACCTATTACCGTACAAAATATACAGCCCTGTGACAGACAGACGGACGGATGGACAGCGTAGCGAGAGTAATAGGGTCCCGTTTGGCACCCTTCGGGTACGGAACCCTAAAAACGAACTATCTTCAGCTTTATATATTATAGTATAGATCAGCGGTTCTCAAACTTTTTTGGTCCCGGAACCCTTTTGACAAGCAAAATACTTGACGGAACCCTACAATAAAACAATAGTTTTTAAAAGTGTATTCTTTATTATATAAGCATAATAAAAGTACAATGTAACAGTTACTAATTATTACTTACTTTAACCACATGCCAAGTACAATAATAGAAGATATTAAAAATGAAAAAATCTTAACTAATGGGAGGTATGAAACTGTTTTTTATTTTTCATCAATTGGTTGATATCAGGTTTGATAGAAGACATTTGAAGTCTCATATCAGGTTCGGCGTCCAGTCTATTGCGATATTTTGTTTTCGTGGCTGCATAGGTTGAGAACCCTGTTTCGCACAAATATGTTGTTGGGAACGGGAGAAGAATATTCAGAGCCATTCTGCCAAGCATTGGATATTCATCACGGATTCTGCACCAAAAATCGTTGAGAGGCGTCGTTTTGAACAGTGACTCCATACTTGTGTCTGATGACATTTCTAAAAGAGATTCATATATCTCGTTTGACATACTTTCGGGCTTTTGCAAGTTGGGTAAAAAAGGATTATGAATCCATGAATTCAGCTTCATTTTTGTATTATGTTCTTCGGGAAAATACTTTACAAAAGATGCGCGCATCGAAGTGAGATATTGGACCAATTCTTCAAACACATCATCTTGAAACATTTCCGAGTCGTTATCGCTAACAAACTCACTGAGTGACGTAAAGCTTTTTATTTCTCTCTTACCAACGCAAATAATCCAAAAATCTAATTTTCTTTTGAAGGCAGTTATTTTGTTATAGGCCTGGAACACTGTTGTCTGTTTACCTTGCAATGATAAATTCAATTCGTTCAGTTTTTGAAAGATATCCGCCATAAAAGACAATCGGAACAACCAAGTTTTATCATACAAACGGTCTTTCAAATTAAAAGAAACTGTATCTGCTGAAAGAAACATTTGTAACTCGGCTCTAAGTTCAAATAGCCTTGTTAAAGTTTTACCCCGAGACAGCCATCGCACTTCTGTATGGAGCAGCAGTGTTTTATGTTTGCTGCCATAATCTTCACACAATAATGAGAACAATCGGGATTGTAGTGGTCGTGATTTGATAAAATTAATTATTTTTACCGCTTCATCCATAACTAATTTTAGATTTGACGGCATTTGCTTCATCGCAAGTGCTTGTCTATGCAGAATACAATGGCTGGAACTACAATTAGGCGCTTTACTTTTTATTCGTGATACTGCTCCTGCTGTTTTACCTGTCATCGCCTTGGCCCCATCTGTACAAATGTCAATGCAATCGTTCCAACTAAGATTATTTTCTTTAAAAAATATGTTTATTTTATTAAAAATTTCTTCCCCGGTAGTGTTTGTGGGCAGCGGTGAACACATAAGCATGTCTTCTTCAAAAGAACGTTCATATGGATATCTCACGATAACCAGCAAGATAGCCAGACCAGTGACATCAGTTGACTCATCCATTTGCAAGGCGAATCGTGTTTTTTGTAGACGTGCAACTAGTTCTTGTTTGACGTAGCTTGCCAGATCATGGATTCGCCGTGAAACAGTATCGTTTGATAGCGGTACAGTAGAAAGATGCTTTGCAGATTTTTCATCGAGCATACATTTTGTTATGTCTAACACACATGGCTTTATTAAATTCTCAGCGATAGTGTGCGCTTCACCTGCTTGTGCAATGCGATAGCTAACTAAATATGATGCCTCCGTGGCCTTTTCATTGATAGTTTGTGTTACATGCATCATATTTTTTTGACTTTCCAATAACTGTTCTTTTTTACGAACAAAAAATTCTTTATTCTTGTCTTTAGACTCGGGGTGTACAGTTTCTAAATGTCTGCGTAATTTGGCAGGTGCCATGGAACTATTAGGAAGCAGTTTACTACATAACATGCAGAGAGGTGAGCCGTTGGAATCAACAAATCCGAAACTGATATATGATTCATCATACTTCCTTTTTTTCGTCTTTGAAACCGTGGAGCTTGACGTCGTGGCATCATCGTCTGGATCGGTAATTGCTGTATTCTCCGCGCGTACTGCTTTTGAACATTCAGCGTCATTAGAAGATGTCGTTGCAACACGTTTAACACCTTTAAGCCAACGTTCCATTCTTCTTTATTAATAATGTTACACGTCAGGATGGTAGGGTCAAAATAATGCACAATCGTTACTGCGTTTATGAGACAAAGTTTAGTCCAAAGAAGAAATGTACAAAACTGATACAATCAGAATACAGCGGGCAGTAGAACTTACAAGAAGGCAGCAGGCTAGCCAGCTTGTAAGTAGGTAGGTACGAACTTATCGCTCCGAACGCTAATCGTCAACTGACTGACGAGGCGCGACTTTTTTTATATAATAGCGCTTTTATACTTAGTCCTAGACTCGAACTCGAACATTCTCAAAAATACTCGAGTCGGCGCCTTTGATAAACAAAAAGCGGAAATAAAAATATAAATACAAAAAAATGCGTTGTAAACAATCTCGACTTTATGCTTTTGAAGATAGAGCCGAAAGTCGCTTGTTCACAACTATAGCGTCTAATTCAGAGGCGGCTTTTATCAAAGGGACTGCGCGCTCACAAGTATACGCGCGGCGGGCGGATTCAAAACGTTCGACCAGTGACCAGAGAGAGGTGTTTTGTTTTTTTTTTCTAAATTCTTGCGGAACCCCTACAGGGGTATCGCGGAACCCTAGGGTTCCGCGGAACACACTTAGAGTACCGCTGGTATAGATAATTAGATATTAATTAGCTTATCTACTAACTTAATTTATTTTGTGTTACCTAATGATGTAAAAAACAACTTACTTAAGGCTAATTTATTAAGAATAAGAATAAATAAATTTATTATCATTAATTCTGTTTGTCAGGTGTTTTAATCAACAGTCATGCCAGTCACAAGACATTATATTTAAAGAAGTGCACCTATAATACCTAATATCTTAGGGTTTCGCTTGGTTTTCGCGATCATTACACCTCTATGGTCTAGTGGTTCGAGTGTCGGACTGCTGATAACGAGGTCGTGGGTTCTATTCCCACAGGACACAAATATTTGTGTGATGAACATAAGTGTTTGTGTTGGTCTGGGTGTTGTTTATGTACTATAAGTATGAATTTACAAAAAAAAAAAAATATAAGTATTATATCCATTGTCTAGTGCCCATAGCACAAGCTCTGCTTAGTTTGGGACTAGATGGTGCTGTGTAAAAATGTCCCAAAGATATTTATTTTATTTATTTATTTATTACACATAAAACATTAACTGGATAAAACTGCGTTTAATTGGTTTTCCTGATGACTTTTCGAATAAGTACTTTGCAGCATTCGTGGTCGCAGGAAGACTCAAGCGTCTTTGCAGAACGTCAAGAAATTCAATAAAATTATATTATTACAGTACCTATGTAACAAGAACCCTGCTGTCCCTGTGAGCTACGTTATCAGAATCGATATTCATACGTCAGGACACAACTCTTTCGGAAAAAATCTTCAATAAAAATAATCAAATTAAATATTAACAACAACATAACATCACGCCTGTATTTCCCCGAAGGGGTAGGCATAGGTGTAATAGTACACCCACATTTCGCCAGTTATGTTGTAGTCCCATGTAATAGGGGGCGACCATTGCCATTGCCATTGAACGGGCACTAATCCAGACTCCGGGCTGCTACTGAGAATTTCCTAATGAAAAAACCCAATAACACTTTGCCCGACCCGGGAATCGAACCCAGAACCGCTAGTTTATGTATATTGTGCTGCCACTGCGTACGGAACGTAAGTATTTTTCGTTGGTTTTGTTAGGGTATGGCCTATGGGTATGACATATCACTATACTTTTAAATATCATTGTGATTGATTAACAAATTACACAAATATTATAATTTTGATAAAATTAAAGATGTCCGCGTTTTGTGTGGACGTCAGTTTTTTATTCCGAGATCATTGATCATTCCAACCTGCATACACTGATGTCAAGCGCCAGTCATACATTGAAATCGGGGTATTTTTCACTGAAACTGGGGGAAAATAGAATTTTACTGTTGGCAGCACTAACTGCACTTTCGTATTATCTCATCATCCCCTCGGAAACCTAGTATATGTATTAGTATTAGTATGTAATATGTTCAATGATTACGACTGAAGAACATGTATCCATGGTCATGAATAAATAAAAAAAATAAAAAAATAACTTTAGGTGAGGTCAAAAAGAATATAACCACTACGTTTAGGTGAGGTTCAAAGAGTATATAATCACTACGTGAGGTTGGCGGGAAAATTCGTAAAGATCATGTTGTGGATTTTTTATTATTTTCCAAAATTTGTGTTTCTTCGAGTGTTAATGTGAAATAATGGTGGATTATTAAATGTTAAGTGCTCGTTAACGTGTACAAGTGTGGATAAATGGTACAAAGTTGAAAAACATGACTTTCGTATTATCTCATCATCCCCTCAGAAACCTAGTAAAGTTTCCATCACTTTACTAGGATACTAGTATAATAATAATATGTTCAATGATTACGACTGAAGGACATGTATCCATGGTCATGAATAAATTTAAATAAATAAAAAATAACTTTAGGTATGTGCAAGTGAAAAAATCTCGCTTAGTATCGTATCGATATTTTTAAACAGTATTGATATTTATCGAGACAAAAATATTGAATTATTTTATTATTTTAACGCATTTTACGCATGCGAAGCGAATTCTAAAGATATAAATTGTGGAAAGAAAAAATCGCTCACGAGCAGGATTCGAACCTGCGACTCCTGGCTGACAATTTATATCTTTAAAAATATTGAATTTCGATACATCGATATTTTTGCGCAAGGCCAGTAGTTATCTAAGGCTTATATTCAGAGATGAATCTAAGTGTGAACTCTGCTTCTAACTGTCAAAATTCTTGTTCTGTGGTCAAAATGCAGTTTGTTGGTATCGCACGCTTCGTTTTTGTGTCACACGTGACACACAGGGGGAATTATATTAATAATTATTATAATTATTATTATAATTATTTCTTCAAAAATAACAATTAAATTTACCACAAAAAGTTAACAAAATAAGTTAAGTTAAGTTAGTAAAAGTTTACAAAAAGGCATTTAAATTAATAAAAAATGGTGATAATTTTTATGTTTATTCGTGTTCAGTATCAGTGGTATACGAAAACAAATCAACATGTTGTATAAACCTAAAAGTACCTACTCCTAAAATATATCATAACATTCAAGTGACAACGCACAAAAGAAAAATACAGAACATGTATAGATAAATTCACCTTTTTTTAAAAAAAACATGAGTTCGGAAGGTCGGATATACAACTTGTTATATAACTGAAAACCTCTTAAGGGGTAATTGTACTCATCATTAGGAACAACTTTTACTTTGGGACCAACCCAGAAATCGCAAAAAAAAATGAGTACAATGTAATAGTCAAACCTAATAGTCAGTGCGCACGACCTTGAAGAATTGACCACTAATGTAAATAAAAGTTTAGAATATCTATTTAAATGGTTTACTGCAAATAATTTAATAATCAATACAAATAAAACAAATTTAATATTATTTAAGACTACATCACGTAACAACGACACTTTAGATGTCAAATTAAAACGAGATATGATAGGATTGGTTAATGAGGTCAAATTCTTAGGTATAAAAATAGATTCCCATTTAAATAGGAAACGAGAACTTGCCGCTACTGATTCTTCTGTGTCTTTCGCATGTTATGCGCTCAGAAGCCTTAGAGATGAAATAGACTTAAAGCATCTCAAGGCTACGCTTTTGTGGAGTCTAGGTTACGATATAGCATTATTTTTTGGGGGAACCGTTATAGTTATAATAGTGAAAGAGCATTTATCCTTCAGAAACGAGCCATAAGAACAATTATGAAAATTTCGCAGCGAGAGTCATGCAAAGAACATTTTAAGAAATTAGGCATACTAATTGTTCCTTGTTTGTATATTCTAATCCTCCTAAGCATCTTCGCTGAATATATTCATCTGCATGAGGCGCAAAAAGAGAGGGAGCTTAGAGAGAGTACACGAAGAAAGGTGATTAAACATATTATTATTCCCAAATTTAATATATCTAAACATTGCTCAGAGTACCAAGCAGTAGAACTGTTTAATAGATTACCTACTAACCTAAAAACATTGATTTATAACAAAAACGTATTCAAAGCAAAATTAAAAGCCTTCCTGTTAGAAAAATGTTTGTATTCAGTATCCGATTTTATGTCAAAGGATACTAAATAGTAATATGATATCTACAAGTAACCGACTAATTTAATAAATACTTAATTGAATTTTCAATTAAGTATTTATATTATAGTATGCCTCGTTGGTCTAGTGGTTGCAAGTGCGACTGCTGAGCGTGGGGTCCTGGGTTCGAGTCCCGGGTCGGGCAAAGTGTTATTGGGTTTTTTCATTAGGAAATTCTCAGTAGCAGCCCGGAGTCAGGATTTGTGCCCGGTCAATGGCAATAGGCTCGCCACCTATTATATGGGACTATAACATAACTGGCGAAATGTGGGTGTACTGTACACCTCTGCCTACCCCTTCGGGGAAATACAGGCGTGATGTTATGTTATGTTATGTTATTATATTATGTTATGTGATATTCAATAAATACATTTATATTAAGTGACATTCAAACACAATGTGAATTGTTCATGAATAAATAAATAAAATGACACCTTAAGAGGTTTTCAGTTATTCCAATAACACGTTGTATGTAGGTAGGTATAGCTCGACACGATAAAAACGATTTTTTTGCAATGAAAAAAGCAATAGGGACTAGGTATTTAGTAGTTGTTATCATTTTCTGAAATGACTAATAGAAATAACTTACCTACCCTGTGCAAGTAGGACACCAGGACACGTTCCAAAAATTTCATTCATATTATTTGAATAAAAAAAAAAATTGATACTCTAAAATAATATAGAATTTTAATTTGTTGACATTAAAAATATCGAGGATATAATTATATCGATTATTTTATAAAAATATCGATATTTAGATATATCGATATTTTTTGCCCATCCCATCCCAACTGTGACAATAATATTTTGTTATCTATGGCGGTCATGATTGATTTTCGTCGCGAATTCCAGTGAAATCCCAGCTGTTTGGTTGCATTACCTGAATACCCGCACTGCGCCTGCCTGACCTGAACTGGTTGCACCCTGATTCCCGGGCCCAGGCCGAGCTATTTAATCAGATCAGTCAATCAATATGTCTTCCGTCATGGATGAAAGGTGTGTAATTTGTCTTATATCTCGGATATACCTACCATTTCCTGAACAAAATGATCAATATTTTGCATTTTTAGGTTGAGTGACGAGATCGAAGCTTTAGAAGCAATTCTAATGGACGATGTGGTGATTAAACGTGTTGGGGACGTGCCCCATACTATCGAAACTGTGCTCCATCCGTCGACAGGTAACGATGTCGACCGGCAGTACGTTCGCGCGACCCTGGAAGTAAAGTTGACACCAGGGTACCCGGACACTAGTCCTGAAGTGACGCTAAGGAACACTAGAGGTCTCGATGATGACGTCTTGGCCAGGATCAATTCACAAATTCGAGAAAAACTGGCTGATTGTCTTGGTCAACCTGTTGTTTTTGAATTAATTGAGGTGAGTCTTACACAAATTCTAAGTTGTTTACCAAAATGTTTCTAGACTCCACTCAACCTCATCCAAAACAATATTTCATCTGTGGTATTCACAGTTCAAGTTGCAAATTATACAGATATTCAAGTTGCAAAAAATCTCTGTCACTATAGTTTTCCTTTTGAGTACCTACTTGATAGTTTTAGCTTGAGGAACTTGATAGTTTTAGTTTGAGGAAGAACTGAAGGTACATCCTGACCAACCTTAAGGCTTCCTCAAGACTTGGAAAAGTGTCATTTGCCACATCGCATTATTCTTGTTTATATTCTGAAAAATGTTGATTTTGACGAATTTATGGAATATGTGTAGCAAGACACATACAATTATTAATTGCGGTGTTATTTCCTCAAGGTACAAGACATTGAGGAGATGGTCTAAGAATACTGATTTTGATATTATTTGTAGGAAAGCTTGAAGGCTTCCTTGACTGAGTTTGAGTGTAGAAACGCTTGAGGAAACAACATAGAATATGGGTGTTCTTTTATAAATATTATGGTCCCATAGTTTGAGAAACTAAGATAACATAACATCACGCCTGTATTTCCCTGAAGGGGTAGGCAGAGGTGTATAGCCCACCCACATTTCGCCAGTTATGTTATAAGTCCCATGTAATAGGGGGCGAGCCTATTTGCCATTGACCGGACACAAATCCAGACTCCGGGCTGCTACTGAGAATTTCCTAATGAAAAACCCAATAAAACTGCCCAACACAGGAATTGAACCCAGGACCCCATGCTCAGCAGTCGCGCTTGCAACCACTAGACCAACGAGACAATCTACTAAGATAAAACTTTCCTTAATCCCAACTCCTTATTTAATTAGAGATCTTGGGCCAATCAGTATTAGATTCCTAAATACTGTTGTGGAGAATAAACTATAAATCTTGTATTATCTGTATTTCAAACAAAATCCTTCTTTCTTTCTTTCTCTCTGATTATTGACTTTAACGTTATTATTAAGTATTAGCATTTGTTAAATAGTAAATACAAACAGATTATGAATCATTGCAGCACACTTCGAATTTCTCTTACGGCCAAAATTAATATCCAATCTATCTACGATTTACCCTACTAGAGATAGAAATTTGACATATTTGGTATGGAGCTTATGTCAAATTCCTATCCCTAGTAGGGCAAATCGTGGATAGATTGGATATTAATTTTGGTTGTTATACTATTAGAGAATCTCATGTATTGTTAAAAGGTATGATTTAAATACATTAAAATGAATATATACTCATGCCAGATTTTGAACTTATTATTTACCTAAAATAAAAAGTTCAGAATCTGGCATGAGTTTAACCTGAATTTAACTCTGAAACTAAACATTCTTTATTAGTATAATTTAATTCTTTGAAAGCTGAAAAATCCTTTTATCATACACCTCGACTATAATTAAAATTATATTTTAGTAAAATCTCCAAAGATTTAATGATTTATTAAAAAAAATATATATATATATAAATATTTCACAGCTTATCCGAGACTGTCTCACCGACAGCAACTTGCCAAGTGGTCAGTGCATGATCTGCCTCTTTGGCTTTACTAAAGGTGATGAGTTCATCAGAACGCAGTGCTATCACTATTTCCATAGCCACTGCCTTGCACTCCACCTCATTACGGGCAGGCGGTTCTACCAAGAGGATATTGACGTACTGCCTAACTGGCAGCAGATGACAAGTACACCTTTTAAGGTAAGTTCGTTTAGAATATTCTACTGATCTTCATATTTAATTGAAATTATAATAATTATTGTTCTTTAACAGTCAAAAGGCAACTTGTTAAAATAGCAAGGTGTAATTTTTTTTACATTGATGTACTGAGCTAAAGGCTACACCTATGAACGAAATTATATACCAATTTTTTTTTAATTCTTTACCTGGAATCAGTTTTTTACCATAACCTAATTAAACAATGTGTAACCGAAAGGGTATATCTATCTGAAAGAGGTGAAGAGTACATCTGGTATAGAATCTGTATGCAAAATTTCAGCCCAAAATAAACTGCAATTTCCATGTGAACATAAGACATGTTCATGAGTGGAGACCGCAAATCGACAAACGTAGGGTAGGGTAGGACACCCTCAGGCAGGGTGGAGTAATGATATAGGCAGGGTGGAGTGATGATATAGGCAGGGTGGAGTGATGATTAGGCAGGGTGGAGTGATGATATAGGCAGGGTGGAGTGATGATATAGGCAGGGTGGAGTAATGATATAGGCAGGGTGGAGTGATGATATAGGCAGGGTGGAGTGATGATTAGGCAGGGTGGAGTGATGATATAGGCAGGGTGGAGTGATGATATAGGCAGGGTGGAGTGATGATATTGGCAGGGTGGAGTGATGATATTGGCAGGGTGGAGTGATGATATTGGCAGGGTGGAGTGATGATTAGGCAGGGTGGAGTGATGATATAGGCAGGGTGGAGTGATCATATAGGCAGGGTGGAGTGAGATATAGGCAGGGTGGAGTGATGATATTGGCAGGGTGGAGTGATGTTATAGGCAGGGTGGCTGGTAGCAACTGGATGCGGGTGGCCGAGGATCAATGTCAGTAGTGTGCCATTGGAGAGGCCTATGTCCAGCAGTGGACTAATTAATATAGGCTGATGATGATGATGATGAATTTCCATGTGTCCAGGAAATCTGCCCCGTGTGCCGCGTGCAACTGACGGCGATCGAAGTGGATACGCTGATGGAAGCCCCGCCACCGCTTGCTTCCTTTACGGCAGCGCCTTTCCGCTTGACGGAGGAACTGAAAGTAAGTGCGACGCCTAGTATAGTATATAGTATAGTGGGCTGGTTTCCGCAACTCCACGTCCAAGCGTGTATTTTGCGTACGGGTGGGAACTTACTCGATCCACCCCAACTCCTCGAAAAAGGCCAGCAACGCCTTGGTGTTGCTGGTGATCTCTCTGAGGGTACCTGGGTTACCGAAGTACTTGGCCCTGTATGTGGCGACCTCAGGGCAGTCTTGAAGCACATGGGCTGCTGTCTCGTCTACCACCATGCAGGCTCTGCACAATGGGCTGTCCGTAACACCTATAACAAAAAGATGTTTGTTAAAGGACCCGTGGCCAGTAATAGCAGCTGTGACTGTCCGCAGCTGTTGTTTTGACAATCGGAGGGCATGTTTCGTGAACCGGCCGTCGATTGTGGGAAGTGCCTCCTTGGCCTGTCTGCACTCACCATGGTCTTTCCATAGTTTGTAGTGTTTGTCCTTGGTGCGTTTCCTTACCCAGTTGCGTAAGTATCCAAAGGTGCATAGGTATCGCCTATACTGTTGGGGTAACTTGTTGCTTGCTAGCTGAAAAGTTGGGGATTAAACTCTGAAAGAAATTAGCTAAAGATTTAAATTGTGGAAAGAAAAAATCGCACACGAGCAGGATTCGAACCTGCGACTCCTCAGTATGCCAGTGCTTTAGCCACTAAAATCTTTAAAAAAGTCTTTGAATCTTTTTAAATCTTTAGATTTCGCTTCACATGCGTTAATATGTTAAAAAAAAAAAAAAAAAATTTGCTAAAAAAGAAGGACACCACAGTTGGACAACTCTGGCGTCTATATTATTGGGCCCTAAGGCATCATGGTGTTGATTTAAGAGTAATGAAAAACTGCATTCAATTATTTAAAAATAACTCGTACACAACTGAGTTGAACAAAAATTATAATTATTTTTTATTATTTTTAACGCATTTACGCATGCGAAGCGAAATCTAAAGATTTAAATTGTGGAAAGAAAAAATCGCTCACGAGCAGGATTCGAACTTGCGACTCCTGGCTCAGTACGCCAGTGCTTTAGCCACTAAGCTACCGTGAACACTGCTCGTGGTATCGAAATTATCCTCCACTATACGTCTTTGGGTGACGTCAGCGATATCTTATTAAGAAAGATTGTTTCTTAACCGAAAAAATCTATATATCTATATTTCTTATTAAGAAACAATCTTTCTTAATAAGATATCGCTGACGTCACCCAAAGACGTATAGTGGAGGATAATTTCGATACCACGAGCAGTGTTCACGGTAGCTTAGTGGCTAAAGCACTGGCGTACTGAGCCAGGAGTCGCAAGTTCGAATCCTGCTCGTGAGCGATTTTTTCTTTCCACAATTTAAATCTTTAAAAATTATAATGTTATAAATGCCTATCTGAAAATACAACGTCTGGAACTGTTGACAAGCACCCCAACCTACCCAAGTAACTTAATATAAGGGTTTTAACAGTAAGTTGTAACATGTCTGTTTTAGGAGCTACAGGAGAAAATGGCTGCGCTTCTGGCTTACCAGCGAGCCAAAGGTGGCGTGATTGGATGCGGCGATACCGGACCACCGCCACTGACAATCACTACTCCTGAGGATAACGCAAACAATGTAACTACAAACATTATATTGGCTAAATTCATGAAAAAATAAGCTATTCTATAAATATTATAATAAAACAAGTTTAACCGGATTATATCGCATATATTATTTAAATTGATTTTAACGACGTTTCGAAAGCTTTGCAGCGTTCGTGGTTGCAGGGACTTGATTATTTTTAGAACTGGGTTCCAAACAGGTGGTAGCTGCCAACCATCTTCTCTATTAAAATTAGGATTAGGTTTTTAATTAATAAAAATTGTACGGTCACAGATCATATAATGCTATACTAGTAGTATGGTAGTTTTTTTTTTTTAAATATATGTAAAGATGCTTGTCATCTTAGTCTTCCTGCGACCACGAACGCTGCAAAGCTATCGAAACGTCAGGAAAACCAATTTAAATAATAAACGCGATGTAATCCGGTAAAACTTGTTTTATTATAATGTTTAGTGATCGCGAAAATCTAAGAAATTATTATATTGTGACAAATTATACAATATGAATCTAATAAATTCGTGTCATATATTCTAATAAACTAACGAAATGACTGAGAACTTATGAATTCAAATTCTTTGTTTGCAATAAACAGTGAAAAATAGCAGCGAAAAGGAGAACCGGTAATGTTTTCTTGAATATTGAGTGCTAATATATATTGTTCCCGTTTCATGAGTTAGTATTTGACATTTTGATTCACCTTGTATAATAACTATGCATAGAGTTATTCACCATGGGATGGGACCACAGAAATAGATAGAATGGCCAAGTGGGTAGGGCGCGCGTGCCAACACTCTGAACCATAGTGCAGTGCATTTCAAAGCCTTTCTCAGTACGCCTTATGACTTGTTTCTGTAATACTCTAACAAAAACACGCAAAAATGCCTTACTGTGCTGTTTTTAACTGCAGAAACAGAAGCTGTAAACTACATTTAATTAAAGTAAATTTAAAAAAATTAATGACGTCAATATGGGAGGCGTAGTTTGTTCGAAAGTTGCCACGCATGAATCGCAAGTAAAATTGTGATAACAACCATTTTATCTATTTTTGTGGACGGGACATGGGTCGTCTTTCGTCTTGAAATAAATTTGTGAATACTCTAATATTTTCGTACAATATCAATTCGTACAGGAGGTGGTATCCAGTGCTTCTCCCGGAGCTTCTCAAGAAGGGGCGAAGGCGACTAATGCCATCGGTAGCGGTCGTCAGAATGGGGGAAACTCTTCTAACGATAATTCTACACCCGGCTCCCCGGCTGCTCGCCCTGCGTACCGCGGACCTTACAGGTAATGTTGACGACCATACTCTTCTAACATCACAGACCAGTAAACCTCTAGACGCCAATTAGTCGGACACCCCGGTCACCACGCATATGCAGTAGCACTGCATATCATACGCCCCGCCGCCAATCAGGAATCAGTCCGTCAGCGAGCGGCACCAATCATACGGAATCACACCACCAAACTTTTGAGCCGACCAATCATAACGCGCCATAGCACCGTATCAAATTGCAGTGCTATAAAACCAAAGGGCAAAACACTGACATTAAAATTAAAATTAAAGACCCAAAAAAAAAAAATCATAACGCGCCGTCCGCCCCCTGCAGGCGTAGCATGACCACCGTAGACAACAGATTTGTCTACGGAAGAATCGACAAAATACATTGTATAGAACTTTATCTGTCATTTTGTCTATTATTTCGTAGACAAAACGCTTGTCTACAGTGGTCATGCTACGCCTGCTGGTCCCCGCTAACATTTTACGACTGCGTTCTCATGCAAAACTTTGTTAATGCGGCGTCTTGATGCTTACTGGTCTGTGTCTAACATAAAGGTAACATTACAGGCAGTGGCGGCTGTACCTTAAGTGCACTCGTGTGCTGCACTACCAGTTTATAAATTCATAATACCTTAATAAAGAATAACAAAATATCTAAAACATCAATATTACGCACCTACTCTACTTACGGATAGTAATGAAGTAACGACAAATCAATTTAATCTCTAAACTGAAGAAGTTAAAACTTATTTTCGCTCGAACAAAAAAGGCCCGTGCGCTTCGCGGAGCGCACGCAGAGCGCTCATACAACTTCTATGAAATACGAGCTACATCGCCTGGCGCGTGAGACGGAAGATAATAAGTACATTTACTTTGAAGTAACTAGCCTAGATTCGTGCGCCGCGCGGCACCGGTAAAATACACGCTGAAATTTGAATCGCTTATATCCCGAAAAGGGGTCATTGTACTCAGTAAAAATCATACTCAAAAAAAATCAGTTAGTCCCTACATTTTATTGATTTAAGCGAACACAAATGTAGGGACCAACTGATTTTTTTTTAAATATGATTGATTTAGAGATTTTTACTGAGTACAATGACCCCTTTTCGGGAAATAAGCGATTCAAATTTCAGCGTGCATTTTTGTTAGAATCTAGATAAGCCATAAACACAATATAGGTACTTTATAAACGTTATTTATCATTGAATGTCGTAATGTGTGTGCAGGGGCTTCAACAGGCGCGGCAGGCCGGGGCGGCGCGGGCGGGGCGCCGCGCGGTGACCCTGCCCCGCCGCGCCCGCGCCGCGCGCCGCATAGCTGCCCCCCGCGCTGTCCGCGCCGCGCGCCCCCGCCCCCCGCCCCCGACCACCGCAGCGCCCCACCGCCACACTGAACTCTGTTGCCGACGACCGCGCCCCGCCCACCCGATCAGATACATACGTGAACATTCTAAAATGTATGCGAGGTATGTTTTCGACTTGCGCGTTTAACCCGTCCGCGTTAGTTCAATGTTTAAACGTCCCCTGTACATTTATGCGTAAACCATACAATGGTGCACGCCTTACGGCATGTATTGTTTTTAATAATACTACTGTATTGTCCATATTCATAAATATGTCAAAAAACGGAGTTATCAAGCATGCACAGGGGACTGGAAAAATATTTTACATGATTATGATTACAGGGTCTACTTTGTTAAAATGGACTGAACCGAACCTTTCGAGACTGACGATTTACCCTAGTTGCCCCATCCTATTTATATTTTTTAAGGCGCTTGAAGCGCGTTCTCCTGTGATTTTAAACAACCATATCGATTGGACCACTGAACTCTGTATATCCCTGCCAATATATTGCAAATTAGTTATTGTTTTGAAATATAATATCTGTGATCGCGGCCTCCTTTCAGGCTAACTATTTGCCATGATATAGTCATCAACAATCCGACATGACCGATCCCAACCGCTATTGGTTGGCTGTCCAACCATATTGGCTCGTCAGGTATACATAAGAAAGTAACAACCTAGTGGATCAGGCAACTAAAATAATTGGTCTGACCTAGTGATGGGCATTGAAAAATAAACATCGATGTTTTTTTCGCATAGTAGCATCGATATTATATCGATATATGAAAAAATTCATCAATGTTTTCCATACATTGATTGTTTTATCTAGTAATTATCTAAAAGTTTTCTAATTTAAAATTTATCGATTACCTACCGTAAGTAATAAGGTATATATTAAGGTACTTGGATTGCAAACGATTACTTAGATATTTAAATTAAATGAAACATTACTTTACAGTCCTAAAGACTAAAACGCGATGTAATGTTTTCAGTTCTTAATGAGTACACATAAGATAGGAAATACAGCTGAAGTGTTCGTTTCGGCATTCTTATTTAATTTCTACAATCATGACTCTACGGAAAACTCGAAATTTGTTGTTTTAATTCTCGTATTTTAGTAGCATGCCTCTTCGATGTATAAAATGAAAAACATCGATGTATACTCGATGTTGAAGAATTAACAATACATCGGTTTGATTCGATGCATCAATAACGTACATCGAGTGTTTGTAATACATCGATGTATGTCGTCCACCCCTAGTCTGACCATTTATTGTCGCCTGTCCAAAAATATTTTCCCGTTACTTGCCGTGTCGGATTTATCCTAACTTAATAATTAATCCCTCCAATATTTACTGAGAATTAATTCATAAAAATAATATCCAATAAAACACTGCCAATGTATGTTCACTAATTAAAATACTATAAAAGTTGTTTTTATACATCTTTCTATGGTGGACTATCGTACATGGAGTAGTAGGTCTAAAACATGGTATAATAAGATGTTTCACCAGGTATTCTCTTCCCGCAATGACAGCGCGATGCCTCCAAGCTACGTCACCATCAGTGTTGCCATTGATTGATATCTTCAATATACTTAAGGAGATTTTTGTTCATAATGAATTAAAAATAATTTCCTAACTAGCCTAACTATTTGTTATCTCGTGTTATTCATCTAATTAGTTAATAAAGGAAACTATATAAAATTACTAGTTAAAAAGTGATTCTTTATAGAAGAAAGTAAATGAAGAAATACATTTTGCTCGGGTAATTTATTTTCACAAAGTGGCAGCATATCAAACTAACAAGTGTCACGCTAACAGCCCGCTATTGGCTCCACGGCCGATGACGTAGTACGGAGGCAATCACGTGACCTAGCTGTCACGGGAAGAGACTACCTGGTGAAACATCTTATTATACCATGTTCTGAAATAAATTCCTTTCGTATTCACATTAAATTCTCTCACTAAGTACCTTCCAAACTTTCCCAAATTTTTGTTCGGAGATCGTCAGTAGAAGATGCTCAATTTTAAAGCAACATTTTGAAGTAGACCTGTTTCTTGGAATCAAAAATAAGCATGAGCACTCAACTCAAAGCATTCACCGGTGGAAAAACGCGTAGCGCAGTTGAGTAACAGTTGGTTTACGCCTAGATTGGTGGGAAAGATGAAACAAACGCCTATTATACAGGATGTCCCAAGGCAATGCTTCATGGAGGGAAAGTACTTTAAATATTAGAAATATGAAATTTTACTTAAAGAAGACTTAATTTTATTTAAAAAATAAGTAGTTCTGCATTCACAGATTTTTTTTTAAATCTTTTGTCTGAGCTATGCATCAAACTAACACAATCCCGAAAAAGTGCCATCTTGTATTTTATGGCTTATGTTGATAGATCGTGATAGGGTCAATAATAAGGACAAAATCTGTCCAACAAACATCCTACTATCCTACTAATATTATAAACGTGAAAGTTTGTTACTCTTTCACGCAAAAACTACTGTATGGATTTTAATGAAATTTAGCATACAGATAGAACATAACCCGGATTAACATATAGGCTACTACTTATCTTAACTATTATACATTTTTTATAAAATTGTTTGTTCGAGCATCGCTCCAAAACTACTGGAACGATTTAGATGAAATTTTTTTCTTATTCTTTATTGTACACCCATTTACACACGCAATATTGTGTCCTAGAAACAATGTTTGTTGTGGTGATTTAGTTCTTTTTTTTTTTTTTTTTTTAATTTATTTAAAAGGCTTTGTCGTTTAGCGACCACACTGCCTTATCAGATAATATCACATACAAAATAATTATAAATAATTTAATCCAACGAATGATTTAATTCTTACTATCGACTTTATCAATTGGTGGCATAAAAATACAGGTGATATTTTTTGGTATACTTGAAGGTTCGATTCCCGGCTCAGGGAAGACACTTTTGAAAAATCCTTGAATGCAGTATTACTTGCTTTTAAAAATAAAATAAAATCTTGAATATTTAATAATTATCAATATGTAAAGTACTTTCCCTCCATGTAGCGTAGCGATGGGACAACCTGTATAGTAAGGATTTCTGAAATCTAGGTGGTCCTTTTATTATAGTTGCACTAATCAAAGTGTAAACAGGCTAAATCTTCGATCATGAAAAAAAAGATATAGCAAGTTACTTTCATTCGTGTCACCACCAAAACTTCATACTACTTACATTGACTGCGCGCTGACACTCACCTGTGTGCTTATCGTAATTGTGTGTGTGGAGCGTACAGGCACAGTAAACATAACATACAGTACGGAAACTACGTATAATCTCTCAAAACGACCCACGCAAGCAGACGAACGCGTAAACAAATCCTCTAAGCGGGTTGTTTGCACTGACAGCAAATTTCTATCTCTAGTAGGGTAAATCCTGGATAGGATATTAATTTTGGCCGTTAGAGGGTCTTGTTGAGGCCGTGCGTCTGTGTGAGTGATTAAAAAAAAAAAAAAAAAAAAAAAATATCTTTGGGACATTTTTACACAGCACCATCTAGTCCCAAACTAAGCAGAGCTTGTGGTATGGGTACTAGACAATGGATATAATACGTATATACTTTTTTTTTTTGTAAATACATACTTATAATACATAAGCAACACACCCAGACCAACACAAACACTTATGTTCATCACACAAATATTTGTGTCCTGTGGGAATCGAACCCACGACCTCGTTATCAGCAGTCCGACACTCGAACCACTAGACCACAGAGGTCGTCATTCGGATTCAATCCGAAACGTTAGGGCGTAGTTTCTATACTGGGGTACGTTCAGTATTATCGTCGGACGACGGCGGACGACGCCCGGAGCGTTGTTTGGTCGTTCAGTTACTCGGAGTGATCGTCCGGGCGTTCACACCAAACCGTTCAGTATTGTGAGTGGGCATCGTCGAGCGATCGCACCGGTCACCCCGTGAAATGGAAGGATAAAAGACGCTCTGCTGTCATATTGACAGATAATAGTATGAAATGACGGATAATTTGAGGTTTCGATTGTCATAATTGTCAGTGCTTCATTGTTCTAGTGTCAGTTTTATAAAGTCGCCCGAAGTCGTTCAGTAACTCTGAGAAAATCGGCAATGATCGAGCGATTTTCGCACCGGGTGACTTTCACACCGAGTGCGTAGTAAGTGAACGTAGCCCTGTATGTTATGTTTACTGTGGTACAGGCAAGCGATACGAGGATAAAGCGCGCGTAAAAAGGATGTCACAATATCACTAGCGTGGTCACTACCTTTGTCGTGGCATCGCATCATACAAATAGTTATAGTATGAAGTACCTGTATCTTTATTTTTCCGTGATCGAAGGGCTAAACACACCGCGCAAGAATCTTCACGAATGTATCATCCAGTCATAAGGCACAGTCTTCACAACAGATTTCAGAACACGTTACAATTTGTGCAGTTGACGTCGATTCTGTGACGTCATTGACAACATGAGACAAGCGTTAGGTTACAGCAATAATCTCCATTAAATACCTAGCTATAATTTTAGCAACGAATTCAATACCTGCATATCTTGTATTATTTTTAAATTGTTGCTCTTTAACTTATTTTAGTCATAGAAAAAAATTACAGGTTCTTTCAATGAACCAGGCATTTAGATAACCTGAATTATAATTTATCAAACATACAATTTAGAATAGAATTAGACCAAAGGACAATGCCACGGGTCAGTCTAGTTTGTGCCACAACCAAATACAGTTCGTAGTAAGCACTTTTTTTTTTTAAATGGGCTTTTTATTTTTTGTAATAATAACATTCATACGATTATGTAATAATCAACATAAGCCATTTATAGCCCTTCAACGCGAAAATCTTAACGTTTTCATACGTCGTCTCAATTATTTTCTCGAACTTAACCTCATCATCATTTCAGCCAAAAGACGTCCACTGCTGGACATAGGCCTCCCCCAATGAGGGGTTATGCCATAATCGCCTCGCTTGGCAGGCGAGTTAGCGATCGCAGTTGGTTGGTTAAATATTCAGAGAACGCTGCTGCCCATCCTCTGGTGAACTTAATCTAAAAATATAAAATACTAAAAAGTGCGAATTGCTGGTACCCATCTAAAAAACAACTAGTTATACGGAAAGAGAATTTTGTTCTCATTTGAATACACTGGGTATGGTTGTGACACATTGACTTTTAATGGGTAGACTAAACGCCATACGTTAGAGGGCATTGTCCTTTAACTAGTTCTATACAACGTGTATCAGAAATACGTGGTTATATTTGAAGAGCTTATTTAGGGGTTGCTACCGAACAACTTTTATTATGGGACCAACCCTGAAATCACAAAAAAAAAATCAGCTGTTCCTTACATTTTGTCGAGCGACATCGATGATTTAGTAGGGAACAGCTGATATTTTTTTCACTATTTCAGGTTTGGTCCCATAGTAAAAGTTGTTCTATATGATGCCCTAAATGAGCTCTTAAAATACGACCACGCATTTCTGATACACGTTGTATATCAAATGTTGTGTTCCCAACGCTTGTCGTACTGCAACAAACTTAACAGCAAGTTGCCAAAGTGGGATGGCACAAAATAATAATAATAATAAATGTAATAGTTGTTCAGTGTACTCTTAGCTTAAGGCACGTTTCTGTGACGAGTCTAGTCAACATTTACTAGTATTCCACACTATTAAATTTAAAACATAAATGTAACTACGTGTCAAATGTTTGCGTTGTTCGGTCAGTTTAATGCATACAATTTCACTTTATGTTTAAATAAGAAAAATGTTGAAAAAATACAAAAAAAGACTTACTTACCCTCATGAAGTCTTGTACAACGTTTGTCAGAAATGCGTGGTCATATTTGAAGAGTTCATTCAAATCAATCAAATCAAATTATTTATTTGCTAGAATATGGTATTATTACGGATGTATGTGATCATTAGATTCAGCATATTCTGCCCCTTGGGGCGTGCAAATACATAACAAAATTATTAATTATCAGCATGCATATTAATTATGTATAACCTTTATTTTATAAACCTAGGTATCCTATCTTCTAAATATGCTATCGAAGGAATTCAAGGGAATGCTATCGAACCACCTTTACTACTGGATGAACCACAGATAAAATAAGTAAAGGTTAGAAAGGCTAAGTGGGCGGGGCCGGCGCGCCGCAACTTTGAGCATAACGCTCACACTTAACCTAATATGATCAAACGACGCATTTAGTTGCTCGCGGAACACATCGCTGTGCAAAGCTTGCCTTCCTGCGCTGTTATAACTTGCAAAGCAAGAATCCAAGTACTCAGTACATCAAAAAGATGAATTTATTTTCACCGACGAGTATTAAATGCCTTAATAATTTTTATTATTATTATTTTTGTGATTTTAGGTTTGATCCCATAGTAAAAAATGTTCTATGTTATGCCCTAAATGAGCTCTTCAAATATAACCACGCATTTTTGATACACGTTGTATTAAACTCGACACTTCGAAACACCAAATGCAGTACTTCGCAGCAAAGCTAATACTGTAACTCCAATCAAAAAGCAACACCTCCCAGGCACTGCGAATTCGCGCGGAAAAACTCCCTCAGGCACCGCTGTGCATGCGCCGTTCAATAGAGTTTGAACCTTCACAGAACAAAAATAGAGTATAAATTGATTTGGTTTTGCTGGGACATTTTCGTCCCAGCGGTGTTAATGTTTTTCTGGTCAGTGGCGCCTGAGAGGAAAATAATTTAAAGAAAAAGTTTTTTTTAAACTACGTTTTTAAAAAGAAAGCGAGTTAATATTGCATTGTTATCCAGTCCTGAGCTTTATTTAAAATTTCAACTCTAGCGCATCGGGAAGTTAGTTTAAAAGGGATTGCAAAAGGACATTGCTTAAGATCCATAGTGACCAGGCCATTGGAATTGGACGTTACAAATGAAAATTGATGCTCACCATATACAAATCAATGAATACATTTTTAATTTTAAACACGGACAATACTAAAAAGAATTTTGGATTTTTAAAATATTTACTATTTTGATGTTATGTTTTTCTGTAAGCCAATCATGAAATCGACAACGGCCTGGGGGGGTGTATTTGATATCTTGCATTGAGATGACGTGGCCTCCAAGGTGCTGACTTCTTATGGTTGCACTGCTTCCCATTTGAATAATTATACTGACCGAGCTGACTGAGAAAAGCTGATTGGATTGCACTTAGACGTTAAGAGTGGTCGCATTGCCAAACGTGCGCCTTCAGGGATACCCCGTAAAAAATACAATCATGATACAGTAGTACACATATCATATGATATGTCCCACCGATGTACCTGCGCAGATGACACAATTTAAATACGCGAGAAATTGTTTAACCAATCAGATAGAACCATCGCTGCGCGCCAATAGTCTCAGCCGCTCCTGCTAGTGTATGAGTGCATGTGAGCGAAATAGAAAAAGACATTCAATTGAATTCTTTATTGCATTTTCATGTGTTTTTACAAGGTCTTAATAATATTACAAGTCCACATGGACCTCACGGCAATCAATTTTAACACCTTATGGGCATTGCATAAAGTTGTTTTTATTTTAATGTTTCGGTACGTGCGAACAACTGGTCGACGCGCCTTATCTTTTGTGACGTACTGAAAAACGAAAAAAAACACGTCGAATACATAACCTCCTCCTTTTTTGAAGTCGGTTAAAAACATTGGCGTAATATGCATTAAATTGACCAAACAAATAAGTCATTAAAAATAAGAATTACATATAGCTAACCTGTCTTAGAATGAATAAGATTTTCATGTCATGACAAAAAAAAACTTTTTTATTATTTTCTTATAACAGGAGAATTCCTGATTGTTTTGATAGGTATTTGATATTTTGTTAAATTCTATATACTTAGGTACAAATAAGTTTTTCTAGATATGATTTTTGTATCAAACAAATGAATTGTTATTATTGATTTAAATATATTTGGACATATTTTTTGATAATATGCGGATGATATTAGAGAAACGAGAAACACATGTTTTTTTATGATTTCTTTGATATTAGGTTAGGAACCTATAGATACTTTATTAATTACATTTTCCTTACGATGGTTGTGTTAAATTGTAATCTCTTAAGCTTATTTATCTCTTACTGTAGATCTTTAATATTGCAATTACAAACTTTAAAAAATCAAGAACCTTGAAACGGAACTTTTCAACGGAACGTGGATTTGTTACTGCAAGACCCTTTTCAAACATAACATTTTAATGTATCGGGCAGCTTCTTAACGTCATAATTAGTTTATTTATAAATTAAGACATTGTGGCACAGTGGTTAATGAAGCTACATTGTTACACGTCAAATCTACATTCTTAATCTGGTTACCGTTTGCCCAGGCATTTCTATATACCGGCAGGCAAGTCAGTGTGTGTAAAAAAAAACAGTTTTTTTTTTCCTTTTTGGAACCCTGTCAAACTGTGTCCATCACTAGCCACCGTGTACGATGTGAACATGCCTTATAAACTGATTCTTTTAGCAATAACGTGTATGTTATTTGTGTGAACCTAAATTAAAATGAATTCCTTGCCATCATCGCACTTAGATTTATTTTTGAATAGTAGGTAACCTTTTTTCTTGTTTGTTAACTTTTACATAATTTTACATTCCAATAATGTTCTTTGTAAGAGTCTTTTGATGTGTTTTGAAGCGATTTGGGAGTTGGAAACGTACTTATTCTACATAAATATGTTTAGTTGTGAATATTTCGATAAAACGTTACAATATTGGTTATTTATTCTATTAGCATATATTGGAATAGTGTTAGTGCATGCATAGCATAATTTCGGCTTTTTATGGCGCTTAGCCAATAGCCTTAAGAATTTGGGATTATCAGGGTTGTCAGGCACATTTGATTTGCAGATGCGAAAGTGCTTTTAGAAATTAACTGGGAAATTGTTTTAGGTATAGTCATACTCAGATTAGCCCTGAAAGGGCAAATAGCTAATAGTTGACGCTTCTAGCTTATCGCGAATTATAAAATTTTATTTTTGGCTTTTTATTGACACTGACAACCCTGAGTGAGGAGGCTGGCCGGTTGGTTGATGACATTATCTTTATGAAAATCGAATAAGATCACACATTGTCAGTTTTGTAATCGTAATTTTTATTAACTAAATGTAATTAATGTGTAGTAATTACCTAATAAACACTTACCAAAGAAATTAGTGTTTTAATTGACCCAGAACCCCAATAGGGTGTTTGACAATTTTTTGAAATGTATTTTAAACGATGGCGAAACATCCAATTAAAGCATTCATTAACAAATAATTACTAAAATATGCTTTTAAAATTAAATAATCAAGATTTTTATTTCTCGTTTTAAATTTCGCACCAAAAAGCTAAGTCACGTGACATTATCGTCAACCTACGTCACTGTTCTTGTTCCGGTCAGTGTTGCCGGTGTAAATTCCCTTAAAAGTACGTCATGCTTACCAAAAAGCTACGAATTAGAGGAAATGTAAAAAATCTAAACGTAAATCGGAACGTAGTTTTATTTCTGGCATGAGACATGACTGAAAAGTTTTTTATTTTATGTTTTAATCACGCACCTACAAAACAAAAGTAAATTACGTTCATAATTACGTACAAATGCTCATAAGTTTAATTGTTAGTAAGTTATAAAGTATTATAACCTGGCTCGATAAAATAAAAAATAAACTGGCTGACATAAATATGTTATTATTATAAAAACTCGTACTCTTTATTTTTACTATCAAGGCACAAAACATCTCACATTCGTTTGTTTAATTTTACATACTACTTCAAAAGGTTTCTTATTTTGGCGTATTTATGTTGTTGATGTTTTAGAGCAGCAATTCGCAAAGCGGGTTCCGTTAAAGCGAAGCCAGGGTTCCGCGAATAAAACATTTAATTTAAAAATTTAGTTCGTTAGTGTTGGGGATCCATAAAATAAAAATGTATTTTTGATGTGTAACATCTTTCTTCACACTTTCCTGCAATCTGTGGACTGAACCAAGAGTCACAGGTTCGAATCCTGCTTGTGAGCGATTTTTTCTTTCGATTTACCTATATCTTTAAATGGTCGTACTTATACAGGGTTATTTGTAAAACATTAACGACCCTTTAAGGGATAACTGTACTCATCGATTTGAACAACTTTTATTGTAGGTCCAACCCTGCAATCCCGAAAATAAACGGCTTTTCCCTACATTTATGTTTACACAAATCTACAAAATGTAGGAAACAGCTGATATTTTTTTCGCGATTTCAGGTTTGGACCCGTAATAAAAGTTGTTCAAATTGATGAGTACAGTCTACAGTCATCCTTTAAAGGACTTAATATTTTACAAAGAACACTATATAGAAAAAAAAACGGAGCCATACGAGCAAGAAATGGGAAGATTGAAAAAATATGTTTATTTTTATTTTTTTCATCCTATAGATTGCGAAACGAGCTAAAGGCAACCTGATGTTAAGCGGTTTCCTTTGCCCATAACAACTTCAATAACACCTAGGCTGTTACCTAAATGGTACCGCAAGTCGGTTCGCCAAAATGAGACATGAAGATGGAAAGTCTCATGTGATTGTAATTTCACCGGCACCCGTACCCTTCAGACCGAAACAGTAATGCAAGCATCACTATTTGGCGGAGAAGTAGGTACGGTGGTAGTACTTCCCCGGACGAGCTCTTTCACAAAGGAGCTCTACTACTACTGCTGTGTCTAATTCTTAGGGACTCTTGCAATACATAAGCTCAGACCAAAAAGAATAAGATGAACGGAGCGCGTAGAACTAGCGAATGAAGCCAGAAAAAGAAATACAAAATGGCGAAGGAGTACCTACTATTCCGCACACAGTTTTCGTGAGCCGCAATCTGAAGCGTACGTCTTATTATTTTGAGGAAAGAGGTTGGAGTCTTGAACGCCTAAGACACTGCGACCTGGTAAGATCTATTGTGACGCCTCTTGCAGCATTACAGCACTTCCCCAAGCTGCAAGTCAATCATGAAGTCGACTAAAACTGGGGCAGTAGGATTTGATCTCATGCGTTGAGATGACGTGGCCTCCAAGATGCTGGCTTCTCATGTGGTGCACTGCATCACACTCGCATAGGATATGGATAGGCGTCTCATCCTTTTCGCGACAAAACCTGCAAAACCATGTTATCACTGAGGCCCAGTGGGTCCACGAGTCATACATCCTGTGAAGGTGATTATTCAGCTTGCAGTGCCGAAGCGTACGTCATACGAGGATTGACATCCTCAAACTAAAAGAATAAGATTTTGCTCCCAACTGCGGCTCGCGAACACAGTGGTCGGAATAGTAGGTATCTACTAATTTGCTATTTTGTATTCTTTTTTCTGGCTTCAGTCGCTAGTTCTACGCGTTCCGTCTATCTTATTATTTTGGTCTGAGTAGATAAGCTTATTTATTGACTAGAGAAAATCTTCAGTCATTGCTTTCCTAACATAGGTACATAATTAATCTACGTAGGTACGTACCACAGAAATAGAATGGTTGTAATCACAATTATTGTTTTACTTGCTATTCATGCGTGGCAACTTTCGGACAGACCACGCCTCCCATGTTAAAGTCATTAATTTGTAAAAAAAAAAAAAAAAATTTATAATCGAATCTTTACATCTTTTGTTTCTGCAGTTAGAAACAGCGCAATAAGGCATTTTTTCGGGTTTTTGTTACATTATTTACAGAAACAAGTCAAGGCGTAGGTACTGAGAAATGTTTTGAAATGCCCTGCACTATGGTGCAGAGTGTTGGCACGCCAATTTATTGTGTAACTCACGCAAAAAATAACAACCGCAAAATCGTGCATTCATATATTTACTTTTAGAAACAAGATCTTATTTGAAAGCGTGAACACTACCAAATAAGTATACAGCCTTGATTCACTTCCGATAGAAGCAGTTATTTGCATGCCTGCCCTACATGCATATGGACATGGCAGAGATGGTTCCTGCAACTTGTTGGTAAATGCTGACCTTAAGAATGAGGGTAATTGTGTTTATGGTAGGGTTATTACGAAGGGTAAACACGGAATGTGCATGAGCAGTATTTAAATTCGAATATGAAATGTTATACAGCTGTCAGTTTTTATAACTCGTTTCTTTGAAGTCTCAGATGAATTGAATTTGAAGTGGACCTTCCTCGGAAGAAATATTCTTGTGCGCCTTTTAATACTTATTAAAAGTATTTGTCGATTTATTTATTTAGTGCTGTCATCATCCTCCGAGCCTTTTCCCAATTATATTGGGGTCGGCTTCCAGTCTAGCCAGATGTGGCTGAACATCAGTACCTATTACACGGAGCGACTGCCATCAGACCCCCGCAACCTAGTTACTGGGTAATACTGACATTCGGAGGTTAGACCAGTTGTCAGGCTTCTGACTACCCGTAACGACTGCCATAGATATTCGTATGACAAACGGGACCGACAGCTTAACGTGCTCTCCGAGGCACGGAGGGGTCTCCATGTGTAACGAAACGGTCACCTATCCAAAGACTGACCGCGGCAAGTGCAGCTCGTACAATCCGCGCAGTCGTTGCTTCACTACTAGCCCGATCTTCAATCTTTATATTTAGTGCTGTACCCAGTGGCGTGCATTGCATATAGGCAATTAGGCAGTATCCAGTACCTACTCCATTCAAATTCAATAGTGGTGTAAGTTATTATCTTTTTTTCAAAGTACGATGATTATTTATCATTTATTAGACCTATTAATACTAAATTATTCTGCCTACATACAAAAATCAATAACTTACACCACAATTAAATTCAAATTAATTAGGCCACTGCACGCCACTGGCTGTACCTATACATAGAAATCTTAATAATGTGGTAATAGAAATGTCATCTGTCTTTTATTACCGGAACGCGTGTCGCCGGTTCGCCGCTACCAACACATACATACGCAATTACGCCCTCCATATTTCTAGCATTCAATTCAGGATAAATTAATCCTAAAAAGAAATCAGTTGTTAGATATGCTGTAAAATACAATTTTAGTCACTGCGTCCAAAACAGCACTGATGATCAAACAAACGGTTCGCGGCGACACTTTCACGCAGTTTGCCACTTCTATTACCTTATTTTATTTAGATTTCTATGACTGTATACGATCCGATCGGGAAACGCAGGGGGTCTACTCGCGTTTGACGAACGATAAACGAAGTACGAACTTTCGTTCCGATTGATACCTAGACAACAAAGATAGGCACACAAAAAAGGCACAATAAAGATAGACGACGGTCCATTGTCATATGAAATCGATCAGAGAACAGAGAAAAAAACGTCAAAACACGATCATCGCATGCAATATGGGAACGATGATTGACCGGAGTAGCAAATTGTGCGATAAACGATACGATTAATCGAATATCGTCGAACGCGAGTAGACCCCCAGGACCGGTCGTTATGGCGATGCTTGGGGGAGGCCTATGCCTGTCTGTATATCAATGGCCGATGATACAACCAAATCTAGAGATCACTGATATCTTTATTGGATGCATTACGGTAAAATTCCATGACGGACCCATGACACCACCGAATCTCACCACTGGTGGTGTCACTACGATTAAAGAAAAATCGTAGTGGTGTCACGAGTATCTACAATAAAACAACATTGATTATATTAGATATCAATTGGCGACGTCTGTGGTCTAATGGTTCGAGGGTCGGACTGCTGATCACGAGGGTCTTGGGTTCGATTCCCACAGGACACAAATATTTGTGTGATGAACTTTTAAGTCTGTGTTGGTCTGGGTGTTTATGTATTTACAAAAAACAAAAATTACCTATATAAGTATTATATCCATTGTCTAGTACCCATAACAAGCTCTGCTTAGTTTGGGACTAGACGGTGCTGTGTAACAATGTCCCAAAAAATATATATTTATTTATTATCAATGAACAACACATAAAAGGATGTCATTTCCTCAAAAATCTAATTTGTTAATGGCTATTAAAATTCCCTAAAACATCAAAATTCACTAATATTGCCAATATCAATCTGGTATGCCCACTCAACGCATCTTTGGTAAGGTATATTTATGAGTCTTGTCCTTATGAGTCAGTAGCGGCGCGTGCGCAGTTATGGTGAAAACATCTGAAGGCGAGCGGTTTCTTGAACGATGAGTAATGTAATTATAATGTGAGGGAGGCTGTGTAACGCATAAGATCAAACTGTCGATATGCAAAGGATATAGCTGGCTCGTGGCGTTTATTTATTTTTATTTTACCCTATATTTTCTCATGTGTGTCGTAAAAGGCGACTAAGGGATTCTCCAGAGGATGGGCAGCAGCCTTCTCTGAGGATTTAACCAACCAACTGCGATCGCCATCACGCCTGCCAAGCGTGGCGATTATGGCATATCCCCTTATTGGGGGAGGCCTTTGTCCAGCAGTGGACGTCTTTAGGCTGAAATGATGATGAGATTCGCAGGAGAACGAAAGTAACCGACATAGCCCGAAGAATTGCCAAACTTAAGTGGCAGTGGGCGGGGCACATTGCTCGCAGAACGGATGGCCGATGGGGCAGTAAAGTTCTGGAGTGGCGACCGCGTACTGGAAGGCGCAGCGTGGGTAGGCCCCCCACAAGGTGGACCGACGACCTCGTGAAGGTCGCGGGAATCCGCTGGATGCGGAAGGCACAAGACCGGTCGTTGTGGCAATGCTTGGGGGAGGCCTATGTCCAGCAGTGGACGTCTTTCGGCTGAAATGATGATGATGATGTGGAGTTTATTAAGGAAATAAAGACAACATAGTGGACTTGCTAAGTTGGATAAAGATGACTGGCAACTGGTTTCTTCTGTGATCCAGTGCTTCGAGTGTTGGACTGCTGATCACGAGGTCGTGGGTTTGATTCGCACAGGACACACATTTTTATATGATGAACATAAGTGTTTTTGTTGGTCAGGGTATTTCGTATGTATTATAAGTATGTATTTACGATAAAAAAGTATATATGTTTTATATCCATTGTCTAGTAGCCATAGAACAAGCTCTGCTTAGTTTGCGACTAGATGGTGCTGTGTAAAGATGTCCCAAAATATTTTTTATTTAACGAGTACCTATAGTACCTAGGTAGGTGCACTAGGAACCCATCTGATGTAATGTACAGTTAACAAATCGGAATCATGACCCACTCAGCTCATAATTCGTTTGAAATCGTCAAAACGGTAAGGTTTTCTTCTATGCTGCACTTAGGACATTTTGAATATTTATATTTGGTAAACTGTCACTGTCACTTGCTAATAAAATTGATAATAAGTCTGTTGCCAGGGAAATATCTGTTTAAGCTAAATTCAACCTAATTGTATTAAATGTCTTTAGGATATTAAGCTTATTGTGGGTCATGATTCCGATTTGTTGACTGTACATAATAGGTAGTTTAACTCACGATAGTTATTAGGTACCAGGCCCCTCAGAAAGTATTGCGAAAAAAAGTTTTTATATATGGGAGACTGGCCAGTTATAATGTTTTTCGAAAATATGATTATTTATAAGTAAAAATAAGTAAGTTCCAATTTCAAAATTTCCCTCCACATTTTTTGCGAGTTAATTCAAAGTATTGTGTCTCACTGAAATATGGATCTGCGCCGGGAACATTTTAGAGCTATGATTTTATACGATTTCAAGTGTCGCCTGAAACCGGATGAATCGTACGATAGACTTCAAATGGCATTCATGGATGAAGGCCCTTCCAAGGCAACCGTGTATCGTTGGTATAACGAATTCAAGCGCGGTCGACCAACTTTGGGGGATGACGAAAGAAGCGGTCGCCCTTTGACGGCTGTTACCGAAGAAAACGTGCTAGCAGTGAAAAATTTAATCCAAGACAATAGGCGAATTACATATCAGGAGATTCAACACATATTGAAGATTGGATCGGGAAGCGTTCACGAGATTCTACACAGCCATCTTCGCGTGAGGAGGATAGTATCACGCTGGGTGCCGTACAACCTCACCGATGCTCAGAAGCAGGCCCGGGTGGAATGGTGCCGTGATATGCTTAACAAATTTGAAGCAGGCTCGTCTCGGCGTGTTTACTACATCGTTACAGGTGATGAGTCCTGGATTTATCAATACGACCCAGAAACCAAGCGCCAGTCGACTGTTTGGGTGTTTCAAAATGAGCCAACGCCTACCAAAGTGAAGCGATCTAGAAGCGGGGGTAAGATTTTGATCGCTAGCTTTTTTAATTTGACTGGCCACTTGGTATCAATTCCCTTACGGGATCAAAGAAGCATTAATGCCGAATGGTATACTACCAAATGTTTGCCAGAAGTTTTCTCTGTTATAAGCAACAAGCGACCAAACACAGGGCTCCGCGGGCTACTGCTCCACCACGACAATGCACCTGCGCACACCGCACTCAAAACGAGGGACTTCCTGGACAGCACGCCAGTCAAACTCCTGGGTCACCCTCCTTACAGCCCTGATCTAGCACCGTGTGACTTCTTTTTATTCCCAAAAATAAAAAATCAGCTCAAAGGGATACAATTTTCGTCGCCGGAAGATGCGCTGGCTGCGTTCGAGCAGGCTGTAAACGAGGTGTCTGCGGCGGACTGGAAAAAGTGTTTTGAAAACTGGTTTAGGCGCATGAATCTTTGTATAGAGGCTGGTGGAAAGTACTTTGAAAAGATTTGATAAAAATATATGTACGTATAGAACAATTTTTTTTAGTTTCGCAAAACTTTCTGAGTGTCCCACGTATATAAAGTCTTAAAATTCAAATAGTTTATGTTATTGTAAAATAATAAGCGCCCTAGGCAGTCAGACACGCTACCAACATTGCTTTGGCTGGCTAAATCTTTTCACTGCGAGGGAAGAGTATGCAATCAATATCAGTGATGCTAACCTTATCAGATAAAGCCTTCGTCATCGAAGGATAAAGCAGCAAAATTAAATGAACCCTAAAAAACGGGAGAAAACGATTTTGATAGCCGAGTTGACCTTCGACCCTGGTCATAGAATAGATAATTCTCTTTTCTATGCCCAGGTCAAAACTGGGTCTTTTATAACTCCTCTTTTTCTTTTTTCCAGTCTACTGAAAAGTGATGACCTTTTTTTAGCTCCTGGATTTCTCAAATCTGTTTCTTCAGCCTATTTGACGCAAGTCACTTTTATTGTTCGAAGTTTAAGTCGTAGGTAACTATAAAGAAAGATAAAGAGTAGAAACCAAAGACATTTCTATACTGACAGTATAATACCTTTATGGTAGAAACACGGCCTAAAACAGGGATGCCATTAAAAAATCAGCCAAGTGCGAGTCGGACTCACCCACTAAGGGTTCTGTACGCACACGGAGCTCAGCGCTTGGGACCGCCACTGTTCCGAATGCGCACCACAGGTATATAGCTACGTTGAAAGAGCTGGGCCTTATTCCTACTTCACCTAAGACCCAACTGATTATAAAAGGTAGCCCTAATACCAAACGATCTCCTAGTATGTACAAACCCCGGATTATGTAGCTCTTTATAGCCAAATAATTATAAGTGTTATGTACGCCGTTATTGTCATGCACATCAGACCAGTTACAGATTAGTTAAGAGTATAGTGATTATTTTAATGTACGTGATGTGGCTGTACTTTTATAAATAAATAAATAAACCCTAATTATCCTAGCGCCCTAGCCCTACCATACAAACCTTAACCAAACGTATGTTGGTATAAGTGCGGGTAGCCTGTTACCGGAAACCTAAGGTAACAGACGGAACTGGTTAGGAAATAAGGGTACGTGTACGTCTTGCAATTACCACAGGTAGTGATATTCTCACTGTCGATCCCACAGACTCACAGGATCGATCGTAACGATGGCTAAGGTTGTCTTGGCCACAGTGAGATGTCTATAACACACAGGGAGATGAATCAGACTCGAATCCAGCTTGATGACTAATTTAATGTTCAATTTACAATATCATATACGAACAACAAAGTGATCCTATATGGGATCCGTTTTTTTTTCCTTTTGAGGTACGGAACCCTAAAAAGCAGTACAGGAGAGCTAGCAAGAGGAGAATATTGTACCTACTAATAAAATAAGAAGTATTGTAATGGTTTCGGTTAAAAGAATTCACCTAAAGATTTCAATTCTGACGAATGAACACATCGTTTTGGATGCAACTGCTCGCGACGTTTCATGTGAATTGCAAAGGTCATGTCATAAGTAAGCGCTGTTAACACATGTTTAATGTCAATACACAGCATTTTAGTGAATATTGAGTTACGTAATAATAGGTCTGAGTAGGTACGACTGAAGACATGTCTTACTTGACGCCTTCAGTATTGGACTCTACTTAAGGTGAATGCTACAGGGTACCCCGCGAAATTCAAACATTTTGGCGTTTTTTGCTAATTGTAGCTTTATTTCTCATTGTATAGCAGTCAAAATATGATTAGCGGCAATAATAACAATATATCTACTGAATATTACTCATGAAAAATTATAACCTAGCTCTATAAGCTCTACAAGCTCGAAAACCGATAACTTGATCGTAAATTAATATTATCGAGCTAGTACAGCTTATAGAGCTAGGTTATAATTAGGACCGATATACAATGCGAAATAAAGCTACAATTTGCAAAAAACGCTAAAAAATTTGAATTTCGCGTGCTACCCTGTAGAATTCACCTTAATTCTTAACTTTTATTGCAAGTTGCACATTCTTGAGCTATCATTTTGCTTAAAACTGTTTGTTACCGTATGACAGCTTATAGCTGGCAAATGGATCTCGTGTCAGCCCCAGCAGGCATAGCATGACCGCTGTAGACAAGCGTTTTGTCATGGAACATCTTATTATACCATGCGTTTTGTCTACGAAAGAATAGACAAAATGACAGATAAACTTCTATACAATGTAGTTTTGTCTATTCTTGCGTAGACAAATCTCTTGTCTACAGTGGTCATGCTACGCCTGCTAGAAGTGCATTAACCTACTACCCAGGCGTTAGAGCCGCTGGTGGCGTGCATCTGGGGCGGGCTGGAAAAAGATAACAGATAATTTAAGTTGTAGGTATGTTTTTTTGGTTTTTCTTTCATTCTAATACTTGGTGGTCGGGTTGTCGGACACAACCAAGGACCACACGATCGGCAGCTACCAACTGCTCAACCAAGGAGAAAGGAGGTGGTAGGTACACTTTATAATTTTATATAACACTCAAGAAGCCAATATTAGGGTAAATAAAAATAAAATAATTTGTGGACTCAGCAGTCATTGTGCCGATAGTCATCACGGCCAATGGCTTAATAGCCAAGAGCCTCGATCAACACCTAAGGAAGCTCTCGTTGGGCGGCTGGATCAAGGGCCAGATGCAGAAGGTGTTCCTTGAAACGGCACGCATTGTGAGGTGGTACCTTTCTCTGGGGCCCTGATCGCCGGTAGCTTGGACTCTGTTCCCGATGCCGGTGGGGTACTATTTTTTATATTTTTAATTTTTTTTTTTAATAAATTTTATATTTAAAAATGTTAATTTTAGGCAATAGGTTAGTAAAGTGAATAAAGGGAAAAATTATTTTATTATTTTAACACAAGCGGGCGAAAACTAAAAGTTATGAAAAAAAAAATTGTGAGTAAAATTCGCAAAGTGTTCGAACCTGTGACTTCTGGTTTGGACCATTGTTTTTTAATGTAACTGTCTGGCTATCCGAATGACTCGATTTTCTATTTAAAAAAAAAAAAGAATCCATTGTTGTCTTATTGACTCTTTAAAGTTGCTAACATCATATCTTCTCACTCGAAAAACTGGTGTCATTGGATTAGTCAATTAAACATAATATTTGTCAACACAATGTACGAAGCAAGTTAACTTCGTCAGGCGTGCTAGTTCCGTTCCGCGTGAGCCATGCCATTTCCTTTTGCTTGTTATCGCACAAGTCACACAACTCGCAACGTTACGTTCGCCCAGTCTGGTTTTCGAGCGTACAGAGGCTGAACGTGTGTCCATTCATTGCCATTATCGCTGAATGGTAAAAAAATTGTTTCTTTTTCGCGCGCTTTTATTTTTATTTTAAATTTGGAATAGTGCAATACGTGTTTTGTTTAATCTGTTAAAGACTTTTTGTTCTAGTTGCATTTTTTTTTCATGTGTTAAATATTTAATTGGCGCGTCATTTGAAAAAATGTGTTTGTGATTTTAAAAAACATATAAAATTCTGTTGTGCTGAAAATTGTGGAATGAAACCATGTCTACCTTATTGAAGAACGTAACTAATTGCATCTGGCACGCTTTTGACTCGTTGCAAAATAAAGACGTCGTGCATAAGTCGAAGTTAAAAGTAAGTTTAAACTTTTTATTTTTGTAGCTGCTGATCCTATTCTGCGGCTTTAAGTTTTTGTATTTCTGCGGTTTTGTGTTTATGTGTGCGGTTTTTATGTTGGGGTGTGTTGTTTGTGTTCTGTGTGGGCTTATCTGATCTGCATAGCTACAATAAATCTGAATCAAGCATTTTTCCCATTGGTAATGTTTGTGGTCTCTTTAAAAAGTGTAACGAATTTATTATATTAATTAAGCTAAGTATTACTACTAGATGCTAGTAATTCTATGATGCTAGCTGATAGCATGTGTTCTGTGGTGTTAATGCTAAAGTCTATGTTTATCTAATTAAATAAAAAGGTAAACAAACGAGTCATTAACAGTTAGTCAGTCAGTCAGTCAGTTTGTTAGTCATAGAGTGCTAATTACAAATAAATTAGGTAAATTAATTAATTAATTGAATGATTCGATTTGATTCATTGAATGAGTTAGAAACATGCTTTTTTGGGACCATTTTGAACTTCATAAGTTGTTTTTTTTTTTGTAGCAGGCTATCGAGTGAATTTCCAAAAACAATTTAAAAATGATAATCAAACGAATATTGTTGAAAAATGTGGTGAGCTATCAGGGGTGGATCCAGCCTTTGTGTCAGGGGGGGGTCGCGTAGGTACTTATATCCAGCCCCGGATCAAAAATTTTAAAAGGAGGGTGCAGAGTCGCCCTCTTGGAATAAAACTTTCAACAAATAAAATTCTAGGATTTTCATCATTTTTGGTTAAAACATGAATTTAAGTGAATTTAAGAGCTATTGATTTTCTCTTTGTAGAATATTAATGTAACGGAATAGTTAGTTACAAAATCTAAACACAAAAAAAAACAATATATACAGGCGCGAATTTTTTCTCAGTTTCGGCTGTCTCTATTAACTACAGAATAGCTGTTTACAACATACGTACAGCATGCAGAAGAAAGAAGGCCCGAAAAAAAAGCGCGAGCGAAGCGAGCGCGAAATTTTTTTTACTGTTCACGATCAAACTGATTAGCTATTCACAAAATTATAGATATTAAGTGTAGGTACGTATTTATTTGAGCGCAACCTGTTCTTGCAGTGCCTAGAGCGGCTAATAGTAGATGCTTTAGCGTAAATAACTAAATATTCATTCAAGTTATTAGCAGTCCTACACCTAGATGGCAATGAAACAGAGGTATAGCGCGAGCGTAGCGAGCTCGGAATTTTTTGGTAACATAACATAACATCACGCCTGTATTTCCGAAGAGGTAGGCAGGGTACACCCACATTTCGCCAGTTAGGTATGTTATAAGTCCCATGTAATAGGGGGCAAGGCTATTGCCATTAACCGGGCACAAATCCAAATCAATCCCATCCAATTTTTTGGTATTTTTTTGCAAACCCAGTTTATATTTACTTTCTTAAGTTTTCAGAGCTTTTTTGGTTGAAATTTTGTTTTTCCATTCAGATTTTCAAAAAACTAATTACCACTTATCAATTAATATCGATGTTTTAAGGATCTTGAATTATTTTTACTTGGGTGTGGTTTTATAAGGCTAACTGGCTGACATGGTAGAAAAGTATTTATTTCTGTTGCTGATGGTGAGCTAAGTATTCAATCGACAGTGACGCGACAGCATCCAGCACAGAGAAAATAATCACTACGTTACCAGGGAGATTGGAGAAGAATATCGCAGCGCGGGCGGTGCGCCAAAATTAAACATTAAATCACGCGAATATTATTCACATTGAACAAACGGGTTCGGATACCAGTTCAATTTAGTAATTTATGTTTATATCTTGTAACAACATACATACATTCATTCATTTAGTAAATTATGTACCTACCTAAACAGGAAAAAATCTGTGGTTAACCTAGGCCCAGGGGGGGGGTCATAACCCCCATGACCCCCCCCCCCTGGATCCGCCCTTGTGTGCTATCAAGTTGAAATCTTCAAATTACGGATGAATGTAGGTATTATTACCTAATTCTAGTGAGTGATTGTGTGATAATTTTACCGAAATTGGGTTTATTTACCTTTTTCATTTAATTGGATTGACACAATTCAATTCAATTCAATATATTTATTTGCTACAATATGGTACATAAATAGGTGTTACAAAATGTTCGTGTTCTAACATATCCTGTCACGTACACTTTACGTACGTACGTAGTCTTTAGTTAGTAATAGGTAAGTACTACATGTTATTGAAATAACTGAAAACTTCCGAAGGGGTCGTTGTACTCATCAGTATAACCTATTACTATGGGACCAACACTGAAATGCGAAGTCGGCTATTTCCTACATTTTGTGCTCACATAAAACGACAAAATGTATAGAACAGCTGTTTTTTATTTTATTTCAATTTTGGTCCCATAGTAAAAGTTGTTCATACTGATGAGTACAAAGACCCCTTAAGAGGTTTTCAGTTATTTCAATAACACATTGTAGGTACCTACAACGCAACGTGTACAGGATTGGATATTTTCTTTGATTTGCCAACTAACATTTCTTTGCAGGATTTGTTCCTTATCAGCAACCTTATCAATTGATGCAATAATATCGTGTATTTTTTTATTTATTTTTTCAAAAAATATTAGTTTCGATTCGTTGGCTGGCCAAACCAGCTGTTTTCAAAAATCTATAAATGCAGTTTTGTATTTTTTTTATCGACCTTTTCTCTGTACCTAATAGTTTGGGAAATGGCCCTCCAGCACTATTTTCAAAACTCACCCCGTACCTAATACCTACCTAATTACTAGATATCTAGAATATAAATATTTTATGACCTAAGTTGGAATGCCCAAGCTTGCTACTTATTATGCACAAGTTGTAAAAGTTAATCTACAGGAACGGTTAACTACGGCATGAATAGTAAAAAATACAATGTTTGTACCTAATAGTAGGCGAACAAATCTTAGAATAATTATATTAAAGAAACACAGTAGGTAGTACTTGGCCTTCTTGGCCCAACGGCAACGAGAATACAGCCCAATAGACGGCTAATGTTGAATGTAATGCGTACAATAAAGTCTGCCACTAGCTGAGGCGGGGTACTGCAATCCGATTGGCCATACCAAGGCGGCTATTGGCTAATCACTAACGCGGCAGTTTTGACGGCTCATGTAAGTGGTCGAAACTGATTTGAAGATTTCAAGTGGCGAATAGTGGCGACCTACATTTGTGAAATTTCATAGATGTGTTGCAGATATCGGTTGCCTGTTATGAGGCGTCTATGCACTGTATGGTCATTGCCCAAAGGTTAGAGCATCAGTCAGGCGATCAAGTGGTTTTGAGTTCTAATCTAACCCAATCCGTTGCAGTAATGTATTTTTGAATAAATCTGGTGTAATGTAGAAAACATTCAATACAATTCAATCGTTTATTGCGAATATAGAACAAACAAAAAAACATTAAAACATTGGTTCCGATTATCTTGCACATCTCAGAGCAACAGTTGTACATACCACTGAGGTAATATGCTACGAACTAGAGTAGACTTTACGAACAAAATATATCGCGCAACTTGCTGGCCGCGGAGCACGCGCGCTGCGTGTGGGGGCTAAGTGAGTGAGAGTGTGAGCTCTAAAACGTGCTACAAACATTCGATTCGAGGTGTCTTCTCTAGTACGTAGTACATATTACCTCAGTGTGTACATACACGGCATACACCGCACTAAACTAATTTTTACACTGTATCTCTTCATCACCAATATTATTGAAAAAGGACAGAAAATATTTGGAAACTGTCAAATTAGTTCCGATTATCTTGTATTTACATACTCCCCACTAAACTAATTTTAATCTAACTAGGTATATCTCTTTAACAAATAACATTAAAAAAGAGTCGGACTTACGCAGTAAGGGTTCCGTACCACCCATCGACCTGGTACCCCATAGAAACAGATTTAATTTACGAGAGTTCATCAAAAGACATCAACGCATCGTGAGCTAAATGTGAATTTTTGCATCTCTTTCTTTACCACCACATATGTCTATGTTTACCCTAATTTTATTATTTGTTGCTAAACTACATACATAGTATGCCCACACCTTTTAAGAAATAGGTAACCAATGCAAATGAAAACAAGGAAAAAGAAAATATCATACACTTACATATTCACACGTTTTGCTATCATAAACATTAACTTCTCAAAAATGTTATGCCTAACAAAGTTCATTATTAAGAGTGATGATTCACTGTTTTAGCTCTAAATGTTATTGATTCGTTTACGACACAGTTCGCTCGTAATAATCAATAATAGGTAAGTATTTGTATAAAATTATAATATAAACAACTCTTAGAGCATCTACACATCTTTATGAAACAACTGAACTAGAATGAACCCAATAATAATTAGTTACTACGGCGATTATACTTTACTATACAGGATGTCAGGGAAACGCTTCCGAAAACGAAGATAGGTGATAGTGCTGGTGATTACTGATACGAAACCACGAAAAAAAATGCGATTCTTTTTTTAGATTGTTTCATATTTTTTTGCATTTTTCATTATTTATGAGTTTTATTTAACTGTCCAAAGCTGGTTATGTATGAAAAATGCAAAAAAATATATATGAAAAAATCTAAAAAAAGAATCGCATTTTTTTTCGTGGTTTCGTATCAGTAATCACCAGCACCTATCTTCGTTTTCGGAAGCGTTCCCCTTACACCCAGTATACTATATCATAATCAAAGAGATTAACATCGCGTTGCGCTCGCGTAATAAATTCTGTATCGCATCTGTATAGTATCCTAGGAGTACTATTAGATATTCTGTGTCCTAGGTATAATGACTGCCTCATTGGTCTAGTAGTCGCAAGCACGACTGCTAAGCGCGGGGTCTTGAGTTCAATTCCCGGGTCGGGCAGTGTTATTGGGTTTTTTCATTAGAAATTCTCAGTAGCTGCCTGGAGTCTGAATTTGTGACCGGTTAGTGGCAATAGGCTCGCCCTTTATTACATGGGACTTATAACTAGAGAAATGTGGGTGTACTATATAATACACCTCTGCCTGCCCTTCGGAGAAATACAGGCGTGATATTATGTGTATGTATGTACGTAGGTATAATAAAATTATTGGTTATATTCTGATTCTAACTATCAATGGGTACAAGGAACAGTCTGCACTCTGTTTTTTCTCATTTGTCTTATTTAGTAAACAATCTTGGCATGTGTTTTTAATGCAATTCGTCATTAATTATGATTAAAAGACATTATGTCAACTATTTTACACACTCAATAACATTTTTTTATCTTAGTACATGTGCAGAACTCAGAACTAGTAATTATATTTTATCAGTAGGTACTCTGTAGTGACATGCCAGGATTGTTTACTAAATAAGACAAGTGGGAAAAAACAGACTTTACTTGCTTAGGATGTTCTTTCAGTTGCGATTTATACATTTACACATTTTCGTTACCTAGTGAAATTGGCCCCCTGAATTCGTAAGTAGGTACCTACTGAAGTTAGAACAAGACACTGTTGTCATACTTTCCAGCTTTCTGACTGCCTGTGACAGCAGATCGATCAGCGTAATAGCCATTCAGACTTTAGCCTTTAAACAAGGAGGTGATCATATTATAAATTGGAAAGTTGTTTCAGGTAAATAAGTGTAGGTGTTAACATAAATAAGATCTAGTTCAAAGGTACATAATTGAAAGGCCAAGGCCAGAAACCATATGATTATATTCAGTATTATCTTTCGAGGCATTTTTATGATTAACAATATTATTGTTGTTTACAATCAATAAGTATTGTACACATTTGATTGTTATATCAGCTCCGAAATGTCAATTAGACTGATAAGATTTTTGTGGTCATTCAGTGCACAACACATTCTTGTCATAACATCAACTTATTACTACAGCATAATACCATAGTCTAAGGAACTCTAGCTCTGCTCTTTCCTACAGTATAACATTCACTCGTATCATGAGGAAATTCCTCTCTCTGAGGCCTTGACCACCGGTAGCATGGACCGTTTCCTTTCATTTCGTCAGATATTAATCGAGCTCAATTAGGAAAATACGGGTCTATAAATTATTTCCTTTTGAAGAAGATTGTGAATTAAATAATTCTAGGACATATAATAGATTGTGTCCATGTGATAGATTGTGTGTGTGTATGGGTTACGAAATAAATAGGCTATATTGCTACACAGACTAAATAGTAAATTGATTTAGATTGTTATGCGCCAACGCCAACGCTTTACTTATTTGTCTAAAACCGAATGGAGTTGGTAGATATTGCAAGTGACAAACAAACATAGACAACTAGCCTATGACCGCGGCTTTGCCCGCGTATAATTCGGTTTATGTTTATCGCAGAAAAACGGTATCGCACATCCCTCGGGGACTGTTTACCCGGGTTATGGTCTATCCGTGTGCTAAAATTCATCCAAATCCGTTCGGCCGTTTCGGCGTGATTAATGGACAGACGAATAAACAAACAAACACTCATACTTTCGCATTTATAATATTGGTCTTTTTCCAGCTTTTAGTTATGTTCAGAAACCTACATTTACACTAACATAACAATAGAATATCTAGTTCTACACTACTATCGTTAAAATGTTTATGATGTTATTTTTGCTAACTCATGATAATCCCATTTTGCTTTATCGTCGAATACAATAAAACATTTTATAACTAAAACAATGAGAGCATTCTGATAATGGGTACCATTAGATATTACCATTCTATTAGTAAAACTTTTCACCACATAGCGGTATTGACACCAATGGGGGTCGTGATTGTTTTATTATGCCTCTAAATTCGCGGTCGCGTTGCACCCGCGAAGGCTTGCACAATGACGAATGTTTTTTTTTTGGTGGCGGAGAATCCCATTATGGGACTCCATCTGCCGAAATATTTTTATTGTAGGTACTGCAGAGCAATTTATACCGTTTTCGCGGGTTCGTGGCAGCAAATATGGAGGGGGCATTGGGAAATGGACTACATCGCGTAGCAAACCATAAACAAATCAGCTCCACTCATCATAGACCTCGAATGGCCGCTATCATAGAACCAGTCCAGGCCAGGGATATTGCCATGGTTGATAGACACATCGTAGCATGTCATTATGAGGAGATAAACCAAAGGATGCTGCAGACTATCTCCATGGTAAAAGCCCTCAATCTGACACGGGAAACGAAACGGGTTTTGCCAGGAACCACTCTACTTGCGTGAGATAACCATATTAAAAACGTTATTATTTGTTATACTTAGTTACTTATACCTACTTAATAAAATATTTGGTGAATTTTAATGTAGCCCCACTTACAGCAAAATATAGAGTGAGAAGTTGCGAACGCAATAATTATGTAGAAACAGTTTATTTATTTAAAAGTTCATACCTACAACTGAATTATTTCAACACCTAATTAACCAGGCTTTCAGTCAAAATATTTAACATAACTACTTATACATATAATTTTCGTGTCATTCCGTGTCCGGCTCAAAGGCTTACAAAAAGTAATAATTACAATGATACAGGGGGTTGCTTTCACCGCAAATATTTCTGTCACTTTCGAGAATGCACGAAGGCACGGAGCTATATTTCAAAGTAATTACAATATTTCTTTTGAAGTAGAGCGATTGCGTCAAACATTATTCATTCACAGAGTTCTTTCTCTCTTGTGGCTAGGAAAATGGGGCAATGAATAGGTACATTGAGTTCATTACGCAAATACGAGGAAAAAACATAACCCTATAGGTCTACTCGCGTTTTACGAACGACAAACGATGTACGAACTTTCGTTCCGACTGATACTTACATAATAAAGATAGGCACATAAAAAAGGCACAATTAAGATAGACTACGGTTGATAGTCGTATACAATTTACCGAAGATGAGAAAAACAAACGTCAAAACACGATCATCGCATGCGATAGGGGAACGATGGTTGACCGGAGTAGCAAATTGTGCGATGAATCGTACGATTTATCGAATATCGTCGAACGGGAGTAGACCCCCTGCATTTGATGTCGCGCAAGTATAGATAAAATAAAGAGGACCGAGCGTTGTGGCGCAACTTGGGAGAGGCTATGTCCAGCTGTGGACTGCGATAGGCTGAGTTGATGATAGATAAAATAAAAGACAACATTATGTATTCTTCTCTCTGTAAAAAAATTGATACAGAATACAAATCTGGGATAACCTTACCTATTAGTTATTTGAAGCGTTTTCGCAATACACACCAACGCGCTGGGCTGAAATATACTGTGGAATAAACATATAGAATATATATGATTTTTCTGCAGTAAGATAGATTTTAGCTTTCATATAGGTAATTGTGCTTGTTGCAGCTTCGGGTTTCTACTACAGGCCTCTTTGTATTGCCTTTGAGAACCCCAAGTGCATTTTTAGGGTTTCGTACCCGAAGGGTGCCAAACGGGATCCTATTACTCTCGCTACGCTGTCCGTCCGTCCGTCCGTCCGTCCGTCTGTCTGTCACAGGGCTGTATCTTTTGAACGGTAATAGGTAACCGGTTGAAATTTTCTCAGAAATTGTGTTGCTATGAGGTGTATCACGACAAATACTAAAAACAAAAAAAAGTATAAAACCAAAGGGGGTCCCCATACAAGAAACCTCCAAAAACATGCATTTTTTCAACGTTTTTGTTCCTGCTCTATCTTCAAAACGGTAATATATACCAGCGTCAAACTTGATCAGATTATAGTGCATATTATGTAGTTTAGCAACTAATTTATGGTTAAAATAACTTACCTGTAAGTGAAGTTCAACCATAATTATACGAGATCTTACATCCGAGATATTTATTAACAAAGGTAGTCCATCCATGCATATCGCATCGGTTCATACAGTTTAAAGCTTGCTAAAACAAACAAAAATTAAATCAAAAGAATCGATGGCCTAATCGATTCCGTACATACATACACCCCTATTTCAACCGGTACAGCTCTAATAACGTCATTCAGTTTAGAGTCGTCTAATGTACATTCTGCAAAAAGAAATTGGGATGGCAGGGCGCGACCCTTGGCTGCGCTCTGTCTTGATGGGTGGGTGGGTGATAAATATCTCGGATGTAAGATCTCGTATAATTATGGTTGAACTTCACTTACAGGTAAGTTATTTTAACCATAAATTATACTTCTATCTTACATCCGAGATATTTATTAACAAAGGTAGATGTTTAGCGACTTTTGCGGAATGTAAGGTCAAGTTTACATCAAAATAATGGTTTTTCTTGTTAATTTATCAACAACAAAAAAACCTAACTTTTATAATATTCAAATACATTTAACACAGCCCCGGTGAAGGATATGTCTTCTTCGAGGTTGGCAAGAAGTTGATTATAAAACACAAAGAACTACCTGTCCACCAGCAATTTTCTTAATAAATCGAAAAAACAGGCCATTACTTTTGGCCGAGGATGAGAAGGCGTGACATGTGCCGTGTGCTGTGAACACATTCATGTCCACGCTGCGCCGCACCGCGCCGTTGTCCTTTAGCATCTGCTTAGTCCAGCGGCTCTGTAAATTTGCACTATAGACAGGCTTTTTATGATTAGGAAAATATTACCAGTGTTGAGTAAATGGTACCAAGCCGTTTTATCTCCGTAAAATACGGAGTTTTTGTGGTGCAAATGGCCTTGCGTTCTCGAACTGATGGAACAATCAGTTTTGGGTTGTGACAAGTAGGCGCTGAATCTTTAATAATATGTATTATGGATTTGAAATTGCAAGCAAGATAAGAATCTTGCGCAAATAGCATTCAAGTTAATAAAAAATGAGGTCTGCATTCGTTGTCCTGTTGACAGTTCAAAATTAGTTACTCACAGAAGGTATACAATGGCAAGCTATCATCGAAATAAATTTATAAAAAAGGAAATAAAATTAAAATATTTAAAAAATTAATTTGATCCAGTCACTGCAAGGCATCTTGGGAAACTAGGTTTCATTTTAATGCAATCATCTTCTGGATTTCAACTTGCAATACAATCATCATCATTGTCATTGTTACAGACGTTACAGTACATCTTTACCATTATTACCTAGTCCGCAAATAAGTAGATTAGAAATTAATATACGGGGGTAACCCATATAACTTACTGTACTGTACTTAATCATGTTGATTTTAAAAATAAGTGTAAGGTAAGTACTAAATTAGTTTTGTGTTGTTCATTAAGCATAAAGTATAAAGTAAATAAAGTATTTATTTATTTATATAATATGGTAGTTCATATATTTGAGATGAAGTCGCTGTGTATGTGCATTTATGAAAATAAATTTATTTTATTTCAATAATGACATTATAAAATTTTATTGATAAAATACACACAAGTGTTTTGTTGAAAAACATCATATTGCTTTAGGGTATTTTTAGAAAAGGCGTTAAACATTATGTTTATCGTATCTTTCGGAATATCCATTCCTTTCAAGCTAGATAAAGATTTGAAAAGGAGATTTATCTGAATCCACCATTGTCAAATAACCAAGTCTGTTTTTGGCCGGTATGGTACAACAAAAAATTTGACATAAATATAACTAACCTAATGTTGGTATTTTAAAACGAGAGCAATTAGGGAAAGACATAAAATAAATGATATCACATGAATAGTAAAAGCGACAATGTCATGTGCGTTTCAATCTCTTTTCCAAAAGAAATATAATATAGGCTACATTTCTCATTAATCAGAGACTCAATCAATCTAAGTTTAGTTCTCTAATTTTATTCAGTGCCTCCTGGAAATGCCCACATTGAAGTCCCATTAAGTGTGTCCCACTGATGTGTCTAGAGGACTGGGCGACGTCAGGATTGACATGTGATTTAATGAAGAAGAATAAAAAGATATACCGCTGCTCACCCCACTGCCATATTTGTCTAAACATTTGAGATGGGGATATTATATTCCCATTCTCTATTAATGTATGAGATGGCAGTTTTGCTGTGGATTCTAAGCAGCATGTCTACGTTTCTGCAAAATTCTAAGAATGTGGTTAGTAGTTTTAAGTAAGTTATGTGAAGTTCCCTCTCTTTGATCAGTGGCCTCTAGGAGTCACTTCATCGTCACAATATTTCATATTAGAAAATTAAAATCATTTTCATTAATTTTATTCCTAACTTTGTAGCTAATATAAGTTTATGATGAAAGTAACTTCAGCTAAATTAATTTTTAGGGACATCTCAATCATATGTATTTACCATTATGTTATGGCAAAGCTAAGCACTTTCTCATTCAAGTACCTACATTATGTGTAGGTATATCCATCTCACTACCATAAGAGCTATGATAAATATCACCCATAAGTAACAGCAGGGCATGTAGCAATAGGTTAATGTAACTAACAATAAAACTTGAAAATTATTGTTAATTCCCTACTTATAAATTTGCAAAAAAAAAAAATATATTTTTTCAAAAGGTTATACTACAATAATTATAAACACATAAATTTGTGTTCAGTAGAAGGCCAAGGTTCCATTTAACTTAATATTATATCTTTTGTTATTAATAAAATAAACCCCTGGTTTTCTATAAAAAGTTTTAGTTTTCTCATATAATATACTCATATGCATATATTATACTAGTATGGCAATAGGCTCGCCCCCTATTACATGGGACTATAACATAACTAGCGAAATGTGGGTGTACTATACACCTCGGCCTACCCCTTCGGGGAAATACAGGCGTGATGTTATGTTATATAGTATGCTACCACTATATTCCCCTTGTTTCAGAGGTATAAAACTAGACGTTTTTAGTTTAATAGGAACAAATAATAATATGAAGCAGAACCAAGGAAATAAATATTGAGGTAGGTTCCTAAGAGGTTAAATTAAACCAAAACATTGATCAAATCTTAATATAAAAACTTTTGTAAAAGCTATGTGTAGTGAAGTAAAACCCGAGAAGTTTTCAGATGTTAACTTTGCATAAATATCATCTATTTTAAAATGATGGGTGTTTACCTACATATTCATACAGCATTATGGGTGTATCTATTTACAAGTATGAAACATGTCATTTGTAAATTTAGTAGGTGTTATAAGATTGCCCGTTGTACATAATATATCTTTTCTGTATGTATGAAACTCATAGTTAATTTATGGGTTAAAATACAGAACAAACAACTAACTAGGTTCATTATTATATTTTAGACATCACATCTGAATATAGTAATTCTGCAATGTTATTATTCATTTCTACTTTTGAAAATGGAAAGCTAATATTTTAGCAGTGTTTTTTGCAATATGATGAAGAAATGGGCTTTGTATCCTTTACATAAGGCAAGAAAACAGGGTCACCTGTTTTAAGCACCCAATAAATTAGGTATGCAAAAGGTAAATTGTATGCATTCAGCATGTGGTACCTCTATTAGTGCCTCTGGTAGCTGTTGTGGGTATGCAGCACGACTGTCACTCGGTTGCAGTTGCATGCCTGTTTTATGTTGATCTTCTTCATCCCAGCTGCTAGTTGCACATTGTAGTAGTGGCAGGCTGCTGACATCATTTTGTGTTCTGCTGATTAGAAGGAAACCACTTGTTTCCCAATAAGGAATTCTTCTTGGAGTTTTATTAATGTGTTTTCACCAGTATAAAAGAAAATTTCTTTCAATTCTTTAAATAGTATTATACGATTTGTTATCCAACAAAAGTACTACAGTTTCTCTTCATTGTTTCTTCCTGGTAATAATCCGGTAAGAATTTAACTTATAAGAAACCAATTAAGTATGTTAAGTGTAGTTTTATTATTGCTTTGGTTTATTGTCATTAGTTTGTAGCCTCCTCACGTTAAATTATATATTTTAATATTCTATAATTTCAACATATTATAAATTTACTTATTTACAAACTATATACAACATTTTATTATTAATATCTATTTACAACTATTAAAACACACACAAAACAATGACAACTTAAATTATCCATTAGTATATTGTTTACATTCACAAGTTGTGCATTGGAAACGAGCTAGCCGCCCCGCGCCGGCGAACCCGTTACGATCACGCGGCAGGCGCGTGCGCATACACGTGCCGCCTCCGCGCCGCCACTCATGAGCCACCAGTCGGCCCACTACCATCGTACGCGAAGCCCGTGTCGCCTGCTACCGCGCGCATACCGTTATTTCGTGTCGCTAATATTTACCGTTCTATGTTTTGCGTTAATCTTTACTCTGTCGCTAATATCTTCCATTCTACTCCTTCAATCTCTATAGCTTTTGACTTTGTGTTGTGCTGTGTGACTGTCTATTCAGTGTTTGTAACTGTGACGTTAGTTATTATATACTGTGCTATATACTCGGCCTTTATTTATTTCACCGAGTGACCTACACGCTTACACCACACAAACACAATAACTTTCCACTATATCTGCTGGATGCTATAACTGGTGACCCCGACAAGGAACACAAATAACAATGAGTGACAGTGATTCCGCGCATACCGCATCGGAGCGGCCAAAGTCCAAGTCCAACGTGACCCAGAGAGCGCCTCGAACAAAGCGCGTTTCCATTGACTCGGCACACGATATTTATCGGATGGCAATTAAGCTACCACCATTTTGGCCGGAGGAGCCAGAGATCTGGTTCGCTCAAATTGAGGCCCAATTCGCGAACGCAGGAGTGACGGATGACGTCACAAAATTTAATCACGTTATCGGACATCTTGACCCACAAGTTTCGAAAGAGGTCAAGGACGTGATTATGTTACCTCCAGCTAGCAACCGGTACGATAAACTGAAGTCGGAGTTGGTGAAGCGCCTCTCAGCCTCCCAAGAAAAGAAGGTGAAGCAACTCCTCATCCACGAGGAGCTGGGAGACCGGAAGCCGTCGCAGTTTCTTCGCCACCTTCAGGGATTAGCAGGACCTAGCATACCTGAAGAATTCTTGCGCACCATCTGGACCAGCCGACTTCCCACCAATATCCAACCGCTTCTTGCTTCGCAGCCGCATAGCACAATTGAGGCATTAGCTGAACTGGCAGATCGCGTTCAAGACATCGCCTCACCACCTAGTCAGGTGGCTTCGACCTCAGCCTCAGGATACAGCATCAGTGAGATGCAATCTGAAATTGCTGAGCTGAAGCGTGCCATGAGAGACCTGACCACGCAGCTGCAAGATAGCCGCTCAAGAGGCCGTTCGAATACCAGGGATCAGAGCCGCAATCCCCGCCATCGATCATCGTCCCGTTCGCACTCGAGCTACCGCAACTACCCGCTGTGCTGGTACCATTCTAAATTTGGTGCCAAAGCCAGCCGATGCGTGAAGCCTTGCGACTTCAAGGCGGAAAACTCAACGGGCAGTCATTAATGGCGACAGACGATTGCCCATCTTCAGTAGGTCGCCTCTTCGTTACCGACCGCAGCACGAATACCCAGTTCCTGGTGGATACTGGCAGTGACCTTTGTGTCTACCCTCGTTCTGCACTTCGGGAGCGTCGAGCAAAAACAGACTTCCAGCTTAGCGCAGCCAATGGAACTATTATCGACACATTCGGCTTTATTGAGCTTAGCTTAAATTTAGGCTTAAGGCGTAAATTTGCATGGCGATTCATTGTGGCGAATGTTACAAAACCTATAATAGGCGTTGATTTTCTTTGTTTTTATAATTTAGTTGTAGATTGCCGCAATCAACGCCTAATAGATAATACCACAACTTTGTCATCCAGTGCTTCTCTAGCTAAAGCTGATATTTTTTCTGTAAAAGTTTTGACAGGCGACACGCGTTTTCATGATGTTTTGGGTAAGTATCCGGAAATCACACGCCCTTCAGGCACGCCGATCATTCCAAAACACAACACAGTACACCACATTAGGACTACACCAGGACCTCCTATCTCATGTACCCCCCGTAGACTGGCACCTGACAAACTCAAGATCGCTAAACAGGAATTTGAGCTCATGCTCAGCAATGGCACAGCGCGTCCTTCTGACAGCCCCTGGGCTTCAGCCTTACATCTTGCACCTAAGAAGGATAACGGCTGGCGCCCTTGCGGTGATTATCGCATGCTTAATGCACGGACTATCCCAGACCGTTATCCTATTAGGCATATTCAAGATTTCGCCCACTCTATTGCTGGTTGTACTATTTTCTCGACTATTGATTTGGTGAAGGCTTACAACCAGATACCGGTAAATGAGGCTGATATACAGAAGACCGCTATCACGACACCCTTTGGATTATATGAATTCCCTTTTATGACTTTCGGTTTGAGAAACGCAGGCCAAACATTCCAGAGGTTCGTTGACGAGATGACGAGAGGTCTCGAATTTTGTTATCCCTATTTGGATGACTATTTGGTATTCTCCAAGGACGAGGACGAGCACGAAGCCCATCTTCATCAACTCTTCACACGTATGAAGGAATATGGCGTACTCGTCAACACCTCTAAATGTGTTTTCGGAGCAAGTGAGGTAACATTCTTAGGTTACCAAATCTCCGCATCCGGCACCAAACCTCTGGAAACTAAGGTCCAGGCCATAAATGACTTCCCTGTCCCTAAGACAGTCAAGCAACTTAGGCGTTTTCTAGGGATGCTTAACTTTTATAGGCGGTTTCTACCTCATTCTGCCTCAATTCAAGCCCCTTTAAACGCATTGTTGACTGGCAGTGTTAAAGCATCTCACCCTGTTGACATATCAGGTGATGCACTGCTAGCTTTTAACAAATGCAAGGAGAGTCTCGCTAATGCTACACTACTTGCCCACCCAGATTGTCAGGTCGAACTCGCTCTGGTAACAGACGCGTCTGATTTGGCAATGGGTGCAGTTTTGCAGCAATTCAAAGACGAGGTTTGGCAGCCCTTAGCATTCTTCTCGCGGAAGTTGAGCCCCTCTCAACAAAAGTATTCACCCTACGACCGCGAGCTCTTAGCCATATACGAAAGCATTAAATACTTTCGTCATATGCTAGAGGCAAGACATTTCGTCGTGTTTACTGACCATAAGCCGCTCAGTTTTGCTTTCAGCGAAAGGAAAGCTAACTGTTCGCCTCGGCAGTACCGTCACCTCGACTATATCTCGCAGTTCACGACCGACATTAGACACATTTCAGGAAAGGACAATGTTGTCGCTGACCCACTGTCACGTGTCGAGGAACTGCAGATACCAATCGACTTAGACGTGCTGGCATCATCTCAAGCGTCTGATCGAGAGTTGGCTCAACTTCTGGAAGGAGAATCTTCACTCCGCCTAGAAAAGTTAAGGATCCCAAACTCTCAAACCGAGCTTTATTGTGACGTCAGCACCACCTCACCTAGGCCCTTTATTACTAAGCCTTTGAGGAAACAACTCTTTGACAGTCTTCACAGTCTCAGCCACCCAGGCGCCAGCGCTTCCGCTAAACTGGTTGCAGAGCGATTTGTTTGGCCTGGTGTGCGCAAAGACTGTCGAGAGTGGTCTCAAAAATGTTTGGCATGTCAACGCGCCAAGGTCCATCGTCACGTGTCTGCTCCATTGGGCACGTTCGATCTACCTCGCGCTCGATTTGCCTTCATTCACGTGGACATTATTGGCCCTCTTCCTATTTCTCAGGGCTACCGCTACTGTCTAACTGCTGTGGATCGTTTCACACGCTGGCCAGAGGTCACACCAATGGTGGATATGACTGCTGAAACAGTTGGGAAGGCATTAATATCGTGGATATCCAGATTTGGATGTCCAACTGATATTGTCACCGATCGCGGTCGACAGTTTGAATCTACACTTTTCCAATATCTTGGAAAAATGATTGGATTCAAACATCGCAGAACAACCGCGTATCACCCAGCTTGTAATGGGCTAGTGGAACGATTCCACAGACAGTTAAAAGCGGCCATAATGTGCCACGCAGATTGCAATTGGGTGGACACATTGCCTTTGGTGCTATTGGGCATTAGAAGCTCATTTAAAGATGACCTTCAAGCTTCTTCTGCCGAGTTGGTTTATGGTGAGCCGTTACGTTTACCTGGAGAATTTTTCCAGACAACGGCTTCCCACTCCACCGACATATCGGACTTCACCACTCGGTTGCGCCAATTTGCATCAAAGCTACAACCTTCACCCGCTGCACGTCACAATAAAGACAAAGTTTTCATATACAAAGACTTAACTACGTCTAGTCATGTATTTTTAAGGGACGATGCATTGCGTGCATCCTTGCAGCCTCCTTACTCCGGTCCCTATGAAGTGCTAGAACGTAGTGATAAAACATTCAAAATTTTAGTTAAGGGTAAAAGCGTCACAGTATCTATAGACCGCCTCAAACCGGCCTATACACTGGTAGACCCATCTCCTAACCCTATCCCCACTCCTACTCCCTCATTTAACCCCACTCCTTGTCCCTTACCTGATCCTGTTCCTATCGGGCAGAATGCCCCAGCTCAGGATGTTGTCAAAAGGACGCGTTCAGGCCGCATAGTTCACTTTCCTGATTACTATCGCCCGTAGTGACGGTCTCTGGAGGGGAGTGATGTAGCCTCCTCACGTTAAATTATATATTTTAATATTCTATAATTTCAACATATTATAAATTTACTTATTTACAAACTATATACAACATTTTATTATTAATATCTATTTACAACTATTAAAACACACACAAAACAATGACAACTTAAATTATCCATTAGTATATTGTTTACATTCACAAGTTGTGCATTGGAAACGAGCTAGCCGCCCCGCGCCGGCGAACCCGTTACGATCACGCGGCAGGCGCGTGCGCATACACGTGCCGCCTCCGCGCCGCCACTCATGAGCCACCAGTCGGCCCACTACCATCGTACGCGAAGCCCGTGTCGCCTGCTACCGCGCGCATACCGTTATTTCGTGTCGCTAATATTTACCGTTCTATGTTTTGCGTTAATCTTTACTCTGTCGCTAATATCTTCCATTCTACTCCTTCAATCTCTATAGCTTTTGACTTTGTGTTGTGCTGTGTGACTGTCTATTCAGTGTTTGTAACTGTGACGTTAGTTATTATATACTGTGCTATATACTCGGCCTTTATTTATTTCACCGAGTGACCTACACGCTTACACCACACAAACACAATAACTTTCCACTATATCTGCTGGATGCTATAAGTTTATTAGTATGACAGATCCATCTATCTCAAAATCTTCTTGAATCCATTTTAAGGACCCATTACACTGGATTGAAGCCACCTCCGGGATCTGTTATGGTTTTTATACTAATAACAAAAATGTATTACCAATATTTCTCCTATGAGGGCCTCCTTCTTTCCTCAACCCCTCCAACAGGATTCAACCCCAACGTTCAGACGTCTCATCAGGTAATTTATCCTCCAAGTTCAATTTTCTTGGCCTTGCCAAGTACATAATACTATTTGGGTACCATTGTAGGCGGAAAGATTTTGATTAGATCTGATGGTATTTTACCCGTGATGGAGATGGCTTCCTTCAACATAACATCTTCATGATTATGTAGGTATGTTTCCCAATTTGGTGGTAGTTGGAGACAAACATGCCGAGGACGTTCTAATGGAACAAGCCCACTCTGGGTCAGAGTGTCACCTTAGCTCTGCTCTGCATGTAAATATTTATTACTTTCAGGATAGCATCACGTACCATCACGTTAAGAAAGCACAATTAATTTGTTCCGGGATAATATCACGTATTACCACTTTAGGGAACAAAAGACATTTACCATCAGGATAACATCTCGTGTTACCACGTCAAGATGGTAGAAATTCATGTATTTATCATGATTTTTCGGAAACTACACTTTCACTTTCACAAAATGGTGGAATGTAAAATTCGTCTTCACGATTATCTACGAAGTATACAACGAACTTTCTTATGTATTTCTTTAAGAATATGTGTTGTAAATTACATTAAATTCATAACTTCAATGAAATACATGAAAAAAAACCTAAAATAAAAAATATTCGTGTGACCGACGCAACACACAAAAAATGAATGACGTTATTAGAGCTGTACCGGTTGAAATAGGGGTGTATGTATGTACGGAATCGAGTAGGCCATCGATTCTTTTGATTTAATTTTTGTTTGTTTTAGCAAGCTTTAAACTGTGTGAACCGATGCGATATGCATGGATGGACTACCTTTGTTAATAAATATCTCGGATGTAAGATAGAAGTATAATACTAAAAATAAGGCAAACATAGACATGAAAAAAATCATATTTCGCGCACTGTGCGTCGATGTCTTTTGATAAACTGCGCGAGTCCGACTCGCACTTGGCCGGTTTTTTATTTTTATTAAAACTGCAACACCACTCAGCAAAATTTATAACAGCAACATACTTTATAAGTAACTTAGGTACACTTTGAATAACACAGAATCCATAGCAAATTAGCAACTACCTATGTAAAGACAAAAAACCTAAAGAGCTCTGCAAATAGTCATCATGTTTCGCAAAAGAAAAACCTGAAAAAATTTGCTGCTGCTTTCAAGTCAATCTTGAAAGAAAGAAAGAAATAAATATAAAATATTTATTTGCTTCAAAAGTGACGCCCACAATTACCAAAAAATTCAGGAACACAACAAATACAGGTACAGAACCAAGAAGTGTGGTAAGATATGCGTCACATCCGCGCAAAACGGCCACCGCTCAGCATATTGCTGTGCCTCATGCACGGAGCAAAGACACAGCACTGGTTTTCAGCGACAGCCGGCGTCGACACAATAACGTAGATAAGTGAGGAGTGATGCTGGTAAAAAACGATAAAAAATAAATAAGTAAAGATAAATACAATACGAGATGAAATGTGTAATATTTAATAAATACGCAAGATTGGAAATTCCATAGACCATACCACAAAACTACACAACATGACGTTAACGTTTTTCTTTAAAATACTATATTTTCTTTCACTATACTATATTTTTCATATCTTGTCCTGAAACACTGTATTTTACCGAAAATCAGTTGGCAACCCTACGCAATACCTACGTTTTGTTTATCAATTTTCCCCTATTAGCCGTCATCTCATCATTTACTGCCGTTTCATCTACATTATACTACTTCCTATCCATGAAAATTCGTAGTCATCACTCTTTTAGTTACCTACCTTATTCTTAGTATAACCACACAGATAATATAATAGTATACTAGTAGTCATCATCATCATCATCATTTCAGCCGAAAGACGTCCACTGCTGGACATAGGCCTCCCCCAAGCATCGCCACAACGACCGGTCCTGCGCCTTCCGCAACCAGCGGATTCCCGCGACCTTCACCAGGTCGTCGGTCCACCTTGTACTATACTAGTAGTATAACACCATAAACACATACCTACCCAAAGTGACCCAAAGTTATTTATACAAGACAATAAAATTGTCCGACTTGCATGAATACTTAAGTACCTTAAGAAACTAGGTTTATTATAGCATTTGCTGTCACAAAAAATGTTGCTTAAAATGGCAGTGGCAGTGCCAAGAAAGACTTAGCAGGAAACTGGCTTCGTAATAGTATCAAAGCTCCCTCATGAAACAGACCATTAAGTCCACTGAGCAATAAAATTGAATAAGTCAAGTTCCCCTCCGCATGAGTCAAATCAATTTATCTCAATAATCTCTGTGGTGAAAGATATCAGTGCTAGTAAAATGCGATAAAAATAAGATGGGCTTGATCTAGACTGTCAGTTTGATTATCGTCTCCACACCAATGATATTTAAAAGTACAGATATGATATTTGCACTCGCAATCTGAAGACTCGAATTATATTAATCCGCGTCAAGTAAGACGCCAAGCGTGACCGGTGACAAAAAAAAAATGCCGTCGTGTGTGTACTCTGTGTACAGAAAGTGTTCCAATTATGACGTGAAAGTAACTTGAAGTAACAAACTTACTTACTTTGTACTAGTTTGTGTATTGTGCTGCCGCTGAGTACGGCACATTTTTTTCGTTCGTTTTGTTAGGGTATGACATATCTATACTTTTAAATATTATATTATTGGTTTGATCTTTCTTTATTACTCCGCTGGCTCAGCAACCCAAAATGTGTCTTGACCTCCAAAACAAGAGACCACCACTTGACTCGATCTTTGGCAGTACCTCCGATCTCGCCAATCGGTAGCCCGAAAATCAGCTTCCAATGCGCAATTAATTGGAAGCTGATTTCTGGGGCGATCATCTCATAAAACAACTCAACAGTCGCCATTGCTACTTATCCTAGTTGCTACCTACATGCTAGTGCTACGTACAAAACTTTTGCAATGGCGAGTCGCACATTCGTCTTCACGCGTCATTTACGGTAAGGACGACATTCCCCTTTGACGATGACACAACAGCATAAAGATTAGGGTTGTCAAAATTATATTTTTATACGCCAAATAAAACAGCAGGATTTCATTTATTTTCGAGTTCTTTGGATAACAGTTAATTAATTTATTCGATGGGAATTGTGCGGTTGTTTTTGTTATAAAAAAAATGTATACAGCCATCTCGCTGCACTTTTTTACGGATATCAAGAGATTTAGGCGTAATTGAAAAATGTATTTTAACCTCGTAATGCCCAACCTAAATTTAGGTCGATATAAACGACGACCCGATGCACTAAAAAATAGGTGCAAGTAGTTGCGGCCCAGACTTCAATTTGTAATTTTTTTCCTAAATCGGCCCAACGACCTCGTTCCTCGAGAGATTTTGTGCTATGTTCTCATTGACTTGGTTCTCTCAGCCGTACTACTAGTGATTCATCTCCACTCCAAGACCACGTTATCCGATATGAAGGATCTAATAAAATAACTCTAGTCAGTCCACTACTTATGGTAAGTAACCCAATTCTAACAAATTAATATTTATAATATTATTCATCGTATTAGATAATAAAAATTAAAACCGTTCTAAGTTAAGTACCTTCTTTAAGTTAAGGGCTCAGATTAATAGTTAAGGGTTTTTATTTCAATAAATACCACTTCTTCTTCAAACAAAAACTAAGAGGAAAAAAAGGACAGAAAATCCCATGTAGGTAACTACATGCTTTGCATTGTAATATTCAATATAATAGAATTTCTTGCGTGGTCTGCAGTGTTTACATAATACATTATTAATAACCATAATAAAATAACAACTGAAAACGTATCAATATCAAGGTATAAAAAAATCATTATCATTCTTCATAATTACAAGCAATCAAAGCGCTACATTGGAAATTAAATACATATTAAAATATTATAAACTGCAATTACGCGAGGCAACCCTGACATAACTACTGAAAATGTCAAGTGTAGACGCCTACTTTCACACGAAAAATGACATTTAAATCTACCTACTTATATGCCACAAAATCTAATTGATACCTATAAAACCATAAGTAGGGCTGCCGCAAGACAATAATTTAAAATCAATTTTGTTACGAGAATAATGACTAATGAGGTTGTGTTACTATCGAGTATTGGGTAAAACCTACCAACTTCTTAGGAGAAGAAGCTTAATTATTATCTTAGCCAGGAAATATTTGAGCAATGTATTAGTATAGTATAATATGTACCTACTTATACACTTAATGCCAATACACATTATCGAAGTACTACACTCATGATCATCATCATCATCATTTCAGCCGAAAGACGTCCACTGCTGGACATTGGCCTCCCCCAAGTAGCTTGGGGGGATATGTCATAATCGCCACGCTTGGCAGGCGGGTTGGCGATCGCAGTTGGTTGGTTAAATACTCAGAGAACGCTGCTCCCCATCCTCTGGTGAATCCCTTAGTCGCCTTTTACGACACCCATGAGAAGATATAGGGTGGTGCAATTCTTTACGTCCGACACCACACAGAACACTAAACTACACTTACTACATTTTATTTCATTCTTTTTAGGGTTCCGTACCCAAAGGTTGCCAAACGGGACCCTATTACTCTCGCTACGCTGTCCGTCCGTCTCTCTGTCACAGAGCTGTATCTTTTGAACTAGGAATAGGTGGCCGGTTGAAATTTTCTCAGAATATGTGTTACTATGAGCCCTATTACGACAAATATAAAAAAAAAACCAAAGGGATACAAGAAACCCCGAAAAACATGATTTTTTTCAACGTTTTTGATCCTCCTCTATCTTCAAAACGGTAATACATACCAGGCTCAAACTTGGTTTGATTATAGTGAATACTATGTAGTGTAGCAATAAATAATTTAATTTGGATAAACATAGACTTATGTGGTGGTAACTGCGTAAGAAAGAGATGCAAAAAATCATATTTTGCTCACGGTGCGTTGATGTCTTTTGATGAACTCTCGTAAATTAAATCAGTTTTTATGGGGTATCAGGTCGATGGGTGGTACGGAACCCTTACTGCGTGAGTCCAACTCGCAGTTGGCCGGTTTTTAACCGACTTCAAAAAAAGGAGGAGGTTATATATTCGGCGAGATTTTTTTTTTTTTTTTTTTCTAGTTGATTAATAACTAGATTTTAAAATCCATACCTATCCGCTTATTATATTATCATCAAGAAATATAATAATATTTTTCATCATCATCATAATTTCAGCCGAAAGACGTCCACTGCTGGACATAAGCCTCCCGAAGCAGTTTGGGGGGATATACCATAATCGCCACGCCTGGCAGGCGGTTTGGCGATCGCAGTTGGTTGGTTGAATACTCAGAGAACGCTGCTGCCCATTCTCTGGTGAATCCCTTAGTCGCCTTTTACGACACCCATGCGAAGATGAACGGTGGTGCAATTCTTTACGTCCGGCACCACACGGATCTATAATATTTTTTATCTATTAATATTAATTATGTTCTACTCTATGAATCTTTAGTGAACTTAGAAGAGTTACATTAGAGGGAGTATCGTACCATCTCGTAGGGCCTACGAGGTGGTCTTACGACCTTGTTTTCTTTATTTACCTACGACGGTACTACGACGTAAGCAGTAATAACTTTAAAGATTTATCTACTGCAGATTATAACGAACAAAGAAACCAAGTTATGATAATATTATTATGATAGTTACATCAATTTAATCTGTTGAATTAACGCGCATTTAAATACCTGTGAGTGTCTATTTATACCTAATGTAGTTTAATAGATTACAAGTTTACCTAGGCCCGTATTACAGAAGGTTCCTCAAGTACAATCACCTGATCACTACTTAAGGATAGAATCGTCACTTGAGTATCGGTCTTATTCCAATACGGTAATTATAAACTTTAATTCAACATTTGACCTGAAATAGAATAAAAATGTCTACTAAACCGTAGTCTGGACCACACTAGAGTGATTACAGATCAAATCTCTGCTCAAATACCGAAACAGGTGACAGTATAAAATTAAGCTAAACTCAGCTGAACTGTGATCAATAAATCTCTGCTTGAGGAACGTTCTAAAATCAAAGCTCAACTCAAACAATGATCAACGCTTGAGGATCGTTCTGTAATACGGGCCTTAGAGTCTAGACATCTAGACAATATATACCTACTATGTACATAGCTGTAACGATAAGCGTGACAAAATGCAGCAGACTTATGATTGTTCCGCGGTCTGAGTCTGTCGATTGAAGTCATCGCTCGATTTGTGGAAACTAATGTCTGTATCGCTCACAATATTTCAATGCGCACTAATAAGAACTAACGTGACCATGGGGTGAACCCCAAAATCCGTTGCTCCGTACATTTATATTAGCATAACACGACTAAATGTAGGCAACAGCTGATATTTTTGTCGTGATTCCTGGATTGGTCCCATAGTAAAAGTTGTTTATGCTGATGAGTACAATGACCCCTTAAGAAGTTTCAGTTCTTTTAATAACAGGTTGTATAGAATAATGTACCTACATACTGTATAAAAAAACTTACGTCTTTACATTTGGGTGAAAATTCTACGCTCCCTACCGTACATTCTATGCTCAGTTCAGTCTACAACGTGTTATTGAAATAACTGAAAACCTCTTAAGGGGTCATTGTACTCATCAATATGAACAACTTTTACTATGGGACCAAACCTGAAATCGCGAAAACAAAATCAGCTGATCCTTACTCAATTTATGTGAACACAAATGTTAGGATCAGCTGATTTTTTTTCGCGATTTCAGCGTAGGTCGCATAGTAAAAGTTGTTCCTACTGATGAGAACAATGACCCCTTAAGAGGTTTTCAGTTATTTCAATAACACATTGTATAAGTAAGAATAAATTTACTTGCTACAATGAATGTGACAACGTGACAACATAAGTATTTACAACAAAAGCTAAAAAGGATAGTCAATGCTTTAATAAACATTGAACATGTCATGAAATGATTTAAATATATTTGACATAATAAAAGTAAAGGTCACATCCGGCTTACCATATTAGACCCTAAAAGAGAACAGTTGTCCTTATTAGTCAGTTTGACCCTGACGTGACCCTACACTCCTATGACCAATGGCCACTTGTGACCAATCCAATGTTACTGCAATTTATTATTAACATAAAATCAACATAAAATGTATTTACTGCTAGGCTGGTAGATATTCATGATATCACATTGCCTTTTTTTTTCTGCACTTTGCAGATAATCTACTTTTAACTGTCGGATGTCGTATCGGTATTATATTACTCATTAAATTAGTATATTCTCACATCTAGTCTTTTTTTTTCATGAAAAAATGGTTACATGTTTTAAATGTGGCACTGGATCCCACACTAGCATACCCTGTGTTGCAGGATCCAGTCTCTTTCGATACGTAAATGACGTTGTTTAAAACATTACACTCCCTTTTTTTGGGCAGTCGTGTAAAAATACAATACTAATAAAGAAAACAAACATTAATTTTAAGGTAATTGTCAATGTGGGGGGTGTGTGTACGTACGTACGTGTATGTGTATAAGGGTGTGTATTGTGGGGGTTTGTATATGGGGTTTTTATATCTCACCAACAAAATTATTCGATATTTAACTTGCTATATAATGCCTGGTCAAAATAAGAACATCACATTCATCTTGTTCAAGAGATGATAAAATAATGTCGTTCGATACCGATCAAGATAAACCAATAGATTACTAGATACAGACAATTTACGTTATATATTATGGAATACACCTACCAATAATCTGACCTACAATACAATATTTTCTAGTTTTGGATAAGTGACTGCTGTAAATGTAAAACAATATAATCTCATCAGCACGGGAGGGTTTAGAGAGTCCAGGGTCCAGAACCCCTTAGTGTAGGTACGCAATAACGCTAATATTCGCCGAATACCTTTTGTATCCATATTAAAAACTAGTTTACCTTTGGTTAGGGCTGCAATCCGTCCTAGTTTCCCCAGATTTATCCTAGTTTGGGGGGTCCGGGGGAGTCCGAGTTCTTTAGAAGTGTCCGGGGAAACCAGGACGCTCGCCGCGTTTTTGAAGACTTTGTCCGGCGTTGGCAATTTAGGTAAGGCAGCCCTACCATGTGGTACCAATACAATAGTATAGTATAGTAGTAGGGTACAATAATGTTAGGCCTCCATCTGAAAGTTATAGCTACGCCCGTGCTCATCATAGACAACACATGCTTTGCAATTCATTTGATAGCTAATACACTAGTTACGCTAAAGAGTTAGTTCGCAGACTCGTGGGTGTAAGGTCACTCTACTTCCCATATACAAGCCGCAATAGTATTTGTGTAGTAATAGCTATGATTCATGTGATTGCGAGACGGAGAACTATGATTACTCCTACAAGCGTGCAATTGCAGATACAAACTAGGTAGCTCATTAAAAATATGGTGATGAGTTAAGGTTTTTGTCTATTGAAGTTCTTTCATTCTGTATCGTATAATTAATTCTTTAGATTTAAATTATTCAGGTTCCGGCATCATACCACATGACGACAGTTTAGTGACTTCTACAGCTCAAGAAATCAGATTTTCGTTAAGTGCCATCTCATCCTATACAATGTGTTATTGAAATAACTCAAAACCTCTTAAGAGGTCATTATCCTCATCAGTATGAACAACTTTTACTATGGGACGAACCCCGAAATCGCGAAAAAAATCAGATTTTCCCTACACAAGTGTTCACATTAATCGACAAACAGCTGTTTTTTTTCGCGATTTCAGGCTTGGTCCCTACGTAAAAGTTGTTCATACTTATGAGTACAATGACCTATTAAAAGGTTTTGAGTTATTTTAATAACACGTTGTATACAACGTATAAAATGATTGATTGATGATATATCTTAAGGTATATGTATAATAATGTATATGACCTAAGTATTTATTTGTTGTTTATTGTTTGTTTTGTTCAAAAACCAAAGTATAGGTAAATAAATAGCTTTATGACTCTACTAACCTGTATAGTATTATATTATCTGTGCCTAAACTAACCACATAGGACAACGAATGAAACAACCAATTTGCGTAGAAATTACTAGAATAGAGAACACTTTATCCATAGAAATGTGTCTATGACTTTATCGAACAACTGTACAGAGGAAATACAGAATAAAGCGTCTATGAGTCATTTCTGCAAAATTTTAAACACAACGACAAAAATCAATGAAACAATGCCCATATTTACTATTGAAATGGTGAATTATCCTTTACCAACAGAGACATTGATATGAGCAACAAAAGATCGCATGAATCACTAACTTATCGTCGGATATTGAACTTGAGCAGGGTTACCATTTTTTTACCAAAAAATATTAACCATGTAAAGTTTCATCATAAAAAGATTAAACAGTACATGACAGTGACATATTTGTTGTGGTAAGTACATACGGACAATTTTTTTGGTGAATGAATTTTATGCAACCGAAGCTTATTGGACCATGAGATTCATGCTTGAGTGAATAAAAAAATTGGGACGAAAATAAAACGTTCCATAAGTTTTAATTCAATTATTACTATTGCAGAAAATCTTGATTTCGCTGTAACTTTATTTAAAAAAACATAACCAGCAACCTTCCTGACCTTTTAATCTTACCTGCTCTAAAACATCAATCCTACTTACCTACCTACCTACTAAAATCTTAATTTTCGTATAATAGTAACTCTAAAATTTAGGATGTACGTAGTGGCCAGATTGAGAAACCAAAATCCTGGACAATATTCTAATATAGCTGGAAAATAGGATTTTTGGTTGAACATAATAAAAATCAGTAGTAATCAACAGAAACACACGTACATACATTACGTTAAAACATAAATAATTTCAATATAAACAATTTTAATATAACTACTGAGCTGAACAGCTCAAATTGGTACAAAAACATTGAGGTAGCAGTGGCAGTGGCATATCTAACGAAGTCACTTTTCTGCCGCATATGTTTACCTCCTTTTTAGGGTTCCGTAGTCCTACAAGGAACCCTTATAGTTTCGTCATGTCCGTCCGTCTGTCCGTCTGTCCGTCTGTCCGTCTGTCCTAATCCTTTACAGCTTAATAACTTCTACAGTTATAAACATAAGTAAATGAAATTTTGTTAAAAAATGGTTTAGATATAGATCTCAATTTTAAAAGAATAAAAAAATCTTGATAACGTATTTTAGGGGTTTGGTTGATTATAAATTTTTGAGTTATATTGAGAAAACTGAAAAATACTTAAGAGGTCCTAGTTCATAGGTCATTGACCTTAGAGAAAAATGATCTTAGCAAAATATGCTCCTTTAGTTACTTTCTATTTAAAAAAATTACAAAAAGAAACTTTGTGTTATATTGATAACACAAAGTAACAGCGCCACCTAGCGCTAAATTTAAGAAGTGTGTCATATCAATATATGACACACTTCTTAAATTTAGCGCTAGGTGGCGCCCTTTTTGCAAAAACTAAAATAGCAATGATTAATATTCGATTTGATTTGTTTGTAATTAGACCAGTAGGTCCTAGGGTTATAGGGTTCCTTAAGTATAAGGAACCCTATAATACTGAGCATGGCCCGACATGCTCTTGGCCGGTTTTATTCAATTTAGAACTTTTCTCTAGGCTTAGAAATGGTTTTAAATTAGAGCAGTTTTCTTGTAGGTACAAGAGTGTACAAGTTTTTTTAAAGCATTTTCAGCTGGACATTTATTTGATGATAATGTTATGTTGTGTTTTGTTATTTTACCCAAAACAACACGCTGGACAACGTATGAAAAAGCTGGACAATCTATACAACATGTTAATCTGTATTCGTGCCATATTTAAGGAGGTGACTATACCGCTGATACTGAACACGAATCAGTAAAAAAAACAATACCAAAAAACTTTTTTTGTTGTCGTTAAAATTCCTATTTGTAAACAAACAAATTCCCCCCGTGTGTCACGTGCGACACAAAAATGATGCGTGTGACACCACCAAAACAATTTACAAGTATTTCCACCCTTTGACAATGCCGCCGATGACTTATTTTCCGAGTCGTTCGGGATTTATTCTCGAACCCTCGCTATGTTTCTAAGTGAAAATTTAGGTAGGTATTAAATTATAGTAGAATTTTTCAAGTATTTTTGGGTGACTAAGCACATTATTTTTCATCAGATCTAGAAATATGGCACGATTACAGATCAACATCTTGTATAGCCAAGACCAGATCATCTGGCAACCCTAGATGGACGTCACATACTGTGCGTTTGAGTAATAAGCTTCTGAATAACAACGGATGCGTCGTATGATGCGCTTGCGCCGACTTACAGCAAAGACACGCTGTTGTTTTGTTTCATTTGTTGTCATTTGACGTCATTGTCTGTTATTCCCAGATATAAGAAAACCCAGCTATTAATCATTGTTTTTTATTGGTTTATTTAGATTGTCGTATACCACATTATGTACCTACACCTACTACAGACTAAGTACATACAGTATATTTTTAAGTAGTTCGGATAATTTTCATAGTGGTTCATCTGTCGCTTATCGCAACCACACTATTAAACAAAATGAAAAATCGACTTTGTATGGGAGACATAAAAATTTGTATCGCACATCGCAAGTCATCTAAAGGCAATTTTTTGTTATGTTTTAAAATTGAATCTATTAACATAGTTGCGATAAGGAACAAATACTGAACCACTATGCAAATTAATCAAACTCCTAAAAAATTATCCTGTTTGACCTACTTTTGCAAAAAAGAGTCAACTAATATAAACTTATAAAGAATATAAGTGCCAATATGCCCATGCATGCATGTCATGGAATTAAGTTTTTTATTCCGTGATGCATGTAGTGTGATAATAAATTGAGCTATAAAACCACTAATATATTCAATGTTTCGAATGCTCTGTAAAAATCCTTCCATATCGTTTCTGCTATAATTCAATATTTAAATGAATTATAACAAAACGGATGTTATAACGTCATTTTGCAAGTTAGGTATCAATGAATATGAAAGTCATTGTTAGCATCTGTTAATAACAAACATTCATGTCTGTTATCTCATAAAAGGTTGATTAATAGTTGAAATCCTATGCGGGTTTATATCGAGATATCCAGTTGTCAAGTTAAAAAAATAGCTAAAAGAAATGACGCATACGTACATTTCTTGCAGTGTTTGCAGATATATCAAGTTACTAAAGTGTCAATCATTGTAATGAGTGTTTGACAAACTGTATCAGCGGCTGATACGCCCATAGTGACATAATATGACAATGGCTAACAACAAACAAGGCTCTTGAACAATTACTATATTTATCATACCCGGTCATAAATGTCTAATGCTGCTCATAGGCCATGCAGATAGAAGGATGCATCTTTCCATCCTATAGACATATACATGTCTAATGCTGCACATGGGCTATAACCAGATAGAAGGACGCATCTACCCATCCTATAGACACATAAATGTCTAATACTGCACATAGGCCATAACCAGATAGAAGGACGTATCTACACATCCTAACTATAGACATAAAAACATTGGCTTGTTTTAATATCTAATACAATAAATTCAAACTTAATGACTGACGTCATCAAACCACATAATCTCACCTCCGTTCATAAAACAACATCTTAATGACAACTAATTTGAGCCAGCTGATAGCTACTCATTAGATAGTCAACGTGACCCAAAACGCATCAGATTACGTTGAATGTCCAATGGCTGGATGATTGCTCATTACAATAACTTGGTAACATAAAATAATGATAGAAGGTCAACATTGTTAACTCAACAAATTATTTTATTCATGTGGCTTCATTCTACTAGTAAACTATGAACAAAATTCGCTAACTCCTCCATTATTTGTATGTGTTTGTACACCTCTTTTTGTTCTGTTTTATTTTTTATTTTTGGTAATCTTGTGCGTCACTCTGGACGCAAATAAATATATTTTCTTTCTTTGTAACTAAATATCACTTTTTAGTAGAGTGGACCGCACGTCAGTGGTAACACTTGAACTACAAAAAGCGCTCTTATTGCTTACTTATTAAAGACGCTGTTGAAATTGAGGTCAAACGCTTACCACTGACGTGCGGTCGCCTGTACAATATTTTTTTACGCGTATCGTTAGGCAGAACCTATAAAAACATTGCAGTCTTAAATCTATATGTCTTGAATTTCGTATCTCTATCGGAAGCCTGCACGAGATTGCAGTGGTTTGTTTTTGAGCTGGCCTGACACCAGCACCCAGCCTAAGAAACTCCATACTAACGAACACATTTATTCACCTACACTACAGAAGAATCAGCCGTAGACTAATTCTACAGATTAGCACACGGGTAGAGCTATTGGTGGCCACTTGCCTAGTAGAACGTACCCCAGTAGAGCGTACCCCAAGAGAGCGTACCCTAGGAGAGCGTACCCCAGGAGAGCATACGCTAAACTAGAGTGCTTTATACAATAGTCATAGTTAATATTCTTTGCCGGAGGTAGTTTTCTGTTGTTTGGTATTGCCCATTACAATTTATTTGATTAAATACCGACTCTATTCGTTTTGTTATGTAAAGGCGTCATAATTTCTGAGATAAATACGGGTCCGTGCCAATATTATAAAAAATAATAATAATAATGTATACAGTAGACCTTCTGTACAGCTATTTTGTGTTGATGGTGATACCCACGGTGAAACCGAAAACGTGACAGTTTGCGTTTCAGTTAGCTGATGATAGCGTACCGGAGTCATGAGTCAGCGGTTGTTATACCTACTTGTAACTTGCGACTGGTGATTTCATCTGTTTGTATAGTAAACTCAACTACTGGCTGGCTACTTGTAATGTTTCTAGTGTGTTTGAGAGGTAGCGATGGCTTAAGCCTGCGGGGACAACAAACATCAGTGGATTCAGACACGAGTTAAGACTAGGGCTGCCAACCATACTATACAAGATGTTGATCTGTATCCGTGCGAAAAAATTCAATTCCAGTATCTTGACCATTTTTCCTTAAAATATTATATTTTTCTCCCACTTGCTCGGAAATTGGTTCATTATTTAAAAAAACCGGCCAAGAGCATGTCGGGCCATGCATTGCTATTTCAGTTTTTGCAAACAGCGCCATCTAGCGCTACATTTATGAAGCTAAATTTAAGAGGTGTATTTCTTTTTGTGATTTTTTAAAATATAAAGTAACTAAAGGAGCATTATTTGCTACGATCATTTTTCTCTAAGGTCAATGACCTATGAACTAGGACGTCTTAAGTATTTTTCAGTTTTCTCTCTATAACTCAAAAAATTATAATCACATTATACTCGAAATAATTTTAAAAGAGAGTTTTCACAAAGGTCTATCAATGTGGAAGATTATAACTTTCTACGTTGCATAGTTTAGAAATGGCAGGGGGGGGGGACACATTGCAAGCCACTTTGGCGAACTGTATTTCGCAGATGGTATACCTGATAAAAAACTTGTGCATGAAACATTACCTTCATTTTAGTAGACCTATTCAACAATACCCCTCACAAGGGGGTGCAGCGAAAAAATTTTTTTCATCTCCATTTCACATGTATGGACGCCACCCCTAAAATACGTAAAAACTATTTTTTTATTCTTTTAAAATTGAGATCTATAAGTAGACTATTTTTTAACAAAATTTCATTTACTTATGTTTATATAACTGTAGAAGTTATTAAGCTGTAAAGGATTAGGACAGACGGACAGACGGACGGACATGACGAAACTATAAGGGTTCCTTGTAGGACTACGGAACCCTAAAAAAGAATACTCTTTTCTGTACGCAACGAATTAACACACGCCAGCAATATCCAACACGATAATAATAGAAATCGTTGGACAGTTTTATTTTTTAAATTATGCTAGTGAGGTTTTTAAACAAGAATTTTAAAAAAGGATGCCTCCAGAGTTTTTTGCCCTTAAAAACTAAAATTTCCCTGGCCCAAACTCTCATACAGCCCATTATAGACTATGCTGACGCTTGCTATTTGGATGCCACTGAGGAGCTTTTAAATAAACTTGAGAGGTTGCAAAATTTGTGTATCCGTTTTGTCTTCAATCTTAGAAAGTACGACCACGTTTCTGATTTTCGCAAAACTCTCAAGTGGCTCCCTATTCGTCTTCGCAGGAACACTCGGATATTGTGTCTCCTTTTTAATATTCTACATAATATGACTTCCCCATCATACCTGCGGGAACGCTTTTCCTACACTCGTCCTCATTACGCACCCTGCAGGTCGCATCTTAAAACCATCCTCAATTTTCCATCCCATAAAACTGACTTTTACTCCTACTCCTTATCTGTGCACGCGGTTAGGTTGTGGAACTCGCTTCCGCCCGTGATACGTGACTGTAAAACTGTTACCACCTTCAAAAAACGTCTAAAAGAGCATTATCTTTCCTCATCCACATAGGTTGTACGTAATAATGTTATGTACTATGATTTCTATTTCGATATTGGTGCCGATTCTCTTGTCACAAAATTCTCTAAACTAGACTAAAAATCACCTAAATTTAGTTTAGTCCTGTCAAACGACGTTTTCTATTCTGAAATTCACTTTAAAACTAATTTTCGGTTTGACAGGACCAAAATTAGTTTAGTTATTCAACTTAGTAAAAATTGACATTTTGCTATTCTGTAATTGACGTTTTTCACCTAATATTAGAAATGTCAACCTAAATCCGACTAGTTTTAGAAGGCATCAAAATACATGTCGACTATAATTAGTTATCAACAACTAAAATTGCAAAGCTTATTTTATTAATTTTTATAGTTTTTAGGTAGTTTAAAATAAATAATGGATGCCTACTATGTGGTTGCAGCTGTTGTAGATTCAGCAGAAAGGTAAATTGTTCATAGAAATATAAAATGAAATTTATAATTTCGATAAGAAGAGGTACCTATATAATAAAGGATAAGCGGTACATAAATCCATACAATGGGAAAAAAAAATCTATGTGACATTCAATTCTATCCTTTTATTCTAATATGTGTCCCTAAAAAGCCTGAATTCACAAATTTTCCCTCTTTTGGGGAGAAAGTCTCCAAGTTTGTAATAAACGTAGTGGTTATATTCTCTTTGGTTTGTACAAAGAGATTTAATATAGAATATTTAATGTCTTTGGGTTTGTAATCCTGCGTGGTACTTTTTAGCTTATATTCTAATTTATACAACTTTTTTGAAAAATTTCGTATTTTTTAACCACGTCTTTAAAAAGGGAAATTCCAGCTTTTTAAATTAAAGAAATAGTTTATTATTGTGATTGCCCATGGAATTCAAAGGTCCTTGCATTTTTTGCAAATAGCTCTGTTTCTCGTTGTTTAAGATATACATATGATACGCTGCAATAATAACAATATATCTCCTTTGATAGGTACTCTTAGGCCCGTATTACAGAAGGTTCCTCAAGTACAGTTTAAACTCCAATCACCTGATCACTTATGGATAGAATCGTTACATGAGTATCGGTCTTATTCCAGAACGGTAATTATTATAAACTTTAATTCAACAACATAACACACGAATTTGACCTGAATTAAAATAGAAATCTCTACTCAAGCGTAGTCTGGACCACACCAGAGTGATTTATTACAGATCAAATCTGTGATCAATAAATCTCTGCTTGAGGAACGTTCTAAAATCAAAGCTCAACTCAAAACTAGTTTTAAACAGTGATCAACGCTTGAGTATCGTTCTGTAATACGGGCCGTAGAAAATAATAACCTAGCTCTTTAATCTGATCACATTATTCCAATTTATATATTTTATTGAAAATATAAAACAAAAATGTACTTTATTTCGTGACATGATTTTTTCTTCTTAATTTTAATGATAAACTAATAATTCCAAATATAATTATTATTTAATTTCCTTCTGTTTTTGTGAACTTTCGGTCACTCCATTCACTCTTTAATAATTTTTTCAAGATGTACTGGTAACACCGCCAATTCAACTTAGATGCGTCAAACTCAATTATTAGAGCTGTCAACAAGTTTTCTAAAATAAGAAAAAGGTAAACACAGAATAAGTTTTATGATTTTCTAAACTAAAATTTGTAAATTTTAGTTATAGTTAGGTTTAGGTGGGTGTACAAGAGAATCGGCACCAATGATTATTTTTTACTTTTTAGTTAAGGTTTTTGAAGTCGGTTTCATTTTTTGTTAAAAAGTTTTTTCTTACTTATCATATATATTCAACAATCTTGGCACGTCTTTTTTTTATGTTGATGTTTTCCCTCATTTCCATCTCGACAGATCTTTTACTCGTCAGATTTGCAATTCGACAGATTATCAAATCGATAGAAATAACTAACTACTGATAAAATATAAATATTTTAGTTCTGCACTTGTAATTAGGTTAAAAAATGTTATTTAGTGTCACTGAGGAATTTATACAATTGTTAATAATAGATAAGTAGGTATTGGTGCCGATTCTCTTGTACACCCACCTAAACCTAACTATAACTAAAATTTACAAATTTTAGTTTAGAAAATCATAAAACTTATTCTGTGTTTATCTTTTTCTTATTTTAGAAAACTTGTTGACAGCTCTAATAATTGAGTTTGACGCATTTTTTTTTTTTTTTTTTTTTAAATTATTATGGCCTGGTTGCTAAGACCTTTAAGCCAAGTCATTTATTTGTTATATTATATGTGAGTAGTTTTATGGCCTGGTTGCTTAGACCCTCCAGCCAAGTCTTTAGTTTACTCACCCTAGTAAAGTGATGGAAACTTTACCAGGTTTTTGAGCGGATGATGAGAAAATACGAATGTCACGTTTTTCAACTTTGTACCATTTACCCACACTTGTACACGTTAACGAGCACTTAACATTTAATAATCCACCATTATTACACATTAACACTCGAAGAAACACAAATTTAGGAAAATAATATAAAATCCACAACACGATCTTTCCGAATTTTCCCGCCAACTCTCTGACGCATTTAAGTTGAATTGGCGGTGTTACCAGTATCTTGAAATTTTTATTAAAGAGTGAATGGAATGACCGAAAGTTCACAAAAACAGAAGGAAATTAAATAATAATTATATTTGGAATTATTAGTTTATCATTAAAATTAAGAAGAAAAAATCATGTCACGAAATAAAGTACATTTTTGTTTTATATTTTCAATAAAATATATAAATTGGAATAATGTGATCAGATTAAAGAGCTAGGTTATTATTTTCTACGGCCCGTATTACAGAACGATACTCAAGCGTTGATCACTGTTTAAAACTAGTTTTGAGTTGAGCTTTGATTTTAGAACGTTCCTCAAGCAGAGATTTATTGATCACAGTTCAGCTGAGTTTAGCTTTATTTTATACTGTCACCTGTTTCGGTATTTGAGCAGATATTTGATCTGTAATCAATCACTCTAGTGTGGTCCAGACTACGCTTGAGTAGAGATTTCTATTTTAATTCAGGTCAAATTCGTGTGTTATGTTGTTGAATTAAAGTTTATAATAATTACCGTTCTGGAATAAGACCGATGTAACGATTCTATCCTTAAGTAGTGATCAGATGATTGGAGTTTAAACTGTACTTGAGGAACCTTCTGTAATACGGGCCCAAGAGTACCTATCAAAGGAGATATATTGTTATTATTGCAGCGTATCATATTGTATATCTTACACAACGAGAAACAGAGCTTTTTGCAAAAAACGCAAGGATGCAATCACGATAATAAACTATTTCTTTAACTTAAAAAGCTGGAATTTCCCTTTTTAAAAACGTGGTTAAAAAGTTCTAGCACCCAGGACACGAAATTTCTCAAAAAAGTTGAATAAGTTAGAATATAAGCCAAAAAGTACCACGCAGGATTACAAACACTGTTGCCAGGTCTCCCGATTTTCCTAAAAATCTCCCGGTCTCCCGATTTTCGACAAAGATCTCCCGATTTTTTACAATCCCTGTATTATTATATTCTCTTTGGTATAAAAACCTGGCAATAAAACTGCATAAAATGAAACGGACGGATAAGTTGCTGCCCTGAATATTTCCGTCACTTGTTACACAGTGCAGTAAAATATCAAACTGCTTTGATTTTAATATTATAGCTGGAATGTTAGCAAAATGTAATACCGGGATTACTTTAAAAACTTTGATTTTTGTTGAAAAACATAATCTCCCGATTTTTTCCATTGTTCCTCAATACATCTCCCGCTTTTTTCATAATAAGCCTCCCGGATTTTGAAAATCGGACCTGGCAACACTGATTATAAACTTGGACACTTTCTCCCCAAAAGAGGGAAAATTTGTGAATTCAGGCTTTTTAGGGACACATATTAGCATAAAATGATAGAATTGAATGTCAAACATAGATTTTTTTTTCCCATTGTATGGATTTATGTACTTCTTAACCTTTATTATATAGGTACCTCTTCTTATCGAAATTATAAATTTCATTGTATATTTCTATGAACAATTTACCTTTCTGCTGAATCCACAACAGCTGCAACCACATAGTAGGCATCCATTATTTATTTTAAACTACCTAAAAACTATAAAAATGAATAAAATAAGCTTTGCAATTTTAGTTGTTGATAACTAATTATAGTCGACATGTATTTTGATGCCTTCTAAAAATAGTCAGATTTAGGTTGACATTTCTAATATTAGGTGAAAAACGTCAATTACAGAATAGCAAAATGTCAATTTTTACTAAGTTGAATAACTAAACTAATTTTGGTCCTGTCAAACCAAAAATTAGTTTTAAAGTGAATTTCAGAATAGAAAACGTCGTTTGACAGGACTAAACTAAATTTAGGTGATTTTTAGTCTAGTTTAGAGAATTTTGTGACAAGAGAATCGGCACCAATGTCTTAATAATTATTAATGACGATGACGAATTGCTTTAAAAAGACATACCGAAATTGTTAATAAGACAAGAAAAAGCAGTGTAGATATAATACGATGGAGGTATATTCTCACTCTTACTAGAATTAAGATACCTAGTTATGAAAAACGTAAAAAAAACGATTGTAGGAAGATTCGTTTTTGGTCTCCGTCCGCCATTCATTTTATAGATCAGATACTGGTGCCGATTCTCTTGTCACAACATTCTCTAAACTAGACTAAAAATCACCTAAATTTAGTTTAGTCCTGTCAAACGAAGTTTTCTATTCTGAAATTCACTTTAAAACTAATTTTTGGTTTGACAGGACCAAAATTAGTTTAGTTATTCAACTTAGTAAAAATTGACATTTTGCTATTCTGTAATTGACGTTTTTCACCTAATATTAGAAATGTCAACCTAAATCTGACTATTTTTAGAAGGCATCAAAATACATGTCGACTATAATTAGTTATCAACAACTAAAATTGCAAAGCTTATTTTATTCATTTTTATAGTTTTTAGGTAGTTTAAAATAAATAATGGATGCCTACTATGTGGTTGCAGCTGTTGTAGATTCAGCAGAAAGGTAAATTGTTCATAGAAACATACAATGAAATTTATAATTTCGATAAGAAGAGGTACCTATATAATAAAGGATAAGAAGTCATTGACTTGTACCTATGGACCAGTAATACCTACGAAATAAGCGTGGTATACCTACAATATCCGGGCCACCGTTATGGTGGCCATAGCTAGGGAAGTAAATAATCAAAACTAAAAAGTATCGATATCGATGCTCGTGTTTCGTACCAGAGAGTGTGCTGATTAAAATCATTTTCAAATAGTAATAAATAATGCAATTATATCAAATACTAAGTTCGGCTGTCCCTAGGACATAAAAAATCAAGCTTCTAGGTCAAGGCAATCATACGGCTATGTCACATTTTGATACTCGCAAACTCACATAAAAAACCTATAGGGTACTTCGCATTGACCTAGAATCATGAAATTTGGCCAATATATCGAAATATCTTTTTTTTTTCAATAATAATCGATAGATCGAAAATCTGATATTTAAAAAATATCAACAGCCCTAGTTTGTTTACTTGACAGCTCATGTACTATGGGCCACATTGCGGGGTAAGCGGGGTTGCCACGCGGCGTAGGTATTTTGACATCCCGTAAAGATGTTGCCAAACAGAGAATATACAAATAGCATGCGATCTCTTTCACCAAACGACATAACACGTTTGTTAACAAGAGACAAAGAATAGTTTCATAATTCAATAACGATTTAATAGATATTTGTATAAACTAGGTGGATATAGAAGAATGTGCCACTTCCATAGGTTTCTTAATTCAATGTTATATTCTAATTTATTCAACTTTTTTCAGAAATTTCGTGTCCTGGGTGCTAGAACTTTTTAACCACGTCTTTAAAAAGGAAAATTCCAGCTTTTTAAATTAAAGAAATAGTTTATTATTGTGATCTGAACTGTGATCAATAAATCTCTGCTTGAGGAACGATCTAAAATCAAAGCTCAACTCAAAACTAGTTTTAAACTGTGATCAACGCTTGAGTATCGTTCTGTAATACGGGCCGTAGATAATAATAACCTGATCACATTATTCCAATTTATATATTTTATTGAAAATATAAAACAAAAATGTACTTTATTTCGTGACATGATTTTTTCTTCATAATTTTAATGATAAACTAATAATTACAAATATAATTATTATTTAATTTCCTTGTTTTTGTGAACTTTCGGTCATTCCATTCACTCTTTAATAAATTTTTTAAGATGTACTGGTAACACCGCCAATTCAACTTAGATGCGTCAAACTCAATTATTAGAGCTGTCAACAAGTTTTGTAAAATAAGAAAAAGATAAACACAGAATAAGTTTTATGATTTTCTAAACTAAAATTTGTAAATTTTAGTTATAGTTAGGTTTAGGTGGGTGTACAAGAGAATCGGCACCACTGTGTAGGTATACCTAGACTAAAACACGAGATTCACCAGAGGATGGGCAGCAGCGTTCCCTGAGTATTTAAACAACCAACTGCGATCGCCAACCCGCCTGCCAAGCGTGGCGATTATGGCATATCCCCCCCGCTTTGGGGGAGGCCTTTGTCCAGTAGTGGACGTTTTTCGGCTGAGATGATACCTAGACTATGTTTATTATTTTTATACTATATTTATTTTACGTTATACATTAGTTTATGTATGAGTATATATATATATATGTAGGTATATTTATTAGTATTACTTGACACACTGTGTCTACATCTCTTTGCTTCAAATTTTCCTCTCGCAGGTCTGCTGGAAGAAATTTCTTAAAGAAATAAGCAGTGCCTTTGTACTATTGATTTCTATGTACTTTATTATTATTTCTCTGTGTGTGCATAAATTTAATAAATAAAATAAAAGGTTTTACACAGTTACATAAATTAGGTGATTTTAGATACAAAATATTTATAATTTTAAAGGCTGAATGCGCATTTTTTTTTTTCAAAACTTTGAAAATAGAACAAGAACCACGCGCGGACGAAATGGCGCGAATGAAAATTAGATACTATTGAATTAATTTGTATATTGTTTCCTCGCAAATGAGAGAAAAGTACTATACAACTCTCTTTAGTACTCAGCTTCACCTCGTAATTTCAATATTACTCGGCCGTCAATTGCTTAATTTCATGCCTCGACAGTAATGTATTATTCTTTCAGTATACTACATTTTTCATGTTTTAGCTTGAAAAACACTACATTTTCCCGAAAAACAGTTGGCAACCTTAGTGTAGACAAATACAGCTATGTAAAGTTTTAAATGGAATATCATTGATGTACATTAGCGAAGTTGTTTACATTGTATTTTTCTTCTTTCTAGATAACGTAGGTTCTTGGTTCTTTTACTTCTTACAAACTTTTTAAATGACACAGTTCCCTTGCTACTTTTAAAAATGTTTGCTTTTAAAAGAGGAAATTTTTATGATATTTTTCAATTGTTTTCGAAACAACGCTTTTAGAGAGGGAAACAATCAATATCATTAAAACTAAAATCATATCGTAGTTAGCTCACCTCTCTTAAAAGTATTATATTATAGATTCACAGATTGGGTTAGGGTAGGTTATGGTCACCATTTTTGAGCTAGGAATACCTATCTCAAAAATGGTGTTGGTGGCTCAATAGAGCACACAACCCAAGATAAGCAAGCCAGCTCTGGGGTGCTGGCCAGGGGGTGCTGGCCAGAAAACCTCCACGTGTGCCTGACGGCTGCTTGTCCTTCTGGACACGTCTGGAGGGATCGGCAGTTGTTTGGCCGGTGCATCCTGGGCACGGGCAATAAAATCCTGCCGAGGGATTAACCTTCGGGGGATTTTATTGCCTGTGGCGAATATTCTGGCGCGGGAGGGGCCCGTTCCGGGCCAGTAGGGAGTTGCTCCACGTGTCCCTCTGATACCAGCAGAGGGCACAGTGCAGGAGTAGGGGCGGGCACGGTGTGCACTCACCCTGACACTGGGCAGGCAGCGGGGGGACTGTCTTTTCCTGCCCCCGTCGATCTCGTAACCCCAGGAGTGCCCGCTGAGTAGTGTTCTCGCGCCTCTTGGGACCGAAGGTCTTGGCTTCACCGCCCGGACCGTGAGGAATAAAACCTCTATAAAAAATTACGAGAGGTAGGGCCTGCGAGCCGAGCAGCAGACTCGGGGTAGTCTGCTGCCCGACCAGCAGCTGGCGTAGCTGGCACAGCCGGCGTAGTTGGCGGAGCTGGTAAAGGCCCATGAGGTGAGGTGGCGTGCAGTGTTCAGTGTGCGCCACAAAGGAGGGTGCGGCCAACATAAGGCCGCACGGGGAGAAGGGGCTCGCCTGCTTGTGGCGGGCCAGGACCTGTCGGGGGTGGTTGTGTGAATATTCACGGGTTCCCACGCCCCCGGCTAAGGTAGTTGAAGGAACACCGTGGTGGTTTTAGTCGGTAAGAGTCCGACACTGGCTCCGCCTACCCCAGGCGGAGTGCGTCCAAGAGGATTTCCCCACGGCAAAAAAAAAAAAAAAATGGGGTGCTGGCCAGAAAACCTTCATGTGTGTCTGACGGCTGATTGTCCCTCTGGACACGTCTAGAGGGAACGGCACTGGGTACGGGCCATAAAATCCTTTTGAGGGACCTTATTATCCTTCGGGGGATCTTATTACCCTTGGCGAATATTCTGGCACGGGAATATTCTGGCACCATGTGGGCCACTGGGAAGTTGCTACGTGTCCCCCTGATGCCAGCAGAGGGCACAGTGGAGGAGCAGGGCGGGCCTGGTGTGCTATCACCCTGCCACTGGGCAGGCAGCGGGGGACTATCCTTCCCTGCCCACATCGATCCGGTAACCCCAGGAGTGCTCGCTGAGTAGTGTTCTCGCACGTGTTGGGACCGAGGGTCTTGGCTTCACCGCCCGGACCGCGAGGCTAAGGGCTGCCAGCGGCAAAAACTGCAAGGGGGTGCACTCACTCGCGGACCCGCAGTCTACAGGCCACTGGGGCACCCACGGGCACATTAAGAACTCACTTACCTAAAATTAAAACACAAGTTTATGCTTTTCTAAATAAATATTCGGAGACGCAAAATAAAATCTTGCCCTGGGGGTCTACTCGCAAAACCGACGATACAACCGAAACGACACGATAGTGCTCCAACTTTATCGGTCATACCTTACTCTAATAAATGTTCGGATTCTTATCGAAATCACAGACAAACATTGTGATTTTTTGCGTAGTCGTAGAAAACGTTCTGGGTAAATGACTCTAAAACAAGAAAAATGCTGTCATTTACAACTTAGAGTAGGGATAGATAGGGATATACAAAGTCTTTGATAGGGATACGACCGAAAATTTACGATAGGTATCGTTCGTTGCTTCGTATAAACGATAGTTAAATCGACGTTACTTAGGCCGATGTTCATCAACATTAATTCTCTGATTAATCGGCCAATTACTCTGAAAAAATACTGGATTTGCAGGTAAACGGTCGTTTAACCAGAGAATTATCGTTGATGAAATCAAGCCTTTGAGTTGGTTTCGACACGACAAATGTCACGATATATCGATTTTCGATTTTGCGAATAGACCCAGGGGGTCTACTCCCGTTCGACGATATTCGATAAATCGTACGATTTATCGCACAATTTGCTACTCCGGTCAACCATCGTTCCTTTATCGAATGCGATGATCGTGTTTTGACGTTTGTTTTTCTCATCTCCGGTAAATTGTATACGACTATGAACCGTAGTCTATCTTAATTGTGCCTTTTTTATGTGCCCATCTTTATTATGTAAGTATCGGTCGGAACGAAAGTTCGTACTTCGTTTGTCGTTCGTAAAACGCGAGTAGACCTACTGGGCGCTCATGACATACGACACTGATTGCCGCTACCGTGTTATTACATGCTGAGGTATTTCAAATGCTCTCACAATATTATTCATCTTTCCAGGTGCTGACGGCAAATATCGGAACCCTACTAGACCTGTATGGCGTGGAGAAAGGGCTGGATCACTTCAGATCCTCACAAGAGCTGACCTTCGATGAGTTCCGCTACTACCTACAGCATGAGGTCTTCAGCTCGTTGCCGAAGACCACCACTTTGCCTATCGTTAGAGAGTACGAGAAGAAAATCAGTGAGGTACGTTTTTTTTTTCATTACAACATTAGAAAAATGACGCCGATATAACTATAGCTAATGTTTTACATTGTTGAAATGACTGCATCTTAGTGTTTTTGTATGTAAGTGGTAAATAGATTACATTGCATTTATCGTAAAATAACGATGCTTAGTACCTACGCTTATATCGAAACACCGATTGACGTAAAAAAATGGTATTTGAAAAACAGGGATTTGTTCAAACAGACAATTGGGCCGATTCTGTTTTTCACGTATGGGACCCCAAAAACTGGCCAAGTGCGAACGGATTCGCTCACTAAGGATTCTGTACCACCACACGGCACACATATTATGCTTTTTGTATTACCGTTTTTAAAATAGAACAGTAACAAAAAAGTTTTTTTTTTGTCCTGGTTTCTTCTATGGGTAAGTGACATATACTCTTAGAGCAAAGCATATTTACTTTTTTGTGGCCATGTTAGTAACATAATATACTCTTAGAGCAAAGCATATTTATGTATATTCACATCATTGATATTCACGCATCAAATTCACCGTTTTGTTTTCAGCACCATGTGGGACTTTTTATCCATCTTAATAAAAAATAAAAACCGGCCAAGTGCGAGTCGGACTCGCGCAGTAAGGGTTCCGTACCTCTCAACGACCTGATACCCCATAAAAACTGATTTAATTTACGAGAGTTTATCAAAAGACATCAACGTACATGCGCGAAATATGAATTTTTGCATGTCTTTCTTACGCAGGTACCGCCACATATGTCTATGTTTGTCTTATTTTTAGTATTTGTTGCTAAACTACATAATATGCACTATAATCTGACCAAGTTTGACGCTGGTATATATTACGGTTTTGAAGATAGAGCAAAAACAAAAACGTTGAAAAAAATGCATGTTTTTTGAGGTTTCTTGTATGGGGACCCCCTTTGTTTTTAGACTTTTTTTTGTTTTTAGTATTTGTCGTGATACACCTAATAGCAACACATATTCTGAGAAAATTTCAACCGGTTACCTATTACCGTTCAAAAGATACAGCCCTGTGACAGGCAGACGGACGGACGGACGGACGGACGGACAGCGTAGCGAGAGTAATAGGGTCCCGTCTGTCACCCTTCGGGTACGGAACCCTAAAAATTAGCAAGAAGGCATATATTTATTGGCTTGGTCAAATCCTTACGCACGCGCGGACGCACTCCGCACGGGTGTCCCTCGAAAGGATATTTATTGCCCGTACCCAAGATGCACCGGCTTAACAACTGCCGTTCCCACCAGACGTGTCCAGAAGGACTAGCAGCCGTCAGGCATACATGGAGGTTTTCTGGCCATCACCCAATTGCAAGCAGGCCTCCTCCTTGGGTAGCTGGAGGTCGGCGTACGTAGACGCCCGGTCCGTCTCCTACGGAAGAGAGGTAGTTGCCCCTTGCTCCCTCTTAGCCGCCTTTTTTGCGAGTAACACCTCCTCGCACGCCTTTCCAAGTGCTCTCGCTCCCGCTCCCGACCATGGGCAGAACCACGGTATGCTGCACCATGCCCTCAAGGCAGCTCCTGCAGTAATGAAAAGTGTCGGAAAAGGCACGGCTGGCTGTTCATGGGGGAGTGTTAGTGCCTACACTTATGTATGGTAGTGAAAGTTGGGTATGGCAGAAGAAACATGAAAGTAGAATAAATGCAGTAGAAATGAGAGCTTTGAGAAGTATGTGTGGTGTAACTTTGAGAGATAAAGTAAGGAATAACATGATAAGGGAGCGTTGTGGAGTGAAAGAAGATGTAGTGACAAAGATTGAGAAAGGTATGTTAAGATGGTTTGGACATATAGAGAGGATGGACGAGAGGAGATTGACGAAACAAGTATACGAAGCGAGTGTGGATGGAAGAGTTGGAAGGGGACGACCTCGGCGCACGTATCGCGATCAAATCGCGGATGTTCTCAAAAAATGCCAGGTTAAGAGTTCTCTAAACCGACGAGCATGCATGACGAGGTTAATGGACGTAGATGAAGCGAAAGAGGTGTGTCAGGATCGTAGCAGGTGGAAATCCATAGTCTCTGCCTACCCCAATGGGAAACAGGCGTGATAATATGTATGTATGTATGTATGTAACATTGGCCCCCGGTCTATGCGACAGACACTTTCCGAAGAGAGTTAGAGTATCAGCGTCAGCCGGATTGTAAGGGTGCTATGGCGCCTCCCTAACAACTCCTTTATTTGTTTGTCCTTCAATCATGCTGAAAAGGCTGAACGGATTTGGATGAAATTTGGCACACCGATAGACCATATCCTGGATTAACACAGGATACTTTTTATCAACAAAGATACCACGGGAGAGAAACTGTGGGCGACCACTAGTCATTCCTAACTTATTTACTAAGTGATTGAGTTATCAAATGAAGTAGACATAGCAATCATGTTCCCCAGCAATCCTGATTAATAGGTCTTCAATAAATTGATACATTTCACCGTCGCTAATGTACTTTGGTTGCGTGAGTGCTCCCCATGGCTTTCATCGTTGAGGAGGGAACGAGCTCAATTAGTACGAGGTCATTAGCACAAAAAACACAACTTGTTCAAGACAGAGTTAAGAGTATAGGCATATTGTTTTCTGATCACTATAGTTGTATTGACATGGATATTATATACAATACTAGGTATGTCAGAGTAATACCTTTTTTTTGTGTTGAAATCCTCATAGATACCCTCCGTCTGGGGATGACAGAGGTGTATGTCAGACTCTACCGACTAAAACCACACAGTCGCCATCCTCAGCACAAAATAGAGGAGCTTTGAGAACTCCATTGGACCGCGCCGGTGCGGTGCCCCTCTCTAGTGCTACGCCTTTGAAACGTCCCGGGAAAACCATATTGTTTCCCCCACAGCAGCATACAACCACCACCTGCTGCTGTCCTCTCCAGGGTCGCTTAAAAGATAGTAATACCTACTAGTCAAATATCTTATAAGCATATGCTAAACAATCGTTTGCGTCAAGTCGTAGTTACACAAATTGGTTGTAATCAAATCATCAGGCGAAAATAAATTAATATTAATAATTACCTAACACTATGAAGAGAACGCCGTTTTAAAAAAAAGCATCTTAAGGAAAATCTAGGCGACTTGAGTGCTAAGCGATCCTTTGTTTGTAGAAGTGAATAACTGTGTGTTCCGAGTATTAAATCTAGGACTAACAATGAGATAGGTAAAGAAACGTGAATCACGAAAACCAGAATTTCCAGTAACTTTTCTAGGTTTGGTGAATACTTAGATCACGCTAATGTTATGATGAGAACTGTTTGTTTGTTTGGTAGTCACATTTCAAACGAGTGACTGAAAGATGCCTCCAGATTTGCGCGATACAGTTTTCCATTAAAATTATAGAGGTCATAATAATATTATTCTACTACCTAATATTATAAATGTGAAAGTTTGTGATATTGTTTGAATGTTTGTTACTCAATCACGCTGAAACGGCTGAATGGATTTGGATGAAATTTAAATTTGGCATACAAATAGACCATAACCCGGATTAATATAATATAAGGTCCTACATTATTTATCCGAAATATTTGAAGTGGTGAATCTACTCATCATTATGAACAACTTTTACTATGGGACCAACCCTGAAATCGCGGAAAAAAAACAGGTGATCCCTACATTTTATCTATTTCATTGAACACAAATGTAGGGACCAACAGATTTTTTTTCCGATTTTAGGGTTGGTCACATACGACCAAAATTAATATCCAATCTACCCACGATTTACCCTACTAGAAATAGAAATTTGACATATTTTGTATGGAGCTTATGTCAAATTCCTATCTCTAGTAGGGCAAATCGTGGATAGATTGGATATTAATTTTGGCCGATAGAAAATGTCGTTTGACTGAATGAACTGCGTGTTACCCCTCTCTTTACTTGCACATATTGTCCATCCTAAGGTTGTCTGGAAGAAATCGCCTTGAGCAATAAGACCGCTTATTGTACATATCTTTTATATATGTTGCTTATTTTTTTCGTGTAAAGAGTATTTGTATTGTATTGTAATTTTAGCCGTATGAGTCAATGTCTGGTAAGGTTGTACTACAATCAACAAATTAAGATTACGAAGTTAGCTACAAAATTAGATGTCGGTCATTGTAATATCTGATCACAATATGTATATTGTGATACAACAATCTTACTTGAACCTCTTGAATGGTGAATTCCAAACCGGATTTCCACTCTGTTGGACACTGCGATTAAGTAATTCAATTATATGGTAGATATTACAAATAATGACAAATTAAATTGAACAGAAGGTGACCTCTTTTTACGCATTAGAATATGTAGGACACCTTATTAATCGTGTTAGGAAATCTTTGAAGAGTAATATACATATAATCAATGCTTGTTCTTCTTCTATCGTGTCGACATGAGCTACATAATGATAATAGCTCATGCCGTGTGTAAAAGATTAGCCAATCAGCAGGTTGATAGCGGGGCTGACTGCCCAGGGTGCGCCGGACGATCAATTAAGTATCGTCACTCGAGGAGGCTCCAAATAATCAATGCACCCCATAATAATCAAAGCTAGACCAAACATTAAAGAATATTTTGGTAAATGTAACAAGTGAAACAAAGGACTAACAGACAATTATCCAGAAGTAAGTTATAGCATAGAATAGGTAATAATACTAGTCTTTTCTTATGGTTATAGACACAGAAATAGAGTTATAGATATATTATGTACTTAGTTATACTCTAACACTGACTGAGAGACTAGTTGAGACTACCCACAGCCCAAGTCAGTGGACCTAGAGATTTCAAAGGAAGAAATCTTCCTTGAGTAGAAGAAAGAAATTGAATGAAATTTTCTAAATTCCATTTCTAAAAGGGTGAAAAGGGTGAGGTCAGATCAGTTTGTTAGATTGATCTGACCACGGCCACTGTTCACTGTCCTTGGTTAGATTGTATATCCACTTCTTCAAAATTGATTCCAATGAAAAATAATTCCCAATAGATACATTATGGATCTCATGGATTGACATAATGGATCTAACGAGAAAGAAAGTTCTCAATAGATCCACTTTTTATAAATTGGTTCTAAAGGGAAAAAAAAATCTCCATAGATCCATTATGGATCTAACGAGAATGATGCAAAAGTTTGTATGAAAAGAACCCGGGAGCGTAGCCCCGGGCGTCAGCTGGTAATAAATAGATTAAAGATAAAGAAATCTCCAAAATTACTGTCTAGAGCCCAACTTAACTAAATTGACTTCAAGCTCTGCTGCCCACAATGCAGTCTGCAAACGTCTCAAGTGTCTGAGTTCTTGGAATCGTAGCGCGGTATTGATTTCCGCTAAAGTCGTCTGGAGCGTGATATACAGCACTATGTCCGTCTGTTTACGTAGAAAAGTATTGCCCTTCCCTATTCCTCCCTAATGTAGTCGCTCCCCTAAGCCACAAAACTAACATGAATCTGTTTATCTGTGTGTACAAGTATACGGAATGGCGTCACTCATCGTATAGTATAAATAAATGCCTGTTTATTAATTTCATTATTATCTATGGATGATACAAAATTCCAAGTAGATTTTCTCATTTACCTAATGTTTCAATCAAAACTCTCGATATTTCCTGTGACCTGTGACACAAAACCTCTACCAATACCTATGATGATCAGTGCCGTAACTAGGGCTGTGCCAGCGGGTTGCCCGAGCACAGAACGCAGACCCTGGAGGAGCGCAGAAATGACCAGTCCAGGACCAAGTGTTGGACCAAAAAAAATTCAAGAGTGCAGCTATAGAAGCTGGCACCGGTAGCATAAAAGGATAGTTATGGTACTGATGATGATCAACTCTATCTATTTAAATACGGGCAGATTCCCGAATAGAAGTGCCATCCACCCACTAAGTTTATATGGCTTGTATGTAGGTATTAAAAACAAAACCTTGTATTAAATTCTTAAAACTCACTTTATTTCTCGATTAAATGATTTATGTATTTATGTATTCACATAAATAACACACTAAATCGAAATAAATGATATTCAATCGTAAAAATAAATATACGAAGAGTAAGAGTCATTCGTTCGGAGAGACAGAAGCCTCCATTTCCAAGACTCACTAGGGTTGTTGGCGGTATTTGAAAGGATACAGCTATGCCTGCCAACGTAAGTACTTAAATGGTGTCAGATGCAAACATGGTTTCATACGAACAATACTCCTTTTTATAGGGCAAAGGCATCTCGCCAAAAACAAACATTAACTTCACTTAGCTCCATTAACTTATTGAATCGACTTGGCACAATGTTTCTTTGTACAGCTGAGCAAGTGGGTCGCGATAACCGAATGCCTATCACATGAACATTTGTAATTACATGCAACCGACGCGACGTACGTGCTGTATCTTTATACAGACTTTGTTTAAAAACGATTTGTAATATGAAAATGGGTAACAGTAACAGTATGAGAACAGCTGTTTTAGTTGTATTGATGACTAATCTGGAACTACCATAATACCTCTAGAAATATATGTACATAGGTACTGCATACACATGAGACTACCTAAAAATCCAAAGTATGTTTTTTCTCTTTTGTCTTAATTAGTAAACAATCTTGGCATGTCTCTTTATTTATTCAAATAGGTTACTACTGATAAAATATAAATATTAGTTCTGCACACGTAATTACGGGCAAAATTAATTCGCGCCTAATTGCGCCTATGTCCAGTAGTGGACGTCTTTCGGCTGAAATGATGATGACACGTAATTGGGTGAAAAAAAAAAATGAATGCAGGGAACTCGCTTCTTAACATTTCTGTCACGGAATACTTGAATAAGAAAGGAATTGGTATAGTACACAGTTTCTTCGGAAACCCGTGTCGCCTAACTCTCCCACTATCCGTCTCACTACTACATAAGCACTGTATCTAGCTTGTATCTAGATATCTAAACGCATACGCGTGCAAGAAATACTACACTGAACGCGGCCCTACTATTAGCTGTCACGTCTTATATTCATTTCCTCTATGATTTCTGTTGACAGCCAACAAAACTACCCACGTGCTTATTGAAATCTACTCGCATCGAGTTAATAATTAGTACTTTTATTTATTGTCCTCATGTAAGTGATGATTCTCATAATAATATATATAAATGTACTTTGTGGTGACGATTGTCTTAAGCGTGAAATAAAGTTCCATAAACCGAACTAAATAAGACAAGGCAGATAAAACGCAGAGTGTTGGTACAGGCTAAACTTGTGGGCACCTGTACCACAGATTACCTATTAGTTTCTAAGTAACCTGTACTATCACATTATCACATCACACTTAAATTATAAATGCGGAAGTACGTAACTTTGTCCGTCTGTTTCACTAACCTTTTCACGAATAAACCTCTGAACTGATTATAATGAAATTTGACAAATAGGTAGCCTGGGACCTGGAGAGGACATAATCATTTTATTCCGGGAAGATAAACAGTTCTAGAGGGATGCGTGATAAACGACATCCACAAGAGTGATACCGTGATAGAGTGACCTCTATCTACTTAATAAAACTCGACAGACAACGCACAGCCTAAACCGGTGGGTCTAGGAGGATGAAATTTTGAACAAGAAGTTTCTTAGATAACGTAGGTGAGCACTAAGAAAGGATTTTTCAAAGAAAAACCCCTAAGGGTGTTAAACAGAGGTTGAAAGTTTGTATGAAGAAAATACAGGAGCGAAGCCACGGGCGCGATCAGCCAGTGTTAAAATAAAGAGCCACGGGAGCACAGCCGCGGGTAAAGGCATAAGAAAAGAGAAGATAGGTAGACTAGTATTATTACCTATTCTATGGTAAAAGCTAGTTAGCAAATGAAAGTCATTTTATTCAAAAAAAAAGTGCCAACACCAAGTTCTAAGAAGCCTTGTAAATAGTAACTTTGTGCCGTCTATTTTAAGCTGATGACCTTTTACTTATTTACAGATTTCATTAAGACGCTGACAACAGCCAAATACCCCAAATAGGCTTCTTTTAAAAACATTTTTAGCTGTATCTATTCAGTTTGTGGTAGTGAAAAAAAAAAAATGTTAATCTTGATCGCATTTTCTGAAACTGTATTGTGCCCAAAACACGTTTTCTTGAAGTTTTCTCGATAGAAAAGAATTGTAAACTAACCTCTTAAAACATGCTTTAAAGCAAACAATCTCTATTATTTACTAAATATTATAAATAAACTTGCTCACATAACGGACACATCGCACATTGCTCGCAGAACGGATGGCCGATGGGGCAGTAAAGTTCTGGAGTGGCGACCGCGTACTGGAAGGCGCAGCGTGAGTAGGCCCCCCACAAGGTGGACCGACGACCTGGTGAAGGTTGCGGGAATCCGCTGGATGCGGAAGGCACAGGACCGGTCGTTGTGGCGATGCTTGGGGGAGGCCTATGTCCAGCAGTGGACGTCTTTCGGCTGAAATGATGATGATGATGATGATAAATAAAATTAAGAAAACATTTGAGAAAAACAATAATCTAAACATTTGTTTTTTTCTGTTTTTCAAATAAGCTTTTAGTTTTTTTACTAAACAAAAATATTATTAATTTTCATTCAAGTTGAGCGGCGTATGTATCCGACGTCCCTCGGCTCGTTGCCTCTCTTTCAGTTCTGTACGAAACGACAGTGACCGCAGAGGTCTGATTTTTTAGGTGTTGTCAGCCTCTTAAGTTTGTGCAGTTTATTTTTTTCATTATGTACTTTCCTAACTTACTGTCATCTCACGTAAGACGTAACATGACAGCAAACATAACTACTTAATAATTTCTCATCATTACCTAGGTGTGCTGGCTGGTCTGTCGCAAGAGCCTGCTAGGACGCGACAAGGGAGTGTTCGCCGATGACTCCGTGTTCAAACTCTTCAGAATCTTCTGCCTGCTGGGTGACCTAGTCCAGGATGCTGATGACTCCAACCATTATGTGGTGAGTTACCCCAGTTAAGAGAATTCTACATTTTCACTAAAATATTCATTATAATTAAAAGACTCCACCATAGGCCTCATAGGCCTCTCACAAATAAGAGGTATGGACGACAACGCCAGCGCAGCGTGGTCATCATGAGCTACTGGTTCAAAAAGTATATCACAAATTAAGGACCAACGCCAAATGACCACTACGAATAAGATCCAACGCGGAACATGGGGTCCAAATAACCACTACGAAAAACGGTCCAAAGCGGAACATGGATGTCCCAATAATTACTACGAAAAATGGACCAAAGCGGAACATGGATGTCCCAATGAAAACAGTCTTCTGAAAAAATTGCCCTAATTGACAAAAAAAATTTTTTTTTTTTTTTTTTTAATCTTTATTTATTTATGGAGGGTTTGATCTAAAAGAACATGTCACCCTCATAGTTACACTCAATACATACATTATCTACGTTTAATGCCTAGTTGTACTATTTTATACAATTTTTTGGCTGTCTTAGACAAAGGGGCAGCCAAAACGCAATTAAATATACCAACATCACGTGAATCTAAATCATTCTCTAACATGAAAATGATTCTTTCGACTTCGTTCCGGACGCACTCAGCTAAAATATGCGTAACGTCCTCTACCTTATCACATTCTGAACAATTAGGTGACTCACATTTTCTCATTAAAAAGGCAAAGCTGTTCAGGGGTATGTGTCCAGAACGAAGCCTGAAAGCTGTCACAAGGTCCCTTCGATGCATCTCTGCACCCACAAACCAGGGAAGGCGGGAAAGGCTGTGTTGGATTGTTCTGTACCAAATCCCCTTACTCAGTGACCTCTCATCAAAATACTCTGACCATAAATCAATACACTGACCCTGAACCTTATATATAAGATCACTGCCAAAAAAAAAGTTAATTAACAAAACCAAAAAACCCGACTGCTTGTAAACATAACTGAAAAGATGTAAACAAGACTTGTATAGGTACATGTAGGTATATGTGAAAGTATCAAATCAACACGTAGGCGGAAGCTACGTATGTTTTTGGTCATGAATTACAAAAGTAGTTCATAGGTAGCCTCCGCCTGCGTGTTGATTTGATACTTTCACATATACCTACATGTACCTATACAAGTCTTGTTTACATCTTTTCAGTTAACATTACAAGCAGTCGGGTTTTTTGGTTTTGTTAATTAACATTTTATTTAAAAATTTTTAGTTCTGTCATGTTTAATATTTGAATATTTTGTTGTTTTTTAGCATTTTTCATTCCAAATTACACTTAAACATATAAGTTGTGTATATTTTTGTAAAGCATTTATAAAATCCTTTATTTTGATACCCCACTCGATAAGTATTGACGGAAAAATAATAATTAAGAGGTAATATGGCGCCAAAAAGCGGCCATTTTGATTTTTATAATTTTAATATACCCAGTGTCACTCTCACAATTAAGACGCATCTAACGACACCTCTCAAGCTAAAATCCATCAAGCCGTTTAGGCTACAGAGCGTGCCAAAGAAATATACATACATACATACATACACTCGAAAAACATAACCCTCCTTCTGGCGCAGTCGGGTAATAAGCCAATACAAACATTGATAACAAGCTTTTTGGAGATAGCTAAAAAATTAACCTTATTTTAAAACAACAAACATGGATACTCTCAGGATTCGAAATTTTCATCAACACATTTCATTTTAATTTCATCCATCATCAACTCATCATGTGTTAACCACATGCTGTTCTTCATCGAATGATATTAAGACAGCGGCGAGTCACACTCAAAGCGGCGCAGAGCGGCGGCGATATGACAACAAACTTTAGAGAGTGGACTTTGACGGAGTAACTACACTAACGGCCAAAATTAGACGGCTGCTTAATTTTATTGTATTATCTGTGGATAATGTAGTGGGCTGCAACATTACCTTATACAAATTTGCTAACCCTATAATTGATGTCTTATCATCTTATGTTGTAGCTGTTTATTATCCCTCAATAAATAAAATAAAATAAAATAAATATCCAATCTATCCACGATTTGCCCTACTAGAGATAGGAATTTGACATAAGCTCCATACAAAATATGTCAAATTTCAATCTCTAGTAGAGTAAATCGTGGATAGATTGGATATTAATTTTGGCCGTTATTCAGCTCGATTCGCTCGGTTCAGCTTTCTTCCATAGAAAACACCATTTTTATATGGAGAGTGTATGGATCCGTTCAGCGACGATCAGCTGAACGGGTGCGAACGCATCTCCATTCAATAATTCATTGCTTTGCATGAATAACGACAAACAAAACAAAAATATATGTTCACATAATGAACAGAATCAAGGGATCGTTCGTTTAGAGTACTTATTAAATAGAAGTAGAAAAATTCCGAAATTACATCATAAATTCATAATAAGAAATATCGGTTTTCTGTCGGATTGATATCTTGACTCACAAACATTTCATCGCGTTTTTTTTAAATATTTTGTTTCATAATCGTCGCATCGATGTCGCTTTACCAGTGAGGCCATAGCCTTATAGCTACTATGTATGTATTAGGTCATTCACATGTCTTACTATTGTATTAATTACTTACTCTCATTTCTGCTCAACGAGTTCTGTTAAAGCTTTATTGTTAACAAGGTTCAGTGGACTTCTAACTGAACCGCTTTTAATTCTTTTAAACCCGGGGTAAAGCATGTTTTGACTAACCAATTTACGTGTAATATTATCTTTTTATTGAAGATCGTGAATCACAAATAATGCCATATATAATTAGGTTATATCGATTCAATCAGACACGTTAGACCACGCATCCAGCCTTTGATACGTTTTGTAAGATTTCGTATCAGTATCGGCTATTATTATTATCTCATAATTTATTGTTAATTAATACAAGCATTTAAATAACAATTTTAAATAAAAATTATATGACATATAAAATCTGCTCAAAACAATTTATTATGTAATAAAATTCGTTCCCAGGACATTTCGCAGACTTTCTCTAAAATTAGACTTAGGTACGAGTAGGTTGCCTCCTACTCCTACACACAGTATTATATCAATGCAAAACTCTCTCGGCAATTAGCAAGCACTTAGCGCTAATTACTAATACATCGTCCTCTCATATTTGTGACATTTATGGCCTAAGAGCGTAGAGTATTTGAAGAATAATTATTTTAGCGATAAAATCTATATAAGTCTATGATAAAATGTCATATAGCCAGAAGTTCTATGGACGTACGCGTACCTACCTATTTCTACGGTAGACCCTGGCAAAAGCTGAAATTACCTAATAACATCAGGAAGATGAAGACTCAAAGATTTAACCAAATAAATTATTGTACTAGAATATCCCTTCCCTACCTATTCATTTCAAAACATAATCGGATGTAAATAATATCGATTTCGCAATTTTAAGTTTCATAACATAACGCTTGTCATTTACAAACACTTGCATAACTTTGTTACTTTCACTTGTTTTCAGTGCTTTATAATGTGTTTTGAAACTATTTGTATTTTAAAGATTTAAATTGTGGAAAGAAAAAATCGCTTACGAGCAGGAGTCGAACCTGCGACTCCTGGCTCAGTACGCCAGTGCTTTAGCCACTAAGCTACCGTGAACACTGCTCGTGGTATCGAAATTATCCTCCACTATACGTCTTTGGGTGACGTCAAAACGGTAAACGGTGGTTTAAATCTTTAGATTTCGCTTCGCATGCGTAAAATGCGTTAAAAATAATAAAATATTTGTATTTTGTTTACAAATTAACACAATGTTCAAAACATACCGTAGTTAAAAGACCACAATCTTCCACATTGTACTAGCACAGTGTAATTATCTGTTTATTTATTTAATTCTTTATGCACAACAGGGTACAAAGGCGGTCTTAACGCCATAGGCGTTCTCTACCAGACAACCTTAGGGTAATGCAGAGACAATAAATAAGGTAGATGCACCAGTAAAGTAGTAAAATATGTTTCGTACTACGGACTTATAATTACATATAATAAAAATAGATAAATACCTAAGTAAATTATACATATAATAAAATATACATATTATACTATACATACCTACATATATAACTATAAATACATAATGTTCCATACAGTGGTTCAACGAAAATTACATTGACAGTTTTTAAAGGGACCTTGTTTGACAGTTTTGAAGGCAGCTTGGGACACTTAACTCTCGTGTTGGACGGCTGTTTGGAACTTCCACATAGCCACTTTCAAGAAGACTTTTCGGATGCTTGCTAATTGTCATGTTACTGTCGCACTGGTTGGCCAAAGTGAGTGGGTCCATGAGTCAGTCACTATTCTAACTGATTTTTATGACTCACTAGCTTTTACCCGCGGCTTCGCTCGCGTTAAATTCTGCTAACCCACGTGACGGATCCTGTTAATTCAGTCCAGTCCAGTCCAGTTCCATCCATCCATCCATCCTTTCATTCAGACCGTCCAGTCCAGTCCAGTCACTGTCCCACTATCTCACTATCCCACTATCACACTATCCCACTATCCCCACTATCTCACTATCCCACTATCTCACTGTCTCGTCCCATGTCCCGTCGCGTCCCATGTCCCGTCCCGTCCCATGTCCAATGTCCAGTCTCATGTCCGTTCCCGGCCCATGTCCCTTCCCATGTCCCGTCCCGTCCCATGTCCCGTCCCCCATGTCACATGTCCCCGTCCCGTCCATGTCCCGTCCGTCCCATGTCCCATCCCATGTTATCAATTGTTCAGCAAATCAAATTTGGTGACAACGACTGCAGCGCCACCTACCGGGTCCATTTGTTAATTCAAACCTTGCAGGGACCCGGACTTGAACGTACCCACCTACACAAAAAATATCATTAAAATCGTCCCTGCCGTTTAGGAGATCAGTGACATACCGACAGCAGCGCCACCTACCGGGTCCAAAACTCTTATTTAATACGTTGTTTAAATTAGAGGGGACCCGAGTTTACCATACCGAACGGGACGAACATCAAATGTTTGACAGGTAGGAACAGTTTGTATGGGAAAATAAAATTGTTTTTTTTACTATATTCCTCGCAAATTTTCCACAATTTCTAACCGTTTAAACCTTCCCTGGACTTCCACAAATATTTTAAAACCAAAATTATCCAAATGGGTCCAGCCGTTCTCGAGTTTTAGCGAGACTAACGAACAGCAATTGATTTATATATATATATAGATAGATAGTTAGATAATAAAAATATTCATTCGAGGCATTCAAATTTAAATTTTGTACCACTGTTGGGTCTAATTAGTGGGACCTCGAGTCATTCACCTAGATTCGTGGTCACGTGACGTTTTATCATGACCATCTTCTTGTAATGGCGGCTTCCCACTACGCGTGGTATCATAAGTCACGCTGTTCCAGCTCGCCCCTACGCGCCTTGAGAAGCTAGTAGCTCGCGGCAGTGCAGGCTGGCGTGTGATGGTAACGGTAGCAGCGCGGGCTCGCCCTCGCTCGTACAGTCGACTGCATGACAGTAGTAACACTTGAATTAGAAAACCGCCCTTACTGCTTACGAAATAAAGACGCTGTCAATGTCAAAATGTTACCACTGATGTGTCGTCGACCGTCCAAATCGCCTCGGCCCAGCGTGATTTGTGGTATGAAGCGCCATGGGAAGCCACCATAATACCTTACTCGTCATCCTTTTGCACAAATATAACGAAAATCTTTGATCAGGTGGTGCTTCAACCTTCAGAAGCAGGTATCGTAGCAGAACAACTAGTCCACTGCCTCGGCCTCCGCTGGGACGCGGCGGACTGGGAAGCCCTAGGCTCTTCCATTGGCCACTTCAAGTGGGCCGCATTCCTGGCCGTGCTCGAAGCTAAATATTGTGGAGACCAGCAGCTACATTCAGAGGCTGTGGTCGAAGCTGTCGATGAAATATACGACGTCTTCATTGAGGATATTATTAAGAAGGTAAATATATTTAACGCAGTTTTAGGCCAGTGTTTTAAAACCCGTATTACAGATTGAAACTCAAGCTTTGATCACTGTTTTGAGTTGAGAATTAATTTTAGAATATTCTTCAAGCATAGATTCATTGATCACAGTTCAGCTGAGTTTAGCTTTATTCTACACTGTCACCTGCTTAGGTTTTTGAGCAGAGATTTGATCTGTAATCACTGTGTGGTCGAGAACACGCTTGAGTACAGATTTCTTTGCTATTTCCACAGACATAGCAAAAATATAGACGAAGTGCTGCGATTTGCGAACAATGATAGATAAGCAAACAAAACCGTGCTCCTCCGTGTACAGTCGACAGCATGACAGTGGTAACACTTCAATTCGAAAACCGCCCTTACTGCTTACGAAATAAAGATGATGCTAATGTCAAAGTGTTACCACCGACGTGCGGTCGACCGTACAAACCAACGCTCACGCATACACATGTACATCAAACCGTGCTCACCGCTCTCAGTACACATGTCCCGGCATCATCCAGTAAGCATCGCCAAAAACAAATATGTTTCAGGTGTACGTCTGTATTTGGCTATTTCAGATTATATTCGTGCGATAAGTTGCGGGGCTCGTAGCGAAGCAACGACTGCGCGGATTGTACGATCTGCAAGGTTAAGCTGCACTTGCCGCGGTCAGTCTGTAGATGGGTGACCGTTTCGTTACACATCGAGACCCCTCCGTGCCTCGGAGAGCACGTTAAGCTGTCGGTCCCGGTTGTCATACGAATATCTATGGCAGTCGTTACGGGTAGTCGGAAGCCTGAAAGTCTGACAACTGGTCTAACCTCCGAATGTCAGTATTATCCAGTTACTGGGTTGCGGGGGTCTGATGGCAGTCGCTCCGTGTAAAATACTGATGTTCAGCCGCATCTGGCTAGACTGGTAGCCGACCCCAATATAATTGGGAAAAGGCCCGAGCCTTTTCATCATCATCATCCTCCGAAGGATGATGATGATGATTCGTGTGATAAGTTGTTGAATTGAAGTTTATAATTACCGTATTGCAATAAGTATGACAATTGAGTAACGATTCTATGTTTAAGTGGTGATCAGGTGATTAAAGATCAAATTATACTTGAGGAACGTTTAGTAATACGGACCTATCGTCTACTTATTAGCAAGTTGGTCTGTTACTTTTCTGTCATGTGCTCATAAGTTTACAATTCTTGCCTGTATTACATATTAGTGTAGATTACCTTACCCTGGACTTCTTCTCAGGGCTACCTATTCAAGCGCGGCTACCTCCTCCCTACCATGCGGGAATACTGGTGCGTTCTTCAGCCATGTGCCCTGACCTACTACAAGAGCTCCTCCCAGAAGGAGCAGTGCGGGAGGATCGCTATTGACGAGTACTGCTCCGTGGAAGCCGCCGCCGGGGAAGGCAGGATACAGAGGTTTCAGATCATTACCCCTGATAGGACTTTTGAATTCGGCACCCAGGATCATAAGTGAGTGACAAATAGCTTACAATTAGACCTATTGAGTAGTTACGTGATGAAGTCGGCGATGATTAACCCTATCCTACTAACATTATAAACGTGAAAGTTTGTGAGGATGTATGGATGTTTGTTACTCTTTCACGCAAAAACTACTGTATGGATTTTAATGAAATTTGGCATACAGATAAAATACAACCCGTATTAACATATAGGCTACTTTTTCTCCCTGGAAGATGAACAGTTCCCGAGGGATGCGCGATTAACGACATCTACGCGGGCGAAACCGCGGGCATAAGCTAATGTAGTTCAATGCACCCTTCTTTTTTATTACCAAAGAACGTTAAGGGTAGTCTCTGCTCATTATTATGCACAGCATTTTTACTATGGAACCAATTCTGAAAGTGTGAAAAAAAAAAGTTGTTCCATATATTTTGATCGAATTACATATCCATGCATGGAACATCAGATTTTGTTCACGATTTTATAACTGTGTCTGTGTCACTCATAAGTGACTTTTGAAAGAAATCTGTAACATTCATGAATATTTAAGAATATTACGCGTACAATTTGAGGATGTAGCATCATTTTTCTATTGAGCATAGGAGTCGTCTCCAATGGATATCAGCGCTTCGCCAAGCGGCCGCCGTGTCAGGTGGAGTGGAGGGCTACCAGAGGAGGGCGCGCGCGGTGCGGCGCGGGGCGGGGGCGCGGCGTGAGCGTGAGGTGCGTGAGACGCGGGCCCGTCTGCAGCACGAGGTCAAGGCTCGCCTAGCAGCTGAAGCTCAGGCTCAGGTGAGTTTTTATTTTTTATTTTTATTTAATCCTTTACCCCTGCTCCACACGTTGGCCCGAACGTTTGCTCCTACGCTATTCGCCAACGTGTGGACTGGGAAAATGGAGTTGGCCCGAACGTTGGGGCGAGCATTGGCAGTTAGCCGTCGCGTGTCGGTTTTATCAAAGGAATTATGTGCCAACGTTGGCGATGCGCCAATGCGATTTCGGTGAACACAAATGTAGGGATCAACTGTTATTTTTTTCGCGATTTCATGGTTGGTCCGACTGTAAAAGTTGTTCATACTGATGAGACCCCGGTTTTCAGTTATTTTAATAACACGTTGTATAACAATGACAGTTGTGTCATGTTCAAATTCAGATAACGAACCTGTTATGAAGGTAATGAAAATGTTTTTTTGTGGTAATCCTCATGGATATCCTTTGTCGAGCAGTGATAGCCTAGTAGTTGAACGCTTGCCTTCCGTGCACGGGGGTTGAGATCAAACCGGGCCCACCGCCCACACCTTTGACTTTGAATTCATGTGTGGATTAGAATTTGATTATCACCAGCATTAATGGTGAAGGGAAACATAGCTTGTAGGATCAGTAAGCTAAAGTGGCAGTGGGCTGGCCATGACGAAGGTCCGATGGCCGCTGGATCAGACGAGTCCTTGAGTGGAGAATGCGAATCAGCAAACGCAGCGTAGGGGGGCACCAGGTGGATCGATGACCTGAAGAAGGTGGCTGGGGGGGGGACTGGATGCGGAAGGCAGAGGACCGAGTGTTGTGGCGCAACTTGGGAGAGGCCTATATCCAGCAGTGGACTGCGATAGGCTGAGTTGATGAATATTTTGTCGCAGGTATCCTACCTAGGTTACCTTACTTTGTCAAATCCTATAAGCAATAGATTTGTTATAGACAAAGGATCATTCGTAGCAGCTGATTAAGAATTATTGAATGATCATAACGTTTTATTTTTCAGGAACTGGTAGAATTAGCACAGCAAGACAACAAGAAGCTAGAAGAATTGAAACACGCACAAGTAGAACTGGAAAAACTACTGCAAGAAGAAACGCAAGCCAAAAGAGACGAAGAAATTGTTAGAGCATTACAAGCGAGGTAAGTTCTTCTTAGACTTTATTAATAGTTTAAAAAAATGTTTGTATGAGTAAGAAGAAAAAATTATAATGTTATTTTTATCGTCAGGGTATTAGCAGAAGAATGGGAAAGGCGAGAAGAATTGGAAAGACTTCAAGAAGAACAAAATAAAATGTTAGAGGAAGAAAGATTAAAACGTCAACAGTTTGAATCATTGCAGGCAGAGAAGGAAACTCAATTCAAAGGTACCTATGAAAGTTTTGTAAATAATATTATGGTAGCGACTAGGTAACAAAAAATGCTGTCATTAAATATAGGTATTCTCTGATCCCCAATTTGTTAGCCGCATGTGGTGGCTATGGTTATTATTTCAAGAGTTTTTTTTTGTTTAACTCTTACAGAAGCAGAAAAACGGTTGAAAGAGTTAGAAGAAGAGAAACAACGGCTGGATGCCGAATTGAAAGCAGCTCAAGACAAAATCTCCAAGACTGAACACACGGCACATGCGCTGCAGGTACAACTAAGAGTAAGTAACATTTCACTATTTATGTCACTGAATGTTACTGGATAGCCCGCGAAATTCAAAATATTCTTGCGTTTTTTACATAGAAATTGTAGCATAGAAAATATTAACCTGGCTCTAAGCTCTACAAGATCGATAATATTAATTTACAATTATCGATTATCATTATTGTTAAACTCTATAGACCTAGGCTAATATTTTCTATAAGTTATATATTCAGTAGATATATTGTTATTATTGCAGCGAATCATACTTTGATCGATATACAACGTGAAATAGAGCAGCGATTTGCAAAAAAACTCATTAAATTTTGAATTTTGTGGGCTAGCCGGTAGCATTACCTTAAGGTACAGTGTACCGCACTTCAGTGGTAATATTTTGTCAATTTTCGTAATTCAAGTGTTACCACTGTCGTGCGTTGCATATGATGATGATGCGTGTGATGTGCGATGTTACCACTGATGTGTGCAGTCGATTATACTTGAAATAAGAATCGAATACTTCATAGATGTTCAGATACATTGTTTCCAATTTTGTTCTTATAGTCCATTTGTTTGAAGAAAAGTTGTTCTAAGCCGTTTCATTAACTCTAGCTACTTTAAATATTAACTAACCGATGCTAATGTAGCAATTTAAGTTTAAGTTACGGCTTCTTTAACAATGAAATATAACATATTTTGTTCCCAGGATCTGAACCCAGTATTTCGCAATGGCGAGCGGGCCCGTCGTGCACTGTCCTTCGTGCCGACCACCAAGAGCTCCTCTGACACACTCATCGACGTCAGAGCTATACGACATCTCAAGATCCTCGATGATGAAGAGAAATTATAATAGGGTATCATTATACAATGCCGGAAAGCCGCTAGGAATTTGGTGATCACCACAATATAGAAATTGACGCAGTAAGCTGTATCCTATTATTTGTACGCAACTGAGTTATTTTTTTCGAATAATTAGATCTGGAAAACGGGTTTCACCAAATTTCGATAGACCACTGTTTAACTGTTCCAAATAAGTTATCAAAATTTATCATAGGTGTTACTGAATTTTGTAGACATTCACTTTCATAAACTTTATAAAAAGACTTTAGTTGGTGAAAAGGTTAAATTATACTTGCAAATGTTAGAAAATGAGCGTTGAAGTTATAAATTATCTATATGGATGATATTATTATTATTATTATATCGTACATTATCTACCATAAAGGAGTGTTATTATAATAGAATATGTTGTGACTTCATTCTTCTATTCTGCATAAAAATAGTAGGTACTTTCTTAATATTCTAAATGTTGCTAAATAAAGCTGTATGAAATTAATTATGTATTATAAATGAGAACACTTATTTTATAAGTACCTACGGTCAATCGCATAATATGTCCATGGTAACAAAACCATTATATGCGGGACTGGCTTATGTATGTGTCATACCAGACAGGCTCTGCTCATACTGGTTTTGTCACCATCGATATAGGCTTGACTACATATCGTCAGTGTAGAGGAGAAATTACATAGCTAGGTATGTTTAGAGATAATTCCGACTTGAGTTTTCGATTATTTTATCTTTTGATGATTTAGATTTTGATTTATTTTTTGATGTAGAACATTTCTACTTCTTCTATCGTGTCGACATGAGCTAGATAATGATAATAGCTTATGCCGTGGGAAAATTATTAGCCAGTCAGCAGGTTGGTAGCAGAGCTGACTGCGCAGGATGCACTGAACGATCAATTAAATATCGTCACCCATGGAGGCATGCACCCTAACACACATTTCACATTATTTTGCACATATCTTCTGTTAAACGTTATGTTTCTTCATAAAAAGCTGTTGACTAAACAATCCAGAAATAAAATAAATCATGATTATCTCGTTATTTAATTTCTCCTCTACGCCGACGATATTAAGATGCTTTTCTGAAATCTTTTGTAAATAAAATGTATGTATTGCTTACTGAGCGTCCGTTTTATTCTCACAACAAATGAACGTAAAATAAATAACTAAAAAATAAAAAATATTCGTTATAGATACAATCATAATTAATTCTACGAATCTAACCATTTGTTTTGTATTTATTTCTTTCCTTTCCCCTTTAGTAGCTCCGTTGGAGGAGCCTGTGACTGTATTTTCTTCATTATTTTTCTCAGCTGTAATTAATATAGGAATTGGAATTAGGAAAAGGAAAATGGTCTTTTTTGTGAGGAATGTGAATTTTGCAATAGATATGATTGAAAAACATATTTTTTACAGAAAATTAAACAAAAAGGGTACGGGAATTTAAAAGGGGTGTAAAAATGGGACATGTTGGAATAACAACTAAATGGCAAGGAATAGTGGTTTGGTAATGTAATAATAATAATAATAATAATTTTAATAATAATAATAATTTATTGACTTAGCCACACAACATTTTTTACAAAGTTAATTCAATTATACATGTAAGGTAATTTTTAAAGACCGCTAACAAGGATCTGCTGACCCCCAAACTAGGAAGTACCTGTATCTTGGAGGTCAGTAGGTTTTCCATTTCTTAGGCACTGCCCGTGTTTAACATATTATCAAATATAATAAATAGGATGTAGTGCTGCTTTTTGGTACATGCAATAATAATTAATTATGGTGATCTTTATCACGTAAGTAAAATATAAAAATTTAAGAAAATTAAAAAATATTAAATCTGTTAATTTATAAAAATAAAAAAATAAAAAATTTAATGTTGCAGATATTAATTAAATGTGTTTATGTAGAGGGTATATGAGGGTGTGTGTGTAATTATGTAATGTGAATTTGTGTTTACTGATATTTCATAAAGTCAACTCAAAAGGAATTCTGTGTCTTCGTAATCTAATGTGAAAAGCCACTTCTTTACTTTAGTTTTACATTCGTGTCTGTTTAAGGAGTGAAACTTCTGAGTTTTGTTAATTTTATTGTAAATTCTGGATCTTGCAAACAAGAACTGGTTATGTGAGAAAGTGGTTTTATGAGGTTCTGTGGGAAACACAATATCTGCACGACGCTTACTACTGATCTTAAGGGGGGAGCGGTGCTTCCTTAGGACACATTGGAGCACATAAAGTTTCCGGACGGTCAGAACTTCACTGTCAATATAAAGTTGATTTGTAGGAAATCTAAAGGGCTTACATAACATAACCTTTAGGACTGCCCTCTGCGCTCTTTCGAGTTTAAGGAGAGCAGTCATACCTGCTCCACCCCAACATGCTATGCAATAGGATAGGAGTGATTGGCACAACGCATAATAAACAAGTCTAAGTGTCACTAAATCAGCTGAAACTCTCAATGTTTTAAATATATAAATAAGTTTTCGCGCTCGCTTGACTAAGTTTCCTATATGTGTGTGCCAGTTTAGGCGACAATCAATATCCACTCCCAAGTAACGGAAGTGAGGGACTACACACAGTGGTGAACAGTTACAGTCGGTGGAGGAATTCTCGCAAATGTGCACTTTGACGGTAATTGGCGACTTTGGTTGTGTCACTTGTGAAATAGAAAATGGCATGACTTTCGTTTTCCCTACATTTAACGTTAAAAGATTGCTTGAGAGCCAACTTGTAATAACGTTTAAATTTGTATCTGCAAGCTGGTTCACTTCGTTCCAAGTATTTCCGTGGATGAGTAAGGCTGTGTCGTCCGCGTATGTAAAGATAGAACACTTATCTAGGGATAGAAGACATAGGTCATTTATGTATATTAGGAACAATGTTGGTCCTATAATGCTCCCCTGAGGCACACCGTATTCTATTCCAGTTTCCGTACTTCTAATATCACCTATCTTGACACACTGCGACCGATTTTTCAGGTAGTCTTGGAAAAGATTGAGAGAGGTACCACGAATCCCAACATTGTGTAACTTATTCAGAAGTATTGGGACAGAGACTGTGTCAATGTGAGTAAAATAAAATAAAATCTCGACGATCTTTTTATTAAACTTTCTTCTTTCCTTTTTTGCCTTTTCCTTTTTGCTGCTTGCACAAAGATAAAATAATATTTTACCAAAATTACATCAAAATAATTCAAATTAATTAATAAATTTTTCTCTATAATTTTTCATGTAAAGCGGTTACTTTGCCCTTTACAACTGCAATACCACCTAGGCTTTTGCCTAAATGATATTGCAAGTCGCGTTCGCCAAACTGAGACTTGAAGATGAAAAGTATCAAGTGATTATAATTTCATGAGCACCCGTACCCTTCGCACCGGAACATAGCAATGATTCGCGGCAGAAATAGGTACGCTGTTCCTCGGAAGAGCTCTTTTACGAAGAGCTCTGTTACAACAATTGGTAATTACAATTATTTTTAGTAATTGCATTCATTATAAAAAATTAGCCACACAAAATATCTTTCACTGCTTACAAACACCTCAGTATAGTACGACGATTGCAGCTTAAGACTTTACTTTTTTTTCTGTATGAGCTCTAACTTATTCAACAACATACATTGTACCTTAAGCCTAATATTTTAATTAGGCTGAAGCTTTAGTTGCATAATCTTCCGCAACGCCTTTAATATGTTCCACGACATACCTACCTTGTTCTCCAATTCAATGCCTATGTATTCTATCACCATCACTAAAAGTGAATGCTACAGGGTAGCCCGCGAAATTGAATTTTTTTGGTGTTTTTTTTTTCAAATTGTAGCTTTATTTCGCATTGTATATCGGTCAAAATATGATTGGCGGAAATAATAACAATATATCTAAGGAAATATACTCATAAAAAATATTAACCTAGCTCTATAAGCTGTATAAGCTCGAAAATCGATAATTTGATCGTAAATTAATATTATTGAGCTAGTACAGCTGATAGAGCTAGGTTAATATTTTTATGAGTATTAATTATTCAGTAGATACATATATTGTTATTACTTCCGCCAATCATATTTTGACCGATATACAACGCGAAATAAAGCTACAATTTGCAAAAAACTCCAAAAATTTGGAATTTCACGGGGTACCCTGTAGCATTCACCTTAAAAAGGTACTTTATACAGTTATACGTATTATCTCAAGCATGCTGCATATGCATACCTTCTTCTTCTCTGCCCGGTTGGTCAGCACTTCTCTCCACGCGTGTTGTATAACCCTCGCGGCGTGTTCTAGAAGGAATTTGTTCATCTTTGCTGTCATCTCTTGGTGATACTCTTCTTCGCGTTCCGCCATAAGCGGAATGTACTCGATGTTTTGTTCTGCTAGCTGTCTCTGTTGGTGTTATTATTTATGTATTGGTTTCATTGGTATTTTCTCATGTTTATTGGTCTAAAATTTTCCTCGTTCTGATTTTATTAGGTACCTATATGTATAGATTTAAGTCAAAATCCAATGACCAAGCATAAATCTAAATTCAACTACTGTAATTTCATACATCGATTTAAAACAAAATAAACCTGCGAGCTGTGTTAAATTTGGTAGGTTTTGGAATCATAAATTATAAATTAGGTCACAGCCTGTAGTCACAGCACAGGTGAATTAAAAATTTAGTAACTAACTTATATTCTGGGGAAAATATCCACCTGCAAAGTCTACCTACCAATTTTTTATAAAGAGAAATGGAAAGCTTATTACGTCACCTCCAACTCCTCGCACTTCTCCAATTCATCATCAAATTTCTGCGAGAACTCGTCCAGTTCCACTTGCTTGTCGCTCATTTCGAGGTCGTACTTCTGTAACCACGACAATAGCTGCGTCTCCACTTTGAACCTTTGTAGTGAAGTAAATTATATTAATTACTATTCTATGGGTACTTTAAATTAAGAAGACTAGGCTTCAAACATTACCGGCGTCCCCTCTGGTTCTTCTCCTCAATGAGGTGCGTCCTCAACAGCTGTTCGTACGCTTCTCGACTCTCTATCTCCTCTTCTTTCAACATTTCGTGCTTGACTACGTGAGTTCGAGTCGCTAGCACCATCTGACGCTCAGAGTCTAAGCTGCGAAGAAGAGAGGGAAGTTAAATAAATAACACTAGATATTTAAATTAAGCGAATAAGGAGTTGTTGTAGACGCGGTAGACGTTAATGTAACATCTTCAACGAAAAGATCCCAGCGGGGGAAAGAGAAGTGGGGACGGCAAGCGACAATGGTAAGATTTATTTACTTGATTTTTACTATGCGTCAATAAGCAATTCACTACTTTCTATATGGACTTAACAATTCCAGCAAACTTGTAAACTAGGAAGACAGAACGTGATTACAACATCGATATACAAAAACCTCTTTGGATATCAATGTTATAACTATATAAAATAGTCAAATAGTCTTACATTTTCTTCTTAAGCTTGACAGTAGCCTCGTAGCTGAGCTGAGCCAGTTCATGCTCGAGCTTGGCGATGATCTCCGCCTTCAAAGCCATCGTCTGATCGAAACGTTCCGTCTCTTCCTTTAAAGTCGCGGAGTACTCTGAAAATTCAAAATTTCAAGTCTTACCATATTACTTATGTTTTAGCTCAAGGTCAAAATGGCTTGACATGAGCATGTGGGGCTTTATAGACCAGACGGCTACAGCCTGTCAAGCAATGTCACACTTGCACTCCTGTTTTTTAAGTCCTACCGTCTGCACATTGAACGACCTCAACAATCCTACAGTCATGCACGAGACGTGGCAAATTCTGGATCATCTGCATCTGATAGCTGTACTATCATCATTATACCATCGACACGATGAAAAAAAAAAGCTCAAAGTTAGTGACTTGAATAGATATAAGTAAAGCTTAAGCTTACCAAGCCTGATAAGCATCATCATCAGCTACTGCATGAGGGTGCATTAAAAGAGCATCTACGAATGAGGATATTTAATTTATCGTCCGGCGCACCCTGGGCAGTCAGCCCCGCCACCAACCTGCTAACTGGCTTATCTTTTCCCCACGGCATGAGCTATTATTATTATGTAGCTCATGTCGACACGATAGAACAAGATCAGCTACTGATTCATTGACATAATAATTCTTTAGTCGTCTTTTTGCTGTACATAAGACTCACTCGCTTAGCTCCATAAATTCCAAAACCACTTCAACAAGACATGCTTTTGTACCTTTAATATGCGCTATAAGACGTTCGTTCGAAGTTTCCAGTTTTCTGGTGTTGATCTTCGCAGTCAGTTCCTCTCCCGCCGTGGTCTCCATCTGTCTCACCATGAGGTCACGAAAGTGTTCCAACTCCAGGAGGAACTCAAAACCTATTGCTAATGATGTTCTCTAGAAGCACAAATAATAATTAATTGGGCGGTGATGGTGTCCTGGATATGAATAAGAAATATTTATTTGCCAGAATTAAATTTCCAAATAAGATCAATTATCTATTTCTACTATGCTACTATTATTATTATTATTTTCAACCTATGTTGGCCCACGGCAAGGCCAAAAGGCCTTCGTTCCTTCTTCCACTCTTTTCGGTCAAATGCAAGTAGTGTAGACCACATCAAGCTTATCTCACCACCTTCGCCTGCGTCTGCCGTTGGACGTTTCTCGGGACCCACGTAATACAAATTTTAGCCCAAAAATTATATGACATTCGGCAAACGTGTCGGTCGGCCCAATGACACTTAAGCTTGGCTGCTTTTTGGGTGATGTTGGCAACTTGTGTTGAAGCGTCTGACTCCCAGGATATTGCGTTCCCTTGCTCGCTAGCAAACCTCGAGCCTGGACCTCTGGTGGACTGTCAAAGACCAGGTTTAGGCACCGTATGTGAGGATGAGGGGACATATGTCCATTAGTTTGCGCTTACGGCACATTGGAAGGTGCGCCCTTGAGTGAGTTTGAGTGACTGAGTTTCTTCATACTTACTATTATAAGACTGTAATTGTCTGTTTACTTGTTTGTTTGTTCGAGCATTACGCAAAAACTACTGGATCGATTTAAATAAAACTTTTTGTGTTTAAAAGCATGTAATTAGACTTTAAAACTGGTCAATATTTCATGAAAAAATTGATAAACACGGTTCCTTTGGGATAAATCTGAAGAACTATGGAAGCGAAGGAGGAATAGTCTAACGGCCAAAATTAATATCCAATCTATCCACGATTTGCCCTACTAGAGATAGGATTTTGACATAAGCTCCATACAAAATATGTCAAATTTCTATCTCTAGTAGGGTAAATCGTAGATAGATTGGATATTAATTTTGGTCGTAAGTAGTATATATAAAAAGGTAAAACTTACGTCGCTTAGATTGTCTTTGATCTGAAAATAAATGGTAAAACCATTTATTAGAATCGAGGAGTACGTGGTAGGTGTCACGTTACGTTTGGAGACGCAGATGCTAGTATTTTCTACAGAGCTAGGTACCCACAAAAAATATAACGTAGGCAGAAAATCGGACATTGGTATACCGATACCGGATTTATCGAAAGCGATCTATTGATTTAAACTGTGTTGCGGGGGTCTGATGGCTGTCGCTCCGTGTAAAATGCTGATGTTCAGCCGCATCTGGTTAGACTGAAAGCCGACCCCAATATAATTGGGAAACGGCGCGGAGGATGATGATGATGATCTATGATTTAAAGGACTGACTTCTAGGTTTCACTAAGTAATCCTCATGTTTGATAAAACAACTTGGTCGATTCCCAAATCTATTTTAAGTTCCCGTCCTTTTGCCTATCAATCAGTCAGTTTTTTGTATAAAAGCAAGCATACCTTTGCGATCATTTCATCAACTTTAGGCTTCAGTTCAGGATAGCTGTTCATAATGTAGAGAAGGTGGCCCAGTTCAGGGTTCAGGCGGTTTTTCAGCGACAAGTCACCCTGAAAATTTACAAGATCTTACTACACATTTACAAGTGTAAGTACAGTCAACCTCATATCAGTGGTAACAGTTTGACGCTGACTGCGTTTTTCTTAAGCAGTAAGGTGGGTATTCGTAATTCAAGTGTGAACACCGATGTGAGGTCGACTGTACGTAGGTACTTTAATTTTTTTATCAATATAAGGAAATTCGCAAATGCGAATTCCCGAATGAAGCTGCATGAATCTAGATTCAACGCATGTCATTTCACACATTTTGTATATGAAAACTATGAATTGAAGTGACAATTAGAATCTACAGTTATGCTTGGGTATTCGGTACCTTCTGTTATAGTAGTAGTAGAGCTCCTAGTGAAGGAACACGTCTGGGGAAGTACTACCACCGTACCTACTTCTGCCGCCAAACAGTGATGCTTGCATTTTGCAATGCTGTGTTCCGGTGTGAAGGGTACGGGTGTCGGTGAAATTACAATCACATGAGACTTTCCATCTTCATGTCTCAGTTTGGCGAAACGACTTGCGGTACCATTTAGGCTGCCTATCCACTGGAGCGGAGAGGAGCTGAGTGGAGAAACATTAACCAATAGAATTGCACAAAATTGATTGTCTCCGCCCCGCTAAGCCTATTTGTGCAATTCTATTGGTTAATGTTTCTCCGCTCCGCTCCTCTGCTTATGACCCTACTATGCTCCTGCTCCTATGGACAGGCAGCCTTAGGCTTAGCCTAGGTAGTATTGCAGTTGTTATGAGCAAAGGTAGCCGCATAACATCAGGTGGGCCATTAGTTCGTTTCGTCATCCTATTACGTAAGTATTATATCCATTGTCTAGTACGCATAGTACAAGCTCTGCTTATTTATTATATTCTTTATTGTACATTACACCAAACGAAAACAAAGACAATAGTTTACAGAAAGATTAAGTAAGTACAATGGGCGGTCTTATCGCACAAGGCTATCTCTTCCAGACAACCTTTGGATGGACTAGAAGAATGGGAACCGATCGTGGGTAGGTACGGTGTAAAAGTAGGTACACTAGAGTACCTACTTAGTACCTTAGTTCCTTTAGTTTGGTACTGTTGATGGTGCTGTGTAAAAAATGTCCCAAAAACATTTATATAAATATTTAAGACTTAAATTACAACTCACAGCCTTCAGATCTTCCATGACCGCCATGTTCAAGAGACTGGCCGAGAATAATGGATTGTCGTATTGTTCGAAGATGAAGATCAGGTCCTCCATATGTACAGGAGACAGAATATTGTTGAGGGTGCGGTACTCTTGCACCAAGTCCGGCAAACAAATAGACAGCTTTGTTTTGTAGATAGCTTCGTCCAGGATCTTGGTGAGGCGCTCACATTGGATGTGGCATTCCAAGTCGATTGGTGATGCCGCTGGAAGAAGTAGAATTTTAGCCTTTGTAGTTTTCTATTGCTGAGTTGATAATGTTGTTTAAATAGCAACATAACATAAGTAACACCACGCCAATAATCCCCGAGAGGTGTAGGCAGGAATGTCTAATATTCTAATATCTACAAGTCTACAACAGACAATCATCAATCAATCATTCAGCAAGGATTCTCTTACTCACCATTGTCTTTTGTCAGATCCATCTCTTTCTCTCTCTCGCCACTTGCAGCTGACTTGCTGCTTGACTTCGAAGTGTCGGAATAAGTGGAAGTGGACTGCGTCCCAGAAACCGATGGGGGATCCATTTTTTTATTAATAAATTGCCTTACCAAACAATTATATAATGTTTTGACTTCTGTTACAGGCCGCGGCTTTTGTAACCATGGCAACTGTAACGTAGTGATTATTTTTATAATGTGGATGGCAAATGGCAACGATAACATGGATGTCAAATTATTGTTACCATGGTATGTGCATGGTATACTATATAAATAAAATATCGTCGTAAGTATCTAAACGTAGTGGTTACTAACATAGTGATTATTTTGTCTGTGGTGGTTACAAAGACTTTGTATACTGACGTAGTGGTTATATATTCTCTTTGGTCGTATGACCGTATCGTATCGTATCGTATATTATAATATGGACACTTCTATATTAAATACGAAACATATTTTATTATAATATATTATTATATTATATTAAAAATATAACTAAAACTATAAAAAAATAGGAAAGATTTGCTTGTTTGTTTGTTTGTATTGTTAATCGATAAACTCTGAAACTAGGTAGGTACTAAACCGATTTCAATTTTTTTTTTACTATTAAAAAGCTGCTTTATCGGGAAGTAACGCTACATTTTATTTCAGTACCTACGCGGGCGAAGCCGCGTGCAAAGTATATTTAATTATAATTGTTTAAATACTGTTAAACAATATTAGGTATTTAACTAAACAATAAATTGCAATTTAGGTCCTTACTTTTACTTTACACGACAATTTTACTTTCCCTCAAAAGGCGCAAGGTCGTACTTAGTATACAGACGATTGCATGACAGTGGTAACACTTGTATTAGAAAACCGCCGTTACTGCTTATGAAATAAAGGTGCTGTCAATGTCAACCTTTAACCACTGACGTGCTGCCGATCGCATGTCGTAACAATTTGACATTGACAATGTTGACAGTACCTGAGGGGCTCGTAGCGAAGCAACGATTGCGCGGTTTGTACGATCTGCAAGGTTAAGCTGCACTTGCCGCGGTCAGTATGTGGATGGGTGACCGTTTCGTTACACATCGAGACCCCTCCGTGCCTCGGAGAGCATGTTAAGCTGTCGGTCCCGGTTGTCATACGAATATCTATGGCACTCAATGGCAGTCGTTACGTGTAGTCAGAAGCCTGAAAGTCTGACAACTGGTCTAACCTCCGAATATCGGTATTACCCAGTAACTGGGTTGCGGGGGTCTGATGGCAGTCGCTCCGTGTAAAATACTGATGGTCAGCCGCATCTGGCTAGACTGGAAGCCGACCCGAATATAATTGGGAAAAGGCTCGGAGGATTATGAATGTTGACAGTACCTTTATTTCGTAAGCAGTAAGGGCGGTTTTCTAATTCAAGTGCTCACTGTCATGCAGTCTACTGTACATTTATATACCTATGCGAATACCCTACAATCTGTATCACTATGGTATTAAATCCTCAAGGTTTACCCTCAGTAGCCACGTAGCCAGCCACTAATTATATATCAACAAAAACTCATAAACTTGTTGCCGTGTTACTATTATAGTTTGTTCAATAAATATATCAGTGCATAATATCGCATCTTCGTTCGTTATATATTTAAGTTTATTTGAAAGGTAAGAAAACTTAAATGTTATAGTTTTAATTATATTTATATGTTGTTATGTAGAACGGTAGGTTGGTGACCTGTTATTGGTTTTCGGCTACGAAAAACACATGCTGCGCCATCCCTAAATAATGGGATAAGGAATGAGTAACATAACCATTGATGTTTTTTTTTATAACATGGGAGGGCAAACGAGTAAGCGGGTCACCTGATGTTAAGCAATCTCCACCGCCCATGGACATCCGCAACACCAGGGAAGTCACTAATGCGTTGCCGACTTTGTCTTAAAAAGATGTAGGTATGCTCTTTTCTTAAAGGCTCCCATGTCAATTTTTTTTGGGAAACCCTAGACCTTAGACTTTTGGCAAAACCGCTGACGGAAGTTGGTTCCACAGTTTTGATGTACGAGGCAAAAAATGGCGTGTGAAACGTAGGTACAGTAACAGTAGTTGAACGCCAACCATCAAGATGGTGAGGATGGAATTTAGATTTAGATAGATAGATAGAATATTCTTTATTGTACACCATCTTCTTCTATCGTGTCGTCAAGAGCTACATAATGATAATAGCTCATGCCGTGGGGAAAAGATTAGCCAGTCTTCCGGCACCACACGGATCTATAACACCCAATTTATTTTTTTACAAATATTTCATAACATCTACATTTAATTTCTTCGTAGATACAGAAGGGAACTAAACCATCAGAATGGGGAAGAAGGGCAAAGTGAACAAGTTGGCTCGCATGTCAGACGAGGAACGAGCCAGATACTTGCAGCATCGAGCTGACTTGGAGGAGGAGGCTCGTAGAAGGAAGCGAGAACTCATTGCCAGGTTCATCAAGGTTAGCATAATGACTTTTTTTTACACCTTAGGTACATACAACTATTCCATACGCAAAATACACGCTTGGACGTGGAGTTGCGGAAACCAGCCCGTTATACTATACTATACTACCTACCACTAGGAGAAAATAGGACAGAGATATCTAATGAGGAGATGAGGATCAAAGCTCAATATATTTTTACATCTCGTAGGTACTGAGCGATACGGAAGTACTATAAGTACAGTCGACTGCATGACAGTGGTAACACTTCAATTAGAAAACCGCCCTTACTGCTTATGAAATACAGGCACTGTCAATGTCAAATTGTTACCACAGACGTGTAGTCGATTAGGTATATCGGGGTCATAGCAACACATATTCTGAGAAAATTCAACCAGCTACCTATTACAAAAGTTCAAAAGATACAGACCTGTGACCGACAGATGGACAGACTGACGGACGGACAGGCAGCGTAGCGAGACGAAAAGTACATCCCGGGATGTAATATACTCGTACCGACTTTACAGCTGTCGTGTGTTACGGCGTGGTTACGGCTAAAGAGAATAAAAGTTATGGCCTTAACTTATATACCTTATTCGAGGAAGTAAAAACAAAGGGTAACAAAGCAATTAGTATGCAGGGTCGCCAGATATAAATGAAGTTTTCTCAGCAGATTATGGATGTTTTCGAGTGAAATATTATTTTAACTAGCTGTGCCCGCGACTCCGTCCGCGTGGATGTCGGAAAATAACATCGTGTCATAATTATGAACACAATATCTTCAAATATATACATATAAGCGCCTACACAGACGATTACACTATTTACGGACCATACTATATTTTGTTTTTACAACCAACCGGCTAAGGTGATGGAATTTCATGGAATTAGTCCTAAACTCCCTCATTCTGAGAAGACGCTCGTGCCCAGCAGTGGGAAGTAATTGGGCTGATTATGTTATTCTATAACACTAACCACATCTCTTCTTATGCTGAGAAGAGGCCCGTGTCCAGCAGTGGGACTGTAATGGGCTGGTAATGTTATGTTATTCTAGAATACTCATAATATCCAGTACATTATCTCTTCTTATTTTGAGAAGAGGGCCATACCCAGTAGTGGGACAGTAATGGGTTGACTACGTTATGTTATTCTATATTTTCTAGTTTCTTAACTCTTCTCGTTCCGAGAAGAGGTCCGTGCCCAGCAGTGGGGCAGGAGGTAATGAGCTGATTATGTTATGATAATCTATTACACTAACAATATCCAGTTCCTTAACTCTTCTCATTCCAAGAAGAGGGCCATGCCCAGCAGCGGGACAGTGATAGGCTATGTTATGTTATTCTATATTTTCTATAATACTAATAGAATCCAGTTGGATTTTTAGGAACCTGCATACAACCAACAATCATGACCTCTACTTTGTATGCAACTTAATACAATAGAGGGGTCAAGCTGTATCGCTGGATCTACTCAACCGATTCAGATAAAACATACCCTATATTTTAAGTTAGACTAATACCAATACAAATGCTAAGTTTCATTACGATCCGTTCAGCCGTTTTCACGTGATGAGGTAACAAACAGACAGACAGACAGACATACATTTTTTAAACGATTGATTCGTGTTCTATAGCTTATTTCTAGTCCCCCTAGCCGGTTTTCGCGAAAAAAAACTCAATGTACAGACTTTTCGACCTTTACAGTTTTATTATAGTATAATAGATAGATAACGGACAAAGTTAAACTGTATTTATACAAAATCCTAATCAAACCGTTCTATAATAACTTACTGAGAAATCCTTGGACGAATAACTTTTTATTCGTCCAAGGAGAAATCTTCATCTATATCTGGTGACCCTGGATACTAATTGCTTTGTTAGACTGTACTACCTTACCTCTCATCATCATCATCATCAAGTCAGCCTATCGCAGTCCACTGCTGGACATACACCTTACCTCTCACTTTGAAATAATTCCTTTGGATCATCTAAACACAAAAGCGATACTAAAATCAATAAGTGGATAAGAAGATAACAAAATAATTGTGTTTATTCAATGTGTTTTTCAGAACAAACTTGACAAAGAAGAAGCCTTCAGTCGTCTCAATACAGCTAAAATAAACCAACAATGGAGATTTATTCTGCGAAAGATAAAATGCAAACAAATGGCGTTGGATATTCAGGTAAAGACTATTGAAATACCGGCCCTAAGTTATTGTATTTACCTACGCAACGTTTTTACGATAAATTGAGCCGATAACTTTCCTGCTTTTATGATTTATTGTTATTTAGGTAAAATATTGTTTTGGATCATGAAAGCAAGTTTGTAGGTTTGTGCGAACCTAATTTAGGGTAGATTGCATTTGTTCAATCATTTTACTTTCGTGTTTCTTACCAGCCAGTTGTGCCAGCCAGCATGCTATCATTTGTTTTTTATCCCAAGCCTTATTTAAATGAAGAAAGTGAAGTGCTTACATCCGATAAGGTGTCGACAAGCGTAAACTTTTCCAGAATGGCAGATATAATTTTCACACTCTAGTTTTTATACGATGTTTCAGAAGAACCCTTCCTCACCTGCTGACTGCTAACCAACTCCAAATGTCACGATGTTTTTCTTTACCGTATTTCAATACCATCTAAGACGCAATGCACACAGAGGTGCACAGGATGCGGACCAGACACGGACGAGGCACGGACGCTCGTCCTTTACTCGTCCATTGCATGTTATTATATGCAAAGATTACTAATATTAGTAGATGGTGCAATGCACACAGAGATGAAAGGGCGTGGAGGGGTGTGGACGCGGGAGGGACATGTTACAGTCATGTTCGTAATTCGTATCGCGTCTATGGCCCGTATTACAGAAGCTTCCTCAAGTACAGATTAAACTCCAATCACCTGATCACTACTTAAGGATAGAATCGTTACTTGAGTATCGGCCTTATTCCAGAACGGTAATTATAAACTTTAATTCAACAACATAACACACGAATTTGACCTGAAATTGAATAGAAATCTGTACTCAAGTGTAGTCTGGACCACACTAGAGTGATTACAGATCAAAACTCTGCTCAAATACCAAAACAGGTGACAGTATAAAATAAAGCTAAACTCAGCTGAACTGTGATCAATAAATCTCTGCTTGAGGAACGTTCTAAAATCAAAGCTCAACTCAAAACTAGTTTTAAACAGAGATCAACGCTTGAGTATCGTCCTGTAATACGGGCCTATGTCTAGTCCATGCCAAGGCTCTTCTGTGTGCTTTGCGCCTTAAGTTGAGTACTTATTTACTTTTTTGAGTAGTTATTTACTTCGACCAATATTAGATAATTAATGTATAAAATCGAGCGTAAAGCGGTGTCAATGTGTGCGTGCACATATTATGATGTAGTGTGACGGCTCAAACTCAAATACCTAAATCCGAGCGTCCTTAATATTTTACAGAACATGCTGACAAGCTTCAACTTCCTAGTAGAGCGCAAGAACCGGCAGATAACATCTCTGATGAGGGCCACCGATGACTCCGATGAGCAGCATCGGCGAGCATTCCAGGCGCACACCGAAAACGTCAGCTATTTCTGGAGTGAGAGACCCTTTTTCCATATTAACGTACCTATTATAAAATATATAATATATAAATCTAGATTTTGGGTTTAAAGATTATTCTGACGGAGTACCAAGTAGACATAACTTAGTGGTTGAACGCTTGCCTGCCATGCAAGAGGGTTTGAGTTCGAACCTTCCCTCAACCTCTGACTTTTCGAAGTCATGTGCGGATCAGAATTTGATTATCACTTGCTTTAACGGGGAAGGAAACCATAGTGAGGAAACCTGCACACCTGAGAGTGCTCCATACAATTCTCGATGATCGATTCGTGGTGGACTAAGGCCTTAACCTTCTCATTCTGAGAAGAGGCCCGTGCACAGCAGTGGGACAATAATTATGGGCTGATTATGTTATTTTTTCTGACGGAAATGCAAAAGCGTCCAACAGATATAGCCTCTACTAATATAAAAAAATACAATACGAAAATCTGATTTTCCTGGAAATTGCGTATGTTAAGTGGGGTCTCTGTACTAGAAAAACCAGAAAAGAATATCGAAATTATCCTCATTATGTTATTCTTACAGGCATAGGATCCCAACGCCTGGACAAGTTGCAAGCGGAATACGATCACCAGAAGAACACTCTGCTAGAGAACTGGGACAGAGCGGAAATGGAGCTGGTCGACAGTCAGGACGGAGCCGAGTTCAAGCTGAAGCTCATCACGTACATACAAGACAGGGATTTCCAGATGATGAGGAAGAGCATAGAGACGCAGAGGGCCACGGAGAAGAATGACGCGAGGCTAGAAGTAAGGAAGATTTATTAATTGATGTTCATATTCTTCATGATTTTACTACCAATAATGTGACAGCATAAAATTCAAAATTCAAACCAGGGTGAAGGCCTGGTGATCCGCAACACAGGGTTTCCCTAGCTAGTACGGACTCCAGTCTCTCGCAAAGGGGCTTTTACGCATTTGACGACAACGTAGTAGTAGTAGAGCTCCTTTGTGAAAGAGCTCGTCCAGGGAAGTACTACCACTGTACCTACTTCTCCGCTAAACAGTGATGCTTGAATTATTGTGTTTCGATCTGAAGGGTACGGGTACCGGTGAAATTACAATCACATGAGACTTTCCATCTTTATGTTTCAGTTTGGCGAACCGACTTGCGGTATCATTTAGGCAACAGCCTAAGTGGTAATTACTTACGGTACTGAAACGTGGTCGCTCACAATGGGCCTGATAAGAAGGCTCAAAGCCACTCAAAGGGCAATGGAGAGGGCTATGCTCGGAGTGTCCCTGTGTGATCGAATCAGAAATGAGGAGATTCGCAGGAGAACGAAAGTAACCGACATAGCCCGAAGAATTGCCAAACTTAAGTGGCAGTGGGCGGGGCACATTGCTCGCAGAACGGATGGCCGATGGGGCAGTAAAGTTCTGGAGTGGCGACCGCGTACTGGAAGGCGCAGCGTGGGTAGGCCCCCCACAAGGTGGACTGACGACCTGGTGAAGGTCGCGGGAATCCGCTGGATGCGGAAGGCACAGGACCGGTCGTTGTGGCGATGCTTGGGGGAGGCCTATGTCCAGCAGTGGACGTCTTTCGGCTGAAATTATGATGATGAAGTCGTATTGAAGTTGTTATGGGTAAAGGTAACTGCTTAACATCAGGTGGGGCTTTGGCTCGGTTCGCCATCCTATACTATAAAAAAAAGAGTTTAGGAGCTACTCAATTGTTTAATAAGCTGTTAAATATTTGAGTGGCGTTGCAGTATTCGGCCGGTTTGGCAATCGCGATTTTCAATACCATTTGCCTAGGTGGTATTGCAGTTGTTATGGGCAAAGGTGATGGACACAGAGTAGGTACCGTAAAACGTCACACCCGGACAAAAGTGGGCAAGGATTTTAACATTGATATAATATAGTTTGTTTTGTTACCCACAAAAAATTTAGAATGTTAACCAAATAATGGCAGAGCATTTTTAAGTCTTTGTAGGCAACAAACCATCTTATTAGAATGTTGTTAAAATCCTTGCCCATTTTTGTCCCTATTCACCCCCAAAGAGTATATAACCACTACGTTTATTCACCCCGTTTTGCAATTAAATGGTGACCGCTTAAGATCAGGTGTGCCTTTAGCTCGTTTCACCATCCAAGCCATACAAAAAAGTAAGTTTCCAGGTTCGCATTTGTGTGTAGAATAGTACCTACGAACAGTCGACCGCACGTCAGTGGTAATAGTTTCAAGGTGACAGCGTCTTTCTATCGTAAACAGTAAGGGTGGTTTTCGCAATTCAAGTGTTACCACTAACGTGCCGTTGACATAACCAGAAAAGTTAAAACTAGATATTGTGTGTGCATTATTGATGAAGGTTCGCTTGTGAAATAAATACGTGACCTCTTAAAAAAATCAGCTGTTCCCTACATTTTGTCGATTTATGTGAGCACAAATGTAGGGAACAGCTGTTTTTTTCGCGATTTTGGGGTTGGTCCAATAGTGAAGGTTGTTAACCTTTTAAGATGTTTTCAATTATTTCAATAACACGTTGTATGTTGTTGGCTATGTTTGATGGTTATGAAAAATGATTGAAAGATTTGAAAATATTATACGCACGCATGCCAGACACGTCATTGCTGCACGTTTAAAGCATAATTATAAACAGTTCACCGCCGTTTCATTTCGAATGCAAAAAAAAAACAACCGATTCAATAAAACTGTTAAATCGGTATAATAAATAAAATACAATGATTTATGAAGATAATATTCGTTATTGCTAAAACTTCAAGTCGTCCTTCCAATCGTCGCAGTTGGACCTGCCCTTCTCTGACAAACAGATCAGCAGGTTCTTGGAGAACTCACATTTATCTTCTGAATTCTCTGAAACAACAGATTTTATCATGAATACAACGTGTAACAGAATTGACGCAAGACCTCATTTAGAATATTATGAATCATCAACTCAGCCTATCACAGTCCACTGCTGGACATAGGCCTATCCCAAGTTGCGCCACAACACTCGGTCCTCTGCCTTCCGCATCCAGTCCCCCCCCCCAGCCACCTTCTTAAGGTCATCGATCCACCTACGCTGCGTTTGCTGATTCGCATTCTCCACTCACTCGGACTCGTCTGCTCCATCGGCCATCGGTCCTTCGACAGAAATGGCCAGCCCACTGCCACTTCAGCTTACTGATTCTACAAGCTATGTCGGTCGCTCCGGTTCTTCTCTGGATAATCTCGTTATGAATTTTATCCTTCATAGAAACTCCAAACACTGCACTGCACAACGCTGAGCGACTTTGAATTTGTGGACTAGCCCAAGTGTCAGTGTCCACGTCTTCGGCACCGTAAGTCATGACAGGTAGGACGCACTGGTTGGAGACCTTTGTCTTCAAACTTTGCGGTATAGGCGATGAGAAGACTCGGCGAAGTTTGCCAAATGCTGACCAGCCCAATCGGATCCTTCTGTCGGCTTCTTTCTCGAAGTTGTGTCTACGAAGCTGAATATTATGAATACTATCTGGTTATATATTCAGGGGCGTCCTCAGACAATGGGCCAGGAGAGAGGGGGTAGCAAGATGTTGTAGATAAAATAAATACCTACAATTCTTGAAGTTTTAATCGTTTACCACAAGAAAAAATCGTTTCTCTACACTACACTGATTTTGTTTAATTTTAAGCTTTCTTGTAATTAGGAGGACAATAGGTACGCGCTAAAGGCCCATCTGATGTTAAGCGATTACTTTTGCTCCTAACAACTGCAGTATCACCTAGGCTGTTGCTTAAATGGTATTGCAAGTAGCATTTGCTAAACTGAGACATGAAGATGGAAAGTCTCATATGATTGTAATTTCACTGGCACTCCGGAACACAGTAGGTACAGTAAGCATTACTGTTTGGTGGCAGAAATAGGCAAATACATACCATCATCCTCCTGCCCTTATCCCAATTTATTTGGGGTCAGCGCAGCGTGTCTTTTTCTTCCATACATCTCTATCAGCCGTCATCTCCGTGTTCACTTTCTTTTTATCCATATCATCTTTCACACAATCCATCCATCCATCCATAGGCAAATACATACCGTTATTCAAAATCTGGAAACACTCTTCGATGGACTCCTGGAGGAAATCACTCAGATCTTCGTTCTTAACATCCTTGGTGATGGCATGAGTCACCAAATATCTGTCCGGCATGTCATCTTCCCCTGTCTAAAAATTGAATTAAGGAATTAATCATTTCAGCTGCTTCTTAGCTTGTTGAACTAATCAAAAGCAATAAGCGAGAGATTGTTTTAATTAACTACTAAATAGGGTTAATTAATTTCTTTATTGTAACCATTTACGGCGTTTATACCTACATTATTAGAGACTAAAAAATAATTGATGCAACTCAGGTATTTACTTCATGAGCGGTTTTTTTTGTAGGTACCTGGCTAGGCACGAATTTTGTGTTTAATTGATACGAAAAAAGCTAAATAACATCTTAACCACCTACTTATCTCAAAATACCTTATTCCTTATCCAAAAAATATATTTTCTCTTGTGATAAATAAGATCCAAGGGTTATTGCTAACACACATATTCGGACACATTCGGTTCGGCAATTTTTAAAGAGTCGGTTTCAATACAAATTGTTGAATCGTTGAACCCACCGATGTGTGTTGAAACCCCTAATGTTCCTTAACATAAATAAAATGCATATATAGTTTAGAAAACCAAAAAACACGCTTTTAGAGGTACTGTAGTCCATCATCAGATCAGCTCGATGGTACCAAATTAATGTAATCTCATCCGGATTACATATACTAGCAGTTTCAAATCGATACGACAATTAGGTTAAAGTCGGCTTCAAAGATCTGTTTACATAGTTAGTTACAAGTGAAGCTAATAATAAGCGTATTAAAAATACGTACCATCTCCAAATTCTCCAAAAAGCAATGCAACGCACATGCTTTGTTATCCGTTTCCTTGGTAGAATTGTTTTCACTGGAGTTCTTCTCGTCCGAACGGAAGTTATCCTCATAGCCTGTGATTCTGTGACTATTTGGGTTATACTGACTCCTCTGACCAGAGTTTTCTGGACGTCTTTCCCTTTTGTACCTCCTCGGAGACTGGGTTGTGGAGTAATAGTTGTTGTATTGACCCATGTCCTGATAAAACACAAGGATTAGGCATAATATGGATTTGGATCACTTAAGTAAAGAAGATTTACAAAATAAATATGGAATTAAATACTACTCACGCTTCCAAATTCACCGCTTTGAGAGAAGTCTTCTCGCCCGTTGAAATAGCCATCTCTTCCGCTATTTCCGTACTTGTCATCGCGATTTCCTGTCATATCATTCCTGTTATTCTTACCGTCCGTTCTACTTCTACCACTTGTTCTATCATTGATATTACTCATTTTATCATCATTTCTTCCCATCCTGTCATCATTTCCGCTTTTTCTGTCATTATTTCTATCCATCTTTTCGTTACTTCTTCCCATCATGTCATCCCTACCAGCCCTCATGCCGCTTCCCCCTTTTCTATCTCTACCACTCATTCTATCTTCTCTGCTACTCTTACTCTCTTTACTTCCCATACGACCTTTTTCCGAATCGTTTCTTTGAAATTGACTTCGAGGTTCTTTCCAGTCTTGATCAGAGTTGCCTTTACTTGCATTCTTGCCTTCTTGCATCTTCAAGCATTTCTTGTAAATGTTTTTCAGTTCGGCTTCCTTTGGTCCTCCATCCGATCGACAATTTAGGGCCTATGTAAAAGAATTATGCCATCAATTATATCATCCTCCTTTAACATATATTATATCATCATCCTGACTTAAGGATAACCTATATCAACGGGATAAGCAGTACCAATGTTTATCTCTGGATACTGTCATATTCCGACTACAAGTCAACCTACTAAGTATGGCCCTTAGGATCTTAATAAAATACCTAATAATTTCAAGCCTAAGTACTCACATAGCTCTCCACAAGTATTAAGCAGAGTATCAGCACATGGTACTTGACGAGGCACATTTTCTCGGCGGCTGCAGCACTGACAATGTCGCATCGTGGTCATGGCACACCGTATATATGATAACGGCGTCCACGCATCACTTCCCCGAGACACAAAAGGTGACAAGCTTCATCCAAATATGACTAATTGACACTAGGTAACATGAGCACTACTAAATGTGCTTTTGAATTAGATGGACTCAATTTTTATATTTTTAACGATAAGCTTGAAGCCTTTCACAACTTTACTTCTTCCTCGTCTGTTTTCTCGACATTCTCGAGTTCCTACAGACAAAGTTCATTTCGTTTCATGCTATCGTGATTTTTCTATAGGACTTCCAAAATCCATTGCAACATTTACGAATCTTCAAACCTGGGTTGAATACCTTAAACTCAGAAATGCTACAAAATATAACTAATTAATCTGTAACAAAAAATTGTCACCATCATTATCATCATAATTTCAGCCGAGAGACGTCCACTGCTGGACCTATGTCTATGTAGGCCTATGCCTCCCACAAGCATCGCCACAACGACCGGTCCTCCGCTTTCCGCATCCAGTAGTTTCCCGCCACCTTTACACAAAAAATAGTATAGGTACTACTTACTACAATTCACCTATATGGGTGTCCCATAAATATCTGTCCCAGATTTCCATGAACCCAAAGTTCCTGCACCATATTGTATGTTTCATACTTATCCAGTATCATATCAAACAATGCCCATCAGTCATCAGTCACGCCTGTCAGTCTGTCAGGCTACATGGTCGGTTGTTCGGACCAGGGCCACTAATTACAGGAAGACCACATGTGGTCAATTGGAAATTGCAATATTATACCACGACAATAACAAGTGTATCAGAAATACTTGTTGTTGTGGTGTTTATTTGTTTAGCGACCATTTTTTATGTCTATTTAGTTGTCCCTTTTGAGATCATATCTATTATTGTTAGAATATCATTATCTAGCCAACAGTTGTTGGAATTATTTATTACTAGCCTATGGCCACAGCTTCGCCCGCGTAACTGTCACTTATAGCGCATCCCTCGGGAACTGTTCATTTTCCCGGGATAAAAAGAAGCCTATATGTTAATCCGGGTTATGTTCTATCTGTATGCCAAATTTCATTAAAATCCATACAGTAGTTTTTGCGTGAAAGAGTAACAAACATCCATACATATGATAGGATGTATATGGACATCCTCACAAACTTTCACGTTTATAATCTTAGTAGGATAGGATTAATATGAGCCTATGTTGACCCACTCCTGGGCGAAGGGCTCTCACAATTTCTTCTGCTTTTTCCGATCCCACTTGTCTTCGTTCCAGTTTTTTAGGAATGCATCCATTTATTCTCGCCGTCTCCTTCGTGGTCTGCCACGATCTCGTGTAACTGCCTCGCGACACCAGTTCTGTGCAATTTGGGTCCACAGTTGTGACGTGTTTTGTTTGAAAAATAAAGCAAAACTTATTTGACACAAGACAGTAACAGCACAACAATAACAATAATAAAATGACAAAAATTAGACATAGGTAAGAAAACATGAAGTTGTTGCCGGGCATGATGCCCATGGCAAATGGGTCACGAACTCAGCATGTGCTGGCGTGGAATACCCAGCGCTGTTTTTCAGTTAGCACCCAAACTACGGTTCGGTTGGTTCCCTACTTGTTGGAATTTCTGTAAAAAAACATTGATTGCTTTACTTTTTCCATACAGAAATTCCACTTTTCATACAGATGATTTACAGAAAAGAGAAGACCTTTCTGTGGATGAGACAATCACGTTCATCGTAAATATCGACCCCCTCCTTCTTCCATTTGTACTTGCTGAATTGCACCGACCATATCTAGGTCTTCCTGCAAGGGCAGATACAGAGGGGGGCACAGGGGCACGCCCCACAGACACCTACCCCCTCCCCCAAATATAACAAGAAGCTGGGAGATTAATACGATGCCGCTCGTTTATTTTTGAGTAGGAGCATACTACCGCAAGTTGCAAATCGCAATATATCACACATAGTGCAATACTGTAGGTAATTATGCCGCCTTTGCTTTCCTGCAATTCCGGTGGACCCCCTGCAGATACATTTCTACCATATTCCCAAAACTCGACAAAAATGTGAAGATTAGATTCGATTAGTAGACCCCCGTCGAGACTCCCGTGGACCCCTGGGGGTCCACCTGGACCACTTTGGGAACTACTGATCTACCGGCTGGTCAGCCCATGAATCATTTACAATAATGCCTAAGTATGTACTCAGCTTAGGTAGGTACCACAAAAATGAATTAATCGGCCCAAATTGAATCGATAGAATAAAAAGTATCAATTTCCTGCGCTTAGAATAGATAATTTAATCGATTCTGACATGGTATAACATGACTAGTAATTTGTTTGTTCTATTTATTTTATGACAAACAAGTTACCTATAAGTAAAAACTTCCGACTCATCAGCTTGGTTATTCTGTATGATTTCATTAGCTAACTCACTTCAGAATCCGTAGTGAAAAGTTGTAAAACAATACCAAAAAAAACCGGTCAAGTGTGAGTCGGACTCACGCAGGAAGGGTTCCGTACTACCCATCGAGCTGATACCCCGTAGAAACTGATTTAAGTTACGAGAGTTACGATTTACGCGTAATGTGAATTTTTACATCTCTTTCTTAAGTAGGTACCACCACATATGTCTACGTTTGCCCTGTTTTTAGTATTTGTTGCTAAATTACATAGTATTCACTATAATCAGACCAAGTTTGACGTTGGTATGTATTACCGTTTTGAAGATAGAGCAGGAACATAAACGTTGAAAAAAGCATGTATTTCGAGGTTGCTTGTATGGGGACCCCCATTGGTTTTAGACTTTTTTTATTTTTAGACACCATAGTGACACATATTCTGTTAAAATTTCAACTGGTTAGATAACCAAGTTGTTGTGTGAGACAGACAGACGGACGGACGGACGGACAGCGTAGCGAGAGTAATACGGTCCCGTTAGCACCCTTTGGGTACGGAAAACTAAAAAAGAACACTGTGTTTGGTTTCAGTTTCAGAAGTGAGTTTGCTATTAAGATCTTAGGATCTTACAGAATAACCACGCGGATGGATGTTAAGTTAATTTATCGAATAGAATTTCAAATTGTGTCTGCCTAAATTAAAACATTACTAACAATAGTATAACTTGCATGTCCCCGATTTCATCATCATCATATTTCAGCCGAAAGACGTCCACTGCTGGACATAGGCCTCTCCCAAGCATCGCCACAACGACCGATCCTGAACTTTCCGCATCCAGCGGATTCCCGCGACTTTCACCTGGTCGTCGGTCCACCTTGTGAGGGGCCTACTCACGCTGCGCCTTCCAGTACCCGGTCGCCACTACAAATATTTTACGACTCCGACTCGGTTGGGTAACGTTTGGGAAGCTACGTACTTATCTTCTCGTCCAAAATACCGCAGTGTCACAAGACGAAAGTCTTTGTCCAGTGTGTGTTGCCAGTAATTACTTACGGCACTGAAACGTGGTCGCTCACGATGGACCCGATATGAAGGGTCAAAGTCACTCAAAGGGCAATGGAGAGGACTTTGCTCGGAGTGTCCCTGCGTGGTCCACGTCTTACTTATTTATAATTATGTACTTAAGTTCCTATATTCGAAATAATTTTATTGCAGCACGAGGAAGAACTGCGAAGTTTCTGCGTCCCCAAACAGCTGGTGATCGAGATGTACTGGGGCAAGCTGCGCGACGTGTACACCATGTACCAGGACGAGCACACTCCCATCATGAGCCACTACCACAGCCTGCGCGAGAAGGACGACTTCTACCAGAAGGACATCGCCAGGAACGACGTCCATATACAGATTGCTACTGTAAGAGGTTACACAAATTCCGTAGCTTTTTTTGGTTTACGATGGCGAAACGATATAAAGGCACACTTGCTGTTAAGCAGTTACCTTTGCCCATAACAACTGCAATAGGTACCAATTAGATTGTTGCCTAACGGCCAAAATTAATATCCAATCTATCCACTATTTGCCCTCAGCGGATAGGAATTTGACATAAGCTTCACACAAAATATGACAAATTTCTATCTCTAGTAGGGTAAACCGTGGATAGATTGGATATTAATTTCGGCCGTAAATGGCACCGCAGGTCGGTTCGCCAAACTGAGACATGAATATGAAGATGAAAAGTCTCATGTGATTGTAATTTCACCAGCACGCCCTTCACACCGAAACACAGCAATGCAAGCATCACTGTTTGGCGGCAGAATTAAGTACGATGGTATTACTTCTCTGGACGAGCTCCATAACAAAGAGCTCTACTGGTGTTATGTAGCAGTTTACATTGGAATAACTTCTTCAAAGGGGATACAGATATAGAAAAAGGGCGGTATGCCTTTATGCAGTCTACGCCGAACAAGCGCCAAAGGTCAATCAAGTACCTACCTTCCATATCTCTCTTATAAGTCCGGTTGAATATAACGTAACGTCACCAGCCCATTACTGACCCACTGCTGGACACGGGCCTCTTTATAGAATACGTAAGATTCAGGCCTTAGTTACGCTGGCCTACCTACTGCGGGTTGGTGGACTACACACACCATCAAGAACTGTATGGAGCACTCTCAGATGTGCAGGTTTCCTCACGATGTTTTCTTTCACCGTTAAAGGAAGTGATAGTCAAATTCTGATTTACACATGAATCAGTCACAGGTTCTGGTAGGGTTCAAACTCAAACGCTGCCATCCTCAGTCCCTCGGGTTGAACAGAGGGTTCTAAATTGATTATTGCCTCATTTCGAATGACCATGCTGGGTAGACAGAGTGGTGATCACAATAGGTATTTTGTATGCTGTAGGAGGCAGGAGTACTTGTCACAAAAAAAGTCATCACTTGCTATTTATTTTAACAGGTACCTAGGTAGGTAATGTACGAATATCGTTGATTGCGGAGTCATTATTAGGTGCATACTATCGTTTCGTATTTTTTATCGAGGACATGGATGAACCTTGATGAAGGGCTCCGGAACAAACACGCATAACGAACTCTATTAATTTCCAGCGGGTACAAAAATATGAGGTAATTTCCGTCGTTGCGTAGCGTGACAAAATGATATTGACAGCCTTCAGCCAAGGGACGTAAAAATTATCGTACCTAAAGGGATTTGGTTAGCGGGATATATAGGATGATGTTGCAAGTTCTTAGATTTAAGGGTTTTAAATTACTTTATCTCCCTATTTCATGTGGAGGATTTACACATTTTTGTACTACATGGACCTTAATGTCCTTTAATTCTGTATTTAACGAAACTACAGAATTTTTACCTAAAAATACCCACTCAGGTTTATTGTGCTATAATCCAGGCGAACAAAATCCTCGTCTTTCAGGAAAACTTGTTGAACCTACAACACGAATGGCAGAAGACCACCAGCACCATGACAGACAAACTGACGCGCATGGCGGCCCGTAAGGAGCTGTTGGCGCGAAAGTACCTGCAGATGAAGAAAGAATCTAAGCTCGATAGGAGCCAGGGAAGCCAGCAGCTAGACGTCATGGTCAATGCTAGCCAGGATGCTATCAAGGTAAACAGAACTATCTGTGGAGGTATACATTAAACAGGCATTGTATGACCAACATTTGGTATCGCACACAAGCTGGAATTTGTATTCCCCGAAGTCTTTGTCTTGCAAACCAAGACAGAACTGAATACATCTCCAAGTCGAGGATAACTTATGTGGAGCCGTGATTGTACGTATCTATTTTCAGCATCTTGAAGGAATGTACGAAAAGCTGAACAAAGTGTTGCAACTGGCCGAAATCTGCAGTAAATATGAGCACGAAGGCGACGTACTAGCTAAAGATGTGGAATACGATATTGACGCGCTGGACTTCGAACACCTCGATAAGGATATGCTCGTAAGTACCAAAAATAAAATCAAAAAAGTTCGTTTATTATACACTAGGTAGGTAAGGAACTTTTCTCAACTTTGAAGGATTAGACAGAAGCCTACTTAATAATGTAATCCGATCTCAACAATTAAGGGCGAGACTTATATAGTTAAACTGTGCTATTACTATTTAACTTACGCATAGGTACATACCTAAATTCAAATTCAAAAGAATTATTTCGAATAAGCTTTTAAATGCACTTTCAAAACGTTAAGAATCTAGTTGCACGGTTCCAAAATTTTGGTCCTATGGAGAAGAGCCAGCAAGAAACTCCATGGAAATATGTTTGTTACATGATTTGGATAGAATTGTGTGAGAACAATGTAGGTTCATCATCATCATCATCATTTCAGCCGAAAGACGTCCACTGTTGGACATAGGCCTCCCTCAAGCACGTTGGGGGGGATTTGCCATAATCGCCACGCTTGGCAGGCGGGTTGGCGATCGCAGTTGGTTGGTTAAATACTCAGCTGCTGCCCATCCTCTGGTGAATCCCTTAGTCGCCTTTTACGACACCCATGAGAAGATATAGGGTGGTGAAATTCTTTGCGTCCGGCACCACACGGACGAATGTAGGTTAATGTGAGACAAATTCACTGAAGTTAACTAATTAATAATGATAATTATGTTTAGGCTCAACCATAATAGATGGGAACCCATCGATCTGACACTATGCCATTAATGGCTACATTATGCTCATATTTAGTTATTTACATCTCTTAGCTTATATGGAACCGGGGTGCGCACCCTGCTCAGGCACCCTCCAGATATTTCAGGACCTCCCTCCCTTAGGGTGTGTAGGTTTGGTAATGGCTGCTGCCTGCTTCACACAGCGACATAGCTCACACAGCGCAGCACCCGGCGGAAACTACCTTTTGTTAGATTTAAAATAATTATAGATACTGTATACAGTACAGTACAGGTTCTTCTTCTTAATTAATTGTGACACGATAGAAGAACGTTATTTAGATTCCAATTTATTATTTATAAAATTTTATCTATATTATCTATTAACTACCCACAATACTCTCCAAAGGACGAGTGCAAGGAATACAGCAAAATGGACAAGTTCCTGTTAAAAGTGAACAGAGCGAAAGTCCAGACGATTTGTTTGAAGACTGAGAAGGCGAAGCTTGTCAAGGAGAATGTTCAGTTAAAGAACTACATCAAGAGGTACCTGACTGACTTGGCGCTGAAGGGTAAAGAGCGGCCGTACAGCATGAAAATCCGGTCAGAAGCGCAGAAGATCGATGCTAAAGCCTTGTATGTATTACTTATCTAAGTAGGTACCTACTTACTTTATCTGTTGGCTGAGTGAACTAAAATGTGTTTTGGCCTCCGAAACGAGAGAACGCCAGTTAAATCTATGTTTGGCCACTCAATCCGGTCGATGGATCGAAGATCTCGAAGCTTTCCAGATTCCACCATGTCGCTCCAGCGATATTTTGTATACAAAGGTAGTTTGATCGTGTTGTCCCTAAGTCATTAATTGGACTCCTGACTTGGCCAGCTTTCCTGAATCAAGAAAGGAATTAAAAAAGGAATTAATCACTGCCGAGTTGCTGACTCGGCATTTATGAATTTGAGAATATGGATTAATCTAAAGCAGATAGCTTAGAAAGGTCCAATTAATACCTACCGATCATCCTCCGCGCCTTTTCCCAATTTCATTGGGGTCGGCTTCCAGTCCAACCAGATGCGGCTGAACATCAGTATTTTACACGGAGCGACTGCCATCAGACCCCCGCAACCCAGTAACTGGGTAATACTGACATTCGGAGGTTAGACCAGTTGTCAGTTGTCTTTCAGGCTCTGACTATCCGTAACGACTGCTACAGATATTCGTATGACAACCGAGACCGACAGCTTAACGTGCTCTCCGAGGCACAGAGGGGTATCGATGTGTAACGAAACGGTCACCCATCCACGGACTGGCCGCGGCAAGTGTAGCTTAACCTCGCAGCCGTACAATCCGCGCGGTTGTTACTTCACCACGAGCCCCTCCCAATTAGTAGGTACCTACTATGTAGGTACCTACAATGATTCAGGCTACCTACTTGTGTTCCCAAAAAAACATACTTCTGATATTATAATTCTAAACAGCCTAAATAAATAATTCATTATATCTTCATCTGTTTCTATAGGAATCGTCCAGTAACCTGCATAGAAGGTGCATTGTCCAATGCGGTGCAGCATGAGAAGCGTATGCGAACTATTCAGCAACGCAACAAGGAGAGTGACATCAGGGCCTACCCTCGCGTGCAGTGCTGGATGCAGTCTGCCTAACTCTTAGGATGAAGAAGTTGGAATGTAGAACATCCCACACCTACCTCGTGTGAAGTCTTGTGCATATAAAACATACTTCCATAATGTATTTTTAAAGTTTACTAATAACTATGTCCGACCGAAACAGGATTTTCAGCTGAATGTCGAAACTTAGAATCGTCGGCCTCGGTCTCAGTTTCGGCCGAAACGGAAACCGAAACGTATTAGACATGTTACCCCTTTAACCCGAACGCACACGCGTTTAGCACGATTGTTTACCTTAGGTAATAGCTCTATTCTTATGGTAATAGATCTGTGGTTTACCTATTGTCTGCTTTGCGCACAGACGTAATGTCCAATTAAATAAAAATAAAAATTCTAGTATTTTAACCGACTTCCCCAGAAGGAGGGGTAGTTCATAGTTCATAGTTATTTATTGATAATAGTAATTATTATAAGTCACATTTTAAGTAAATACATAATGCTTTAAAAAAAAAATCTAGACATGTAGGTACCTACTAAGTTGTTAAAATCCATCTAACCTTGTTAAAATCTGCCTAGTTTTTAAATAATATCTATAGTTTAGAATTTCATTATAAAATGCCATTACATACGGAAATAAAAGCAAAAACAAACAAATACTAGATTTTTTTATGCAAGTAAAGAGACACTACTCAAATCGCCAGCGGCTCGTGAAATGAAGATCAGTTATATAATGTAGGTACTCTGTGCTGAAGATAGTACCTATTATGTTCCTTGCTGAAGATCATTTGGCGAAGCCCGAAGTAAACGGAACGTGATCCGAGAATACACGAATTTCGGCAATTTTGGCAGAAACCGAAACCGATGCCGAACCTAGATTTTTTCGCTGAAACTGGCTAGACCGAAATCGAAACTTAGGTTGGTCACTAATAAGTTCCATATTAAGTTCTATGTTGTTTATTTACATTTTATAGATTTATTAATTTTGTATTTGATTATTTACGTAGTAAGGGGGCCTCCTCACTTTCACTTTCTCCTCACTCATTTGCATGTAATATGTAATGTAACAAATTCTCCGGAAAAAATCAATTTGTATCAGTGAATTTGTTATATTACACGCAAATGCTTACAGTAAGGGCCTTAAACTTAATTGCAAGCTTATTTCTAATAAAACGTTTTACATACTTTATACATATTAATCGTGGTTAGCATCACGGAATAAAAAAAACAAGAGGAAATAGTAAGTAGGCGTAACCCCTGTCGCCACTAGTGAGTCCAAATGTACGCACTTGCAGCTCAAGTGATTTTAGTCGCGATAACAGATAATCAATGTGCACACGTCCGTCAATTACCTTTAAAAATCATTTAAAATAATTAAAATGCCATATTGTTCCATATTAGAATGTAAAAATCATAGCCGTAGTAAAAATCTGTCACATGGAGGTATTTTGTACCATCAATAAGTAAGATTTCCATATTTAAATACAATAAATGAAATAAATTAATTTTATTTCTTTCTGCAAACAGAGCACAAAAATGACAACCTAAAATAATCCTTACCGTATTGTTATACGGTAGATTTTCTTTCACTGGTAACAATTTTTCTAGAACTTTTGCTTACATAATCAGACTTACTCCGCTACTCAATTAGTGCATGTAATATCGATAAAATGCTATCGACAATTTTTCATTATTGCTTTTCGGTAAACTAAGGTCCGTATTACAGAACGTTCCTCAAGTAAAGTTTGATCTTCAATCAACTGATCACTACTTAAGGATAGAATCGTTACTTGAGCGTCGGTCTTATTCCAATACGGTAATTATAAACTTCAATTCAATCATCAATAAATCTCTGCTTAAGGAATGTTCTGTAATATGGGCCTAAGAAAAATGGTTCGATGCTTGCTTGTAAACTTGTGATGCAAGTTGTTAATCTTCTATACATATAACATAAAGTACCTGCAGCGTCTGTCTGGCTGTGTGTCTACTGTATTTAGATTTTAATTCTGTTTTTACCAATAGATATAGGTTTAGGTAATTATTTTGTACCTAAAAATGTTGTGTAAATTGGTCGAACTATAATGATACTGTCCATCAAGCCGGGATATTTTTTTCAGATTTTCGGCAACAATCAGTGTACCTATCAACAAAGTTATGAAAATGAAATGAAATCGTTTATTTCCAGATTATTACATCCATTATTAAATAATTATAACAACTGCCGTCTGGCTTACAACGCGACGACACAGAGAAATAATTATTAGATATTATTTGAATCCTCTTTGGGATGGTTTTAACGGATGGCAATAGTCTCGCCCCCTATTACATGGGACTATAACATAACTGGCGAAATGTGGGTGTACTATACACCTCTCCGTCCGTCCGTGTGGTGCCGGACGTACCACCCTTTTTCTTCTCATGAGTGTCGTAAAAGGCGACTAAGGGATTCACCAGAGGATGGGCAGCAGCGTTCTCTGAGTATTTAAACAAACAACTGCGATCGCCAACCCGCCTGCCAAGCGTGGCGATTATGGCATATCCCCCCCCTTTGGGGGAGGCCTTTGTCCAGCAGAGAACTCTTTCGGCTGAAATGATGATGATACACCTCTGCCTACCCCTTCGGGGAAATACAGGCGTGTGTGTATAACGGATATAAAATTTATTTAGAAATCCAAATGGCCAACAAGATTTCCTTAAAAAATTGAATTGAGTATAATTTTAGGGTTTTTGGGGGTGACGATTACGTATATAACATTTATTTTTAAATGTAATACGGCTGCCATAATTTCTTTGAAAAAATCGTCATAGGAGTAATTTTTTGAGATTCTGAGGATGGTGATTGTCTAGATTTTTATTACACCTAGTTAGTTTATTTTGTGTTGATGATATTACCATCAATATTATTGTCTATTAATTTGAAACAATTTACTTAAACACAGCTATACATCAAGCTATAATTTTCCAGTATAAGCTGTGACCTCTTGTTGTACGGAAAGCCAATACAATGCGAATGTCAGCTTATACTGGAAATTTTTAGTTTGATGTGTAGCTATGCGTACCTACTTCTGATTGGGATTTGACAACTTATTTCATTAAAATAGCTGTTGGTTCTGTTTATAACATTAATAATGTTTATTTGTGGTGGTAAGGCGATTAACCTAAGGAGCGGTGCAGCACTGTATACCGCGGAAAAACGTGGTTGAGCGGTTCAAAATCCTGTACTGCTCTGTAGATAATTCGTCGATTCTTGGCATACGGCACTGCTGTACCTAGCTACGCCAGCTGTGTCAGCTATGCCAGCTGGGCCAGCTACGTCAACTGTGCCAGCTACGCCAGCATGCTGCCAGGCCAGCGTGCCAGCTACGCCAACTGTGTCAGCTACGCCATTTGTGCCCTCTGTTGCCATCAGAGGGACACGTGAAACAACTCCCCATGGGCCCTCATGTGGCCCCTCCTGTACCAGAATATTCGCCACAGGTAATAAGATCCTCCGAAGGTTAATCCCTCGAAAGGATTCTATTGCCCGTACCCAGGATGCACCGGCCTAAAAACTGCCGTGTCCAGAGGGACAAGCAGCCGTCAGACATACTTGGAGGTTTTCTGGCCAGCACCCCTGAATAATTTTTACTTGGGCGAGGTTTTATAAGGCTAACATGGTAGTTAAGTAGTTATTTATGTTGTTGATGGTTAGCTGAGTATTCAATCGACGGTGACGGTGATGGGGAGATTGGAGAAGAACCTCGCGGCGTGGGCGGTGCGGCAAAATCAAAATTTGAATCGCACGAATATTATTCACAATGGACGAATGGGTTTGGGAGCGAGTTCAATTTAGTAATTAGATGTGTGTATCTTGTTGAATTAGTATGTAACATACATACACCCGCCCTTGATTATTGTGTAAGTAGTATTAAGGCATTACTTACCCCGCCTTATTAGTAGTACATTATTGAGCTTTTATTTTATTAGCTCAGAATACCCTACAACTATTTCTTGTGCAATCTTAAAAAAAAAAAAAAACTTGTATATCCAACAGGATTGTAAAAATTATCTAGAAACTAAGGCCCGTATTCCAGAAGGATACTCAAGCGTTGATCTCTGTTTAAAACTAGTTTTAAGTTGAGCTTTGATTTTAGAACGTCCCTCAAGCAGACATTTGTTGATCACAGTTCAGCTGAGTTTAGTTTCGTTTTATATTGTCACCTGTTTCGGTATTTGGGCAGATATTTGATCTGTAATCACTCAAGCGTGGTCCAGACTACGCTTGAGTAGAGATTTCTATTATATTTCAGGTCAAATTCGTGTGTTTTGTTGTTGAATTAAAGTTTATAATTACCGTTCTGGAATAAGACCGTCCATATTCATTTTAAGACCCACTCTATCAGAAGCTCTACTGAGGTCATCGAGCATTGTACCGAGGTCCTCCATGGTCTCAGCCATGACTACTATGTCGTCGGCAAACCGAAGGTGAGTGATGTACTCGCCGTTTATGTTAATGCCTAACCCCTTCCAGTCCAGAACCTTTAAGACATCCTCCAATGCAGCAGTGAACAGTTTCGGAGAGATCACATCTCCCTGTCTCACACCTCGCTGCAGAAGGATAGGTTTCGAGGCTTGATCCTGTAATCGGACTGACATAGTGGCGTTTTCATACAAAGACTTTAACACTTCGATGTACCGATAGTCAATCTGGCACCGTTGAAGAGACTGTAGTACCGCCCAAGTCTCGATTGAATCGAAGGCTTTCTCGTAGTCCACAAACGCTAAACAAAGAGGCAAGTTATACTCTTCGGTCTTCTGTATAACCTGCCGCAGCGTATGTATGTGGTCTACGGTGCTAAAGCCTAGGTTATGTCGACTTCCCATATAGCACCCATTCCCGTAAACATCGGAGAATCTACACTCGAAGTTGTTGACGATTATGTATACCTAGGACAAACTGTCCAGTTAGGTAAGTCCAACTTCGAGAAAGAGGTCAATCGTCGAATCCGACTCGGTTGGGCAGCGTTCGGGAAGCTACGCAATATCTTCTCGTCCAAAATACCGCAGTGTCTCAAGACGAAAGTCTTTGACCAGTGTGTGTTGCCAGTAATTACTTACGGTACTGAAACGTGGTCGCTCACAATGGGCCTGATAAGAAGGCTCAAAGTCACTCAAAGGGCAATGGAGAGGGCTATGCTCGGAGTGTCCCTGCGTGATCTAATCAGAAATGAGGAGATTCGCAGGAGAACGAAAGTAACCGACATAGCCCGAAGAATTGCCAAACTTAAGTGGCAGTGGGCGGAGCACATTGCTCGCAGAACGGATGGCCAATGGGGCAGTAAAGTTCTGGAGTGGCGACCGCGTACTGGAAGGCGCAGCGTGGGTAGGCCCCCCACAAGGTGGACCGACGACCTGGTGAAGGTCGCGGGAATCCGCTGGATGCGGAAGGCACAGGACCGGTCGTTGTGGCGATGCTTGGGGGAGTCCTATGTCCAGCAGTGGACGTCTTTCGGCTGAAATGATGATGATGAATAAGACCGATACTCAAGTAACGATTCTATCCTTAAGTAGTGATCAGGTGATTGGAGTTTAAACTGTACTTGAGGAAGCTTCTGTAATACGGGCCTTACACTTGTAGAGGTCGGTAGGGGCGTCAAAATTGTAATGGCCTACTAGTGTCAAATGTGTAAATCCGCTACTGGCGCGGGGCATGCTTGAGGAAGGACGTACTTATAAAACTGGTCTTGTCTCGGACGCGGTGGAGAATAGAGGCCCTACCTGCCGCCGCAGCAGGTGATGCCGCGTAACTTCGTCGGTTAATCGCCTAAATCAGATTTTAACTGGTAAATCACTATTATTAGTGTAGAAGTTCTATGATTGATGCTAAATGATAAATGCAAATTTCTGTTAAAACCGTATATTGACAGTATACACAGAATAAATTGATAAAGGGGCGAGGGAGCACGCGCGACGACGTTCGTTGCGGTCTAATGACGTACTGATTCGATATTAAGGTCAATTTGTGTAAATTGTGTAAGGTGATGATTAGGCTAAAATATACTGTAGGTATAGTTCGCCGTACATGCTCCCGGGCGAAAATGTTACAAATTTTTCAAAAAACAATGAAAACAAACAATCATTTTAAAATCAAACGATTTCTTCCCTGTAATTATTTCGATTTTTCGGTATAGGGGAAGTTGCTCTAACTTGTTTACTATTTAAACTATAAGTGCTAGCTACTAATTTCACTTCACTCGGCTGACGGTCAGCCATGCTCTGCTTTCGCGTAAACTTCACTTTGTTTACTTCACTAGGATCCACGTCACTTGGTTGTTGTTCAACCGTGCTGGTCTTTCGCGCAAACATTACTGTAGGCACTGTAGGTACTGCTATCCGGGTAAGGTCCCTGGTGGAAGCCCTTCTCCTCCTCCACAGGAACGCTGCTGCTGCTATTATTGCTGCACCAAGCAAACCATAGCATATGGCGTACTGGTGAACGTCATGTGTTGATAAATTCAAGTCGAAATCATTTGACGTATTTGCTGTAGCAGTTTTCAGTTGTTTTAATTGTTTTCCGATGTCTTCTAGGGTATTGTTTAATGGATCCACAGATTCCATGAAGTGCGATAGTGATATGTTAATTAAATGATTGAGCTCTGTGATCTGTGGGGTTTCTATGTCAGGGTTAGATTGTATGGTGTTTCCTGAGTGCGAGTGTGGGTATAGAGCAAAGTCCTTGCCTTTGATAATACATTTAGATTCCAGACTAATTATGCCGGCTCCAGTCACTTGCTTGTAGTTTGCTTGATCTGAACAGATAATCCTTAATGAGTAAGTATTACAACAAAAATATAAATACTTGGACGGGTCGTTCAACTTAATCCACATGTCCTTGCACCGCGACTTACGGACTATGCATTGATTGATAGTATGATTGATTTTGCAAAACTTCTCGTCGATAGGAAGATAGTTGACTGGCTGATCGATTTGGCATAAATATGACTTTTCGGTGTGTAAACAAAGTTGAAGCTCCATAAATGATATTGTTAAGTAAGCATCTTTTCTTAAATTTATTGCTACGAACTCTGCAATCGGGGAAACGTTGAGCATGTCAGTTCCAACTTGGTGAGGAACTTGCAAGATTTTGTAAATCTTGTAATTATCTCTACTAGATAATGGGAATATTATTTCGAATATGACATAGTCTGTCATTACTCTTGCTTTGACTCTCAGCATGCTATAAATTGATTTGAGGTCAGACTGTATGTTTTCGACTGGTAAGGTCACATCCTTTCTCAGTTGTCCCGAAATAAGTTGTAATTCTTTCTTTAGCTGATCTGGTGTCAATAAATGAGAGTTAAATTTACCATGATAAACGTCTGTTATGGTGTCCAATAAAGTATCCTGAATCCTTTTCAGATTTTGAAGTAAATTGACTGCTGTTAATGCTGATAAAGTAAAATCTTGAATTTCACTTATCCTTTCCACGTTTTCTTTAATTGTGTTAGTTGCTCGATCTAACTCGTTTAAATGCTTATTGATTGTTTTGTGTTGAATTTGTATATTTTTTTCAGTCCTTTTCAGCACATTGTATTCAGCCTCGACGATAGATGTTTGGTTTTTAAGTAGGTATGAAAGATGGTGCTCGTTTTGTTGGATAAGTTGAATATCCTTTTTATACTGTTCCGCGAAACCTTGATCCAATACGCCGAATAGGGCATTCGCTACGTAACCTACTCCGTTGATAAGGCCGCGACGCTGTCTGGCGCATCAAAATGCTGATTCAGCAATAGCCGGTTGTAATGTTGCAGTTCAGAGTACTCGTGCTGTAATTGGAGTAATATCATACTGCACCGACTTGTTTCTGATAGTGTGCTACATGTTTTATCTAAATAACTCAAAAATTTGGTTGTTGTTGTCATGCCATCCCAATACGGAGACATATTATAATAAACTATGAGAGTCCACTTGTCTCTGACAACCTGCATGTTATCAATTGAATCAAAATATAGCGAAATATTGCTAGGTAATGTTGATACGCTAAATCTTGCTTGAGACGTCGTAAACAATGACATGAAAAAAATTAAGGAAATTGCTATTGATGCAAACATTGACCTTGGTTTGCTTGTTTGCTTTGTTTCTTCTTCTTCTTCCATTCTAACCTTTTCTTCGCTGTTAGGTGAAATCGGTAATACAGATAATTTCACAACAGGTCTTTTTATGATTCCATTTTTAGTTTTTAATGATACGACCCGAACGAAACCGTCCTGACCAGGATGCAGTTCTACCACTCTACCCATCATCCATTTACCTGTCGGCAGATTGTCGTCCTGTATTGTTACTAACTGTCCAACTTTCATGTTTTCTTGAGTTTTAACCCATTTAGATCGCACTGATAGCTGTGTTAAATATTCAGATTTCCATTTCTTCCATATATCATGCGAAATCTTTGCTGATAGAGTCCACCTAGTGCGTGCATCTTGTTCCGTTTCAATAATTGATATTCCAGGCCTTCCATTCAGGAAATGAGCCGGGGTGAGGACTTCCAGGTCATCGATGTCTTCTGATAACGCACACAGGGGTCTGGAGTTCAAACATGACTCCAGTTGTGCTAAGATAGTTGTGTATTCCTCAAAAGTCAGCTTTTGCTCGCCAACTACTCTCTTGAGGTGATGTTTCAAGCTTCTAACTGCTCTCTCCCACAATCCTCCGGCACTTGGCCAAGATGGGGCGTTAAAATGCCATTCTATGTTTAAATATGTCAATGCAGCTAGTAAATTAACATCAAAAATATTTTGTAGGTCATGAAATTGTTCTTGCAGGACTCGGTTAGCCCCTACAAAGTTGGTTCCGTTGTCACTATAGATGTGACGCGGAGCCCCCCTTCTGGCTGCCATTCGACGTAGCGCAGCTAGGAACGCGGAACTGGTCAAATCTGATACGAGCTCCAGATGTACAGCTCTCGTCACCATACACACAAATAATGCTATATAGCCCTTTGTTGTTTTTATTCCACGTCCTTTATTGCTTTTGACCTCAACGTAGCCGGTGTAATCTACGCCAGTATGGTAGAAGGGGTGGGCGGGATTGCTTCTGGCTTCTGGCAGATCTCCCATTAACTGATGCTGCATCTTAGGTGTATGCTTCCTACAAGGAACGCAATTTCTAACTTCCTTTTTTACTGCTTTATTTCCACCCAGTATCCAATATTTCAGCCTGAGATTTGCCAGTGTCAAGCGGGGTCCACCATGGTAGGTAAGTTGATGCGCCTGATTGATCAGCAAAATAGTTAAACGACTGCTATGCGGAATTATCGCTGGATGCTTCATTTCCATACCTATATTTGCTTTGCCCAACCGTCCACCTACCCGTAAGATTCCCTCTCGATCGATAAATGGATTTAATCTTAATAGATTACTCTTACTGCTTATTTGATCATGCTTTTTTAAATGTTCAATATCGTCCAAAAATATTGTTCTTTGTACATGTTTAATAATTAATAATTTTGCATTCTGCAATTCACGTAATGTGAGATATGAAGGCAACGACTTGTGTTTAGCCGACGCTGTGTTATTCGTTAATTGTATTGTTTTTGTAGCTCGTAATAACCATGCTACAATTTTGATAATTTTTAAAATTGAACTGTGTTTCTCTAACAGTTTCATGATAATGCTCTCCGAATCTCTATTTTGAGTGGTAACATTTGCTTGTTGCTGATTATGTCTTGCTTTCAATTCTTGGTCTGTTGTAACAACTTTTTGTTTTGACGGTGCCGAATTTTCATCGAATGATTTCAATGAGTGTGGCCCTTGCCACCACAAACTGTGATTTTTTAATTGAGAGGCCAAGATACCCCTACTTGCTGCGTCCGCTGGATTTTCTTCTGACTTAACGTAGCGCCAGCAATCTGGTTTAATTACGTCAGATATGCTTTTTGTTCTGTTCGCTACGAAAGTTTTCCAGCGCCCTGGATCACCCTGCAACCAGCCCAAGACGACCATCGAGTCTGTCCACCCAAACACGCGTACTTTTTGCTCTCCCAAACAGTCGATCACTTTTTTCATCAATCTTCCTAGTAAATGTGCTCCAGATAACTCCAATCTCGGCAAGGATACACTTTTCGAAATCGGGACTAATCGAGATTTGGCAACAACTAATACTATCGAAGTTTGATTTTGTTTCATAATACGCGCGTAAATAACTGCGGCATAAGCTTTTGTCGATGCGTCACAGTAGCCGTGCAGTTCGATGACGTCATTTGGTTGATAACCGATCCATCGCGGGATTTTACATTCATTAATGTTTTCTATGTCTGCTCGTAATGTATCCCATTCCTTGCTGATGCTTTCTGGAACTTCTTCATCCCAGTGCTTGATATCTATCCATAGTTTTTGGAATAGTAGTTTGAGCTTAGTTGACACAGGAGTGATCCACCCCAAAGGGTCGAATAATTTTGATATTTCAGCCAAAAGTATTCGCTTCGTCAGTTTTGTGTCTAGTTTTGCTAAATTATATTTAAAAGTAAATTGATCATCCTCCGAATTCCAACGTAAGCCCAATGTTTTTGATGTGTTTTCGGATTTAAGATTAAATATCATTTCTCCGTCGCTTTCGTTGATGTCAGTATTTGCTAGGAGTTCTGAATGAGTTGCCGACCATTTTCGTAATGTGAACCCCCCTGACTTTAATAACTTATTTAAATCAGTTATAAGTTGCTGACCTTTTTCTATAGAATGAGAACCATGAATTAAGTCATCTACGTAAAATGATTCTTCTAAGACCTTGGAGGCTTCCGGATATGTATGCTGCTCATCCTTCGCCAATTGTCGCAAGGTCATCATTGCTAAAAAGGGTGCTGACTTAGTCCCATAGGTGACTGTAGTCAGTTGAAATGTTTTAATGGGTTGATTTGGTGAATCTCTCCATACAATCTGCTGATACTGCTGATCTGTTTTGCTAACCATAATTTGTCTGTACATTTTTTCGATGTCAGCTGTGTACGCATACCGATATTGACGCCATTTGATAATTAATCCTTGTAGATCTTGCTGCAAATTAGGTCCTTTAAACATCAAGTCATTTACACTGTACCCACTAGACGTCCTTGCGGACGCGTTGAATACGATACGAAGCTTAGTTGTCACTGATTCAGCTCGTTGCACTGCATGGTGCGGTAGGTAACAAGATATTGTTTGATTGTTGTTACATTGACTCGGTACCATATGACCTAAAGCTCGGTATTCATGGATAAATAATTTATATTGCTCTGCTAATTTGGGTTGCTTATAAAATTTTCGTTCCAGGCTTTGGAACTGTGCTATGGCCATTTCTTTGGTTGATCCCAACTTCTCGTTGACATCTGATTTGAGAGGTAGTTTCACTTCATAACGTCCATCTGTTAGTCGCTTTGTGGTTGACAAATAATAATTAACGCATTCCTGGTCTTCTGATGATAAGTCAGACTCTTCGTTAATATCTTCAATCTCCCAAAATCGCTGGATGTCCTGAATGTTGTTCAACACGACATTGCATCGATATGACGTCATTTCCCCACCTCCGTATATAATCCATCCCAGCTGAGTTTGCTGTACTACTGGTTGGGAAGGATTCTCTCCTCTGATCAATCCTGACAACAATATGATACCATGGACATTGGCACTCAGTAATAGATCTACCGGGCGGCTGGAGTAAAATTCGGGATCTGCTAACTTCAAATTTTCGATATGAGACCAGTTCGGTTGATCAAATGATTTGCTAGGCAAGTGTCCAAGTAAGCTATTCATAATAAGCACGTCCGTACTAAATGAAAAATCGTTATAGTTTGATTTACAGTGAATAGTCAGCTTTCCTTTACAATTGTTTTGCTGCTCTCCGATGCCCATGACGACACCATTGCATCGTGATTTTTGCAAGCCTAATTTTTTCACTGCACCCTCTTTGATTAGAGACACTTGCGAGCCTGAGTCTATCAAGGCTCTTAAAATCTGATGTGATCCATCAACAGCTACGACCTTGATCAACGCTGTTGCCAGCATTACTTCATTAGTTTTCAAGTCATTCCCTGCGACATGGGATGAAATAGATGTGCTAGGATTTTCATTATTTTGATGTAGGTTCGTTATAGCGGCGTTGTTCGCTGGTGATGACCTCGTTTTTGTACAAGCGTCATGCAAAATTGAATTGTGCATTCCGTCGCATTTGCGACAACGTTTGGTGGAAATGCACTGCTGTCCATTATGATCAAATAAGCAATTCACGCATAGTTTTAATTTCGCAACTGTTTTTAACTTGTTTTCATTAGTCAACTCTAAAAAATTTTTGCACATATATAGGCCGTGTTGTTGACCGCAAAAAATACATTTAAATGGTGATGACACGTGTAATGCTTTAGAGAATGACTTTAAATTGTTGTTACTATGCTGATTACTGTAGTTGCTATGTTGATTTTTCGTACCAGAATTTTTGATATCGTTATTGAATTTTTGTGTAGAATGCTCCTGCTTTCTTCGTGAAGTTTCTAGACTTGTAAACTTGCTTTCTAAGTAGTTGAGAAACTCTTGTAACACTGGTAACTCTCTAGCATTCTTTAAGGACTCAATGTAGTCCCCAAATGTTTCGCTATCCAACTTTTGTGACAGTAAGTGCACTAAAAGTGGATCCCATGTGCTGATATCGACACCCAAATTTTTTATGGCGTGAATGCTTTCTAGTGTGACGTCATGCAATTTTTTAATTTGAATTAAAGATTGCTGCTGCATGCTAGGTAAACTTAATAAAGTGTTGATGATAGACGAAAAAATCAGTTTTTTATTATTGTACCGATGATTTAACAGTTCCCAACATGTGTTATAGTTGTCTGTGCTTATTGGAAGATGCTGAATGATTTTTTCTGCTTCGCCTCGCAATTTTCCTTTAAGAAATTGCATCTTTTGTGCATTTGACAAGGAAAGATTGTTATGTATAGCCTCATTAAATAAATCCTTGAATGAGTACCACTGATGGTATTTGCCTGTAAATACAGGAATATCCATTTTTGGAGTGCTCTGCTCTCTGTGCGACACCGACCAGAGTTTCTTGTTAATGGATTTTTTGAGGCTGATAAATGTTTTCTCATTCTCATTATACACCAGATCATATTCCTCATCTTCTCCACACATTTCGCCATCGATTTCCCAGTGGAGTATATCGACCTGTTTCCATTTTGAATGTAACGTTTTGAGAGCATCTTCCAACTCCCATTTTTCATTAATGGAATCCAGAACAACGTTACTAACGGCTCTCTTGAAAGCCTTGATATTCGCCGCTTGCTTGCGGATCATGTCATCTAACTTGCTCGTTGAACCCCGTGACTCCATCACTATTCTGGTGCTTGGACCTGGTTCTGCTTGCTCTTGTTGTTGCTCCTCCATTCTTGCTTGAGCACGCCTCATTGTTGCTGGAGGAGTATTTTTATCTGCTACTTCTAAACTCTGATCGTGGATCAATGTTTTAATGCTGATGTAAAGTGCACTGATCACTTCATGCTCGGAATTCTGAAAATATGGATGTTCTTTGACCCCATACGCACAGATCCTCATGTGATTATTCTGATAATCTAGCCAATAGCTTTCCAGTAATTCCAAACGACGTTTGAAATAGTCTGCTGTTTTTCTATCGGCTCCATCCTTTTTCAGGTTTATTTTTAATTTTTTCATTGCATCACTAATCTCACACTGCGAATCGTAAAGACTTTCCATTTTGCTAGTTGATATGATTTGTTAAAATCAAGGTTATGTTAATGTAAAAAAAGGAAAGATCTTACTCGAATTCTCCGTTGCTTACGGCTGTTTGCTGTATGATATGGTGTGCGGAAACAGATCTGCAGTTGATACTGTTTCCTTGCTGATGGCGACGTGCTGTTGCTGACGTCTTGCTCTGTTATGCTTTTTGATACTGCTTCGATGAGAACTGCTGTCCCCACACTGCTGGTAATTCACTGAACGAGTTCCTACACCAGTTTCTGGTCTGATTTGACACTAGTCTTCTCCTTCCGGATGGAGGACTTTCAAAAACTCGCGAGGTCCCGCTCTGTTGCTCGAAGGACCATGTAGAAGTTCTATGATTGATGCTAAATGATAAATGCTAATTTCTGTTAAAACCGTATATTGACAGTATACACAGAATAAATTGATAAAGGGGCGAGGGAGCACGCGCGACGACGTTCGTTGCGGTCTAATGACGTACTGATTCGATATTAAGGTCAATTTGTGTAAATTGTGTAAGGTGATGATTAGGCTAAAATATACTGTAGGTATAGTTCGCCGTACAATTAGTTTATGATGATGTTTTTTTTTTTTTTTTACATAACTGGCGAAATGTGGGTGTACTATACACCTCTGCCTACCCCTTCGGGGAAATACAGGCGTGATGTTATGTTATGTTGTTAGTTTATGATAAGATAAGTATTGATGACCGGAATAAATGGACATAACGAGTGAAGAAAACATCATTACTTATAGTAGGTAGTCGAAGTTAGTCGAAACACACCTGTTTGAAGAAAAAAAAATCAGTCAATGTCTCGTTTCATTTCAATCAATACGGTAAAAGGGATTCACTGACATTAAAGTTTATAAATAATAAGTTTCAAGCTAAACCAACGCAATGCAAAACGCAACGGGTGTTTTCAGACTCGGGTGTTGCCACTGTCATGCGGTCAACTATACTTTTCTTATATTTTGTATCGACTGTCCTTTCTTAATTTTTTACCTATGTGTCTTTTGTTTTTACTTTCTATGTAACCCCACCTATAAGTTGCCTGCTTGTGTTTATCACTGTGTTTCAAATGTTGCGCGTCGTTAACTGTGACAATAAACTATTTTTCTTTTAATAAAACAAAGTTTAACCGGATTAAATCGCGTATATTATGCAATACTATAAAAGATAATGATATTGTGAGTGATTACTGCGTGCATCGAAACGATTTTAATTAATAATATTGTACGGTAGATTAAAATAATTTTTTAGAAATATTTGTAAAGACGCTTGTCATCTTAGTCTACCTGCGACCACGAAATGCTGCGAAGCTTTCGAAACGTCAGGGAAACCAATTTAAATAATATACGCGATTTAATCCGGTTAAACTTTGTTTTATTATAATGTGTAGTGATCGCGGCGAAAACCTAAGAAGTTATTATTTTTCTTTTCTTTCTTTTTTTTTTTCTTTTTTTTATTTTTATTTGTCTTTTTTTTTCAACGCACCCGATGTTTTTTTAAGTGAGTAAACTTTTTAAGCCTTATCGATAAATTCACATGTATTGTATAGTATGGTATGATTACATCACTATTACCCGCATGCATCAAACGCTATATGTCATTCAAATTCTATTCTTATAACAACGTGTATAGAGTTCTTAGATTAAAATAATATTATAAAACACCATCTAGCGGGCAGTAGCCGTACTTGATCGGATTGAAGTCTATTTTAATCCGAGAAGTAAATGGTCGTAAATTGACATGATCAATTTTAGAATGTGAATTTATGTACAATTCTATTAAGGTTGAATTTAATGCAACACTTTTGTATGTTATGTCTTATCGTGATTGTTGTTTTTGGCCAATCATAATGCAAGTATTATAGTATGTATACTATGTGAAATAAAGTAAATGTGTGAGTTTGGCGACGGCGGTTTTAGTAGAAAATTGGCTTCAAGCTATTTCCTCTTACTTCTTAGTTCCATGGTTAGCATCAAAAATATTGGGATGAACTGACTGTTCAAAATGATCTGAACAAGACAGAAAATCAAACTATAGGCACACCTCGGACACTCAATATAATATTAATGCTAACACCACCTACATACACAAGATTACGTCAGTATACGAACATGCACACACACTTTTACAGGGCCTTCTTAAGTCTATTCTACGCCGGGGTGCGGGACTCAGCCTGCACCCTCGTTTTTTTTTTAAATTAACAAAACCAAAAAACCCGACTGCGTGTAAAAATAACTGAAAAGATGTAAACAAGACTTGTGTAGGTAAGTCCATGTGAAAGTATCAAATCAACACGCAGTCGGAGGCTACGCATGTTTTTGGTCAAAGTAGTTCATAGTTCATAGCCTAAGTAGCCTCCGCCTGCCTGTTGATTTGATAATTTCACATGGACTTACCTACACAAGTCGGGTTTTTTGGTTTTGTTAACTAACTTTTTTATTTTAAACTTTTTAGTTTTGTCATGTTTTATCGCGCTGATTCATTTTTAACGTTAAATATTTTGTTGTTTTTTAGCATTTCTCATTCCAAATTACATTTAAACATCTAAGTTGTATATATTTTTGTAAAGCATTTATTAAACCCTTTATTTTGATACCACACTCGATAGGTTTCGAAGGAAAAAAAAATTTGAAGCCATTTAATATGGCGCCAAAAAGCGGCCATTTTGATTTTTGTAATTTTAATATACCCAGTGTCACTCTCACGGTTAAGACGAATCTAACGACACCTCTCAAGCTAAAATCCATCAAGCCGTTTAGGCTACAGAGCGTGCCAATGAAATATACATACATACATACACTCCAAAAACATAACCCTCCTTCTGGCGCAGTCGGGTAAAAATAAAATTGACTTAACTTTATATTTTTTCTCTAAGAACTTCCGTGCTAATTCGCCGGCTGTCGCAAATTAAATGAGCTAACGAATTAAATTACTTAAAAGAAGAAATCAGATCAATCACCGAGCGACACTTACATAGGCGCCTCGCGCCGCGCTGTAAATTCAAATGAACTTACACCTAATTGTAGTGATTCACAGATCATTTCTCTTTAAGTGCGAGCGCCCAGACGGACGGCTATGTCAAAGGACGCAACAGACGTACAGGTGCCGCGCCGCGCGCCCATTTCAAATGAACTTACACTCTATTGACTTAGAGATCATTTTGCTTCAATGCGGGCGACCGGGCGGCAATGTCAAAGGGCGCAATTACTCGCCTATGACAGACGCACAGGAGCCGCGCCGCGCGCCCATTTCAAATGAACTTACACTCTATTGACTTAGAGATCATTTTGCTTCAAGTCCGGGCGACCAGGCGGCAACGTGTCAAACGTACCAGGCCCCTCAGAAAGTATTGCGAAAAAAAGTTTTTATATATGGGAGACTGGCCAGTTATAATGTTTTTCGAAAATATGATTATTTATAAGTAAAAATAAGTAAGTTCCAATTTCAAAATTTCCCTCCACATTTTTTGCGAGTTAATTCAAAGTATTGTGTCTCACTGAAATATGGATCTGCGCCGGGAACATTTTAGAGCTATGATTTTATACGATTTCAAGTGTCGCCTGAAACCGGATGAATCGTACGATAGACTTCAAATGGCATTCATGGATGAAGGCCCTTCCAAGGCAACCGTGTATCGTTGGTATAACGAATTCAAGCGCGGTCGACCAACTTTGGGGGATGACGAAAGAAGCGGTCGCCCTTTGACGGCTGTTACCGAAGAAAACGTGCTAGCAGTGAAAAATTTAATCCAAGACAATAGGCGAATTACATATCAGGAGATTCAACACATATTGAAGATTGGATCGGGAAGCGTTCACGAGATTCTACACAGCCATCTTCGCGTGAGGAGGATAGTATCACGCTGGGTGCCGCACAACCTCACCGATGCTCAGAAGCAGGCCCGGGTGGAATGGTGCCGTGATATGCTCAACAAATTTGAAGCAGGCTCGTCTCGGCGTGTTTACGACATCGTTACAGGTGATGAGTCCTGGATTTATCAATACGACCCAGAAACCAAGCGCCAGTCGACTGTTTGGGTGTTTCAAAATGAGCCAACGCCTACCAAAGTGAAGCGATCTAGAAGCGGGGGTAAGATTTTGATCGCTAGCTTTTTTAATTTGACTGGCCACTTGGTATCAATTCCCTTACGGGATCAAAGAAGCATTAATGCCGAATGGTATACTACCAAATGTTTGCCAGAAGTTTTCTCTGTTATAAGCAACAAGCGACCAAACACAGGGCTCCGCGGGCTACTGCTCCACCACGACAATGCACCTGCGCACACCGCACTCAAAACGAGGGACTTCCTGGACAGCACGCCAGTCAAACTCCTGGGTCACCCTCCTTACAGCCCTGATCTAGCACCGTGTGACTTCTTTTTATTCCCAAAAATAAAAAATCAGCTCAAAGGGATACAATTTTCGTCGCCGGAAGATGCGCTGGCTGCGTTCGAGCAGGCTGTAAACGAGGTGTCTGCGGCGGACTGGAAAAAGTGTTTTGAAAACTGGTTTAGGCGCATGAATCTTTGTATAGAGGCTGGTGGAAAGTACTTTGAAAAGATTTGATAAAAATATATGTACGTATAGAACAATTTTTTTTAGTTTCGCAAAACTTTCTGAGTGTCCCACGTACATACATACACTTTAGATTAGAGATTTTTGCCGCGCGCGTGTTGTATTAAATAAAATTGTTATTTGTGTAGTGTAGTAATGCGGTATGACAAGCGCCGAAAGCGTATAAAAAGTAAAAAAAATATTATTGTTGATGACTATTTTATTTTTTGTGCTGAGGGCGCTCCGCGCCCGGGTGCACCGCACCCCTTGCACCCCCTGGTAAAGACGGCCCTGCACTTTTAGGTTAGGGGTGCTCGTCGCTCGTAGTGCCGACTGGGTTCCAAGCGCTTCTCAAGTTCTCAGAGATGCGTGCTTGTATAGCGACTGTAACACACACTGACTGTGACTGTGTGCTTGTAACTGGTGATTGACATCCATTGCAATCGTGTAATCCAAGTGCCGTAAATTGCGGGCGCAAGCGAAGAATATTGAATTGGCGGGGGACGGTGAAGTGCCCCGTTCTGTATTTTAGTACTAATAGAACAAAAAATAATCTTCTATGCTATAGGTCTCAATGACACGAGGTTGTTTCAGACTGAACCCAGCACATGCCAACTGTAATTTTATTCTGACAAGAATACCTGATTTTTGTCCTGATATTTTTGAAGCTGACTATAAATATATATTTTAAGAAAATATTTTTTCACGCATAAAAGCACTTAGTAAACTTAAGAAGAAAATGTGTCAATTACAATAAATAGATTTAAAATAAATGTAATAGCCTTTTTTACATGGGGAAATCCTCATGGACGCACTCTGCCCGGGGAAGGCGGAGCCAGTGTCGGACTCTTACCAACTAAAACCACCATGGTGCTCCTCTTGCAACCCTTGGCCAGGGGTGTGGGAAACCTGTATTCCCCACCCAGGCAGGTCCCGGCTTGCCACTAGTAGGCAAGCCCCTTCTCCCCGTGCGGCACCAACATTGGCCGCACCTTTCTCTTGACTAGCGCGCGCGGAACACGACGCGCCACCGTCACGGGCCTTGACTGATCGGGCGGTGGGCTACCCCGAGTCCGCTGCCCGCAGGCCCACTCCTAGGGTTGTTGGAGATCAGCGTACACCCTCCTGTGACGCCTGGTCCGTCTCCTGCGGGCGGGAAGTGAGGTCGTCGCCTCTATAACCCTCTCCGCAGCCTCCTTAGCGAGCATCACCTCCTCGAAAAGGGAGACTACTCCCTCTCAAGTGCTCTCACTCCCGACTTTAGACAAAACAACAACGATAAGGTCACAGAGCTACATGGCCCAAGCTGGGCATTACGCCAGTGTGTGCTGCTCCGTGTCCTCAAGGCAGCTTCTGCAGTGAAATATAATAGCCTCTATTATGGTTTTCTGACTTATTTTAAGGTTATAATAAAAATAATAAGCATGAATTCTGAAAAATCCTTATATTTCATAAAGCTAATGAGTAAGTATTAAATAAGCGAATGTATAAAATGCCAATTTAATTGACTTTAAAATTATTACAACTCCAATATTTTGGATCACTGAGGTAACCCATGGAAGTAGCATAAAAACTAGATACATATTTTTTTTTGTGATTTTCTACAATAACTTTGTAGGTAGTCTATTTGCATTCCTTGTAAAATGTTTCACAGAAACTCCCAAATATTTTGAAGAATGACTCTTATTCCTGTTTTCAATTAACAATTTTATTTTTTGGTAATGGTGCTCTTAACATGCATTACATAAATGTTTTGTTTATTGAGTATTGGAATGCCTAATATTGTACAAAAACAAAATTTATCTTCCAAATAAACTTAATTCAATTATAACCTCAAAAGCCTTCCTCCATTGCCACAACACCAGCCATAGCATTTGAAGAATCTTCGCCCAAGTTCCAAGGATCGTCGATGGCCACCAGTAATTTTGCCAGCCCCTTGTGACCATCCAAATCAATATTCTTCGACATTTCTTCGTTAAATGGGACATATTCATCACACAACACACTCTTCCCTTGTGAAACACCGTAGATCTCGTACCAGCCCTCTAAGGGCTCATTCAAAGGCTTCTTCAACCTTATAAGAATCTCCTGGTCGTCCACAGTTTTGACATAGAACCCTTCGCTGGCAGTAACTTTGGTAACTTTGCCCCAGAGGGTAACTTTCGCGCCATTTTTCTGCGCCAGGTTACCGGCCGTCACGTATGGAACAAACTCATCGTTGTCTGGATACTGGTTGTCTTCGAAATCATCGTGATCTCCCATTTCAATATTATAAAGTTAATTGAAAATTAACGGGTTCAACGAAAATAATAGAAATACTGAACAAAAATCAAATATTTTCGTACTTTCGTAATTGGTTTGACAATTGACATTGACAACCAACCAAACCAATTGTTGACAACCATTGACTTGTACCTGTGTACCTATGGACCTGTATTACCTACGAAATAAGCGTGGTATACCTACAATATCCGGGCCACCGTTATGGTGGCCATAGCTAGGGAAGTAAGTAATCAAAACTAAAAAGTATCGATATAGATGCTCGTGTTTCGTACCAGAGATGTGTGCTGATTAAAATAATTTTCAAGTAGTAATAAATAATCGCGGGAATCCGCTGGATGCGGAAGGCACAGGACCGGTCGTTGTGGCGATGCTTGGGGGAGGCCTATGTCCAGCAGTGGACGTCTTTCGGCTGAAATGATGATGATAATGAATAAATAATGCAATTCTATCAAATACTAAGTTCGGCTGTCCCTAGGACATAAAAAATCAAGCTTCTAAGTAAGGCAATCATACGGCTATGTCACATTTTCATACTTGCAAACTCACATAAAAAACCTATAGGGTACTTCGCATTGACCTAGAATCATAAAATTTGGCCAATATATCGAAATATCTTTTTTTTTCAATATATCGAACTCCGATTAATATTTAAAATATCGATATATCGAAAATCCGGTATTTAAAAAATATCAACAGCCCTAGTTTGTTTACTTGACAGCTCATGTACTATGGGCCACATTGCGGGGTAAGCGGGGTTGCCACGCGGCGTAGGTATTTTGACATCCCATAAAGATGTTGCCAAACAGAGAATATACAAATAGCATGCGATCTCTTTCACCAGACGACATAACACGTTGGTTAACAAGAGGCAAAGAATAGTTTCATAATTCAATAACGATTTAATAGATATTTATAATATATAGGTATGTATAATATATATATTTTATTATATGTATAATGTACATATGTATTTATCTATTTCTTTTTATTTTTTATTATATGTAATTATAAGTCCGTAGTACGAAACATATTTTACTACTTTACTGGTGCATCTACCCTATTCTTTGTCTCTGCATTACCCTAAGGTTGTCTGGTAGAGAACGCCTATGGCGTTAAGACCGCTTTTGTACCCTGTTGTGCATAAAGAATTAAATAAATAAATAAATGAATATTTGTATAAACTAGGTGGATATAGAAGAATGTGCCACTTCCATGGGTTTCTTAATTCAATGTTGACAACCATTGAATTAAGTTGACAACTTTCAACTTTGACCAGAGACATGACATTTACCGCCGGTAAAGGTACATAGTACACTTAACAAAATAATGCAAACAAAAACAGATCTTAAACAATTATTATAAGATTTGTATTTGAAGTAAGAGGGACTACGAGCTGACAGAGATGGCATTCGAGGAGTCAAGGTATCCCTTTCTAATGTTGTCTTATTTGAAGTAAGAGGGACTACGAGCTGACAGAGATGGCATTCGAGGAGTCAAGGTATCCCTTTCTAATGTTGTCTATGCATTTCGTTTATGTATTTTATTTAAAAAAGTTCCTGGCTTAAAGGTAGGTTTTATTAAGGTGTCATGGCAACAAATGAAATTGATGGCGTCAAATTCAAATTTAAATGTTTTTAATTCGAATAAGCATTTATATGCACTGTCAAAATATTAAATCCTAACTAATAAAAAACTGGTAACGTCCGTTTGTTTGTTCGAGCAATACGAAAAAACAGCTGGACAAATTTTGATGTTTTTTTTTTGTGTGTAGTTGATTAGTGGAGCAGACATCTGTGTCCTTAAAACGCGATTTTTCAAAAATGTTGTATTAAAATCATTAAAAGAAAAATTATAAACACTTAAAACCTGATCATAATTTTCTGTTATATTTTATCCATCATAATATATGAATAAGCATAAACTTATGTTGATATAATTAAAAAATAATATTATCATGCTACTATTTCTCATCACAATATTATTATTAACTGGCTTTTAACCGCGGCTCCGCTCGCATTAAATTCTGTTAACCTATGTGACGAATAGGTATTTTCCTTTAAATATTATTAACTGAAGTTGTCTGTTTGTTTATTAACTCGAGTATCACGCAAAAACGACTGGACTGATTTTGATGAAACTTTTTGTGTTTAAAGCTAACCAGTTAACATATTTAATACTGGTATGCATTTTATGTCAAAAATACCGTACGGTATGGGATGAACTGAGAACCACGGAAGCGAAGCCGCGGGCAAAGTCTAGTAAGAATCTAAACACTTCGTTTCGTTTGTCCGAGTCTTGCTGTCGGTATTGTATTTCGTCATTTTTTTATCGTTTGATTTCTAAAATGGTAAAAAGGTGTTGCGGTTGTGGGAATGAATCCTATTCCGGCTGTAACATTTCTTTTCACAGGTAAGCTTTAATACAATGAAATCTTACAAATTAATCAAAGATAATATTAATCACTACGTTTAAAATTAATTATGTATGTTATTGATAGGGTGACAATATTTGCGGTATTATTGTTGGCCTTTGGGTTTGTGTTTCAATTTTTCAACGCACTATTTTAATTTTATTTTCTAACTATACCCCACTCCCGTTTTTTTGTATACTCTGTCACGTGGTAATTTAGATCAGATTTCATCAGTAGCGAAATCATTAAGTCATTATTTCTCCATTTCAGCTTCCCTAAAAATCAGGAAACGTATCAGAGGTGGCTACAATTAATGATTCCAAAACATACAAAAACACATGTTTTACTTAGGATCGAACCTGGGCCCTGTGGTATCTCAGTCCGACGCATGATGTTCCCTGCCATCTATGCTTGTTTTATTGTTGCAAAATGCAGCATTATACTGAACCGGTCAAAAAATATGAATTTTAAGGACAACTTCGTCCCAGACCGCACATGTTTTTTGTTTACAGTTTTTACTATTTTCTTTTATTACATGTTTTCTCATTATAAATTTGCATGGAATTTGTATGGGATTTGCATACCATGCAGTGCGTTTAGGTTAAGTGCGTAGAATAGGAATATTAACATAGTTATTAAGTAATATTATTACTAACAAGAGCCCTTGGTCTTGGTATCATACAAGATCATTTACCCGGCCACAGGGAGGATAGGGACACCTTCCTTGCTCTCCACTGTGGTAATTCCTGTTTAGCGCGTCCTAGTCGCGGGGGTGGGCATTCTTCACTTCAGTAGGCCGGAGTGTGTGGGTGGCTAAGTTTAAGCAGGGACCCAGTTTCGCGGGGTATAACGCGAACCCATGCCCAGGGATACGGGTGAAGACCTCAACGGTTGTGAAGGCGGAGATGGAGACCATCGGTACGGCAGAGCAGGCGGAAGGGGCACAAGCCTAAAGTCAGGCTGACCTTGCATATTGAGGTATCAGGCTACTTTAGGACTGCACTATCAGGCGGGATAGTGCAGTAGGGCTGGCGGCGGGGCTAACCTAAGCTTCCCAGGGAAGTTACCGTCTTAGCGTCAGGCGGCAGCCGGCTATAAAATTTAAAGCCACTTTTTATCCTTGTCTGAATATGAATACGAATAAGAAAGATAGAGCGCGATTAAATGTTAGGGCGTCCCCCCGAAGCGACGGAGATGCGAATAATGTTAGGGCGTACCCCCGAAGCGACGGAGAAGCGATAAATGTTAGGGCGTACCCCCGAAGCGACGACAAAAGCAATACACGTGTTTTGCGTCTGGCAACCTGGAATGTGGGCTCAATGACGGGCAGAAGTGCAGAACTAAGCGAAGTCCTACGTCGACGCTACATTGATGCATGTTGTGTGCAAGAGACTAGATGGCGAGGATCAAAATCGAAAGCAATTTGTAATGGGTATAAATTACTGTACCATGGCACTGAGGCCAAGAAGAATGGTGTTGGCGTCATATTATTGGAAGAATTGAGCAACAGACTAGTTGATATTCAGAGAATTAGTGACAGAATACTTTCAGTTAAAATTGCATTAGATAAACACCCATGCTTCAACATAATTTCAGCATATGCTCCTCAAGCAAACTGCACAGATGATGAAAAAGATATTTTTTTGGGACGACATGTTAAACCTAGTAAATAGTATACCACAAGAGGAATCCATACATTTAGGAGCAGACCTCAACGGGCACGTCGGCGAAAAAGATGAGAGTTTTGAAAGATGGCACGGCGGGTTTGGTTATGGAACTCAAAACCAAGATGGACTGAGAATTCTCGAATTTGCCGCTGGCTGCGATCTTGCCATTATAAACACATTCTTTAAGAAGAAAGATGCCCACCTTTTAACCTATGAGAGTGGCGGAAAAACAACGCAGATAGATTACACACTGAGTAGACGTAAACATCTAGGCCTTTATAAAGATAGCAAAGTCATTCCCGGTGAAGCTTTAACCACCCAACACCGACTCCTAGTTACTGTTTACAGACTTCCTAAACCCCTTAAAATCAACCGATGTGTGACGCCTAAACTTAAATGGCAAAGACTGCCCGAGCCTTGTGGCAAATCTCTGATCAAAGAATTAGCAAATGAAATCAGTTCAATGGGACGCACTAAGAGAACAACATGTCCCGGAGCCGTACATAGGACTCATACAAGATATGTATAACGACGTCACAACACAAATAGTATGTTCAGCAGGAACGTGCGACAAAATCATAATTACAGTAGGAGTCCATCAAGGTTCGGCATTGAGCCCGCTGCTGTTTAATGTCACTATGGACTATCTTACGAAATACTGCCAGAAGCCTGTGCCATGGAATATACTGTACGCAGATGACGTTGCTCTGATATCCGACTCAGTAGAAGATCTACAAAACGATTTCAACCGTTGGTTGAAGTCGCTCGAAGAAATGGTCTTAAGATCAGTCGTAAAAAGACAGAGCATATGTCATGTATATTCGATGGCTGCACGGACCTGAGCCAGTTACAGATGTTTATCCATGGTGCACCCATGCCGATGGTCGACCATTTTAAATACTTGGGGTCAATCATCAGTAATGATGGCAAAATTGAGCGGGACGTAACCCATAGAGCTACCACGGGATGGATGAAGTGGAGACAACTCACAGGCGTAATGTGCGACAAGAAGATGCCCATCAAACTTAAAGGCAAACTGTATAAAACAGCAATTAGACCCGCTATACTCTATGGTACAGAATGAAGGCATCTACTAAGCAACACCTGTCAAAACTGCACACGACCGAAATGCGCATGTTACGCTGGTCAGCGGGTGTCACACTACTAGATAGGGCACGTAACGTCCACATCAGAGGAAGCTACAAAGTTGCGCCCATTACTGAGAAGGTCAAAGAGCGACGCCTTCGATGGTATGGACATGTGTTCCGCCGCCCAGAAGACCACATGGTACGAGCAGCCCTTGACCTGCAAATGACGACGCGACGCCGTGGAAGACCCCCCGCCACCTGGCTGTCGTCAGTCCAGAGGGACTTGAAGGAGAGCGAGATCGAAGCCGCGACTGCGCGGGATAGAAATAAATGGAGAAGGCAGACAAGGAGAGCCGACCCCAGATAATGGGATAAGGCTGAGGAAAAGAAGAAGATTATTACTAACAACAAAGGGATTCACCAGAAGATGGGGAGCAGCATTCTCTGAGTATTTAACCAACCAACTGCGATCGCCAACCCGCCTGCCAAGCATGGCGATTATGGCATATCCCCCCCTTTTGGGGGAGGCTCATGTCCAGCAGTGGATGTCTTTCGGCTGAAATGATGATGATGATGATGATTGTTACAACAGAAATAGATAGAATGGAAAAAGCGGCGGGGCGCGCGTGGCAGCACTCTGCACCATAGTGCAGTGCATTTCAAAGCCTTTCTCAGCACGCTTTATGACTTGTTTCTGTAAATAATGTAACAAAAACCATCAAAAATGCCGTATTGTCCTGTTTCTAACTGCAGAAACAAAAGCTGTAAAGTGTATTTGATTAAAGTTAATTTTTTAAAATTAATGACGTCAATATGTAAGGCGTAGTTTGTTCGAAAGTTGCCACGCATGAATCGCAAGTAAAATTGTGATTACAATCATTCTATCTATTTCTGTGATTGTTACTAACACAGTGAGCCATTGTTTTACTTGTTAAATAAAATAAATTAAAATTAAATTATAATGATATCCTTTCGTATTCGTTAATAAAATTGTGTTGACTTTACCTGTAAATAAATTGTTTGGTATACCTATAAAGTAAATTATCATGGTAACACATATTCTGATAAATTTTCAAACGGCTACCTATTACGGTCCAAAAGATTATATAGCCCTGTGACAGACAGATGGACGAACAATCAGCGTAGCGAGAATATTAAGGTCCCGTTGGGCACCCATTTAGTACGGAACCCTAAAAAGTGTGAGTTACACGTTTATAAAAAATGGCAGATATCGCCTTGCTCAGTAATGTCGAAGTCAATTAATCAATCTTTTATAGAATTGGACAATCTCATTTTACAAATTCTGTCACAACCACAAGTCATAGCAAAATAAAAATGATACATTATCCTACTCGATGCCCAAAATTCGGGTCACTCTAATAGAGCGAGACGACTTGACTCCGTGTTTTCTATCTGTGCATGATCATTTTTTCGGCAGAGTGCACAGTCTTGTACTACCAACGGTAAATGTCATGTCTCTGTCTTTGACAGAAGGAAACAGGGTTGCCAGACGCGTTGAAGCACAGATGTACTACTGCTACTGCTACGCAGTGAATTTTATTATCGTACTGAACCGCGTTCTGATAAATATTATCGTCCGACATGCGTCCGACGAAGCCCGGAGCGTACTTTGGTTACTCAGAGCGATAATAGAAACCATACAAACGAACGCTCAAGGAACGCTCCGAGCATCGTCCGACGAGGTCGGACGACATAAGTGAACGCGGCCCGGACGTTCAAAAATTATAGTACGGTTGACCGCACGTCGGTGGTAACACTTTGACATTAGCAGCATCTTTATTTCGTAAGCACTAAGGGCGATTTTCGAATTGAAGTGTTACCACTGTCATGCAGTCGACTGTACTACCAGACGAAAAATTATCGTATAAGTTGCGTATAAGTATGAAATACTTAGGCCCGTATTCCATAACGATACTCAAGCGTTGATCTCTGTTTAAAACTAGTTTTGAGTTGAGCTTTGATTTTAGAACGTTCCTCGAGCAGAGATTTATTGATCACAGTTCAGCTGAGTTTAGTTTTATTTTATACAGTCACCTGTTTCGGAATTTCAGCTGAGATTTGATCTGTAATCACTATAGTGTGGTCCAGATTACGCTTGAGTAGAGATTTCTATTCTATTTGAGGTCAAATTCGTGTGTAATGTAAAGTTTATAATTACCGTTCTGGAATAAGACATACTCAAGTAATGATTCTATCCTTAAGTAGTGATCAAGTGATTGGAGTTTAAACTGTACTCTTGAGGAAGCTTCTGTAATACAGGCCTTAGGCCCATATTCTAGAACGATACTCAAGCGTTGATCACTGTTTAAAACACGTTTAAAACTAGTTTTGAGTTGTTGAGATTTAATTTTAGAACATTTCTCATAGAGAGATTTATTTATCACTGTTCAGCTGAGTTTAGCTTTATTTTATACTGTCACCTGTTTCGGTATTTGAGCAAAGATTTGATCTGTAATCACTCTAGTGTGCTCCAGACTACGCTTGAGTAGAGATTATTAATAAATTTCAGGTCAAATTCGTGTGTTATGTTGTTGAATTAATGTTTATAATTACCGTATTGGAATTAGACCGATACTCAAGTAACGATAAGTAGTGATTGAAGTTTAAACTGTACTTGAGGAACCTTCTGTAATACGGGCCTTGGTTTTTTCGACCGCAGTTAGTCGTAACCTCAGATTAATAACTAAAGTATTAGTTATTAATCTGAGGTCGTAACGTAATACTTGAATTTCGATAAACACACCCATTCTGCTTTAGACGCTGTCAATGTCAAACTGTTACCACTGACCTGCGGTTGACTGTACAAGTCTAATATTTTACCGACGTTTTAAAAATATGGAATAATAACCAACGCCCACGGCTTCGCCCGCGTATAATTCGGTTTATTACAGAAAAATGTTTCCTATCTGCTAATCTGGGTTATCGTCTATCTGTATGCCTAATTTCATCCAAATCCATGTACTGGTTTTAGGGTGAATAAACAAACCAATATCCATACTTTCGCATTTATGATATTGCAGCGTAATATATGCAGTGCTACTGCATATGCTTGGTGATTGGGAGTATCCGGCTAATCGGCGTCTAGAGGCTAACTGGTGTTTTTAAGTCAAATCTTTGTATGGCCCTATCACAGAGTACATTTAGGCCCTATGCTTAGGTATTGTGAATTATTTACGGATATAAAGGGAAATGCTTAGGTATTGTTAATTATTTACGGATATAAAGGGAACTGCCATTATCTTGGAATGTCCTGGAAGAAAAGCAGGCAACTTTTTGGTATATGATGGACTGTTGAACATCTAGGTGTGTAAAATGTGGAGCTCAATCCGTACCAAATTAAAACAATATCCATATAAATAAGAAAAGAAAGAAAAGAAAAGAAAGAAAAAATGATTTATTGCCACAACAAGACGACATGCGGTAGGTACACATAAAAAATAATTAAACTTAAACTTAATTATATGGTGCATGTCGTAGCTGCGGCAATGAGGTTGACACTCAGCATGATGCTGTGTTGTAACGTAAGTCACAACACAGCGCTGATTTTCAGTGTCAACCCCAAGTGACGAGCGGGTGCCAAGCCAGCAAAAGCATTCAATGACTACATACCCAAAACAAATAAAGCAGAATAATATACGAGAGTGGGTGTGTTGTGTGTGGGGGGGGGGGGGTGTTTGTGTGTGCGTGGTGGGGGAGGGGTGTTTGTGTGTGCGTGATGTGGGTGTTTGTGTGTGTATATAGTGTTAAAAATATTTTATATTATATACACATTCATATATTATCACATACCTAAATGATTATTATAAATTATAATAATTTAAATAGAAATCAACATTCATCAAGGGTTTGCTAATGATGAGACACAATATATAAATCTCTAGTATCCCTGTGTAGTCTGTTATAGGTGTGTACTGTGTATAAGTGTATAAATAAATAATAATAATAGTTATAGCAAGTGAATGCGGCTATTTTTTACTAAAATTTTTGATTCTTTTAACTTGATGAGTGGTTAGGAACGCAGTGTTGCGTAGGTAATCTATACCTATATCTATATACCGCCATTTGCTGGCGTCGCCGCCGGCCTGCTGAAAATCGATGTATTATGTTCATAGGTCATAAACATAACGTAATTACTAAGGTATTTCATTTGTAATATAGATTTTGCTCGATTTTTTGCTTTTGTAAAAGGTAGCTCTTTAGGTGGAATTTAAAATTTGTGATAGTTTTCAGTGACCTCATTGGAGGTGGTATGTCGTTCCAGCAGCAAGTGGCGGCATGCTTGAAACATCCCCTGAAGGCAGTAGTTTTGTACTTAGGCATCGAGAGAGGGTTGGACGTAGAACGAGCGGAGTAACTGTAATGATCCTGCCTCCAACTTAATTTTTTAAATAGGTATGCTGGTTTATGTGTGTTTGTAACTCCAAATAATAGGTTAGCTAAATGTAATTTTCGCCGTGCTGCCATTTTTAGAACATCGCTTTTATTAAGATATGGTGTAACATGATTTCTCCGAGGTATGCTAAAACAGTATCGGGCACAGGCATTTTGTACGCGTTGGACTAAACGTTCTGTACGGGATAGCAGACATGGCCCATATACCACGTCACAATAATTAAATTTTGATAGGACCAAGCTATCTACTAGTCTCTTCCTTAATGCGATACTAAGGAAGTCTCTTATCCTGTACAGAACATTCAGTCTGTAGAAACAGTTTCGAACTATGCCACTGATGTGATCCTCAAAGCGAAGTTCCGGATCGGTGATTAGGCCCAGGTTACATGCAACTTCTACTCTTTCTATATTTTCCCCCATTACCATAATCTTAGGGTTTGCAGAAACAATTGAACTAATTTGATATCTGCTGCCCATAATCATAAATTTAGATTTTTTTGAGTTTAGCACTAGTGAGTTTCGCTTGGACCACGAAGTAACCTTATCAAGCTCTGCGTTAACTACGTCTACGGCGGATGTGGTGTCCTTGGCCTTAAAGGAATAATATATCTGGGTGTCATCCGCGTAAATATGGTATTTACAGTCGCTGAAACAGCTAGTAATGTCGGCACTATATAATATATATAGGAGCGGACCCAGCAACGATCCCTGGGGAATTCCCCTGGATACTGATAGTGGGGAAGAAGTCAGCGTTGAACCGTCCATTTTGCGTATTTCAACCAGCTGTGATCTGCCCGTCAGATAACTTGCGAACCACTTTACTGTATCTAACTCAAAACCGTAGTAGGATAGCTTTGAGAGTAATAGGGATATATTTATTGAGTCAAATGCCCGGGAAAAATCTAGAAGTGCCAGTATCGACCCCTCTCCACGATCCCGGGCCTCAAGGATATTGCCCACAACATCTGCTAAGGCTGTAGCTGTCCCACGTCCCTTTCTGAAGCCTGATTGCAAGTCTGGAAGAATTTCGTTACATTCTAGAAAATCTATAACCTGCATGTACACCACTCTCTCTAACACCTTGGATAAGCAGGGCAGTATGCTTATAGGGCGAAGGTCCTTGAAATTTTGTGGATTACTATTTTTTGGAATTGGCCGCACAATTGCACTCCGCCATAGATCAGGAAAAGTATCTGTGTTTATGGATCTGTTTATTATTTCGGTTATAGTTGCTAGTGATTGTGGCAGAGTAAGTGAATAAAACAAGCATAGCAAATTTATTCAAAGTTTTATTATCGCTTATTTACACTATCCCTTACAACTAAATACCGGCGGCCTATATCTACGCGTAGTGGTCTTCCCGGTCGGCGGCGAGTGTTGGCGCGGCGGCGTCCTCCATGGCCGCGAAGTTCATGAAGTGCGCCGGTCTGTGCACCTCGTGGTAGAACTCGCGCGGGTTGCCGAGTTGCACGCCGTATTTCATGTTAGGGTCGTGACGGACACCTATAGGAAAACATGTATGTAGTAGTTATACTGTCTTTTCTTGTCTTATTTAGTCAAAAATCTTGGCATGTCTTTAATGCAATTCTTCAATAATGATTATTAAAAGACATGTTAACAATGTCCACAATGTCACACACTAAATAATTTTTTTAACCTGATTACATTGTGCTGAAACCAGCCTGTTATACTATACAAGTGCAGAACTAGTCATCTGGGGGCACGGTAGTGCCCCCGCCAAGTCGAGCAAAGCCGTGCCATTCTTTTTTCGAAGTAACTCGCGGCACTTTTAAGTCCTCTAAATCTTCTGTGTGGGTTTGTATTTTATCAGTAGTTATTTGAATAAAGAAACATGCCAAGATTGTTTAATAAATACGACCAGAGGAAAAACAGACTACGTTTGCAAGCTGTGTTGACAAGAATTTTACCATCTGGTTGCTTTATAATCAATTATCAATAATTTATCTATTTATTTAATTTATCTTATAATCAATTGGAGGATTCATAAGGTATTATTCTTTGTAACAATTTTACCCCTGAATAACAATAGCATAATAAACATACCCATGAAGTTGTAATTCCAGCTTCCTTGCGACGGCACCATGAAGTATCCCAAGAATCTATCTGACAGTAGCATTTGAACCCTCTCGTAATGGCTGGGCAGGTATCCCTTAGGGTTGTTGCCTCTATCCGTGTTCCGTGCCCCCCACTCGTACCCACTGGGGGTCAGTTTGTACGCCGTGAGGGAACAGGAGCCGGGCGTGAAGGAACACGTGATTATGATTGTCTTCTCGCCGTCCCAAGTTGGATTCTCTGCCATAACTTTAGCGTGAGTTGTTATGTCCTGTAGATAAGAAATACAATTGATGATTTTGTTAGACTGTGAATATTCTATAGCAATGTGTGCAGTGATTCTCTGTTACTTTTCATTTGATGACAATAAGAAATATGTTGCTGATTACAGCAATACACCTAAAATATAACTTTGTCTTCAAGTGTAAAGTTTAGACACCAAAGAAGATTATCTTGTCAAAGCTGTTTTCAGATCTAATTTGAATTAATAATGAATTTTTAACGAGGCACACATAGCTGTGGGGTAATATCAATGATCTAGAAGACAAATATACTACCTAATAATAATAAAAATGTTCAGACATTTTAAGTACAGTTGACTGCATGACAGTGGTAACACTTGAATTAGAAAACCGCCCTTAGTGCCCACACGCGCTGCGGTTGCGGTATTTTAAACTGTCAAAACAAAATAGCCTATAGGATTTCGCAATTCAGCTGCGGGAAAAAAATCACAGCTGAATTGCGAAACCCCATTGGCTACATTTCCTGCCGCCAAAACCGTAGTTCATGCTAGGCCTTACCGAAATATTTAGCTGTCAATGTCAAACTGTTACCACTGACGTGCGTTCGACCGTGCAAATGGTACGGCATCTGGCATGCTTATACAATATGTAACTAAAACCCTGTTTTTCCTGTGAGGTATGTTGTCAGAATCAATATTCATACGTAAGGACACAACTTATTTGGAAAAACTCTGCAAAAAAAAAATATCTAATCTACTACTATTATAAAATTGTTAAATGTCAGTTGTCTGTTTGTTTGTTTGTTTGTTTGTTCCAGCATCACGCTAACACTACTGGACCGATTTTGAAGATTTTTTTTTTTTGAAAGCTCTTAATCTGACTTAAAAACTGGTATGGGTTTTGAGAAAGAAAGAAAGAAAGAAAAAAAAAATTTAATTCTTGGGTTGCGTACTCACCCGACAGATCGGAGCTTTATGCATTTGCACGAGCGGATAGTAATGTACGATGGAGTGGAGTGGAGTGGACAGGGGATGGGACAGGGGACGGGACAGGGGACGGAACATGGGACGGGAAATTGGACGGGACATGAGACGGGACAGTGGGACGGCACATGGGAATGGACATAGGAAGGGACATGGGACAGGACAGTGGGACGGCACATGGGACGATAGTGATATAGTGATACAGTGGGACAGTGGACAGTGGGACGGTGGGACAGTGGGACAGTGGGGCAGTGGGGTAGCGGGGTACCGGGGCAGTGGGGCAACGGGGCAATGGGGTAGCGGGGCAGTGGGATAGTGGGGCAGCGGGGCAGTGGGGTAGCGGGGCGGCGGGGCAGTGTGGCAATGGGATAGCGGGGCAGCGGGCAGTGTGGCAGTGGTGTAGCGGGGCAGTGGGATAGTTGGGCAGCGGGGTAGCGGGGCAGTGGGGCAGCGGGGTAGAGGTGCAGTGGGGCAGCGGGGCAGTGGAATAGTGGGGCAGCGGGGCAGTGTGGCAATGGGATAGCGGGGCAGCGGGGCAGTGTGGTAGCGGGGCAGCTGGGCAGCGGGGCAGTGGGGTAGCGAGGCAGCGGGACAGTGGGGCAGCGGGGTAGAGGTGCAGTGGGGCAGCGCGGCAGTGGGGTAGCGGGGCAGCGGGGAAGTGGGGTAGTGGGGCAGTGGGGCAGCGGGACAGTGTACTGGACTGACGTGGGTTAGCAGAATTTAACGCGAGCGGAGCCGCGGGTAAAAGCTAGTTAAATATAAAATCATTATTTGACGAAGTCTGTGGTCTAGTGGTTCAAGTATCGGACTGCTGATCACGAGGTTGTGGGTTCGATTCCCACAGGACACAAATATTTGTGTGATGAACATAAATAAGTGTTTGTGTTGGTCTAGGTGTATCTTATGTATTGTAAGTATGTATTTACAACAAAAAAAGTATATAAGTATATCCATATCCATTGTCTAGTACCCATAGTACAAGCTCTGCTTAGTTTGGTGATGTGTAAAAAAATGCCCCAAAAATATTCATTTATTTATTATTAATTGTAAATTGAAAGTGATTTTATCACTCAAAACTCACTAACTCAGTGATTAAAAATCAAAAATAATCATATTAAATCATTATTAATTCTAAATTGAAAGTGATATAATCACTTGTGCCCGGTCAATGGCAATAGGCTCGCCCCCTATTACATGGGACTATAACATAACTGGCGAAATGTGGGAGTACTATACACCTCTGCCTACCCCTTCGGGGAAATACAGGCGTGATTCATGTTATGTTATAATCACTTTTAATGATTCAATATTTAATTTGATTATTTTTATTGAAGAGTTTTCCAAATGCGTTGTGTCCTTACGTATGAATATCGATTCTGATAATGTACTTCACAGGAACAACAGGGTTTTTGTTACATGTTGTATTTAGTTAGGGTGTATTTATTTAGCATTAAAATGTTGTAACTATTACAACACGTAACGTAACGTTAGTTTGTACTTAGCACGCATATCTTCTAGATCTAGACTTCTAGAGCATCATAAAACATGATATTTTGTGTTGCGACGTACCTGCGGCGAGAGTTGCGGCAGCTCGTTGGGCTGCGTGTGCATCCAGCCGAGCGGCTGCAGGTGCTGCAGCGCGGGGTGGCGCGGCAGGTGCTTGGGCAGGTGCACCTGCTGGTGCGTGCCCCACTGCGGCGCCAGCACGGCGCACTGCACCTCGCGCACCATCGGGTTGTCCGCCGGCGACGTGCCGTACAGGTAGCACGCGATCTGGACAACCATGAGATAGATAGAATATTCTTTTTACCATTGCCACTCGAAAAAGTGCATTTTATTGATCGAGTGAATAAAACTCTCTTACTCACAAGAGAATAAAAACATTTTGAATTTGGAACAAGCACGAATTATGTACTAAGAAATGAATAAAACTTGCTGACCGTACGTACTGGCTGGCTGGATGGAGCTATCAAATTTAAATTATGAAAAAATAAATACTACAGGTTAGCTGGTTTAACGAGAGACTTATTGAAGGAGGATGTTTAGTACTTGATTCTCGTTCCAAATATGTGTAAAAAATTGAACCTTAATTTTTTAAATATTTTAAAATCGATTTCATAAATTTCTGTATTCCGCGCTTACAAATCAAAATTTCATGCAGTGAGGTGATGCACCTTGCTAGGTCAGTGTTCTATTGTGTGATTCTATTTGTGAACCACTCGCGAATCCTTCGCTGCTCGAGATCCAACTTAGTCCCTCGAATTAAATTCCCTCTTTTTTTCACTTGTTGTATAATCTACTATTATTGTACACCAATAACATTATTAAACTTAGGACTAACATGTAAAATAAGGGTACATTGGCGGTCTTATCGCTAATAGCGATATCTTCCAGACAACCTTTGGATGGACAAGGAAGACGTGAAAAATAGATGGGGGCTGTATGTGGTGCACTTTCATAAAGCTATGATGAGCTATTTATACTGGTTTGGTAATAGATAAGATATAAGTATTATATCCATTGTCTAGTAACCATAGCACAAGCTCTGCTTGGTTTGGGACTAAATGGTGCTGTGTAAAAATGTCCCAAATATTGATTATTTATTTATTATTATTATATTTTGTTGAGATTTGAATCTCTCCCATTTCTGAGGAAATACGCCAAAGTTGCGGGCTTTTGGCTAAACAACCTTGGCGGTATAATGTTTACTCTATTGACAGAAACTTTCTGACGATTCTGCATGTGTTCAGTATGACTGCTTTCTGTAGGAGTGTTAATGTAATTGGATGAATATTTAAAGTTTTTGTATGAAGGGTTTTGGGAATGACACCGGTGCTGGATATTATGATGGGGATGGTCTTGACCGTGTGAACTCTCAATTGAGTTTTTAATTCAATTGTCAAGTCTGCGTACTTTTAGTTTATTAGTGTGTATGGATGTTAGATTGTGTGTATTGGGGATTGCTATATCTATAATATTTTTAATTTTTGAAGTAAAACTTCTTTAGGCACGCTTGACTTGGAGAGTAAGCTGGCGAGAGCGTTACGAAAAGTTTGACCGGGCGAGGCGAACGGAGGGAGTAGTGCGGGACGCGGGGAACGAGGCGCTCGCGACTGCCGGCCACGACACAGCGCCGGCAGATGTACGCGCGCCGCGCCGCCATTTCTTTGTTCTTATTGAAATAGTATTGAGGGAGATACAAGTTAGTGAAGTTTTACTTCAGTCGTGTGGTCTAAAAGCACACTCGTTTTTTTTTTAATTAGACATCTCGAAACTTACAAGAAAAATAAGCAACAGTGAAAAAACTAATAAAACATTTAATAAAATGTCCAAGTTATAAGCGATTTGTTCATTGGACAGAGACAGCACTATCAAAGAAAGACGTCATTGTTCAAAACCTTCATAGTAACTTGACATTTCTCAATACGTCCGTTTTGCACGACAAGGACAGACAATGCCCCTCCAAAAACTTAAAAAGCGTTTATCTCTTACATTTTTTTTTACAATGTCTTATCTATACCTTCCTTTAAGCAATTCCTAAGGGGAAGCCGGTGGGAATCGTGTTATATGGACCCTTCGCCACTGACAAACATACAAACATTTTCACAAAGTTTCACATTTATAATTTAGAAGGAAGTAAGATGAGTTTGTATCAAACATAAAATTTAAAGTAAACTAACCTGCGCTCTCAGATCAGAGATGGTGACAAACTTCTTGAGCAAGTTCTTGGGCAGAATGTAGGTGTAGCCACTCTCCTTGATGTCGTCAGAGCTCACGTAGATGTGGTTTGTGCGGAGATGTAAGTTGGTAGCTGATATCGCACGCACGCGCCATTCCGTCTTCGAACTGAAATATGGTTTAGTTTTAACAATGTACAAAATACTAGTAAAAGTTTTACTTTTCATTGGGGACTACTTTTTAAGTGGATTGATTTCTAAAACTCCACTTTAGTTTCATTGACAAACACAACATCACGCCTGTATTTCCCCGAAGGGGTATGCAGAGGTGTATTAGTACACCCACATTTCGCCAGTTATGTTATAGTCCCATGTAATAGGGGGCGAGCCTATTGCCATTGACCGGGCACAAATCCAGACTCCGGGCTGCTACTGAGAATAGTAGTAGTTAGTAGTTTCATTGAGACTTGATAATAACATTATATGCAACAAGAGCCTATCCTAAAACCCTTGTCGTATTATTTTCAAGGTACTTTTTTAGAACATTAGACAAAATACTAAATCAGAAACCAGCATGCAAGCATAAGCAGTACTATTGCAATGTTGTGGATGAGCCAGGTATTATGTCCCTCCAAAAGGGAGGATCCTCCAAACCAGGTGGGGTTTTATTGCGTGGCGGGCCGCAGCCCAGTTGATGTAGGGCGATGGTATTTATGCTAGCTGCGCGATAATACTTGCATGCTTGATTTAATGACGTCAGTCGTCAGTGGTAGTTCGCGGTTGCGCTATAGATCTTGTTGCAATGTATTGTTGTGTGTACATAAAAGGAGCGTCTATTCAAAAACAATTGTATACTAATGACCTTAAGGTGGAAATTAGCGTGCTTAGCTGTACAAAAAGTAACTAATTTCGACCTTATGGTTAGTAGAACATAACTTATAAATTTTGATGCATATCTCACTGACCTGAATGTCTGTGATTCATAGTTGCTAGTAGTGGATGTGATGATCTCGTCTCCGTGCTTGTTGACGGTCCTGGTGGTTGTAGCAGTAAGCTGGCTCTGTTCCTTACTCTGCTTCTCAATCTCCGCGATCTGTTGACGTTGAGCCGATGGCGCCGAGATCTCCATACCGAGGATTATGTCACGGATTTCGGATTGAGTCAGTGAAGCCACATTGACACTGGTAAAAAGAATTTTATGTCAATGCAATGGTTCTCAACATAACATAACATCACGCCTGTATTTCCCTGAAGGGGTAGGCAGAGGTGTACAGTACACCCACATTTCGCCAGTTATGTTGTAAGTCCCATGTAATAGGGGGCGAGCCTATTGCCATTAACCAAATAACATTATTATTATTTATTTATTTCCATTATTTATTAATGGTTCTCGAATACCAAATAATGTAATATGTTCAAACTGAGCAGTGCCTTGCAAAATTAATACAGCCCGTATTTCTATACTTGTCTTATTTTTTTAAATAGCTACTGATAACATATAATTACAGGTTCCACACATATAATTATTTTACAAAAATAATATTTTGTATGTAGAATTGTCAACATAGTGTATATTTTTTTTTTAATAACAAATTGCATTAAAAAGACATGCAAAGATTGTTTACTAAATAAGACAAGACTATTTTAAATATGAATGACGCATAATATGTTGAATTGCAGTTTGGGACGCTAATGTTTTTTACCATTACATGTTCCCAAGAAGCATTCTATCAATACGCGTTCCAAAGCCTGCTAAGGGCAAACAGTAATATTCCGTTCAGGTTTGCTACACTTACTTGTTCTTCTTGCCATAATCAGCGAGGATGAGGTCTTTGAGCTGCACCTCGACCTTGATCCAGTCGTCGTCGGACAGTGTGGGCCAGATGTGATGCGGCTCAGTCAGCGTGGTCTTGTCAGGCTTCAGCAGGACTTTAGTGCGCTCCGTGTTCACGTGCAGCGCTCGCAGGATCAGGATCAGACGACTGAAAGCCTAGGGGATAATTGGACACGATTGGTTAAAAATTAACCCTAAATAAATGGAAATACGACCTCTGTGGTCTAGTGGTTCGAGTGTCGGACTGCTGATAACGAGGTCGTGGGTTCGATTCCCACAGGACACAAATATTTGTGTGATGAACATAAGTGTTTGTGTTGGTCTGGGTGTGTTGCTTATGTATTATAAGTATGTATTTACAAAAAAAAAAAAAAGTATATACGTATTATATCCATTGTCTAGTACCCATACCACAAGCTCTGCTTAGTTTGGGACTAGATGGTGCTGTGTAAAAATGTCCCAAAGATATTTATTTTATTTATTTAATAGCTAAATAACCTAAGTATTCAGTCTTGAACAGAGATAAAAAATCGTTTTTCGAGCTACTGCATGCAGTATAGTTGATCTTAAGGTGATTATACACCAGAGCATTTACCTGTAACAGAACATCGAGCCGCTCTACTGTTTAAGCGTTTATTGTTGTTTCACGAACCGAACATAGAGCACTACGCCCGATGCTTTGTTACAACTTGATTTCACAAACAAACGAGTGAATTTGTGGCGCAATTTGGGAGAGGCCTATGTCCAGCAGTGGACTGCGATAGGACTAGTTGATTGATTGAATGATTGAGTGAATTTGTGTAACGTTTGACCTTGTCTATTATTGTAAATGTTTATTTTCCACCATCTTCTATATTTTTTTATTTTTTTTAAAGCTCATAAGGACAAATGCACCACACGCGACTTGCACATCCGACATTTCAACAAAATAATATTAGCAAAAAAGAGTGGAATGTTACAGGCAAATGTTCACTTGCCGTGAGCATTCCGTCAAATAAAAGCATTCGCAGGAACGATACATTACTTGGAAATGCTCGAGAAAATTTTATTGTTTCGAACTTTTGCTTGTATTGTACGGTCACGATACTTCGCGGTGCTACATTTTGTCGACAAAATCCCTTGAACAAATCCTGCTACATTACAAGTACCTACCGCTGCCATCCAACATTGAGTGCAAGCGATTTTAGCCATAGTAGTGGTTCACCGGAAAGATTTCTGACTGTAGTACCTACCATTCGTAAGAACGATACATTACATGGAAATGTTCGAGAAAATGCTCTAGTTTATAATCACGTTAAGAACTATCTGTTGTACTGCTTAGCTAAGACTATTTTACTTTTTTGTCAATATGATCAGCTAGCGTTATATCAGCCGCGCGAGGCGCCGCGTCAGTGCGATCAGCAAGCGCGACACTCTCGCGCGGCTCCAGAGCACAGAGACTCTCTGGTTTCAGGACCCCTACGCGATTCATCATTTCATATTGACAATTATCTTCAAGATATATGGACAAATATCGATTACTATAAATGGAAGCTATTTGGCACTAATATCACACCTCGGACACTCAATACAATATAAATGCTAGCACCACCTATATACACAAGATTACATCTGTACGAACGCACACACACGTGTAGTAGCTCGCCGCTCGTGGTGCCGACTGCGTTCTAAGCGCTTCTCAGAGATGGCGTGCTTATATAGCGAGTGGCGATTGATGACCATAATAATCGTGCAGTCCAAGTGCCGTCAAACTGTGGGCGCGTGCGGAGCGAGGGCGAGAAATCTTGAATTGGCGGGGGGCGGTGGGTGGCCGTTCTTTACGTTAGTACTATTAGATATTCTGTGCTAATATCTAACGAAATTTTACGACAAAACTGTACTCTGCATTGCTGCAACTGTATGTTTTTTGGCATTTTATTGCAGTCTTGATCCATCCCGAATCGGCTTGAATTATCTTCTTGTGATCAATATGTAACTGGTCTCGAATGTGAACAATTTATATCTTATTAACATTTCAACTTACGGTATACGACGAGATCGTCTTGAGCCAGTCATCATACAAGTTGAACAGCACCATCTGTGGCTCGGTGGCCTTCAGGATGAGGTCTCCAAACTTCTCCACCTTCAGGCACGCCTGGAACGGTAGCTGCAGCTCCGAGCCCTTAATCACGATGTTCGGGAAGTCCAACAAGTGCACCTGTACACCAAAATAATAATATGTAACAACAAATAAACGGTTTCTTTGATGGAGTCACTTCGCTCTTGATGTGGAGAGTACAGTGATCACACTATTTGGTGCCTCAGTGACAGGCCTGTGTGGTTTACTAATTTCTTGAAACAAACTGGTAAGGTTCAGCGAGAACTGACGGAGTGGCGGCGAAGCAGCTTATTTAGGAACAATTGAAATTCAACCTTATTTGCTTCTACATAAGACTGGAATTTGAATAGCGAAATAAAATCACATAAGACTCAAAACGCCGCGAAGAGCAATCGAGCGGCCACAGTCACAAGCGTTCATGAGTTGAAGAGTCAGTTTGCCTTGCAACCTTGTGCGCTGACGCTAAAGAGATGTCTAATTATTCTTACAGAATCTAAATAAACATAGGTATGGGATAGACATTGTATAATTTTAGTATTTTCTTACCTCAAGAGGGTCCAACATTCCCTTTCTGGTGACAATGATCTGTTTAGGCTGCTCCTCAACGGGTAGAGAACGAATCAGCGCCGCTACTTCTTCAGCGGTCTTCCATTTGGCGAGCTGTGTGGAATACAAATATTAGTAAATGCTTCCATTAACAAAATATGTTTTATGATATTTTTATTGGAAATTGATCATATGTTTAGCCTTTAAGTGGATGCTGCCCAGCTTCGAGATACTATTCATGGCAAGTTGAATGGTTTTATTTTGTCATCTGCTGTTTGGGCCAGTTTTTTTTATCTGGATGATGACAACAACCCAACCTCAAGTTTGTTGAAGATTAGTATGAAAAGGATAATGGTTGTATGGTGGTGTTACCTGTCCAAGACGCTTCTGTCCGGCCCACACGCTGGTGTGGATGATCTTGAGGAACAGCTGTCCGGTGCGCGGGTTGAAAATGAAGATGGCGCCGTTGATGGGCTTGGTCGTCAAGTTGCCCTCGAATGTCTTGTGGATTGTCACTCGATACACGTTTGTGTCGTCCACGAACCTGTGTAAAAGTATTGTAATTATGAGATACACAGGGGATAGTAAACACACGGTCTACTTTACGAATGGATGGGGGTGGTAAATTTCAGCAAAATTATTCCTTGTGACAGTTACCAAGGGTAATGATGTCCTTTTCAGCATGTGATGCAATACTAGAGCTCACATCAATCACTCAAAGACATATTTCTCCAGCATTCAGCATAAATTGAGCGAGTTTTGTCCAACATATAATTCTGAATTAAGAAATCCTAATTAGGATTTAGGAAAGTAAACCAGTAAATAAGGAAAGTGTGATCAGGAGGTTCCTTTCCTAAATCCTAATTAGAATTTCTGAATTCAGTGTAATGTAATAAGCGCTTTAGATTACTTCTACTACTATTGCTCTTTATAAATTTGAGCTAGAAATAACAACATGTTTTTCATGTCCTAAATTCCATAAGGCAATATATCGTCGATGTTAGCGCAATACCGCGTATCTCCAATTTGTTGTAAGGTCTTATTTTCAATGTTATTCAATACAAAGTTAGGCTGTATAGCGAAATAAAGTAACCTGGTATTGCACTCCCACCAACTATGTATCAACTTCTTTAATACGTTTACTTACCAAATGATCTGGTTAGAGAACAGCTCTCCATAGTTCTGGCTGGAGAGGTACGGCTCCGTGGGCTCGGACGAGTACAGTTGCAGAGCCTTGCGGATGCGCTCGCGCAGTACGTACAGCGCGGGGTTGGCCTTCATTATCTTGGCCATGGCTTGCTGGATTAGAGGCTTGCAACCAGGGAACCAGTTGCCGTATGCACTGTGAACAATAATTATCTTAAAAGCCTGAAGAATTGATTGTGAGCATAATTTATTGTTATGGAAACTTCGAAAAAAATTAAGCTTAGAAATACTGATATAATTTATGCTAATCTTGATTTTATTGGCCCAATAATATAACCTCCTTGAATTGACCTTTTGGCAAACTGAAATACATAAGTATCATGCATAAACAGAGCTATCGTGCATTCTCATGTAACCTTGTGTGTAACATAAACGATTTTCCATATAATACTTGTCACACACACATTACTTAATTTTGTTTCTATATAATTTGATGGACTTAGTCTTTTAAAATAAACGACTCACCTGTGCAAGTTATACGCCAGATCGATAGCAATGAGCAGTCCAGTGGGCGAGGGATATATGGACATGTTATCAGTGGTGTAGTCAAGGAACTTGGCTCGGGCGTAGCGCTCCACGTCGTGCGAGTCGTAGTCGCCCCAACGCAGCTGAATGTCCAGCCAGTACTTCTGTGTTGTCGTGTTGTCCATTGTGTCTCTGTTGATTATGAAGTGTGTTAGTGGCAGCTAAGGCTTGCTTCATATACCCAGTTGAAATTTAGTTTGAATTAGGGATTCCAAAGTATGCTCTTGTCTTATATTCAGGATTGTTTTGAGACACATTTGATTGAATTAAATTAAAATTTAAGACACTAGATAGATAAACTTGATAAAATGGCAAGTCATACACTTACTTGGTATCAGCCAGCAACGAGGGTCGGGACACATTCCACTTGTATGCAGAGAACAGCAGGATATCGGCGCATGACGAGTTCATCTTGTACGACTTACGGGGGTGAATGGTCTCTTTCTGGACCGTTTCAATCTCGAGCGCGTCTAGCTCTTGATCGAATACCTGTGTCACAGAAAGAAAGCTAGATGTAGTAATGTAAAGACTGATACTGCATTTGGTTGTTAACATCTGCAAGTTATGCGAAAAATTTATCGTCAAATTAAAAATCTGAAATGGCGTTTACAAGCTCCTTATCTACAATATTATGCTAAAACCAATCTGGAAATATAGGATCAAACGGTAGGGTTCAGCTAGTGACTTCAGTATAAGCATAATACAGAGGGTTCAAAATTACATTCTGAAACAGATTTCCAACTTGCAGTGGTTTATAAGGATCTCGGAAGTACATGATTGCTTAAACATCAGGACAATCAAGGATGAAATAAGATCATCCTGTTCCAAATATAAAGCAATACTTGCAAAACATCCAAACCTACTAGCTATGCAATTGTCTATACCGGATGCTATAATATGTAGACTGAAAAGGCGGCACATTCTGGAAATGGACAGCTGCACATAAGTGACTATAGAGAACTTCCCAAAGGGGATCTTGCTCTGAAAGCTACATAAACTCTATAAATGGTCTGAAAGTAAACATAACATACTTATCAGAAAATTTTAAGGCCTTTGCACATATCGACTAAACACCAACTCAACTCAAAGTTCCAGTTTACAGTCAACGAGCCGTCAGTCAGCTCAAAAGTTTACTGTCAACAAGCTAAAATTTACTTACGTGGCACGATGTTCACATTTAAATGCTATTACGCAATTTACTTTGAGTCGTTTCGGTGTTGAGTCGCTATGATGTGCGATGATGTGTGTTTGTGTGGCCTAGAGAAGGAATGGTACAATCATAAATACACGCCAAACACATACCTGACACAAGTCCATGACGATGGACTCGTGGACTTTCTGCCACAAGTGAGCCCTGAAGATCTGGATGAGCGATATCTTGAGCGTGGGGATCTTGCCGTGCATGAATATTCCCGTCAAGTCCAGTTGTACCTGTACACAACATCAGAATTAGACGTCGAACGTTATATGTCCATAAAATGTGAACTATGTCTCACATTTTTATAGAATGAATTGGAACTGTTTTTGGAACAATAAAGTCCACAAAATAGTGTTAAACAGTTTGTTTTCTCCTAAACGGTTTTACTTAATGTACGGTCGACCGCACATCAGTGGTAACAATTTGACATTGACAGCACCTTTATTTCCCAAAAAGTAAGGGCGGTTTTCTAATTCAAGTGTTACTTACCACTGTCATGCAGTCGAGTGTACACGGTGTACACAGATAGCTCAACCTTTGTGGTTATACAAGTAGCTACATTTTTTCGTATGACAGAACAGGCTTACTCCCACTGTTTCGAGTTCTGAACCAAATCGAGCTAATGTCAATTCCTAGAGGAATGCAGTACGAATTAAAATTCGATTGATACAGAACTCGATCCAGTCGGGAGTAGGGCCCCTGTTTGTTGTTGTGATTATGTTATGGGGCAACAACAAACCCGCCAGATACAGTGTGTACTGTATAAACAGATCGGCTATGATTCTCACCTGGAAACCAACGTATACGTTGGCTCTGTTGATGGTAGGCGACCACCACAGCGTGAAGCGACGGTTCGGGATCTGGTTCAAACCGGATCGCTGAGCGTTAGTCAGTTTCTTGTACTTCATCGACTCTTCGAAACCTGAGGCCTTCTCCCTGTGGAATGAAATGGTCAGATAGCGTAATAAGCAAGCAGTGCTGATATACTTGGAAACTATTAGGTGAATATAATTCCAAAACCTAGAATATAATTCAAAAAGATAAGCCGATGGTCCACAACGAATATTATAATAACGAGTTTCATGGCGCACGAGAATAAGGAAAGCATGCCACATTTATCCTCGGGGCCGCGGGGGTAACATGCCACATTTGACCTGAAGTTCACGAGCATATCCCAAGGGGTCCGACCCCACAGGTCCCATAAATAAAAATGTAAATTACAATTTAAAATTTTAATTGACCTCATGAAAATGTTAATATTATTATCGTTGTAAATATTTTTCATCTTATAAGTCTGCCGCTGATTTACCCTTCCTAACGTCACCACCAACCACAGACCAGTAAGCCTCTAGACGCCGATTAGCCGGACACCACGCATATGCAGTAGCATTGCATATCATACGCCCCGCCGCCAATCAGTACGTCAGTCCGTCAGCGAGCGGCACCAATCATACGGAATCACACCACCGAACTTTTGAGCCGACCAATCATAACGCGCCATCCGCCCCCCGGTCCCCGCCAACATTTTACGACTGTTTTCTGTTGTAAAACTTTGTTTATGCGGCGTCTTGAGGCTTACTGGTCTGTGCCACCAACTTAACCTAAACATCAACATGCCATTTCCTGATGGGGCTGTGTGGGTGGTGTGGGGTTATTCTACCATTTAACTTACAAATCCAAATAATCCAAGCCATGGAGTAGCAGTGCTAACGGTGCAAGATGAATGACCATGCAGTCACCCACCTTCTTGCTTAGTGTCCATGGACCAAGGGGGGGACATTTATGAAGTTATAAAATTAGACTCACCAGAAGAGACCCTCCCAGGTGGGGAAGTAGGTACCCTTGAACAGGGTGTGTTCGAGGATGCCCTCTACTCCTCCGAGCGCCTGGATCATGTCTGTTCGGTAGTTGTTCAAGTTCCACAGCTTGCCGTCGTGGCGCTGATGGGTCCACCAGAATGGATTTTGTTTCAGGACCTGGAGGAGTCAAAAGTGTGTTTTAAAGTTCTCTAGTAACAATGTACAACTACATAATATATGGTCTGTTATATGTCGAAAAAAAAAGTATTGTAAGACTGACACAAATCAGGACTAAATTCAGTAGTCAAATCAGTCAGATTTAATGGCTTACCCCCTTACTTATAAACATTGTATAAGCTGTGTATAATGACAATAAACACACTGTTTTATTTATTTCGTTTGAATACAAAATTACATCCGAACGAAAAAACAAAACTAATACACAGCTTATACAAATTTTGTAAGCAAGGGGCCAATCATACAGACAGCAAATCTAATAACAATAGCACTTAGATTAAAATATATTAAAAATCATTAGTGTAATAACAAACCTGATACTGTTTGAATTCAGTACGAATACGCCATCCTTTATCGTAAGCCAGCGTATGTCTATCTTTCTGGAACAGCGTGTTGATACGCGGGATACCTCTGTCCCACGAATCTTCAAGATCTTCTAACGTCAAACGCCTGTGAAGAAAAAGCAGTGTCATCATCCGTCGTTTGGGTAAATTGGAGGGTAGTTTGTGTTGGTATATGATCAGCTAGCGTTATATCAGCCGCGCGAGGCGCCGCGTCAGTGCGATCAGCAAGCGCGACACTCTCGCGCGGCTCCAGAGCACAGAGACTCTCTGGTTTCAGGACCCCTACGCGATTCATCATTTCAAATACCTAATTGGGAAGGTGACAATTTTTTTTTTATTCGTTTTTATTAGAAAACTCGAAACTGTTTCAAGAAAAATAAGCAACAGTGAAAAAACAAATAAAATATTCCATAAAATGCCCAAGTTATAAGCCTAGCGGGTGGACATGAAAATATAGATGTTACTCAGGGTGAATGTAGCTTTCCAATGGAGAAAAAATTTTGAAATTGGCACAGTAGTTTGAGTTTATTCATTACAAACATACAAAAATACAAATCTTTCCTCTTTATAATATTAGTATAGATTAGTATAGAAGTATAGATTTAAATTTGTTCATTAGACAGAGACAGCACTATCAAAGAATGACGTCATTGTTCAAACCTTCATAGTAACTTGACATCTCCCTGTACAATGTCCGTTTTGCACGACAAGGACAGAAAATGCCCCTGCCAAAAACATAAAAAGTGTGTATCTCTCTGTTTTTTAATGAATTTTGTTTATTCTTTCTACAATGTTGTCCTTTCTGTACCTTCTTTTAAATAATATAACATTTTTGGTAATTTTTGACTGTAGTCAACTACCGGATTCTGATTTAATGTTTCACTAAACAAAGATTTAAAGGTCACAACTAGCAAATAGGATTATTAGCCATTAGCATTTTCGCAACAAATGTAATTATAGTAAAAGATATTTTTTTTTCATGTAACCACAGACAGTAAAAAATATAGACATAGTGCTGCGAACAATCTAGTGAAGCTAAAAAAACTATGCTCCTTCGTGTACAACCAGCGCTCACGCACACACGTGAACCTCAAACCGTGCTCACCCCTCACAGTACACATGTCGCGACATCGTCCAGTAACCATCGCGAAAGCAAATATCCTAGTGTGCGTGAGCGCTGGTTTACACGAAGGAGCATAGTTTTTATTGGCTTCACTATGATTGTTCGCAGCACTTCATCTAATACCATGTAACTTTTGGATTACATTGGAGTGTACAGTACGCTCAATTTAACTTGGCCGGAGTGGTTAGCCACTGCGTAGGTTTCCACGCCTCCTGCCTTCAAACACCTATAAAATGCTTAACTGCGACGGTTTTGTGACTTCACTCCGGCCAAGGTAGATTGCGTGTACCATGGTATAATAAGATGTTTTAGCAGGTACTCTATTCCCGTGACAGCTAGGTCACGTGATTGCCTCCGTACTACGTAATCGGCTGTCGTGCCATTTGTCAGTTTGATGTGCTGCCACTTTGTGTAAATAAATTACCCGAGCAAAATGCATTTTTTCATTTACTTGCTTCTATAAAGAATCACTTTTGTACTAGTAATTTTATACCGTTTCCTTTAATAACTAATTAGATGAATAGCACGAGATAACAAATAGGCTAGTTGGAATTTATTTTATATTCATTATGATCAAAAATCTCCTTAAATATATTGAAGATATCAATCAATGGCAACACTGATCGTGACGTAGCTTGGAGGCATCGCGTTGTCATCGCGGGAAGAGAATACCTGGTGAAACATCTCATTGTACCATGGCGAGTACTGTAATGAAACACTTCTACATTGCAATTAAGCAAAATCTGTATTCAACAATTCCTTATAACATCCAGTAACTTGTTGATTATTATGTAAAATTAAAGGACATCATTGTCACTGACTCTTCCCGCGTCGTTAACTCACCTGTTTTGAGCGTTGGCCTCCTGCCTCTTCAATGCGTATTCAGCCCATACTCTCTGCGAGTCCACAAACTCGGCTTCCCATGGCTGAATATAGCGATACAAGTTGGGGATCAGCTGATCCTCGTCGTGCGACATTCCTGAACGGAAATGTGTGATGCCCACGTCCGTTTGTTTTGACCAGCGAAGGTCAGACTGTAGAAAAAAGTCGATTAGTATGATTGGCGTTTTCGAAAGGTTTTTTATAAATATGCTGAGGTAAGCTGATTCTGAAGAAATTGTGGGGGGGAGGAACTTTTGGATTACCCGGACTAAATGCACCACTTCATGCGTTTCTCTATTAATTTAATCTAACACACAAACGCTGTATTTATTGAAAATATCTCAACGAACAAAGATACCAAGACCTTAGCGATGTTCTAGTAATCTAGCACACGAAATTTAAAATTTCTTGTTTTTTTTTGCAAATTGTAGCCCTATTTCGCGTTGTATATGGGTCGAAACGTGATTCGCGACAGTAATAACAATATATCTACTGAATAATACTCGTCAAAAATATTAACCTAGCTCTATAGGCTATACAAGCTCGATAATATTAATTTACGATAAAAATGTCGATTTTCGAGCTTGTATAGCATATAGAGCTAGGTTTATATTTTTTATGAGTATAATTCCGTAGATATATTGTTATTACTACCGCGAATCATATTTTGATTGATATACAACGCGAAATAGAGCTACGATTTGCAAAAACCGCTAATTTTGAATTTTACGGGCTACCCTGTACCCCATTGGGTTTGTATTGCTAGAGTAAAAATCCTTTGAAAACTTGAGGTTTTTATTTATAACTAAATGACAAAACCTTCTCACCTGTGGAATCAACACGTGTCCCATAGACAGCATACCAAGTCCGCCCAGCTCTTTAGGCGTGTAGAACACGACGGGCGGGAAACGGGAAGGCATTTTGGAGTTGAGACCGATCTTGATACGAGTCTGGATCTTGTTCTCGCACTTTACGAGTAGGTCGAGTAACTCCTGTGTGTTGACGACAGCCTCGCGGAAGTATGTCATCAGACCTGTTGGAATGGGGTTTTGTTAGCTGATGAGGACGATTTTGTAGCAGGAATATTGTATCTATTTGGATCTGTAGCGAGAAATACACAAAAAAACACACAAGCATAGCCAAGATGCTCACACGGGTGTAGGGTTGCCAGATTTAAAAAAGGTAATTCGAATGATATTCCGCACATTTGCAGAAAAATCCGGACATTTTCTTAAGAATTATACATATCGACTTCTTGCGTGAAGGGATGCATTTGTGATACGGGTGCGGGTACGTGCAGTTGAAGTGAAGAAATTCCGGACAACTTCTAATTCCCACCGCATTCCGGACATCTCCGGAAAATTCCAGGCTTTCAAGTGAAAACCTCGTAAAGCGCAATTCGATTTTTTCCATGTATATTTTTTCTGAAGACCCATGTTTCTTAGTTGTTCAGTTTTATTTGTAGAATCAATCTTTAAAATTTGAAGCATGTATTTGATTTCACCTATATATCTATGTTTAAAATCATATAATGTAACTCACCAATGAGCGCCGTATTCCATTTGTTAACGATCTTAGTGAATGTCGTAGAGCCTGACGCCATGAGAATCTGCCGAACCCTGTTGTGGAATCGAGCTAGAGACTCATCATCTACGCGTAGGTAACATTGTGCAGTGCGCTCTTTTGTTACTTCGTTCTGTAAGTTCCATACGCCGTCGCGGTGGCACAGCTCTTCGTGTTGACTGCGACACTAATGGAATAATGTTGGATTAGTTAAAATTAGTGATGGGAAATCCGTAGACTGGATAGAGGTATTAAGTTTTTTACCAGGAAATTTACGTGATGCTGTAATACCACCGTAATATTTGTCGTGACACGTGAATGTAGGAGAATGAAACTGGAAAATGCTGGATTAATGCCGAAAACACTTGGTTCTACCTGTTCCAGATTACGAAAGTATGTAAAACTAGGACATTAGAGAGTCACGAGTTGTCTGTGTGCGAGTTATTCTGTACCTCCATTATGACTTTTTAATTTTTTTTAAATCTACTCTCGCTATCGACTATACAACGTGTTATTGAATTAACTCAAAACCTGAAACTAGTTTGTTCAGAATCGAGAGTAGAATCCATTACACTACTTTTTAACACAGGTTTTTTTTTTCCAAAAAAAATATTTTCTTACCATGCCTAGTCCAAGAGTTTCATACGACGACGTGGCACTGAGCGCAAAGGCGACCGAGACCCAGTAAAAAAGTGTGTTGGAAACTTTTGGGTAACATTTGTTTTCCTAAAACTATTAAAACTGAACTCAATTTTAAGTGGTTATTCACCTCCCGACACAGTAGCGTCGAGAGCGTCGCACGGTCGTGAATGAATCTAGCGCTATGAATCGATTAGACTAACCATGATACCAAAAATTACAAATATCTTCTACAGTAATAAATGAAAATTAATAAATACTTTCTATATCAATTTATTATAATAAAAACTGGTTGGGGTGTCCGTGGTTTTGAGTTCCAATAACACGTTGTAGAAAGATACTCGCGCTTTCATTGGCTCGGGGAATGTCACTGTCAATGCAAGCCAATAAGAGCGCGAATATATTTCTATAGTCGATAGCGACAATAAAATAAATAAATAAATAATCAGTTTATTCTCTCTTCACAATAGTTTTTAAAGTAATAGCAAATGTGCCACAATTATAAATAATGACAATAGATTTTAACATTTTGTAAAACTCATAATAGAGGTACTAGTGTTTTAAGATGTATGTTACCTTGGGCAAGATCCTGCACTCGAAGCCTGCCATGTTGAACAGCAGATTGGGGTTGTCCTTAGAGTAGACGGACACGAAGCTGTTCTCCCACTGGATGGTGGTCACCGACCGAGGGAGTCGGTTCTTTATGTCCCAGAATACGGCGCGACCACTAGTAATGGGGAGAAGATAATACAATATTGGAATAGAAGGGAAGTAGCATCAACTAGGTTTCACTTATCAGTGGTGTGGGGGGCTAGTGTTATTTGCGTCCACGGAAGGATACTTCCCAACTCACATGTCCTCCGGGTGGTGTGAAATTAATAACACCTGGTCTTAAGCAAAAACCTAACCAATACCAGCTAAAAATGTATAGCTTTGCCCTACACACAGCACTACTACAAATTACTATACCCCTTAGGTTTTCCATGATACAAACTCAGCAGTCATATATGCTTGATACAGTAAAATCAATCTCTCTTCAATATATTTCTTTGGCTTTACAGTTACAAACAAAGGTACAATTATAGTGAGAGATAATTAGACGATAGAGCAGATTATATAATAGAGATCTGTAAAATTTACAAATAAATATACCAAAGCACTCACAGGTTAACATCGTGTTTCATGAGACGCATGCGCGCATCTCTCGGCCAGCACTTCTTATTGTTGTATCCTACAATGTTCTCGTTATTAGGATCCGGATGCTCTGTGAGGTAACGCTGGATGAGGTCGCGAGCTTCTTCTGCCGTGAATCTGTTGGAAAAAGGAACATAAATAAAATAGAAACAAGAAACATACAAAATAAAGACCTGTTTTTGCAATGGACAACTTAATAATGTCCTCCGGGCCAATCTCAACGGAGACTAGCCATCTCCGCGGGACATATCATAGAGCACAAGTGTGTGCGCAAACACCGGTGCTCTCTCTACTCCCTGTCTCTGAATCCGATGCGACGGCAATCCGACACGACCGGAAAGATTAGGCGCAGGACCGACAGCTTTAAGTCATAACAACTGTTCAGGAAGATCGCTTAAATGTCGACATTACTGTTGTAATAGGCATTGAAAAGACAGCTTATTGTACCCTTATTTTACGTGTTAGTCCTAAGTTTAATAATGTTAATGGTGTCACTGGGCCAAACTAACAACTCAATGGGTCCCTTTACATGGCAGACGTCAACGCGGCAGGCCCAGACGGAGATGGCGGGATGAGCTGGACTCCTTCCAAAAGGACCGGACGCTTGTAGCAATAGACAGGGAGAAGTGGAAGGAGAGTAGGGAGGCCTTTGCCCTGCAGTGGGACACTTCAGGCTTATAATAATAATAATAAATAATAATGGTGTACAATAAATAATATTCTATCTATCTATCTATCTTATTTCTTAAAATAGTTATGCTTTAAAATAGTAACAGTTACGTGGCAGCACAGTAATTGTACTGGCGTATACATGGTACAGTAGTAATACTACACACACACTACACACATTACACATTTTATATGGCCCACCGATGTACTTGCGCAGATGAACAACTTAAATATGCGGGCAATGGTTTAACCAATAAGAAAGCACCATCGCTGCGCACCAGAAGTCTCAGCCATTGCCGCTACAATGACTTGCAGTGTACGGAAGCTTGTGAGCGAAATGGGAATAGAGGGCACGGCAATAAATTTAATACCTTAGGGGCATTGCATAAGGTTGATTATATTTCGGGTGTTTTCGTCTGTCGTCTTTTCGTGTCTGCGCGAACGAAGATTGACGACGCGCTTATCTTTTGTGTCATACTATAGCGTAGCAGTACTGTTCTGCTCACTGCTCTACCCTCGTGTGCAATAGGAATTACTTGCGATTGCGCTAAGTACTGAGTATGTTTTGTTGTGACAAAACAAGGCGGTAAGTTTTCCACGGTTTGTAGGGATTGCTGCATTTTTTTCAGTTTTATTCTATTTATACCAATGTACTCACCTGAAGTATATATGAATCCTATCCACATATCTGCAGTACAATCTAATTGGGTGCGCAGTTTCTGTCTGCCTGTCTTGGTACGACAAGAAATCGTTTGGCAGCTGTGGGGGTCCCGCCATCTCGCTGGCTCGTTGTAAACCGAGTACAAGCAAGTCCAGTACTAGACCATAGTACTGGACGATAAATGAGGCGAACTGAAGACCTCGGATGATACCGTATGAGTTTGTATGGTTCATGTCCTGTAGGAAAAATATTACAATGAGAATCTATGAGCTATATTTGTAAAAGAAGTGATAAGTATAGCACATCCGCTCAAATACCTAAATTATAAATCAAATATTGTATACATTTTAGCATGTTAAGAACTGACCAAACATGTTGGTTTTTATTATTTAAACTTTTGTACCGTGTTTTATGAGCAAAATAAATTATTATGATTATGATTAATAATAGGGAAGGTGACTATAATTTTTTATTCGTTTTATTACAAATCTCGAAACTTTTACAAGAAAAATAAGCAACAGTCAAAAACAAATAAATATTTAATCAAATGTCCAAGTTATAAGCGATTTAATTTTTTTCACTAGACCGAGACAGCACTATTGAAGAATGACGTCATTGTTCAAAACCTTCATAGTAACGTGACATCTCTCTGAACAATGTCCGTTTCGCACGACAAGGACAGAAAATGCCCCTTCCAAAAACTTAAAAAGCGTGTATCTCTCGCATTTTTTCATGGATTTTGTTTGTTCTTTCTACAATGTTGTCCTTTCTGTACCTTCTTTTAAATAATACAACATTTTTCATCTAAAGCTCTACAACAAAAGAAAGCAGGACATTTTATCAGTACATTACCTTATAATTAATGATGACGTTGTTCTTAGCGGTCATGTAGTCAGCGATGTTGTGGTCAACGATGAGACGAAGCAGTCTATTCAGGAGGGTCAGATCTATCTTTTCATACAATTTCTCGAAGCGCGACTCTAGGAGGACGTTGCACTCGCCCTCACCGACCTCCCATACGTCTTGTAGGTTGTTTATACCTAGAAAAGGGCTTGTGTGAGAGATTGAATTCGAATGAGTGAAATGTACATCGTATCATGGTATAATAACATTTTTCACCACGTATTTTCTTCCCTTGATGGCCCAAGGCTACGTCACGATTAGTGTTGCCATTGATTGACATCTTCAATACGATTTTAGGAGAATTTTATTCATAATGGTGTCGATTCTCTTGTTCATGACCTAAACTGATTTTAATCTATCACTCTCTTATACTAATAATAGATACAAGAAAGGGATGGCAACAATTTTAGTGCTGTCAAATTAGTCGGAATTAAAATTTCCATACAAATTTTGTCGTGATCTCGTAACGTGCCGACTAAAATACAAAGAAATGTAATACGTAAACTAATTTGACAGCACTAAAATTGTTCTCATCTCTTTCTTGTATCTACATTAGTAACAGAGAGCGATAGTCCTACTAATATTATAAACGTGAAAGTTTGTGAGGATATTTGGATGCGTCATCATCATCATTTCAGCCGAAAGACGTCCACTGCTGGACATAGGTCTCCCCCAAGCATCGCCACAATGACCGGTCCTTTGGATGTGTAGATGTTTGTTACTCTTTCACGCAAAAACTACTGTATGGATTTTAATGAAATTTGGCATACAGATAGAAAATAAGCCGGATTAACATATAGGCTACTTTTTATCCCGGAAGATGGAACAGTTCCCGAAGGAACACGCGATAAACGACATTCACGCGGGCGAAGCCGCGGGCATAGGCTAGTTTAAAATAAGTTTAGTTCGTAAACAAGAGAATCAACACCATTGAATATAAAATAAATCCCTAACGAGCCTAACTATTCGTTATAACGTGTTATTCATCTAATTAGTTATTAAAGGAAACTATAAAACTACTAGTTTAAAACTGCTTCTTCATAGAAGCAAGTAAGTGAAAAAATGCATTTTGCTTGGGTAATTTAATTACACATATGGCAGAACATCAAACTGACAAGTGTCACGTGCTCGTTAACGTGTACAAGTGTGGATAAATGGTACAAAGTTGAAAATCATGACTTTCGTATTATCTCATCATCCCCTCGGAAACCTAGTAAAGTTTCCATCACTTTACTAGGATACAAGTATAATATGTTCAATGATTACGACTGAAGGACATGTATCCATGGTCATGAATAAATTTAAAAAAAAAAAAAAAAAAAAAAACAAGTGTCACGGGTTGGCGGGAAAATTCGTAAAGATCGTGTTGTGAATTTTTTATTATTTTCCAAAATTTGTGTTTCTTCGAGTGTTAATGTGTAATAATGGTGGATTATTAAATGTTAAGTGCTCGTTAACGTGTACAAGTGTGGATAAATGATACAAAGTTGAAAAACATGACTTTCGTATTACCACAGAAACCTAGTAAAGTTTCCATCACTTTACTAGGATATTATTTGGAAATAAATTGAAATTGAAATAAGTATAATATGTTCAATGATTACGACTGAAGGACATGTATCCATGGCCATGAATAAAAAAATAAAATAAAAAACAAGTGTCACGCTAACAGCCCGCTATTAGCTCCACAGCCGATGACGTAGTCTTGGGACTCCTGGGCCAATCACGTGCCTTAGCTGTCACAGGAAGAGAATACCTGGTGAAACATATTATTATACTATGCATCGTATCATATAATTGTATAGTAGATAATACAGTTTCCTAAAGAAACATGCCCTAAAACAAAAAGTTTAAACAGTTACTGTCAGGCACACAAGATTTGTCTGAAGCCATAACTAACTATCTTCTTTCAGTAAAATCTGTAATATAGTTTTGGGACAGATTTTTTATAGCCTAAGCGGATTTCCGTTTTTAGATGTCCCAATTTATAATAGCTAAAAAAATTGCAATTAAATAGATTGATTGTCTCACAGAAATAGATAGAATGGTTGTAATCACAATTTTACTTGCGATTCATGCGTGGCAACTTTCGAACAAACTACGCCTCCCATATTGACGTCAGTAATTTTTAAAACTTAACTTTAATCAAATGTACTTTACAGCTTTTGTTTCTGCAGTTAGAAACAGCACAATAAGGCATTTTTTTCGGGTTTTTGTTACAGTATTTACAGAAACAAGTCATAAGGCGTACTGAGAAAGGCTTTGAAATGCCCTGCACTATGGTGCAGAGTGTTGGCACGCGCGCCCTGCCCATTTGGCCATCCTATATATTTCTGTGGATTGTCTTCTCTTTATCTTGTTTTCTTCTTGATCGGATGATAGCGCAACTGACCAAGGTGAGGTTTGTAACAAGGGGATGATCGACGAGGCAGATCTCCTTTGCCACAACGCACACCCGGGGCAGTCGCAATGTAATGCTTCCATCTTCTTTCTTCCGAGAATTTCTAGACGAATAATTCATGACCAAATTAATCAAAATACCATAAACTTATTAGTGATGGGCCGACTATTGCTTTTGCCCATCAACCAACTAGCTGACTACTCTGCTAGAAAATTACCGATTACTCAGCTGACTAGTCGGCAATGCCGATCATTCTTTATTGGGTTGAATTCGGACATCGCCGGCTCTCTGACATGATTGCTGAATCATCAGTGAAAGAAAACCTTTTCAAGTGGTAGTGCAAAAAAAGATAATTTATGATACCCAGTATTCAAACACACCCACATAGATACACACCAACTCACACATCACATCTGTTAGTTCAACTGCATATGTTTATATCATAGTATACTTTCTCTTCTATTGTATTCACATGTTATGCTCAAGTACTTTTTTTTTTCTTATTGTCAATAATGTGACAGCATAATGTACAACATATTTAAAACCAGGGTGAGGGCCTGGTGATCCGTAACACAGGGTTTCCCTAGTACGGACTCCAGTCTCTCGCAAAGGGGCTTCTACGCACCTATATGTCACGTAAATGTATTTATTTTAAGCCAATTTTGTGAAGAGAGAAATAAATTTATTATTATTTATTTATAATTGCTTGTATTGCTAAAATATGAATAAACCAGCTAGTACTGTCTACAGTGAAATACTATTTTATGAGGCTGGTAAAATCTAAAATTATAAGAATAAATCTTGTTAGTGCTAATTGAATAATTTTTTAGTTTTTTTTGTTCATTTTTATTAGGGTTCCGAAGTCCTACAAGGAACCCTTATAGTTTCGTCATGTCCGTCCGTCTGTCCGTCTGTCCTAATCCTTTACAGCTTAATAACTTCTACAGTTATAAACATAAGTAAATGAAATTTTGTTAAAAAATAGTCTACATATAGATCTCAATTTTAAAAGAATAAAAAAATCGTTTTTCCGTATTTTAGGGGTGGCGTCCATACATGTGAAATGGGGAAAAAAAATTTTTTTTCGCTGCACCCCCTCGTGTGGGATATCATTGAATCATCATTACAGCCGAAAGACGTCCACTACTGGACAAAGGCCTCCCCCAACTAAGGGGGGGAAAATATCATTGAATAGGTCTACTAAAATGAAGGTAATGTTTGATACACCACTTTTTTATCAGGTGTACCATCTGCGAAATATAGCCCGCCAAAGTGGCTTGCAATGTGTCCCCCCCCCTGCCATTTCTAAACTATGCAATGTAGAAACTTATAATCTTTCACATTGATAGACCTTTGTGAAAACTCTCTTTTAAAATTATTTCGAGTATAATGTGATTATAATTTTTTGAGTTATAGAGAGAAAACTGAAAAATACTTAAAACGTCCTAGTTCAAAGGTCATTAAATTTTTTTTTTTTTTTTTTTTTTTTAAGTAAATTTATTATCTCTCACAAATCATACACCAGTAGGGATAACAATTATTAGTATCACAATAAGATAGATAATCTGTGGGAGACTGGTGCCTAAACTAAGCCGAAGCCTGTATCTTAGGACACCAGGCCTTAACACCAGGCATTGACCTTAGAGAAAAATTATCATAGCAAATAATGCTCCTTTATCTACTTTCAATTTGAAAAAATCACAAAAAGTAACATTGAAATGACCATTGAATTAAGAAACCTATGGAAGTGGCCCATTCTTCTATATCCACCTAGTTTATACAAATATCTATTAAATCGTTATTGAATTATGAAACTATTCTTTGTCTCTTGTTAACCAACGTGTTATGTCGTCTGGTGAAAGAGATCGCATGCTATTTGTATATTCTCTGTTTGGCAACATCTTTACGGGATGTCAAAATACCTACGCCGCGTGGCAACCCCGCTTACCCCGCAATGTGGCCCATAGCACATGAGCTGTCAAGTAAACAAACTAGGACTGTGGATATTTTTTAAATATCAGATTTTCGATCTATCGATATTTTTAAATATACAATCGGAGTTCGATATATTGAAAAAAAAAAGATTTTTCGATATATTGGCCAAATTTCATGATTCTAGGTCAATGCGAAGTACCCTACAGGTTTTTTATGTGAGTTTGCGAGTATCAAAATGTGACATAGCCGTATGATTGCCCTGACCTAGAAGCCGTGGCCCGGATATTGTAGGTATACCACGCTTATTTCGTAGGTATTACTGGTCCATAGGTACAAGTCAATGGAAATGACACACTTCTTAAATTTGGCTTCTTGCATTTATCGCTAGGTGGCGATGGCGCTACTAACAACACGCTCTGAGTCGCGAATGCTGCCGATTATTGCAAAAACTAAAATAGCTATGATTAATATTCGATTTGATTCGTTTGTAATTAGTAATTACACCTACTTAAGGAACCCTATAATACTGAGCATGGCCCGACATGCTCTTGGCCGGTTTTTATTTAGTACTGAAAACAATTTTTACCGACTATAAAACATGCCGAATAGTCGGTTATCTCGACTAGTCGATGTGTCAGCCCATTTCTAAAACTTATCTACAGTTGAAGACCATTCATCAATCTATCAACATACCTTGACACCACTTGTAGACGAGTAGCGGCGAAGGCTCGGTATCTGCCGGTTTGACCCACGGAGGCAATAGCCTTCGCTTATCGGCCTCGTACCATAAATACTGGTCTAGGTACGCGTCTGTGATTTTCTCTAGAGGCTCCACGTCGTAAACTGGTACCAAGTGTGAGTAGAGGTCCATGAATTCTATGCCGACCTGGTTGAAAAGCATAATAATTGATTTGTTACTTGACACTACAAAAATGTAATTGCTACTCACACAAATTTCAACTTTACGCACATATGAAAATATAAAAACTAAATTTAATTCTGAATGACAAAACCAGTCAGAGGTCTTAAAAATATTTACGTTACAAAGGAAACTCATGTTTGTGTCTTGTTCAATAAGGTTTCTAATCCGAAATCATACAAATCATAAATTGGATTGACAAAGTTTACTTCAATCATCTCGCTAACTTTTTCTAATAAAGTAACAGATTAAAGGAATAATTTTAATGGGCGATCTTATTATGAAACAATTTAGTGAACCTTCCATTTTAATACTTTACCAAAGTACTTTATTTCTTCCTAAAATTATTGAACTACCATAAACATCACACGTAAAATAAAACACAAACCTCTCTGAATGTCCTCTGCGTGAGTAAATGACGCTTGATCCTGGAGAGCGCCTCGTGAGGGTTATCATACGCCTGCTCAATTAGACCCAACTCTTCTCTCTGACTCTGATTCAGCCGTGACTTGACGCTGTAGGCCTCCTTGAGTCGCTCCAAGGCAAGGATAAGGAGTTTCGTGTCGTGTTTGTAGGAGAGCGGCGGAAACGGTATGGGGGCGAAGCGCCGGGACTCCAGCCAGTGGACTGTTGTCGTGTAGATGGCTACGGCTTCTTCTGGTGAAATGTATGGACCATCCTGTGGAGATGCGACACTTAAGAATCAACCAAGATACGTCAATACTTTAATCAAATTTCAAAAGTAAGAGTTTTGAATAAACCCTAGCGCAATCCTACCATACCACAAGAAACAAAAATAAGAAACGATTACTATTGCTGTTCTTAATAACATGAAACGTAGAAAGTATTAGCAGAAATCTTAGTAATTTATAAACACACACTTCATAGACCTGGATATTTTCGCAGTTTCCCACTTAAAATTTAAAAGAATAGCTATTGAAATATTAAAATAGTATCTAACATTAGATTATTTATTGATAGTGGGTTACACATTTACTTTTTATATAATAACTATCGTGTAGCAGAACACGTGTGCAATGCGGGTACGGCTCATTTCATACGGTTTGACAAAGCTTCCGTACTAGCGAGGGAGAAGTACTTTATACCGCGGAAAGTACGTGAAGCTATTGAAATCAGTCGTCACCCAAATTTCAATAGAGACGGAGGTTGGAAACTGCCACCTGCCTGGAAACCAGCTCTCAGGTCTTCATCAAACAGCCATGTCCCGTTGAGCCTGGAGTATGACACGGTCAGCAGTGTGTGTACCGGTGATAATCCACCTGAAGACTCGGACACGACGAGCGACGAAGATGCACGACCACCACCGAAACCAGGCGCTCCGTCACCGTCTTCGCGAGCGCAGCGCTACGCGGCGCGCTGTGGCCTCTAAATCCACAGTTTGGTGCGCGACGCCGCCGCGTAACCAGCTCATGATTAAGGGCTCCGTTCGAGCTCGAAACCGGTCGGGCACACCCGATGATATAACGTGAGTGAAACCGTTTATATTAATCATTACACATTTACTTGTTTTTTTTTAACAACACTGTAATAAATAAATAAATAGTAGTAATAGAGCTCCTTTGTGAGAGTTCGTCCGGGGAAGTACTACCACCGTACCTACTTCTCTGCCAAATAGTGATGCTTGCATTGCTGTGTTTTGGTCTGAAGGGCTGAGGTGCTGTATGCCGGTGAAATTACAATCACATGAGACTTTCCATATTCATATCTCAGTTTGGCGAACCGACTTGCAGTACCATTTAGGTAACAGCCGAAGTGGTATTGAAGTTGTTATGGGCAAAGGTAACCGCTTAACATCAGGTGGGCCTTTAGCTCGTATCGCCATCCTATACTATAAAAAAAAAACTTCGGCTTTACACTTTCTTATTGACTTTCCATAGTCTTGTTCTTCTTACCTTCAAATAGTTATGCTGTCTTTCCTGCTCAGCCTTGAGGTATAACCTGGTAAGTCGTCCGAGGTTCTTCTTACAGACGGTCTTGTCGACGGTGGCGCCGCGACGGATGCGCTCGCGATTGTAGTGCGCCGTGTTCGTCCACCAGTCAGCCTTCATCTTTACGTAACGGAGGATCATGTTCTCTATTGGCGTTGGGAGGCCGGGCACCTACGATAAATTAATTCATATTGAATATTAACATGGAATAAAGGTTTTGTAGATGTCTTTATAGTAGTAGTAGAGCGTAGAGCTCCTTGTGGAAGAGCTTGTCTGGGGAAGATCTACACCATAACTATTTCAGACACTAAACAGTGATGCTTGCATTGCATTGCTGTATTTACAAAAAAAAAAAGTATGTAAGTATTATATACATTGTCTATTACCCATCGTACAAGCTCTGCTTAGTTTGGGACTAGATAGTGATGTGTAAAAATGTCCCAAATATTTATTTAATTTATTTATTTATTATTGCTGTGTTCCGGTGAGAAAGGTATGGTATGGGTGTTGGGGGAATTACAATCATAGGAGACTTTCCAGCTTCAGGTCTTAGTTTGGCGAACGCGATTTGCAATACCATCAAGGCAACAACCTATGTGGTATTGCAGTTGCTAGAAAAAGGTAGCCGCTTAACATCAAGTAGGCTTAAACCTCGTTTCACCACCCTATGTCATGAAAAAATGTGTTAAATTGAGATTCTGATAAAGACAAATTCATGTAGATTTGGTGTCCGTTACGGCAGCTTACGTCTAGACAGACACGTTAAGCGTTAAATATTTAAGTCTAGTGTGTATTCTCGTCTACAAAACTGATTGCTTTTCATTATTATTTATTTATTATTATTATATTACGCATAAATGTTACACAGCATACATTTACAATAGTTAATAGAGAAGGTGACTATTTTTTTTAAATTAGTTTTTATTAGAAATCTCGAAACTTTTTCAAGAAAAATAAGCAACAGTAAAAAAACCAATAAAATATTTAATAAAATGTCCAAGTTATAAGCGATTTAAATTTTTTCACTAGACAGGCAGCACCATTGAAGAATGACGTCATTGTTCAAAACCGTCATAGTAACTTGACATCTCTCTGAACAATGTCCGTTTCACACGACAAGGACAGAAAATGCCCCTTCTAAAAACTTAAAAAGCGTGTATCTCTCCCATTTTTTTATGGGTTTATTCTTTCTACAATGTTGTCCTTTCTGTACCTTCTTTTAAATAATATAAAAAAATTGGTAATTTTTGCCTGTAGTCAACTACCGGATTGCCAAACTGCGCAGCAGTTTGTCAGATGTTTGTTTGGTGTCATATATTGCTAAACTTTATCACTAACACTGTCATGAGAATCCTAAAAATCAACACACGAAAACAGATAAACACCTAATATTTAACCTACCTTCCAAGGAATGTTAGCTTTCCAGCACCTCCAGGCCTCAGACAGATGCTGCAGGATAGTCCTGGCCTTGTTCTGCTTGATACCTTCGGGCATCATGTCCACGATATCGTGCATGACAGACGCGCGCAACTCAAGGTCGAAGTGGGACTCGACGCGCTGCTTCGTCACAGTCTTTGCGACACCTGTTTATGAAAGAAGGCAAATAAACTAACAGGAATATGAAAAAAATTGCATTGATTGATGATCTTGCATAATGTCTTTTAATAATTATTATTGACGAATGGCATCAAAAAGACATGCCAAAATTGTTTACTAAATAAGACAAGTAAGAAATAAAATGAACTTTGGAAAAAGTAAAAACAGACTTCAAAATTAATAAAATAATTTGTGTGAAACAGATTTGGAAGTAGGTCGTGCCTTTGATTCGGTTTGATTGATGAAAAAATTGGCACCGACTTCCTAAACTGTTTCACACAAATTATTTTATTCTTTTACTTTTTTAAAAGTTTATTTTATTTCTCTATTTTGAGTGGCATTAACAATAGAAAGACAAGCGATTGCTGCAATCCCGGATGATTTGTCGTCATCCATGGAAGAGTTCCCTTCTTTATCTCAGAAGATCTTCATTAGATCTTCACCAAATGATACTTTCTGAATGCAAATGCTTGACTTGTTGATGAAAATGCCAATATTGCTATATTTATGCCTATGATATTTGAGGAATCACCTCAATTCCACATGGATCCCACTATCAGAATTGGATTTTGATAGTATATACTTCCAAATAAATAAATAAAAATCCAAATCGGTTTATAAATGACGGAGTTCTGAGGTAACAAACATATAAAGAAAACAATCGAATTTTACCCTCCGAGAACCTCCTCCTTTTTTTGAAGTCGGTTAAAAACAGAGTGTAGCTTGTCTATGAAGTGTTTTTATTAATCATTTATATCTGTTTTCTTCTTCCAATTTAAGAAGTCTTGTTTTATTTTATACACACCTTTGGAATGTCTTCCCTCGAACTGTCTAGACAGCAAGTTTCCTAGCCATCGCTCCAACAGCGGCGTGATACCGCGCATAAAGAACAACCACACTCGCCACCCTGGCGCCCAGATTCCACAACCTGGACCCTTGGATACTGGACCCTAGGGAGAAAACCACATTCTATTTTATATTAATCGTAGTTATCGTGCCTTTAGCAAGCTTAAGCTTGTTAGGGTACAAAATGAAATTAAAGATTCCTTCAATTACACACATTGCGACCCCAGACTAGAACAAAGACGTATCTGCAATTCATAGTCGTAAAAAACGACGTATCTACAATTCTTAATCGTAGAAAAACGACGTATCTACAATTCATAGTCGTATAAAAACGACGTATCTGCAATTCATAGTCGTAGAAAAACGACGTATCTGCAATTCATAGTCGTAGAAAAACGACGTATCTACAATTCTTAGTCGAAGAAAAACGACGTATCTGCAATTCATAGTCGTAGAAAAACGACGTATCTACAATTCTTAGTAGTAGAAAAACGACGTATCCGCAATTCAGCTTAATTGGGGTGCATTAAGAGCCTCCACGAGTGACAATATTTAGTTGATCGTCCGGCGCACCCTGGGCAGTCAGCCCCTCTACCAACCTGCTGACTCGCTAATCTTTTCCCCACGGCATGAGCTATTATCATTCGACATGTCGACACGATAGAAGAAGCTTAATTGCACATACGTCGTTCTTCCACGATGCTGAATTGCAGATATGTCTTTATTCTACCAGTTTTACACAGGGGACGACTGGTGTAGTCTAATGTACACAAGCAGATTGCAGATTGAAAACAATTAATAAACACAAACTTAAAGAAACAAGACATTATATGACATCACACATTTTGTTTGTTGATGTGTCAAATAAAGAAATAAATAAAATGTATAATTTTACGCCCAATTTTGACGCACACAACCTTAACTCACCGTGTTAAACCTATAGTAGATCAAATGCTTGAGATCCTTGCACATCCTGATCTGTCTCATGAGCTTGTACTTGTACCGGTACATGCCCGTCAGTTGTCCTACGTGGGCGAAGATGTACTGCAAGCCATCAGCCAGTTGGAAGGAGTCCACGTTGTTGAGACGATATTGTACGTGCGAATCCACGATGAGTTTAGTCAGACGCAAGATTTCACGGCATAAATGGAATGCTGTGGAGAAACGTTGTGTTAGCTCATCTAGAGTTTATGATAATCTTCATGACAATGCTATGGATGACAAAACCAACGAACAAGGGCAATCAAGGGCGCCGATCAAGTAGCAGTGACGCTCCAGTTCGTTTCTGACAGCGATCGCCGTAGATAAGAGAATACGAAAAGCATTGTTTTGATCGAAACTTAAGGCCCTGTCCCTGCACGAAACGTCTCGGGGTGGACTGCGGGGCGCAGTGGGGAGCTGGAGCACTGAGGCGCGCCGGCCCGTGATAACAATTAGTTATGTAAAACATTAAATTAATGCAATTTTTTCAAAAAAAAAAACTGAAATGGATTACTTGGCTTGCGATAAAATACATCGTGTAAGTTTCAAAATCATGTTCTACATAAATTTTCATCATAAAATGAATTCAAAGTGTCAAAAATTGGCTATGTTTGGTTTTTTTTTCTATCAAGTGAAGTTATTTAAATCGTGTATCGATCTTTCAAAATGGATACATAAACTACTCAACTCCACCATATATTTTTTCCATTCTCCCTACTTCAAGAAATGATGACGAAAAATGGAAAGAAACAATGTACTTTTTTGGAGTATGGCGACCAGATCGATCCTTAACTGCAACTGCACTTCTTTAGTTACGTGAATTGGCCTACAGGCCTCAAACTTAAAAATTCAAAGTTTTAAAAACTAATGACTTACCATTACCAAACCGAGACTTCTTTCTTTCCTTAGTGGTCAACGTCTTGACAGGTTTCAAGTTAAAGTTGTAGTCCAAATGCAGGTAGTTCAAATTCTTGCGGTGGATGAGCAGGTTCAACATGTTGTAGCCTTGGCGACACACTTGTAAGCCGGCTTCTACCCAATCCAGGGTCGTGGTTTGGAAAAACTTGGTGGATTTGAATGAGCGGAAAAGGTACCTAAAGATGAAGAATACAATGTTTTAAATGATGACTCTTGAACTAGAACAAGTAAGTTAAACACACCACTTATCAGTTCATAGATTATTTTTTTATGTTTCAGCGTTTGTTCAATGTTTCATTTACATGATATTCCACACAACCACTTCAAAACTGAGGTGGTATGCACAGTTTATGTTATAAATTAACAAGCAAACACAGCTGGCTTGTTAACTTAAAACAACAAACAACAATAAAATAATAATAAAAATAAAATAACGTTTATTAGCAACCAAATATGTTTCATAACAATGGAGCTCTGTCTCCCGAACTAGGTGACAACCTGTATCTCAGGAAACAGTGCCTTCCCTATGAACAATGATAGTTTAAATTTTAAATCTACCATGAATTTCTTTTGATCATCTAGTTACAGTCATTCCCAAAGTGGGCGATAACGCCCCCCTGTGGCCGCTGCAGGCCTAAAGGGGGGCGGTAAGAGACCCAGAAAAAAAAATGGGGGCATTGTGTAAAGGCTTGGGGGGGCAATTTGTAATTTCATCTAGCTAAGAGGACTCTTAGACACCGACTGAACGCTCGACTTTCGAGTAGACAAAATGAGTTTGGGAACCACTGATCTAGTTCACTGGTTGGTATTTTTTTATAACTTACCTCTTCTTCTGTGGCTTTGGTGGTCTGTGCTTCAGTGCATTCAACACGTAATACTTAAGGAGTTTTTGATACGAAACCCTCACTTTGACGGGCTGGCCAGGCGGGCAATGTTCTTTGTACCACGTCTTCACTAGAGGCACGTCGATAGCACGACGAGTGCGTCCTATTTGAAGAATAGTTATGTGTTATAGTATGCTAAGCAGAAATATTTATATGTATATAATGTTCATTTAGGTAAAAGAAATGTTGCTGTAAAGCTGACCTTCCTTTACTGCATACGGAAACCAACATTTAACATAACATCACGCCTTTATTTCCCGAAAGGGTAGGCAGAGGTGCATAGTACACCCACATTTCGCCAGTTATGTTGTAAGTCCCATGTAATAGGGGCGAGCCTATTGCCATTAACCGGGCACAAATCCAGACTCCGGGCTGCTACTGAGAATTTCCTAATGAAAAACCCAATAACACTTTGCCCAACCCGGGAATTGAACCCAGGACCTCACGCTCAGCAGTCGCGCTTGCAACCACTAGACCAACGAGGCAGTCAAATCGAAACCAACATTTAGCGAGAAAAAATCATCAATCGCAATCCAGTGCTTCATAGAGCATGATGTAAGTATATTGTATGCATGCGCATCGGAAATACGTGACCGGTTGTCGTCAGCGAAGGAAGAAGGCCGGCCTAAATAGGAGTAATCGGAAAACTAACTCTGGTTAACAATAAAAAAAATGTTAATTTGTCCGTTTTCGGCAAATAAAAAACGAAATCTGTAGTAATTGGATCTTCTGAACTCTAAATAGACTATCAAAATTTTCTCAAACACATAATGAAGAGGAATTTTCCTCTCTTTTTCTTACCCGATCTCATATTGAAAGGCCTCGGCGCCCACAACAGCGCGATTCCATTAGCCGTATTATCAGTATACAGGGCAGTCTCCTGCAGGAACGGAGTCACATCTTCAGGCAATAGGAACTCTTCCTCATCAGGCAGCGGGTCCAAGGACTTGACTGAGTGACGATGGGAGATCGGATTGATCAAGGGATCGAAATAGAAGGCAGGAAGATCAGGGTCTTCGGTTTTGATGTATACGACGTTTGGTGTGTGATACCTAAGAAAAAGGATTGAAGTTGATTAATACTAGGTTCAGATCATTATAATTCTTTGGAATCTTTATGACGAATCCAAGGCTTTAACAATCCAAGACCATTATCATTATTTGCTAGAAGCAAGTTTTTAATTTACATTGTTTGTGAAAAATGATTTTAGTAGGACTTACCAAGACAATTGAACGAAATGCGGCAAATTGTTGTACAAGTAAGGGAAAGCAATCCTGTACTCTGTCCTGATTGGCTGCCGGATGATAATCTTGTTGATGTCATTGAACTCATTCCAGTCTTCATCTCCAGCCGAATTGTCCTTCACTAGGGGCTCAAACTTCGGTCCTCCAGGTATGGCCATGTTCAGAGCCTTAGCTGTAAAGAAACTCTTCGAATCGAAGAGATAGAAGTAGTTGTCGTCTACTAAATCAGTCAGTAGCTGGTTGCCAAGACGGTATAGTGTAGCCATTTGTGGTAAAGTCAAGTTCCATTTTCTATATGTAGATCCATTCACATGTCTTGTACCTAATAGTGGCTTGTGGTCGTAGAACCATGAAGCAACAGCTCCGTCTTCCTCTGGATCTAGTTCAATCTGGATAGGTTCTAGTGGTTCCACGTCTAGGATGTTGTCGGCATAATCCAAAGGAGGTTCTTCATCGTCAAATGGTGGGAACCTCATTCGTTTGAAGTGCCTACGATCGCGTTTCTCTCTACGCATCATGATCCACATGGTACCCCACTGAGCTATGTAGACCGGCTCAATAACCCATGGAATTTCGTTCACAAAGGTGATGGCACCAGTGATGTGGTACAGGACTTTGACATCACGGATCTGTTCCCAAGGCATAGGCATATTTTCTAGAAGCTTCATGACCGCATGAGGCATGTATTTCAGAGCTCCAAGGTACACTCTCTTGTCGTGCCTGTATTTGCGACTGGTCATGTCTCCATGATCTCTGATGATTTTGCGTATGTGTTCGGGAGGCATGTCCTCTTTCTGTGCGTCGACGAAGCCGAATTTGCGCTTCTCGGCAAAGCGTTTTGATTGGAGTTGCATCCATTTTTGGGCTAGATAGGAAAGAACATTGGGAAAAATTATTAGAGGACATAAATTGATGGATATGATTCACAAAATTTAATTAGTAAATAGCTACGAATTAGGCATGAAGAGTAAAATTAATCTGTTTTCTATACTGTTCTTTAAAACAGGGTTTCCCAACATGGGGTACATGAGCATGTCACTTGTGGTAGTTGATGAAGATCATTTATTCACTCCGATGCGTCAACTGTTAAAAAAGATTGGGAAAAACTGCTTTACAACACCACAGAACATAACATGTTTCTTAACAGTAACTCAGGTAAGTCAATTAAGTGTCAAGAGAAAACTATGCATTGACTTCTTACAAGAAATTATAATTTAAGTTAACTTTGAATGGCTTACTTATAAAGCTTATCATCATTATCATCATTTCAGCCGAAAGACATCCACTGCTGGACATAGGCCTCAGGAATCACGGGATGGTGGTGAAGGTCACGGGAATCCACTGGATGCGGAAAGCACAGGACCGGTCGTTATAGCGATAATGCTTATAATATAATATATTAATAACACAAATAATGTATTATTAGATTTCAGATTTGTTTGCAATATCAGCATTCTCCATTGTTTCTATGATGGAGAAGAATATCAATTGCAATTTATATAATCTTCCCCATAGGAAATAATTTCACTCTATCTCTTTATAAGCAAAATATTGGGCTATGGGGGTTGTAAATAAAAACAAGTCATTTTAATTTTGAAAGGGTTTTCACTAATAAAGGACATTGCTAAAGTTCCATTAGCACCCAGCCTTTGGAAGTTATGATTAAAAGATGATGCTCACCATATAAAGTTCGATGAGGGCAATGTGTTGCAATCTATTATAATAAACGGACAGTACTCCACAGATATTTCATTTATTAAAATATTCACTACCTTGAGGTTATGTTTTGCTTATGTTATGTCATACAAGTAGTTGCCCAGCAACTATACAGATTTACTCTTCTATCTCTGTACATGTAAAGGTGTTAAAAAGTGATTGGCTATCTTTAACAGTGGTGCCAACATATTTTTTCACAAAATCATAGACTACCTTACCTACAAGGGATTGGTCTAAAATATGAATTCAAATGGAGTACCATAGATGCTCACATTATTGTTGTGTTGATTAATTATTTAAAATAAAATTATTTACTATACTGTCTGAGTGTCTGCATTAAATACGATGAATAGTAAATAATGAAAAATTATGAATGTAATTGTTGTATAATTTTTTTCATGTTTGTAACAGACTGAGGCTATTCTGTCTTTTTCCTGAAATACTTAAAAAGAGCTGAGAGCATTTGGTATCTGGAATCGGTTTGATTCCAGATATATCTATATCTATATTTTGTTACCATGTAAAATATAACATAACATCACGCCTGTATTTCCCCGAAGGGGTAGGCAGAGGTGTAATAGTACACCCACATTTCGCCAGTTATGTTATAGTCCCATGTAATAAGGGGCGAGCCTATTGCCATTGACCGGGCACAAATCCAGACTCCGGGCTGCTACTGAGAATTTCCTGATGAAAAAACCCAATAACACTTTGCCCGACCCGGGAATCGAAGCCTGGACCCCACGCTCAGCAGTCGCGCTTGCAACCACTAGACCAACGAGGCAGTCAATGTAAAGTATAATTTAGGACATAACAAATTTTGGCACCAATTGTGTTGAAATAATATGCTCTACATTCAAATATTCTCTGTGTAGTCTCTGTACACAATGTTAAGCAATTTATGTTGTAAAATAACATTTGTGGGACATGCACTTATGTATCTTAATACCAAATGTAGGGAAAATTTGTCAGTATAATTTTCAAGTTGATATATGAGTCACATAGAATCAAAGGTGGCTCACCACATTGATTTACTTTGGGCAAAGTGAATTAAATTATTCTTTTCTAAGGTATACACATAGTACTTATACTTTAATAGTAGTAGGTATACTGTAATCATTACATTTTATTCTCTTAGCCAAAAGTAAGTCAAAGTGGTGATAGACACCTTTGATTCTACACATAATTATTATGAATATTTAGCTGCATGCTGGGTATATGCATACCAGGCCCCTCAGAAAGTATTGCGAAAAAAAGTTTTTATATATGGGAGACTGGCCAGTTATAATGTTTTTCGAAAATATGATTATTTATAAGTAAAAATAAGTAAGTTCCAATTTCAAAATTTCCCTCCACATTTTTTGCGAGTTAATTCAAAGTATTGTGTCTCACTGAAATATGGATCTGCGCCGGGAACATTTTAGAGCTATGATTTTATACGATTTCAAGTGTCGCCTGAAACCGGATGAATCGTACGATAGACTTCAAATGGCATTCATGGATGAAGGCCCTTCCAAGGCAACCGTGTATCGTTGGTATAACGAATTCAAGCGCGGTCGACCAACTTTGGGGGATGACGAAAGAAGCGGTCGCCCTTTGACGGCTGTTACCGAAGAAAACGTGCTAGCAGTGAAAAATTTAATCCAAGACAATAGGCGAATTACATATCAGGAGATTCAACACATATTGAAGATTGGATCGGGAAGCGTTCACGAGATTCTACACAGCCATCTTCGCGTGAGGAGGATAGTATCACGCTGGGTGCCGCACAACCTCACCGATGCTCAGAAGCAGGCCCGGGTGGAATGGTGCCGTGATATGCTTAACAAATTTGAAGCAGGCTCGTCTCGGCGTGTTTACGACATCGTTACAGGTGATGAGTCCTGGATTTATCAATACGACCCAGAAACCAAGCGCCAGTCGACTGTTTGGGTGTTTCAAAATGAGCCAACGCCTACCAAAGTGAAGCGATCTAGAAGCGGGGGTAAGATTTTGATCGCTAGCTTTTTTAATTTGACTGGCCACTTGGTATCAATTCCCTTACGGGATCAAAGAAGCATTAATGCCGAATGGTATACTACCAAATGTTTGCCAGAAGTTTTCTCTGTTATAAGCAACAAGCGACCAAACACAGGGCTCCGCGGGCTACTGCTCCACCACGACAATGCACCTGCGCACACCGCACTCAAAACGAGGGATTTCCTGGACGGCACGCCAGTCAAACTCCTGGGTCACCCTCCTTACAGCCCTGATCTAGCACCGTGTGACTTCTTTTTATTCCCAAAAATAAAAAATCAGCTCAAAGGGATACAATTTTCGTCGCCGGAAGATGCGCTGGCTGCGTTCGAGCAGGCTGTAAACGAGGTGTCTGCGGCGGACTGGAAAAAGTGTTTTGAAAACTGGTTTAGGCGCATGAATCTTTGTATAGAGGCTGGTGGAAAGTACTTTGAAAAGATTTGATAAAAATATATGTACGTATAGAACAATTTTTTTTAGTTTCGCAAAACTTTCTGAGTGTCCCACGTATGACTAGGTCATCTAAGCTAGTGTCTTTATAAAAACTTTTAAGCAGTGGTCTGTGGATACAGACAACTTATTGTTATATTCATTGACAATGTCTGTAGTCTAGTGGTTCAAGTATCGGACTGCTGATCACGAGGTTGTGGGTTCGATTCCCACAGGACACAAATGTTTGTGTGATGAACATAAGTGTTTGTGTTTGGCTGGGTGTTTCTTATGTATTTACAAAAAAAAAGTATATAAGTATTATATATCCATTGCCTAGTACCCATATTACAAGCTCTGCTTAGTTTGGGACTGCTTAGATGGTGCTGTGTAAGATGTCTCAAAAATATTTATTTATTTATTATTATTCATTGTACTAAATTCATACAAATTAATTTAAGTAATACATTTTTTCATTTTATCACCATGATCAACTGAGCCTGTAAATACACTGTTGATATAGAATAGACATCTATCCATATTATTTTAATATCATCAGCATTTTTGATGAAAGAATTGATTGCATTACACTACATTACTACAAATATAACTTAAATTCAAAAAATATAGGTAATACTGCACAAACACAGTATTTGTTAGTGACCAAGTAGCAAATGATTGAGCCAAACTGAGACTTGACTGAAAACTGGGCCAAGGCTACCATCCACAACACTCTTGGATTCTCAAATTTGTTCACATAGATTAAGATAAAGTGATTTCCAACTGGCATCAGAGCATCTGTATTTTGTTGCAGATGGCGCCATTTGAGATTTAGCATTATCAGACCATAGAGACGAAATCCAAAATATCCACATACAACAAATAACCTATAAACAGAAAATAACACGTACTTTTCTCCTTGATCTTTTCTTCAGGTATATGATGTGGCTTGGGGGGCTGTGCGGGTGGCACCGGTGGCGCAGCCGCAGCGGCAGCAGCGTGGGCCTGCAGTGCGGCCTGCTGCGCCGCAGCCAACTGCTGCTGCGCCATCATGGTGGCCCAGGGGTTGGGCCCCAGCAGGTACGGCGGCAGCGACATCGCTGACCGCCTTCTATAATATCACAACTTACTATCTCAACATCTTCGTGATTCTACAAAAAAAAATACCACTGGCGTTGCCACTTGCAGACTGATTAAATGCTAAGCAGCGTGGTAAACAGACGCCGGTTGCTACAAATGGCGGATTTATTTATAAATGGCAACTTACTTGTTTTATTTCAGCGTCAAATTTTGTATTTAGCCTCACTTCACTGATATAAAAACACAATACAAGTTTGTAAAGATCACTTACGAAAAACTAAAACTGTAAAATCAATTTCGGTAGCCATTTGCAATTTTATTCTAGGGATGTTCAAAATCGATTCGATTAATATGTGATGCGAATCGATTAATCTAAAAGTTAAATCATCGATTTTAATAGATAGTTTGACGCTGATAAATCAATTTCAAAACGAAGGAGTTAATACGCTTATTATCTTTCAAATTGTAAAATGCAAATGGAACGTAACGTCAAAAAAGCACGTTCTGGGCCGCGTTCACTTATGGCGTCGTCGGACGACGCTCGGAGCGTTCCTTGAGCGTTCGTTTGTATGAACGCTCTGAGTAACTGAACGACTAAAGTACGCTCCGGGCATCGTCGGACATAATACTGAACGCGACCCTGAACCTATGACTGACGCATATTGACCTACGCTTCGATTATTATGTAGTATGTAGGTTCTTTCATCGTAGATATTGACTGAGCTGAGTTTGACTCCAACAGTTTGACGTCGTCGCCGTTTAATGTTTGATTTATTTTATTGTTGCTGTCGGTGTTCTACAGGCTGTACTTTGGAGAGTGTGCGCATGAGCTCCATGAGCTTATTCCGCCATCTCCTTTCTTTCATCGGACTACACGACGCACTGCAGGATATTATCCACATTTGGTAGAAATCCCTACTATCAGGAACAAGCACTTTGAGAACTCTTTCATAATGCGCACAGCCAAGTTGTGGAATTCACTGCCGGCATCTGTATTTTCTCCGGATTCTTGCGCATGAGAAGAATCGAAAACAATAACTATAAACAATATCACAGCGGAAAAGTAAAATATAGACCACTTTACAAAAATTTCACACGTCCTTTTCGATGCAAATACTGTATGTTTGATCTGAAATATTAAACTGAACCTGACATAAAATGTGTAAAAATAATGTGCTTGCGGTAATTTGTTGAAAATGTGAACTTTATTCCTTAAAAAAATACCTATATATTTCTCAGAATCTGAACATTTTACAAAAAAAAAAATCCTTTTTTCATTTGATTGGGCTGCATTCACTTATATCGCCCGACGTCGTCGGACGACGCTCGTAGCGTACTTTAGTCGTTCAGTTACTTAGGCCCGTATTACAGAACGTTCCTCAATCAACGCTTGAGGATCGGTCTGTAATACGGGCCTAAGGCCTAATAGTCAAAGCGCCAAACATTAAATAAAATACCTAATACCCAAAAATATACTAGGTATAAAAAGGTTGTGAAGTTAAAATTGTATCAAAAAATACCATTATCTGTAAGTAATAATACCAAAATAAAAAAAACTAAATTACACCTCGAATCGATTAGTAGAGATGCTACGCATCCTCTCAGCCTCTCACTCACTTAGGCCCGTATTCCAGAAGGATACTCAAGCGTTGATCTCTGTTTAAAACTAGTTTTAAGTTGAGCTTTGATTTTAGAACGTCCCTCAAGCAGAGATTTGTTGATCACAGTTCAGCTGAGTTTAGTTTCGTTTTATATTGTCACCTGTTTCGGTATTTGGGCAGATATTTGATCTGTAATCACTCAAGCGTGGTCCAGACTACGCTTGAGTAGAGATTTCTATTTTATTTCAGGTCAAATTCGTGTGTTTTGTTGTTGAATTAAAGTTTATAATTACCGTTCTGGAATAAGACCGATACTCAAGTAACGATTCTATACTTAAGTAGTGATCAGGTGATTGGAGTTTAAACTGTACTTGCGGAAGCTACTGTAATACGGGCCTTAGGCTCAAATATCTGCCCAAATACCGAAACAGGTGACAATATAAAACGAAACTAAACTCAGCTGAACTGTGATCAACAAATCTCTGCTTGTGGGACGTTCTAAAATCAAAGCTCAACTCAAAACTAGTTTTAAACGGAGATCAATATATATATTACGCTATACGCTGATTCCGAATTTGAAACTTTTTACGCATTCGCTATCGAATGCATCGGCTTTCATTCATTTCAAAAATCAGTAGTTCCTACTGATTTAAGACTTTTTTACTGTTTTTTACCTATTTTTTTTTATGGCCTCTGTGGTCTAGTGTTTCGAGTGTCTGTCCGAACTGCTAATCACGAGGTCGTGGGTTCGATTCCCACAGGACACAAGTATTTGTGTGATGAACATAAGTGTTTGTGTTGGTCTGGGTGTTTCTTATATATTATAAGTATGTATTTACAAAAAAAAAGTAAGTATTATATTATTGTTCATGAATTAATAAATAAATAAATATATCCATTGTCTAGTACCCATAGTACAAGCTCTGCTTAATTTGGGGCTAGATGGTGCTGTGTAAAAATGTCCCAAAAATATTTATTTATTTAATAAAAGTCGACGCAATCGATAGCGTACCTGTTTAATTAATATTACAATATATTTTTGTTTTGGAGCCCGTGGGAAGGAAATCTTGGAGCGCACGGGAATAAGCCTACGTAAGTTGCAAACTCGCACTAGCACGTTGAATCGTTGAGCTGTGGTAACCACCTAACATCAGGGAGGCCTTACCATAAGAATAGATAATAATACAAGTATAGAAACGAATCTCTTTTGTACCAACCCCAAATGCCGCCTTATAAATACCTACTTCCCCCTGCAGCTCGTAAAGTCCCTCTGTCGTTCACGCGTGCTGCCAGGGCTGTTAGGTGCTAAATATTTAATGCGTTATCTGTTGGTTTAGTTAGAACATCCAGCGGATGCGGAAAGCGCATATCTACTATATTTCGTATATGACGGTACATAAACTACCTACCTAAATACTTATATTACTAGGGATATATTAATATCACGGCTTTACTTATCTTACTACGACGTATACATATCTACACAGCAAACATACATTCAATTAGATAGGTAGGCACGTACAGTAGTAATTATTTATACTGTATATTTATTTTTATAGTAGTTTTTCCAAAATATTGCGTTACGAACAATAAATAGTACATTATGATACAAGTGAGCTAAGTTGACTATCATACTCGAGGCTGGATTGCAGCCCGAGCCGAAGGCGAGGGCGTAATGGAGCCGAGAGTATAATAGTCAATGCTCACTCGTGTCCAAAGTGATTTAATATAGGGCACTACACTAGTAAATATTTAATGTCTTTGCTCGTGTCATACGACGTTTTTCAACACACTTGCGAGGAAAAAAACATAAATTACACATTTTAGACAAATATTGAATTTGTGAAAAAAAAAACCGGCCAAAAGCATGTCGGGCCATGCTCAGTATTATAGGGTTCCTTAAGTAGGTGTAATTACAAATGAATAATAAATAAATAAATAAATATCTTTGGGACATTTTTACACAGTACCATCTAGTCCTAAACTAAGCAGAGCTTGTGCTATGGGTACTAGACAATGGATATAATACGTATATACTTTTTTTTTGTAAATACACACTTATAATACATAAGCAACACACCCAGACCAACACAAACACTTATGTTCATCACACAAATATTTGTGTCCTGTGGGAATCGAACCCACGACCTCGTTATCAGCAGTCCAACACTCGAACCACTAGACCACAGAGGTCGTCAAACAAATCAAATCTAAAAATCAAAATCAAATCGAATATGGCATGGCTATTTTAGTTTTTGCAGCAGCATTCGCGACTCAGAGCGTGTTGTTAGTAGCGCCATCTAGCGATAAATTCAAGAAGCCAAATTTAAGAAGTGTTTCATGCAAAGCATCTTTTTGTGATTTTTTCAAATAGAAAGTAGCTAAAAGAGCATTATTTGCTATGACCATTTTTCTCTAAGGTCAATGACTTTTGAACTTGGACGTTTTAAGTATTTTTCAGTTTTCTCTCTATAACTCAAAAAATGATAATCACATTATACTCGAAATAATTTTAAAAGAGAGTTTTTACAAAGGTCTATCAATGTGGAAGATTATAAGTTTCTACGTTGGATAGTTTAAAAATGGCAGGGGGGGGGGACACATTGTAAGCCACTTTGGCGGGCTATATTTCGCAGATGGTACACCTGATAAAAAAGTGGTGTATGAAACATTACCTTCATTTTAGTAGACCTATTCAATGATACCCCACACGAGGGGGTGCAGCGAAAAAAATTTTTGCATCCCCATTTCACATGTATAGACGCCACCCCTAAAATACGTAAAAACGATTTTTTTATTCTTTTAAAATTGAGATCTATATGTAGACTATTTTTTAACAAAATTTCATTTACTTATGTTTATAATTGTAGAAGTTATTAAGCTGTAAAGGATTAGGACAGACGGACAGACGGACAGACGGACGGACATGACGAAACTATAAGGGTTCCTTGTAGGACTTCGGAACCCTAAAAATGATAAAAATGGCGCGCGGACCGCGCGGTGACATACAGCGACGCGGGGAATTGAACGCGTCTGGGACGCGAGTTTCGCTTCTAGTCTTCTCTTTTCTTATGGCCTTACATTTATTCAACGCGATTCAGCTTTTGTTCATAGAATACACAATTTTTTTGTATGGCATCCGTTCAGCGGCGCCAGCGTTCAGCATCTTCACGTGTCGACATGAGCTACATAACGATAATAGCTCATGCCATGGGAAAACGATTAGCCAGTCAGCAGGTTGGTTGCAGGGCTGACTGCCGAGGGTGCGCCGAACGATCAATTAAATATCGTCACTCATAGAGGCTATTTTAATGGACCTTTTTGATGCGTACGATCTCCATACAAAAATAGTGTTTTCTATGGACAAAAGCTGAATCGAGCTGAATAAATGTAGTTACTCTCTAACTCGTTTCGCCATCTTATACGGGCTACCATTAAAAAACTTTTAGTTAAGATTTTGTGTAGTTTTAATATTTTTTATAAGAGATTTATAAAAAAACGGGTGGCGTCACGGGACGCCCGTTATAAAGCGAAGCTTATAAGCAAGCGAGAATAGAATGTGCGTGCGAAGTGGGCCTAGTACGAGTTTCACACTTACGAATACTTTCATCGTTTTCGTCGACTTTCATTCATAAACCAGTAGCGCCCCTGGCGGATACGAGGAGGAACTACAGATTTATGAATGAAAGTCGACGAATACTTTGAAAGTATTCGTAAGTGTCAAACTCGTACTAGGCCCCCAGAGCTGTGTGCGTGCATTCGAGATAGTAGTGTACATACAGTAGCCGCGTGCTAATGGGGCGGGAAGTTAACGGTGACGTTTGGCGACCGACGACCGAGTGCGCAACAACGCTATAGAAGCTTTGCTTCAAAAAATAGGTAGGTACAAAAGCTTTCATTTTACATATCACGGAAACCCATTGGAGGAGTTAAAATAATATTTCCCACATCATTCACTCCACTTGATAATTCTTCATTAATTTCATTAACCGTTTCATTCATCAGTTCTTCATCAACTGACATCAAGTCACTGCTTCGTTGCGAGTTTGTTTCTTTTTGGGAAGAATATTCCCCAACTATTTGTGTTAGGGCTTCTGCTATGTCCGAATCAATAGAAGAGGTCTCTATATCGATAATATCATCATTGTTTAAAGTATTTGCATAGCTATTAACAATTTCTTTATTCTCAGTAGTATTTGTTTTATTAGCATTATTTGTATCATTCAGAATATTTTCGCCACTTTCTACAATAATCTCATTCTCATCGGTTGAATTTTTATCTTCATTGTAATTTATTTCAACATAAGGGAAATCGTCATTACATTCTTCGGCCATTTCTACATCTGATGAATTATGAATTTCATTTTCAGCAGAATCTTCATTATTTCTGATAACACTGTTAAGTAATTGTTCCGATGATTGTACTAAAGTATAATTATTTGTCGCATCTTCCGCCTGAACTGTCAATTGGTGGTTTATTGGGGATTTACAGCTTACAGTGTTATTATTCGCAAATGAATTCATTTTGCTTTCCTCATTCGATGTGTGCTCTTTAGAATTGGGTAAAAAAGAATAATCGGCACTTAAATCTGTTCTATTGTCACTTCTACTCCCCAGACTATTCAATCTTTCAAGTATTTGGGGATGGTCTTCTTTAAACCTTTGTATTATTTTCTTTGTTGTCTCCTCAGAGTTACCGTATTTCCTACATTCCTGTTGAATAGTTGCATTGAGATTGTATAGAGTTTCTTCGATTTTTTTCTGTGGAGTACTAATTTCTTGTGCCTGTAACATTACATAACCATTGTATTTAAGTGTTCGTAGCTACTATTTAGCTTTACTATCTGTTCAAGAATTAAGTGTTCGGTAGAAACCTGTAGTCTACCTAAAATATCAGCATAAGACAAATTAAATAGGAAATCTAATAAAATACTCAATTGGCTTAAAATTAGTATTCTGGTCATTAAGACAGTAATCGACACACTAGAATAATCTTTCGAGAAAAATCTTTATTTTCTAAATTGTTTACAAGTTTACTATTCGCATAAAGGTACAAAACAAACTGAACTTATTTCTATAGTAGAGCACCTGTTACAGATAGTTTCAAAGACTTCCTGCACTAGGCTAGGCCTGTATCGCAGGAAGCTTAGTTTATTTTTCCTGAATTAACAAACTAAACTAGAAAACTAGAAACCAAACTTAACAACACATTTAAAAGAGCTTATTAAACCTTTCAGCAACTAAGTACCTACAAAGTTGTTCGCCATGCCCTAGCTTACAATTTTTTTTATTGTGTCCTAATAGTTTGTTTTCAAATCAGTTTAAACGTAAGACTGTGTGAAAATTACCTTTGTATTCTCAGAAATTATTTCAGCAAGTTCTATGGCCAATTTAACTGTATCTTCTGGCAGATTAGTTTTGGAGGCTAGGGCTAGTCCATAATGCTCAATTTTTGTGATCCCTAGTTCTATTTTATGTTGATACACTAATCTTTTTTGTACATTTTCTGGAGTCCCTACTTCTTCTTCTGTTACAGCTGTGTGTCGACTAAAGCAAAATATATTTATGTTAAAACTTTTTGTAACTATTCTGAGAATTTAGTCAATGTAGAAACTGTTATAGGAAAGTCAGGGATCTTACTTGACAACGTTGAAATATAATTCTTGCAATCTAGTCAGATACATGAAATGTGTAGTAAAGAAAGTAAACGCATTACTCGAAATAAGTTCCTCGCAGATAGCCCACGCTAATGCCGTACCTTCATCCGCACAAGTCCCCCTAAGAATTCGTTCATAGGTTAAACCAAGAGCAACGAAATAAATTTGGACTTCCTTACAATTTAATTGATACTTGCCTACATAGCTCATCAATAATCACTAAACTTGTAGAAGTTAGATCTTTTAGGATGTGTTGAGTTTCCTTCATCTGAAAAAGTAGATGTTTTGCAAAATTATTCTGTAAATTCAGTAGCCTTTTATGTCGAATCAATAAAATTAAACATGATTTAAAGTACCTCAAACACGAAAGTCGAAGCATTTAATTCAACGCTATCGTTGAAACCAATTCTGGAGAATATCCTGTCACAAAGTCTCAAAACGGCATTTGTTGCGGGTAGAAAACAACCAAGCTGAAATTAAATACTTTTAAACAATGGTCAAGCTTAACTAGATACATTTATTTCTAAGTCTTTTGGTAAGGATATTTTCATTTTTCTCTGTGTCCATGCAACTTTTATTGCTTTTACGTTTTCAATAAGGAGGCTTCCAGAGATATTAAGATCATGTTGATTTTATGCTTCCTAATTCCCAATTACAGTATTATTTTGTTTGTTTATTAGTTTACTAAGTTATTTCTTCATTTGATCATACTGACCTGCGCCATTACTTGCATAATAGCAACTTGTTTTATGTAGATACTTTTGCCTCCCATATTTGGTCCGGTAATTATTGTAAAATTGTGCTCCGGGCTGGCGAACTAAAACAGAGCATTAATTAGAGAAAAAAAAATTTAATTACAAAATATTTCACACATAAAAAAGAGAATAATAATAGTATCAGTCTTACAATGTCATTCGGAATAGGCAGAACTTGGCTGTTATAATCTAAAAGTGGGTGAACGCTATTCCTTATATCCATAAAGCTGTTGAAATCCGGTCTTATGTAAGAACCAATCGAACTAGCCTGGTGAACATGGAACCCTTTATTTAATGATACAATTAATTTACAATGGAAAAGAAATATAAGATTATTTAAAATATTTTACTTGAGCCAAAGATAAAAGAACATCTAACTCTGCAACATTTTCACAAAGTGTGTAGAGACTTGGCATGAACGGACGCAATTCTTTTAGTAAAGTCGAAATCACGCTGTAAACAAATAAATAAAATGTTTATCATGAAAACAAAATTGCTAATTTAATAATAATCATTGTGCCGATAGTCGTTACGGCCAATGGCCTTGTAGCAAGGTGCCTCAACCGATATCTGGTTCTCGTTAGGCGACTGGGTTGATATTGATACTGATACAGAAAGAGGTACTCCTGGATACTGCGTGCTTTGTTGAGGTTCCTCTCTCTAGAGCCCTGACCACCAGTAGCTTGGACCCTGCTCCCGATGTCGGTGAGCCTACTATATTTACATTGTATGCATGTGTTCACGGGACTCTTAACAAGGGACTTCCCTTTTTCAATTGTTCTGGTTAACGATAAGGGAATTTACAATGTAGGAGTTGGTACCTACTAACCAATTCCAGCATATTCTTACAAAATAATTTTAAAGTATTTTAAAAGTTACAGACATGTTACTCATTTTCTGTATTTCGTTCAAGGACTCCTTTGCTTGCTGGTTCAGTACAACTAGTTCTTCTGTAGTCATGGTTACACTTGCACCACTGTGGTGGACCTAATCAAGGACAATGTTCATGTTTATGATATCATCAGCTCATATGATCAGCTCGTGATCATGGGCTTCGAAATATTAGGAATTAGGATAACCTTATGGACCTTATGGACAGGGCCGTAGCCAGCAAGCGATCGAGCCCTTTAATTTCTTGTTTGGCGGCGGGGGAGTGGTATAGGCTGTACCCCCACAACCCCGGAAACCTGCCCCAATGACCCCGGTTGCAGCTACGGCCCTGGCTTGTCTAAATGTCTAAATGACCAAATGACGATGACAATGTACACACGGCTACACATCAAGCTGTACATTTCCAGTATAAGCTGACCTCACATTGTGTAGGCTTTCCGTACAATGCGAGATCAGCTTATACTGGAAATGTACAGCTTGATGTGTAGCCGTGTGTACCAGTGGCGAAGGGTGAATATTTTCAGAAGGGAAGCCGTAGGTATTTAAAAATCCTAAAATAGCTAAAATCGCACGTTAATAAATTAAAAAAACAATTTAAACAACTTTTAATTTAATTTTACATATTTTTTTGTACTTTATAACAATTTTGCATAGAAATGTCGTTGATCTCTATTTAAGTATTTTTTTAAGTGAAGCCGGTGGGAATCGTGTTATATAGACCCTTCGCCACTGCAATGTACCATATTGTATTAGGTTATTATTATTATTAGCTTAAGCTGTCCTACTCCTGGACAAAGTCCTCTCCCCATTTCTTCAAGTTTTCCCGATCCCACGCCGCTTCCTTCCATGTACTTATTAGGTTACTTACCTATGTAACGGAAAAGTAAGATAAATGTATTTTAAAGATACAACAAGAATTATTACCTAATTATTATTGTCTTTTTTATCAGTACAGTTGAGGAAAAATGTGAATAAATTGCCAACGACGAAACAAAACAAACATAAGGAAAACAAGGTAGGTGGATAACTATAAAAAAGTTAAAATATACATAAATCATCAATTCATTGACAGCCTGATTCTCCGTTCTGGTTTTACACAATAAGAAAGAGGAAAGAAAAGAAAGAAAAATGATTTATTGCCACAACTAGACGACATGCGAATAACAGTTGGTATAATTTTACCTGTATAAATATAGGCGGTAAATCCTCTATATTAAAGGACCTTCTATTCTTCGGTGCCAACGGCAAGACTATATGAAAACCTTTCATCACGTTCTGATTCAATCTCAAAGGCAGGTCGTATGTTTCGCTGAGTTGTTCCACAATCTTCTGTATGTCTTCTATAAGTTCAGAATATGTTCTTCTAGCCACATCAAGAAGACCATTGATGTCAGGTTTAACTGCGAAACATCTTTGGAGACTACCCATGGCACCCTTTTCTAAGTGAGCGTCGTCTTGAATGATTCTTTGAATGCGCTCTGTTATTTCATTGTAATGTGGGTTTTCGAAATCCTATTGAGGATAAATCTGAATTAAATGTCTAGGTACCTATATGAGAGTTATTATCGTAAATGTTGTAATATTTGTTTGTAAGAGAAAAATGTAATATTTATAAAGAAGACAACCTTTCGGTAAATTATAGATAACCTTTATTTATTTATTTATTATTCTCAAAAATGGTCTTAAACTACCTAGTTATACACTGTAGATAGATTGTTGTTTATTGTACAATGAGCGGTTTAGAATGAATTTTGGAACAAAAGTATCGGCATAACAATGTACAACATTGATTTGCACATATATAGGTACATAAATAAGACCAAACAACTTGGCTATCTGAACACCTTCCTCTAAACTAAGTAAGACTTGTAAAAAATAGAGGACAGGGGTCAATCCAGTCAGTTGTGTGTCCTTTCTTTCTCATTTTAAGATCCTGTACATTAATCAAATATGATAGATAGTGAACTACAGTGGTGAACTTTATTTAATTATTTTATTTTACTTTTTATTCTTCAGGACATTGATGTCCAATTGCGCAATAATGCGTAATACAGACAAAAAAGAATATCGTAAGATTATCTTAATCTTAATCGTATCTTCTCTGGAAAAGATTAGGTATCTATACATACTTTATCTTTTATGTAGGTATACCAATCAAATTATTCCTGTATCTATTTCTACCATTACCATTTTCATTTTCCTGAGCTTTCCACTAATGGCTCCGTTTAGTGCTTCTACCAACTTTGGCGCCATCTCCATGGTAACTTTTAGTAGCAGCGTTTGATTCAGTTGAGCCTCTCCTATCTTGTCCATGTTCTGGTTTGTAGTCTCCATGCATAGAAGAAGGATTTTATCTATGTCAGATAGCTTCTTAAGCACGTCCTATAAAACGATTTCCATATTGACAAGTTTGATTAACTACTAATGTAGCAAGTAGGTGCAATCAATTAGTTTTAAATATATATTAGATAAGGCACGTGTCTGATCGTTTAAGTAAAGATAACAGTGGAACAAACCCATGTAAATGATAAAACTAAATTAAAAGAAATTCTTTTTACAAAAAATACCTGCAAATCTACCATAAGTCCCGTATCATTTTCGATCAGATCTTGTACAGCGTCCAGCTTAGCTTCAATAAACTCTTTTTTACACGAAGGCTGAAGTATTGCCGCTCTCAATGCTCTTATACCACCTACTGTGTAAGTAGGACCAAGTACGCCAAGAAGACAGCAAGTAAGTCCTGCTGAGGGCACTAACGGTTGCACGAGTTCCAGTTGCGTTGCTGTTCCTACATCTAAAATGGGAACAATCATAATAGCTTTGGAGTAGCATGAAGTCAACCTAGCTAATTCTATTTCTTCTCATGGGTGTCGTAAAAGGCTACTAAGGGATTCACCGGAGGATGGGCAGCAGTGTTCTCTGAGTATTTAACCAACCAACTGCGATCACCAACCCACCTGCCCAGCGTGGCGATTATGGTATATCCTCCCCATCAGGGGAGGCCTATGTCCAGCAGTGGACGTCTTTCGGCTGAAATGATGATGATGAACCTAGCTAAGAGGAAGGAAGACCTAAGGCTTGCATGACTATCCCTCCATAAACCGGATACACAAGTCCTTGTACTGAAGATCTCTTCCACATATCGTAGCGATTTACTGGCGACCTATCGTTATTCCCATATGAATATAATATCAATGTGAATGTTTTATTTGGGCATTTCATTTTCCCATAGCTATATTAATAGTTATATTTGGATGATTGCATGGTTACGTTTCAGTGATTCAATTGACCTGTATGACTTATTGCATTGAGGTAATATGTACTACGTACTGGAGCAGACATCAGGAAGAAAAAAATTATCACAACTTGCTGGCCGCGGAGCACGCGCGGCGCGAGCGTGGCTAAGGGAGTGAGAGTGCAGGAGCTCTAAAACGTGCTACAAACATTTTGTTCGAGGTGTCTTCTCTAGTACGTAGTACATATTACCTCAGTGACTTATTGTCGATAAGGTGACAAACCTTTCGTGTAACGTTAATCTCTAGATGGAAATATAGCGACCCCCCGTACTCGTGTATGTTAAATGTCATGTGGAAATCTAGACTATAATGACATCTATAAGCTAATAATGTTCCATTATAGAATAAAAGATCAGCAGTTTTGGTCATTTCTCTATACATATATTTACATACCTACACCTACGCTGATAATGTCACATAATAGATAGTACAATATTATAAAGATTAATAATAATTTGGGTTCTGTATAAGCTTTTCACCGATGCAATTTACAGTAGTAGAGTTATCTTATGATTGATACTACTTCATGCAGCTTGTCAGTATCTCAGGTACCTAATAATGACGAGATGGCATACTTTTCGATACAGGAAAAATTAATGTCAGAGAAGTGGAATATAACGTTAGAAAAGCTAATAATTTCGTACCTATGATCATTGTGTTCTCAGACGAATGATATTCGATCTTCAGCGATTCCCTTGAAAATACTATGCATTGGATATATTCTACATACTTCAGCACAGCTGCTGCCGCAGTTACTGCATAGAATCTGTGAAAAAAAGGACCTTTAACTTTTAATGCGGATACCATCAAGTACCTATAATGTTAATGATTAGCACACCATAGCAGCTTTTAGCATGCTTTGCAATTCTACACACATCGGGGCCTTAGTATTTTCCTCATCAGTCTATTGCAGTTCACTGCTGGACATAGGCCTCTCCGATAGCACGCCACTAACTTCGATCCTTAGTCACTCTCATCCAGCTTCTACCAGCCACCTTGCGTAGATCGTCACTCGACCTACCCTGAGAGCATCCTACGCTGTGTTTTCCGATTATTATTATAATGTTCACAAATTGCTATCTTAGAAAAATTTCAGACGGCGACGCGGCAATGATGCAGTTTGGCTGATGGCTACAGAAAAGACTGGGTCGTTCCAAATTCAAAACATTTTAACTTTTTCGTCTGAGAAAAAGATAGGTTCATAAAATAATTTACGTACTTATGTACCACTTGAAGGTAAACTCCGTTGTACTGCGGAGCACACAATGTTTGTATATGTTGACGACCTGCTGCATCATTGAAGTATCTTCTTTGAACTGGGACCAAATTGACTAACGGATACTGATCCCTTATCAACTGATACAGCTGACTCGGTTGGACACCTTCACAAAATGTGTGAGGTACTATGATCTGTGAAAAGATTCAATTTTTAAGCGATGTACGACCAAAATTAATATCCTATCTATCCACGATTTGCCCTACTAGAGATAGAAATTTGACATAAAATGTATGCAGTTTATGTCAAATTTCTATCTCTTAGTAATAGGGCAAATTGTGGATAGATGGGATATTAATTTTGGCCGGTAGATTAATTGTCTGTCCGGTGAGCCTCACATAGATCACGCTACTCATCACTAATGTTTTCCAGCTCTTTAATAAGATTGAGTAAGATTCATATGACCCTCATACCACCAAAATGAAATCCCATGTAAAGGCAGTTGCGACTAAATTGTCATAACATTGCAGTTACTTTCAAGATTTTTCGGAGACTATACGTTCTGAGCAGACGATATGATAGTTACATTTACAATTTATGATGTAATCTTGAAGTATATTTTCGAAGACCGTGTGCAAATTGTTATCGATATTGAAATTGCATAATGATCGCGTCGCTAGTCCCCGGGGAAGAATACGCAAGTTACGCAACCCCGTCTCTTTTTTAAAGGTGATTATGCAGCAAAACCTTTGTATCCGTTTGTAATTCATTCTTAGCTGTGTTTTTTAGTTTGCTATTGTCAATTGGTGTTATGTTATCATCATTGCAATATTCATCGCTACCTTGCATGTAGTGACAGAGCCTCTAGCATGAGTTTTTGCGATATCGTTTAGTTATCGTTAAATAATTAGGAATTTTACAAGCGCCACCGTGTGCGTATTTGGAATTAAACAATCTCATACAAAATGGGCCTGATAAGAAGGCTCAAAGTCACTCAAAGGTCAATGGAGAGGGCTATGCTCGGAGTGTCCCTGCGTGATCGAATCTGAAATAAGGAGATTCGCAGGAGAACGAAAGTAACCGACATAGCCCGAAGAATTGCCAAACTTAAGTGGCAGTGGGCGGGGCACATTGCTCGCAGAACAGATGGCCGATGAGGCAGTAAAGTTCTGGAGTGGCGACCGCGTACTGGAAGGCGCAGCGTGGGTAGGCCCCCCACACGGTGGACCGACGACCTGGTGAAGGTCGCGGGAACCCGCTGGATGCGGAAGGCGCAGGACTGGTCGTTGTGGCGATGCTTGGGGGAGGCCTATGTCCAGCAGTGGACGTCTTTCGGCTGAAATGATGATGATGAATACAAAATTTATCGAAAACTACACGATAACGTACACGTTACCGCAAAAACTCATGCTAGGGGCTCTGTAGGTCTACTCGCGTTTTACGAACGACAAACGAAGTACGAACTTTCGTTCCGACTGATACTTACATAATAAAGATAGGCACATAAAAAACGCACACTTAAGATGGACTACGGTTCATAGTCGTATACAATTTACCGGAGATGAGAAAAACAAATGTCAAAACACGATCATCGCCTGCGATAAGGGAACGATGGTTGACCGGAGTAGCAAATTGTGCGATGAATCGTACGATTTATCGAATATCGTCGAACGGAAGTAGACCCCCTGTTTATTTTTGTTCACGCAAGCAGGGCCGGTTTAACCATGTTGGGGCCCTTCTTCTTCTTCGTGTCGACACGAGCTACATAATGATAATAGCTCATGTCGTGGGGAAAAGATTAGCCAGTCAGCAAGTTGGTAGCGGGGCCATTGCCCTTAGGCAATGCAATTCTCTGGGCCCTTTTTCAGCCGTTTGAAGATCATCAGCTCTTTTCAAGTTGATGAAGGGATCACGGTCGCAAAACTCACAAATCACAATTACGGATCAAGCATTTCAAAACTTGTTTATCCTACAATACGCTACGTAACGCATCCATATTATTAGTTATACTACTGGATGCTAGATGGTTCTATTCTGTAAGTATGAAGTATTTTATCAACCGACAACATGCGTCGAAAAAAAGCAATTTATACCTATTTTCATTGAGGATACAAATTTTCCAATTAAATTTTCACTGTATGAAACATTTTTAATTACTTTAGTGCGCGCGCGGGGCCCCCGTGCAGTTGCCTACTCTGCCTTATGGTTAATCCGGCCCTGCATGCAAGAAGTTTCTGGGCCTCGAGTAGTAAACTATTAAATTCATTACCTCAATAGGATTGAAGAAGTTAATTTTCGTTAAAGTATGCGTGTATAGTAGGGTATCACTGAATTGACATAGAACTAGGTGGGGATGCTTTAGGTCTATTGCTGCAATGCCAATTTCTCCACGAGCCATGCCCCTGCCTTCGGATATTGCTGTAATTAACGATCTTTTTTAGATAGGTACGTTGGCTATACCACAGATAGAAAGAAAGAAAGAAAGAAAATGTGTTTATTGGCACAAACAAAAATTAAAAAGAACATAAAAAATAAAACATATGTGAGTGCCAAAGGGCCACCAGCTCAGCATAATGTTAGGTAGCAGTACGTACAAGTACTGACTACCCAACGCTGATTTTCAGCTGCGACCCACGAGTGCCATACGCTCGAAACAAAATGAAGACAGTGCAATTACAATTATAATAAAGGGTAAAAATATATATATGTACATAAAAATCAGCATATAAATAAATATGAGAGTATACTGCCAATATAATACTAGGCTATACCAAACCATACCAAACCGATCATTATTAGGTAGGTACAGATATTACAAATAAATATAAATTAAACGTTCCTACCCACCAAAGTCTCCATAGGACATAAACTATAATGTGATATTTGTAACAAGTAGATAATAATAAATTGAGTCACAGTTTTTTCATTGTAACACTAGTTTTACCAACGGTAAGCAATTGAATAATTTTTACGTAGGTACCGAGCAAAATAATCAAATTGATAAATATCTACGTTAGAATAGAATAAAGACTTGACGAGAAGAAGACTTGTAACCTTTCCATGTCCCAGATCTGTCGGTCAATGACATCTTTTGTAAATACGACGTAGGTAATAGTCAGTCATTACTTAATATTACAGCGTGTGCAAAATTATCTGTTCTGCGCATAATATGGAGAATTATTACCTAATATCACACTGGCGTCCGCAGCTGAAATGCTTGTCGATCTGGCTGAGCGAGTCCCACTGTATCCACCTAGAAATATTACTGTATTACTGGTAAATCTGAAACGAGGACCGCAGTGGGGCAGTAATTAGTTAATTCTTCTTTTTTTAATATGCATAAAAAAAGTGCGGTACAGTAGTATTCTTCAGCCAAGCACTTTCTAAATAAAGTTAGTCGTAGCTCTAAAATCATGACGGTCACTGAGCGAGTGCCATTTGCTCTTCAAAATACAATTCCTTTTTTTTCATGTTATGGGATAGTGAAATCAGCTAAAGGCCTTTTTTTTGCCGTGGGGAAATCCTCATAGACGGACTCCGCCCGGGGACGGCGGAGCCAGTGTCGGACTCTTACCGACTAAAACCATCACGGTGTTGCTTCAACTACCCTTGGGCCCGTAGGAACTCATGGGTATTCGCACAACCACCCCCGACAGGTCTCGGCCCACCACAAGCAGACGAGCCCCTTCTCCCCGTGCGGCTTAAGGTCGGCCGCACCCTCGCCGGCAGCGCACACGGAACGCTGCTGGTGCGCAGCGTTCCGTGTGCTGTCCTCACGGGCTCCACGTTGACGCAGCTAACACGCCAATGCCACGCCAGCCGCGCCTGCCAAGCCAGCCACGGGGCATACGCCAACCACGCCAACCTCGCAAGCCATGCCAGCCTCGCAAGCCTCACCAGCCACGCTAGCAAGTAGAAACACCAGCCGCCAGACTACCTCGAGCCCGACGCCTATCCTCCTGTAATTTTTTATAGAGGTTTTCTTCCTCATCTCTCATCCTCCACTGAGCCCTCTGCTAACTTCAGAAGGACACGCGGTGTCACACCCCATTGGCCCAGATCGAGCCCCTCCCACGCCAGAATATTCGCCACAGGCAATAAGATCCCCTGAAGGATAATAATGTCCCTCGAAAGGATATTTCTTGCCCGTACCCAGGATGCTCCAGACGTGTCTAGAAGGACTAGCAGCCATCAGGCACACGTGGAGGTTTTCTGGCCAGCACCCCAGCTAAAGGCACAACACAACAACTGCAATAGGTACCACCTAGGTTGTTGACTAAATGGTATTGCAAGTTCCGTTCACCAAAGACATTGAGATGGAACGTCCCATATGATTGTAATTTCACCGGTACCTGTAGCCTACGCACCGGAACACAGCTATGCAAGTACTCTCTGGCGGCAGAAATGGTACTGTGGTATGGTAGTACTTCCCCGGAAGTTCTACCAGACAAGCTATTTTTGAAGTTTAAATTTTGTAATGCTCTGGTGGTGGTCCTATTTTTATACCGAACTGTGCCTATACAACGTGTTATTGAAAGAACTGAAAACCTCTTAAGGGGTCATTGTACTCATCAGTATGAATAACTTTTACTATGGGACCAACCCTGAAATCGCGACAAACTAGGTGTTTCCTACATTTTATCGATTTATATGAACACAAATATAGGCAACAACAGTTTTTTTTTTGCTATTTCAGTGTCTGGTCTCAAAATAAAAGTTGCTCATACTGATGAGTACGACCCCTTAAGAGGTTTTCAGTTACTTCAATAACACGTTGTATGTAGTTTTAAGCTGACTAACATGATTTGAATTTTGAATTTGGTTGAGATTTTATTTTATTATTTTCTTACTCTTAGTGCGCTTTTATTCCAATTTATTTTTGACATGATTTGATTTTGTTTTTATTTTATCCTCGTAATTGTTAATTTAATTTTGTACGACATGATGTTTTTATGATCTGGGTTAAACCTGTTTTTTTATTGGATGGGAATGTGCAGTGCCTAATGCCGATTGGCCTTATAGTGGCAAGCCTTGCTGGCAGTTTTCTACATAATATTACCTTTTCTTTTTTAAAAGATACTTAAGCAAGAAAAAGGCTGGTAAACAAGGTAGGTATAGGCACAGATAATATAAGTATAGGTAGTAAGTAGGTTTACATTTTAGCATAACTAAGTACAAATTGTTGACTTTAAATACACCCCCTGATATGAGCGTAAACGGGAAATTACATAGGAGTAGGTAGGTAAGTAAGTAATAAATTTTAGCCGATGAGATAAAATTAATATGATTTGAGGTTGAAACAGTACGAGATAACCACAGAAAAGAGATAACCACAGAAAAGAGATAACCCACTGGGTTTATCCCGAAAAATCCCGGTAAAATATATAATAATAATAATGTTTTCATTGTTGGATAACAGGTTACAGATAATTACGATAATTAAAAATTTAGGAAAACCTGAGATATAAAAAATAAATAAAAAAATTGATTGTTATAAATGAATTGAATTGAATTGAAAGACTTTTACACAAATTTTTCAATGTTCTAGAGTTGACCCTGGGGCATGAAATAGCTCTCGCTAAAAGCAAGTGGTCCCTATTATAGTAACGCTTCTTTAGAAATCAAAGCATTCTTATTACCATGATCATCGTTAAACCAGACTGTCCCATACAAACTGGTATAGTGATGACCGGATGGATGTTTTCTAAAACCAGAACCACGCTAATGGCAAAAAATTATTAATATCCCATCTATCCACGATTTACCCCAGATAGACCTTTGAAGAAACCTTTTGAGAAACTTTTGGCCGTAAATGGTCGTTAGTTCATTAGATGGTCGTAGAACCACATTGCCATAATCTTTACCACCATCTCAACGCTGTACTGGAAAATCGATTGGATTTCTGATCGACGGATGTTGTTATAGCAAGTTATGAGAATGAAAAGAACCATTTTTTTTGTCATAGTCTAAACTAGTTTTTAGTGCAACAAAAGAGCTTTTAAATAAATGAAGAAAGAAAAACTTTTATTTGGCACAGGACAGTGACGAAATACACAGCGACAGTGTAATGGCGATATTCAAATGATTGTACGGCACCTAGGCAAGCCATGGCATGAGCTATTATTTTTTCCATGGCATGAGCTATTCTACCACGTTTTTATAAACTCGCTTTTAGTCTTGTCTGTCTGTTCAGTACAAATTTTGCTATCGATGTTAAACTAACTTCCCGAAGAGCATAGTGTAGAGCATAAGTCTCTAGACTTAAAAATTTAAAAAACAACTTAGAACACAACACTTTAGAGCTAGATGAAAATGCAATATTAACTTACCTACTTTCGTTTAAAAAATGTGGTATAAAAAAAAGCTTTTTTATCTAATTATTTAATAGCTGATTTCGACACGATAGAAGAAGATTTTAGATCTACAATAGGAGGTGGTCTAAAGGTAGAGGTGAACTAGAACCTCTTTCTTTGAAACATATTAGTATTTATGTAATGTAAGTAGGTACCTAAGTAGATAGTAGTTGCTTATTTTTATGATGCAATTTTGCAAAAAGATAAGGTAGGTAAATAAAGATAGGTAATTGTACTTATTAAGAAAGTTAAGTAATTAAAACACTCTTATTTGATTGGCTAAACAAAAAAAGGGGAGATAATAACATTTTTTTCCACCAATCGGAACGCAGAATTTAATGTTATTATCGCAATGAAGTGGCACTTTTTTGGTACTTGCCTACCATGAACACGTGAATATGAATATTATGATAGCTATTTTGGACATCACGCGTATGAACACATTTTTGCACACTACCTTTCTGTTATACTGCGACATCGCCGCTTAAGACCAGATAACATTCCGCCGAGGTCAAGCCTACACGGGTCTCGAATCGAGAGACTTTCCATGTGTCTTTTGAACGTGTGTGTTTTGGTCCTCAGTAGTCTGAGTAGCTAGTGCTAGTAGGTAAATTAAATTCGTTCAAATTTATGAGTGACATAATGAATGATGGACAGAAACCATTACATAGCTTTGTCCAAAAAAAAATGCCTTCATATTGGACCGTGGGTTCAGGGACAGCTTAGATGATATTGAAGGATGTGGTTATGAACCCAACGTGCCACCAATAAAATATAGACAACAGACACAGCTGACCTCTAGCACCATCGGGAATATATAACTTATATTCACAGAAGATGTGAATCTTGATCGTCTCTGGAATTCGATAGCGGTTTGTGTTTTGGCAATAGTTGAAGATACAATGCCTTGGAGTGTTTACTGCTCGTGTGTACTCTGGAACCTGAAGTTCCGGGGCATTCTGTTCTACTTCTAGTATAGCAGTTCTTCCAACATCGTTTACAATTCTCTGCCAACATCGGTGACACACACGTTGCGTGTTGATAAATGCCACCTAAAATGGTAAAATATGATGTGACTGAATACGCCGCGTGAAGCTGCCCACGCGCACCACGCACCCCTCCCCACGGGCGGGATGGAATCGGGGGCAGCTCCTCGTGGTCACCCCGTCACCGCTTGTAACATAAAAAAGTTCCTTTATATTATTTTCAACAATGATATCAAAGTATAGAATTGTAACCGGGGGCCTTTGTCGCGGGCTCACGGAAAATGGACAAAGATTTGGGACAAGTCGCCATAGTAAATATTTTTCGTCTTGTTTAGACCTACCCAACGACCCTACAGTGATTGCTATTTGAGCCGGTACCAAAATGCCCATTGTCCTTTAATTGAGGAACTAGATATAGAGAAAAAAAAAATCTCAATGGGCTTGCGTTTGACCGCTACCTCACCTTGGTGTTAAGCGATCGTGCGGTCGACGATGGTACATACGCTTGCCCAGCAAAAACCTATTCACTCCTGCCTTGAAGACTACCAGATTAGACCAAGGGCATCGCCAGCCAAAGGGCCAAGGGAGGGCAAGATGAGAGATAGAGGAGATGAATTGTAGGTAAAATAAATACAATTTTTAAAGTTTTAATCGTTTACTACGAGAAAAATATTTTAGTTAAAATATAATTTTGGAATTAATAATATAATAATTAGGATTACCTACATTAATAAGTTATGCGAAAGTGTAAAAATAAATAATCTTGGAAATTTCGAGAAATTTTTAATTACTTTATTATTAAAATCTTCTAGGTTCGAGTCTCTAGGTGGGGCAGCGGCCCCCCCTGCTCTTCCCTGGCGACGCCTATGGATTATACCACAGAATAAAAAAATTGTTCCATGGATTATACCTATCGGGAAACAGACCGCAATGAATTCCACTCGTTGGCGGTACCTACCTATATACGCATACCAAAAGTATTAGCAAATGGCAAAGCGCTTTGTGCATGAGGGTGGAATATCAACCGTATAAGGGTGGCGCATTGCGTCTGGTCATTCGATGATGGAATGGGCTATTACGAAATTCCAACGCATCGCGTACCTACTAGCAGAAATGCATCCGATGAAAGTCCTATAAGCTAGCAACTCATGTGCCGATTTCATCATGCATAGGGGAGAAATTTTAACCCTTTTGTCTTTTTGTTTTGTGTTTTTTTTTTGTCTTAGGCTGTGTGGTCAACTTCAATATTTTTTTGCGCTCACCAATATTTAGCAACTTTGTTATTACCAACATGGGGGAAAAGGCTTGGGGGAATTAAGCTCCCTCAAAATATTTGAACATTATCCACTTTCATACTTGTATAAGGTTTGAAAAAACGAGCTTCGTAACCACCAAGTTCGCTGCTGTTGTTGCGTTTTAGCTTTCTTGATATTTCTACTTATAGGTACCTAAACTTAAAGTATAAAATGGTATAAGTTCTAGGTTTAGCTTCTAGTATGAACTGATTCAGAAATATAATGGAATAAACAGATGATACGGCCCATATTCGAACCACCGATAATATAGTTCTTACTGCTAACAACTAGTTTCAACTTGCAGAGGTCAGCCGACAGTTACCGACTCCGCTTGGAACCAGAAACTCGCGATATGAAGTAATAAGAAATTGGTCCTGCATGACTTTATGATGAGTTTTATGTGCATACCAATAAGAAATCTTTTCATTTCATTTTATTATCTTTTCTAACTAGACACGGTAGCTTTGCGGCTGACCTTTGCTCTAAGCGGCTGTCTGACAAAGGATGATCAACCGCCAATGACGGGTGCAAGCACTGCAAGCTATTCAACTGAACAAAATTTACACTGTAATAGTACAAGATTTAAATGCCCGGTTATGGGACATGGGGTAGGTACCTAATGATAAGAGGTGACTTGCCCACTGTCCGGTATATTTGATCGGAGTGCCCACTGACTTTTGCCAGTTTTGGTAACAAAACAGGATGACGAAACGAGCTAAAGGCCCACCTGATGTTAAGCGGTTACCTTTGCCCATAGCGACTTTAATACCACCTAGGCTGTTGCCTAAATGGTAGGTACCGCAAGTCGGTTCGCCATACTGAGACATGAAGATGAAAAGTCTTCATCTTCTTCTTCTATGGTCTATGGTGTCGACATGAGATACATAATGATAGAAGCTCATGCCATAGGGAAAAGATTAGCCAGTCAGCAGGTTGGTAGCGGGTCTGACTGCCCAGGGTGCGCAGGACGATCAAATAAATATCTTAACTAAATATCTTAGCTCTTTTAAATTTTAATGCACCCCAAAAACTCTTAATGTTTATGGGTAGAAATAGAAAGAAATAGGAAATTAGTGTAATGTGACTCGAACAGGAAATTATACCTCTACTGCTACTGCTAATGTATCTTAAAGCAGTCGGTCTGTTCTTCGGTGTGCACATATCGTGTGACGTATCGGCTGCAGCAGAATCACTGGCCAGCACTCTCGGACGGGGCCTGCCGCTGGATGACGACTCGGGTCGTGATGATGTTGAGTGTATTATTCTGATAAAAATAAGTACCTAGTAGTAGATACCCGAGTATGTAGAAAATCAGTTTTTTTTTCTAAATCTAATTCTATCCATTGATATAATATGGAAAAAAGTCTACACAAATAATGACGTAGGCTTACCTGCGTTTGAAACTTTTTGGCGGCCCCGGCGGTGGGCCCATAGTAGGCCTTTTAGACATGCCCGTTGAATTCTCATCGTTACTGAATTGATATTTTGGCGCTTTATTGGGCGCAGAAATACCTTTGGCAGCACTAAAAGAATTTATGGGTAACAATGCTGTCGTACGCCGTATACCTAAATATGAGCGCGTAAAATATTATTTTACATACTTTCATTTACTTTGTATTTATACGTACCTACTCGTTTAACATTTAATTGATTTTAATTGTTATTTATCTATGATAATGAGAAACGGTATTTACCGAGCGATGAATCTCTTCTAATAAGCTCATTTTTAGATTTCGGCAGTATTTTAGAACTTATTCGATTTTCTCGTGGCACAACGTTCATTTTGTATAATTAATTACCTTTCCTTCTTTAATCGTAATTTTACCAAACAAATTATAAAACTTCGTTTTATTTTTCCCGCCTTTTTCCACCGTTGATGTCGTTGACGAATTCGAAATTTTGGAAATCCTAGGTCTGTGCAGTGTTGCCAGGTCCGATTTTGAAAATCCAGGACTTATTATGGAAAAAGCGGGAGATGTATTGAGGAAAAATGGAAAAAATCGGGAGAATATGTTTTTCAACAAAAATCATAGTTTTTGAAGTAATCCCGGTATTATATTTTGCTACCATTCCAGCTGTAATATTAAAATCAAAGCAGTTTGATATTTTACTGCACTGTGTAACAAGTAACGGAAATATTCAGGGCAGCAACTTACCCGTCTGTTTTATTTTATGCAGTTTATTTGCCAGGTTTTGATCTTATTCCTATTATTAGACTTTATACAGGGATTCGTCCGTGTGGTGCCGGACTTAAAGAATATAATAGCAACACCCTTATCTCTTCTTATGGGTGTCGTAAAAGGCGACTAAGGGATTCACTACAGGATGGGCAGCAGCGTTCTCTGAGTATTTAACCAACCAACTGCGATCGCCAACCCGCCTGCCAAGCGTGGCGATTATGGCATATCCCCCCCTTAATTGGGGGAGGCCTATATCCAGTAGTGGACGTCTTTCGGCTGAAATGATGATGATGATGATACAGGGATTTTAAAAAATCGGTAGATTTTTGTAGAAAATCGGGAGATTTTTAGGAAAATCTGTGAATCTCCCGGAAAATCGGGAGACCTGGCAACAGTGGGTCGTGTCATCTGTGAGCCACTGTGAGCACAGATTAATGATATATATGTATGTACTAGTAACTGTGAGGAAATTCAAATTATTGTAGTGTTATGGCCTGGTTGCTAGGACCTTTTAGCCACGTCTTTAGTAAAACCATAAAGGTATTATACTGTTACGTCAGTATAGAAACGTCTTTGAGTAAAACACACCCTAATAAAGTGATGCTAAGAGGTTTCTGGGATTGATAAGAAAATACGAAAACCATTATTTTCAACTTTTTACCATTACCACATGTACTTTCTCTGACTCAAACAAAAAAAGGTGTGTTTCGGGAGAAAATGTAACGTCATGTAAGATTTTTGCGTTATGAGCAGGCAGGCATATAGGTGCCAAATTGCGAGCTTTCTCTTTCTAGTATGCTTGTGTGTGAGCGTCAGGAGAACTTCTTGCCTGACGGGGATTCCCTGACCGCACACATTTTTTTATTTATTATCCAATAACAGGTTGAAAAAGCTATTACATTTCAATAGGTTTGAAAACAGCTGATTTTATCATATTCTTCAATATTAACGTTTTTGTATTATAGAAATAAAATTGAGTTGGTTTTTTGAAAAAAATCGTTTATCAATACATAAGTGTTTTGTAAACTGTTCGTTTGTCAATTTACGGCCATAATTAATATACAATCTATCCATGATTTGCCCTACTAGAGATAGGAATTTGACATAAGCTCCATACAAAATATGTCAAATTTCTATCTCTGGTCGGGTAAATTGTGGATAGATTGGATATTAATTTTGGCCGTAAGGCATTAAGGTACATTCAACCGGTTTTTTTAGCAATGGATAACAGTTTTCGTTTGTGATAAAAAAACTGTTAAAGCAAGCCGTTCGTTGATTCAATGCCCACCGCTAGCTGTCAAATGAAATGTCAGTGTCAATGTCAAAATTGTCAAAGAACTTACGTCACGTCAAATTTACAGCTTTATCGTTTGGTGCGTAATTTAAACTTTTATTTTGGATAAATAATACATAAAAACTATGATAGTTTCTTTTTTGCCGCCTGTAAAACATATAAAACCAATCATGAAATCAAATCGAGACTTCATAGTCTAAGTAACATGATTATTCCATTAATCCTTGTGTTAATAACCTTGAACTAGGTACAATATCAGGATCGAATGATTTTCGGCAATATTAGATAATTATTTGATGAGTCAGAAGTAAAAAAACAAGACATTTGAAGATAATAACTTCTGGAATTACCTGGAACCCTTGTAATGTGAGTATGAGTGGCGTGATATCGTAACTTTCGTAACCTTGCATGAAAAGGTCATTCAATAACATGTTAGGTACTAGGAGTCTTGACGATAAAATACTACGTTCCTTGAGTGCCAATGATTCAGTTAAACCAGTAGTCTTACGAAAATTTTCAATTTGAGGTACTTTATGATACCTGTATTTTATAAATTTTATGGTGAGTTATTGAATTAATTTTTTTGTACTAGTTGTAAGGAGATAAAGAACCCTGAAATTTGGGAGTGTAATGTTACATGATATAACGAAAATAATTGTTCTTGTTATAGTAGAAAATACGTTTCGATGTTCTGTTACAAAAATGCTTGAAATTAAAAATGTAAGCAGGTAGAAACTTTAATCAAAACATTGATGAATAAGTACAATTTTAAAATATAAACTATTATCAAAAATGTTCATGCACTACCATTTTAGCAATCAATCAATCAGTTGCGTAGCCTGTTCAACGCTGCAGTTCCAGACATAATTAAAATTTAATTATGTCTTATGTCGTCGGATCCAAATCTAAGGGTGCATTGCTATTTCTGTTAATTTAATTTTTTTAACTCACTAATCAATATCTAACAAGCTCAGGCTACTTATACTCAATCTAATCCAGTTAAACTTGTTTTATTATAATGTGTAGTAATTGCAAAAACATATATATAAAGCATATTGAACACTGATACACACTGATACATATGAATAGTCATTGAAAAAATATAATGAGGTGTGTGTGTAACTCTGTAGATAGCTCATATTGCCCTTCTACTTAAAAACAATCTGCTTCGAGCCAGATACCATATCTCGGACTCCACTGATTATGTCGCAGTTGAGATTGTCAACGGCTTTTGCAACCAATATGAACTGGATAAATTCAGTTTTTAAAATTTATCACACGATATTAACATGATTTTGATAAACTAAGCCTTTTTAATACTTTTTGTGTATGATGACATGTTTTTATGTACTAGGTATTGCTTTTAGTCCACATATCCATGGAATTTCTTGCCAGCTCTTCTCCATAAGACCAATTTATTTGGTTATTTCATTATTTGGTCAAGTTGGTTGGTTTCCTGGTTGTTTATGACAGATTTTTTGATTTACAAAAAAATACAATAAAACATAATTTTTAGATTTTTTTGATTTTTATCCTTTTTATTTTGCCCTTGAAGGATTTTAACTAGATTTTTTTTATTAAAAAACTCATAACTGATAATATCCCAAATATTGACGAAAAAATCCCAGTGGTTCTGTAGAAAAAAAGGTACTATGTAAAAAAAATCGGTAGTAAATAAAATGACAGTAGTAGTAAACTTCTAAGATTATTGGTCCATATCAGTTCCGAAAAAAAAAAAAAAAATTAATTAACAAAAACAAAAAACCCGACTGCGTGTAAAAATAACAGAAAAGATATAAACAAGACTTATCAACACGCAGTCGGAGGCTACGTATGTTTTTGGTCATGAATTACATAATAGTTCACAGGTAGCCTCCGCCTGCGTGTTGATAAGTCTTGTTTATATCTTTTCTGTTATTTTTACACGCAGTCGGGTTTTTTGTTTTTGTTAATTAATTATTTTTTTTTTTTTTTTTTAATTTTTTCATGTTTTATTTATCATACTATTACTGTCTTTTTTGAAAAGTCAAATTAATTTTTAACGTTGAATATTTTGTTGTTTTTTAGCATTTTTCATTCCAAATTACATTTAAACATTTAAGTTTTATATATTTTTGTAAAGCATTTATGAAACCCTTTATTTTGATACCCCACTCGATAGTTTTTGAAGGAAAAAAAAATTTTTTGAAGAAGTAATATGGCGCTAAAAAGCGGCCATTTTAATTTTTAAAATTTTGATGTACCCAGTGTCACTCTCCGAATTAAGACGAATCTAACGACACCTCTCAATCTTAAATCCATCAAGCCGTTTAGGCCACAGAGCGTGCCAAAGAAATATACATACATACATACATACATACATACATACACTCGAAAAACATAACCCTCCTTCTGGCGCAGTCGGGTAAAAAGCATCTAATTCAAGCAAATGTAACTTGATTTTCTTAGTGACTTTATTGTAGTTTGCTATTTGTTATTGCCATTCATTCTATATTCAATAAAAAAAATTAATCTGCATACTATTTTCCTTTCAAAAAAAAGTCAGTTTAAATCAGGGTTGATAAAAATATTTTTTTTTGTTTATGACCAATTTTTTTGATGTAAAAAAAAAACAAAAAAAACCGGCCAAGTGCGAGTCGGACTCGCGCAGTCAGGGTTCCGTACCTCTCAATGACCTGATACCCCATAAAAACTGATTTAATTTACGAGAGTTTATCAAAAGACATCAACGTACAGTGCGCGAAATATGAATTTTTGCACGTCTTTCTTACGCAGGTACATATGTCTATGTTTGTCTTATTTTTAGTATTTCTTGCTAAACTACATAATATACGTGGGACACTCAGAAAGTTTTGCGAAACTAAAAAAAATTGTTCTATACGTACATATATTTTTATCAAATCTTTTCAAAGTACTTTCCACCAGCCTCTATACAAAGATTCATGCGCCTAAACCAGTTTTCAAAACACTTTTTCCAGTCCGCCGCAGACACCTCGTTTACAGCCTGCTCGAACGCAGCCAGCGCATCTTCCGGCGACGAAAATTGTATCCCTTTGAGCTGATTTTTTATTTTTGGGAATAAAAAGAAGTCACACGGTGCTAGATCAGGGCTGTAAGGAGGGTGACCCAGGAGTTTGACTGGCGTGCTGTCCAGGAAGTCCCTCGTTTTGAGTGCGGTGTGCGCAGGTGCATTGTCGTGGTGGAGCAGTAGCCCGCGGAGCCCTGTGTTTGGTCGCTTGTTGCTTATAACAGTGAAAACTTCTGGCAAACATTTGGTAGTATACCATTCGGCATTAATGCTTCTTTGATCCCGTAAGGGAATTGATACCAAGTGGCCAGTCAAATTAAAAAAGCTAGCGATCAAAATCTTACCCCCGCTTCTAGATCGCTTCACTTTGGTAGGCGTTGGCTCATTTTGAAACACCCAAACAGTCGACTGGCGCTTGGTTTCTGAGTCGTATTGATAAATCCAGGACTCATCACCTGTAACGATGTCGTAAACACGCCGAGACGAGCCTGCTTAAAATTTGTTAAGCATATCACGGCACCATTCCACCCGGGCCTGCTTCTGAGCATCGGTGAGGTTGTGCGGCACCCAGCGTGATACTATCCTCCTCACGCGAAGATGGCTGTGTAGAATCTCGTGAACGCTTCCCGATCCAATCTTCAATATGTGTTGAATCTCCTGATATGTAATTCGCCTATTGTCTTGGATTAAATTTTTACTGCTAGCACGTTTTCTTCGGTAACAGCCGTCAAAGGGCGACCGCTTCTTTCGTCATCCCCCAAAGTTGGTCGACCGCGCTTGAATTCGTTATACCAACGATACACGGTTGCCTTGGAAGGGCCTTCATCCATGAATGCCATTTGAAGTCTATCGTACGATTTATCCGGTTTCAGGCGACACTTGAAATCGTATAAAATCATAGCTCTAAAATGTTCCCGGCGCAGATCCATATTTCAGTGAGACACAATACTTTGAATTAACTCGCAAAAAATGTGGAGGGAAATTTTGAAATTGGAACTTACTTATTTTTACTTATAAATAATCATATTTTCGAAAAACATTATAACTGGCCAGTCTCCCATATATAAAAACTTTTTTTCGCAATACTTTCTGAGGGGCCTGGTACACTATAATCTGACCAAGTTTGACGCTGGTTTTGAAGATATTGAGGTTTCTTGTATGGGGACCCCCTTTGGTTTTAGATTTTTTTTTGTTTTTAGTATTTGTCGTGATACACCTCATAGCAACACAATTTCTGAGAAAATTTCAACCGGTTACCTATTACCGGTTAAAAGATACAGCCCTGTGACAGACAGACGGATGGACGGACAGCGTAGCGAGAGTCCCGTTTGGCACCCTTCGGGTACGGAACCCTAAAAATCATTGATTTATTAGATTTTTTTGATTTTTTATACTTTTTATTTGACTTTGAAGGATTTAAACTTCATCATCATCATCATCATTTCAGCCGAAAGACGTCCACTGCTGGACATAGGCCTCCCCCAAGCATCGCCACAACGACCGGTCCTGTGCCTTCCGCATCCAGCGGATTCCCGCGACCTTCACCAGGAAGGCGCAGCGTGGGTAGGGCCCCCCACAAGGTGGACCGACGACCTGGATGAAACTTGATTTTCATTATTTACATACACATAACTGATAACATTCCAAACATTGTGGTTCCAAATGGTTCCAAAGAAAAAACTAAATATGTAAAAAAACATAGTTTTTCTCCAAAACTAGTTATCATTTGTTAAATGGTTTTCATAAATATAATAATTTTAAAAGAGAGTTTTTATAAAGGTCTATCAATGTGGAAGACTAAGTTTCTACGTTGCATAGTTTAGAAATGGCAGGGGGGGGGGACACATTGCACGCCACTTTGGCAAACTGTATTTCGCAGATGGTATACCTGATAAAAAAGTTATGTATGAAACATTACCTTCATTTTAGTATACCTATTCAATGATACCCAACACGAAGGGGTGCAGCGAAAAATAAATTTCATCCCCATTTCACATGTATTGGCGCCACCCCTATAAAATACGTTATCAAGATTTTTTTATTCTTTTAAAATTGAGATCTATATCTAAACCATTTTATTATCAAAATTTCATTTACTTATGTTTATAACTGTAGAAGTTATTAAGCTGTAAAGGATTAGGACAGACGGACAGACGGACGGACTTACTAGTTATTCATCATGATGAATAACTTTTACTATGGTACGGTCGACCGCACGTCAGTGGTAACAGTTTGACATTGACCGCGCCTTTATTTCGTAAGCAGTAAGGGCGGTTTTTTAATTTAAGTGTTACCACTGTCATGCAGTCGACTGTACCAACACTGAAATCACGAAAAAAAACAGTCGTTTCCTATATTTGTGTTCACATAAATCAAAAAAATTTAGGGAACAGCTGTTTTTTTTCAGGGTTGGTCCCATTCATAATGTACAATACAATGAGTACAATGATCCCTTTTCATCCTGCCGGTGATTCAAGTAAAATCCAAATTATTTGAATGGAAGACATAGGTAACACATAAGACATAGGACCTACATAACACAATTTTTTTTTTCACATGTAATAATTTGGCATAGGTATGTACTCCGTTCCCAGAGGATGGGCAGCAGCGTTCTCTGAGTATTTAACCAACCAACTGCGATCGCCAACCCGCCTGCCAAGCGTGGCGATTATGGCATATTGGGGGAGGCCTATGTCCAGTAGTGGACGTCTTTCGGCTGTAATGATGTACTCCGTAACGAGATTATCCGGAGAAGAACCGGAGTGACCGACATAGCTTGTAGGATCAGTAAGCTGAAGTGGCAGTGGGCTGGCCATGTCTGTCGAAGGACCGATGGCCGCTAGAGCAGACGAGTCCTTGAGCACAGAATATCTAATAGTACTAACGTACCTTGAGTGGAGACCGCGAATCGGCAAACGCAGCGTAGGGCGCCCCCCTGCCAGGTGGACCGACGACCTAAAGAACGTGGCTGGGGGGGACTGGATGCGAAAGGCAGAGGACCGAGCGTTGTGGCGCAACTTGGGAGAGGCCTATGTCCAGCAGTGGACTGCGATAGGCTGAGTTGATTGATGTACATTTTTCGCTACTGTATACTACAATAACATAGCACACCCAAACAAAATCTATTTCATTAGATGCATATGTAATAAGATTTAAAATTACATGTCATCGTTATCTGTAGTTCAAGAAATTAATTATCAATAAATTAACTGTGTATGATCATGCGCTGAGCGCATGGAGAGATATGATAACCTCGTGTTGTAGCCATTTTGTTGAAAATAATAACAATAAACAGGTAAAAACTAGCTAATAAACAATGAATAACAAAACCAACTTAGGTTTTAAAACTCAAGTCTTTGTTGTGTATTTTTAATTTTTTTATAAGATCCTATAAAAAAACAGAAAGGAGAGAGAAGGAGATGGCAAATGAGGGTCTTGTGGTAAAATATATGGATCTACAATACACATATGACGACGTCTGTGGTCTAGTGGTCCGAGTGTCGGACTGCTGATCACGAGGTCGTGGGTTCGATTCCCACAGAACACAAATATTAGTGTGATGAACATAAGTGTTTTTTTTTTTTTTTTTTTTTTTTTTTTTTTTTTTTTTTTTTTTTTTTTAATTCTTAACGGGCTTGCGTTTGACCGCCACCTCACCTGATGTTAAGCGATGGTGCGGTCGACGATGGTACACGCTTGCCCAGCAAAAACCTATTCACTCGAGTGTGTGTGTTGGTCTGGGCGTTTCTTATGTATTATAAGTATGTATTTACAAAAAAAAAGTATATAAGTATTATATCCATTGTCTAGTACCCATATTACAAGCTCTGCTTAGTTTGGGACTAGATGGTGCTGTGTAAAAATGTCCCAAAAATATTTATTTATTTATTAAAAGGTTTGGCAATGTTGCTGCGACTTAGTCTTAAATGATAGTAAAAGTTGAAGGAATGTGAAAGACTTGGATGATGATGGAAATAGAAGCATAATAATATAAAAGTCAAATAAAGGCTAGTTGGCTAGTTACAAAATATGTCTTATGTCTGGGATTTATATCATAATGTCAATAAGTCTGCGTAACGAGTGCCATTTGCGTTCGATAACACCAGACACACCCACTATGCGTCACTAAAAGTACCGCGCCGCGTCACAACAAAGTACCACTTCGCAAGGCCGAGGCTACAAGTGCCACACAAATCATTGTATGTTTATCTTTTCAGAAAACTTCTTTGATTAATAGAAATGATTTTTTTGTGATTAATCTAAAGCATTAGGTACCATACGATCTAATTAAAAAAATAAGTAAAATCTAAATAAATTAATTTACCCACTAAAATATTAGGTATGATGATAAAAAATTGAGTCTACGTTTTTATAATATTTTATAGTAATAATAGATTATATTTTATAAATCATATCCAAAAAACAAAATAACAAAAGGGTACACTTGCAAACAAAAGTTATTTTCAAATTTTATTTTGAAACCCGTAGCTGTGCGTATGTATAACACAATTACGTACCTAATTCATCAAAAAAATATGTAAACATGTACATTTTTAAATTAAGTTTATGGTGTGTTTGTGATATAGGTAATATTAAGAATATTATAAATAATTAAATCCGTAAAACATAAACATTTGTTTCGTTATTATCATTTGCGCACTGTCATTTCCCATTTGTAATGTGTTATTAAAATATTTCTTTTTTATCATAATAGTTTATCGCTTTTGCACTCAACGCAATTTGCAAAACAAGTGGTTCCTCAAAATATTCCATACGCTTCTGTTGCGAGTGAGCGAGATAGGTGTCGTTTCCTCGCCCCTATTCGAAACGTATTTATCGTCTGGCCATATGTCTTTGAACGAAGACAGTGTTGTGACGTCGTTCATAGTACGTAGCTTTCAGATGGTAGTGCTGTAGCTCGCATTTTAGTTTATCTCGGAGAGTCTTGTGGATATAAGTCGATAAGCGCGTCAATGTGCCGTATTCAGTGATATTACACTCAACGGAGGCGCGTTCTCGGTATATCTCGCTAAGTGGGTCTTATTGCTCTATTAACCTTAACGGAAGATAAGTAAACAAAGATCGACACAACTTGATTGTAGTGCAACAGCTCATTTTAATTTTGTTAATAAAATAAAAAAGAAGATTCAACGAAGATGGCCCTCTACAGGTAGAATTTTTTAAACAGGTTTTGTGCATGCGCATTTATTAAAAATACGAATAATAAATTATTTATTCTTCTAAATTAATGTTACAATCATTACATTTTTGTATATGGACGTTTAAGTAGTGAATGCGTTAGTTAATTAGGTTTTTTGATTGTATGACTCAATTAGTTTTGCATGTTTTACTGTTATTCTTTGTCCATTATTAATAATAATTTAATATTTCAAATTGAATTTTCTTGTGCATCATAGATAGATAGGTAAATAAAGTATGATTTATTGTACACCATGAAAATAGCAGTAAACAAGAACAACGATTATAAATCATAATTCATTGTCAAGAGATACTAACGTCAGAACTCTAGAGAATAGTAAACAATTGCTGAGTTCATACAAAACGTTACTAGGATTGTATTAATTACTTAATTTGTAATATACAGTGCTGTAACTCTTCATTGGCTTTTTCTGGAAAATACTAGTAATGTGAAACTGTTTTTATAAATTCTACTATTTTTCATTACTTATACAAATGGTCAAGTCAAGAATAGCTAAAACGTTTTTTTAGTTTCTATCACATAATAACCCTAAAAATATTTTTGTAATTCAGTAGATACTATTTATTTAAAAGATACCAGCTAAAAAATCCTGACAAGATACCTATTAAAATCTTTTAAATGTCTCGGTAAATTTTTGCCCTGTTCGTCATTTTCAAATTGATTCCTATTTTTTTTGTAGAACTGGTAGAACATTATTATATCCACATACATGGTAGCAGACCACGTTAATGACCAAAATAAATAAAACAAATAAAAATAGGTCATACGACCACATTTTGCACTCGAATGTACCATTTGTACAGTATCATGCTTCCTATTTTGTGGTTTTCTGTGTATAAATACTGAAGTTAATGAGGAACTATGAATTATACAATAGACGCTTAGTGAAGTACATATTGTTAACGCAGTGTTGGTTAGTTTACGGTTTAATATTAAAATATAGTATTATTCATGTAACCGTGAAGTACCTAATTAAGTTGTGTTATTGTAATCAGGGAAGGAACTGTCTCCTGAGATACAGGCTAACACTCTAGTTCAGGAGGCAGAGTTTCAATATAATAGTGTCACTTACTAGGTTTAAAAAAAGAAAGATTATTATTATAAAGAATGATTATTATAGTTTATAAAATACACTAAGTAACTAAAACTAGAGTTTTCTTTGAGCCGTGTTTTGTCGCTTAGTAGTAATTAACGTCAATTAATTGAACCAAGCAGTATAAAATATCAGTAAAAATATCAGTAAAAATACTTTAAAAATCATGAGTTTTTTAGTTACTTTACTAAATTGTGCTTGAGACGAGAAATCAGAATACGGACTTCAAACCCTCGAAAAATGTTCTGAAGGCCTATTCTCGTAATTAAAAATGTTCAAAATATGGTTCCGATCTCGATCTAATCTCAGTGTTGTAAATGTCAAATTCATCATAGTAAATATTCCTGTTTGACGTTTATTTGTGACATTTAGGACATTGAAATGAAGAGAATTGGCCCTCTGGTAAACTTTGGTATTAATGATTTTTTGTTTCTTCGATCCAACCAACACCAAAGAAAACCCCTAATGACATCGTAGTTATCTATAAAATAAATATTATTAATAATTATAAAAATTGGTTCTCAATTTGAAAATTAGCTTCTCCGTACCTAAGATCTAAAGCAAACATTTTGCACATTGCGTTTCTTTTTCGTGTGATATTGAACTTCACCTTTTTGATAAAATATTGTGTTAGTTCATTGTGACAGCATCAAATTATAAACAAGAAGTTAATATTAGTTTTAGATAGTTAGGCAAGCATTTTCGAGTTTCCTTGTGGACATTGCACACGTGAACGTAAACACAATTTTTTGTGCGCAGGAATAGGTATTCCTTGTATTTTTTAGAAGCCATTATTCAAACTAGTAGATCACACCAATCATGGCGCGGCTCTTGCAATGGTGATTGATTTAACATAGTTCTCTATTGACAAATCTATTGCTTCGCGTATCAGGGCTACGCAATATTGAATTGTTATTGTGCGAGTCCTAGGGCAGTCGATCGTTATCGTGTAGCGGTTGCGGTGGTGATTTTACTACCGATATAAAAATTTATACTCACTTACAAATACGAGTAAAAATTGCAAACTTACATCGCCTGTTTCGGGTAAACATTGGGTCAGTTAAAAATACCTATCCGTTTAATTTGCATGAATTTATTTTGACATGTAAAACTAGTTGTTTTGTTTCGATAATGTTCAATATTTCGTGAACGTTTCGTGGTCTAACAACACTTTAGCAGTGATAAAATTTCCGCAACCCTAACAAACTGTTTCCTCAACAGTCTGAAGAACAATATCCAGTACGCGACCCTGAAAACTCTGTCGCTGGTCTCTATCAGCGTTATGTCGCCCCAGCAGACCGTGAAAGAGCTGTTCCGTACAGCGGACTGCGTCTGCTTTGACGTGGACTCCACAGTGATAAAGGATGAGGGCATTGACGAGCTTGCCAAATTCTGTGGGAAAGGAGAAGAAGTCAAGAGGCTGTGAGTAGTGCTATCTTTTATTTGTGGTCTTTGTCATAAAAATTAGAATCAACTTACAATTAAAATGTTTTGTATTTAATTAAAATCTTTAAAAAAATAGGGCCAAGTTCGTACGCCTGATAATGATCAAACAATGGTGGATCGACATAAATATCCATATTAATTTGTTCAAGAATAGTTTTATAGCGGACTCACATTTAAATGAACCTGTTTTCCTCATTCTTACTTGCAATACATAATTATCATCATTTTAGTCGAAAAACTGCTGGACATAAGCCTCCCCCAAGCAGTCGCCACAATGTGGCGTTTGGCGATGCTTCCAATACATATTCAATGATTTTAAATCATCGAAGTACAATAAATAGAAAACATTTTCTTCATGTTTAGGTGTAGTGCATCTTGAAATGCGTAAACAATTGCAGCATAATTGACAACCTTGGAATTCAATTTGTACGACATTGAGAAGTTGTCTTAATCAAAGATAAAAGGAACCTTGTCAATATCTTTACATCAAGCGTTATTTACGATTTAGGTATCTACTTATAATGGTTATTTAAAGTGTCTCGACTTGGTTAACTAACTCAGACTGACTGAGTTAACTTGATTAACTGGTTGGTTGTTAAGGCGTTAAGTTCGCCATTGTACATTTTATATTTCAAAAATTTTACTAAACTAAGTTAAATAACTCAAGTTGACTGAGTTAACTGGGCTAACTAACTCAGACTGACTGAGTTAACTTGATTAACTGGTTGGTTGTTAAGGCGTTAAGTTCGCCATTGTACATTTTATATTTCAATAATTTTACTAAACTAAGTTAAATAACTCAAGTTGACTGAGTTAACTGGGCTAACTAACTCAGACTGACTGAGTTAACTTGATTAACTGGTTGGTTGTTAAGGCGTAAGTTCGCCATTGTACATTTTATATCTCAAAAAGTTTAAATAAATAAACTAGTTGCAAATAATTAAGGGGCATACGAAAAAACAAAACAGTTAAGTCCAAAAAATCATGTAAAAATTGCTTTAAAAAGTTAAAAACTTAATATTATGTCTCCGGTCATTAAATAAAAAAATACGGTACTCATTACACGATATGGATCCATAATCCTGTATAAAAATAAAGGAAACGAAAACAACACGACTGAATTACAAAAAAATCTGTTTGATTCATCTTGTAGGCGTGTTTTTCTTAAAATTAAATGTTATAAGAATAAAAGAACTCGGTTCATTGATATAAGGTGTCAGGCCCCGTGGTATTCTATCTATATTTCGTTTCAAAATAGGTTGCAAACAACGCATATTATACGCATTAGGTACCGTAATTATTTGCTAATATTGAACAAATCGTAAATCGAAACGTGTTATCACATGTGCATTGACAATGCAATCAGGTGATTACACGCGATTGTTGTGATAGCAGATATAGTGAAAGGCTAACTCCTGTTTACTTCTGAAGGTTTTCTTATCGAGTTAAATTCTGCATGTAATTCGAAAATCCTTTGTCTTATTAGTGGCCTTAAGATTTTGTATCTGTTCTGGCAAGGATTTATGTGAATTGCCTAAAAGTTTAATGTCCGCAATGAGAGTCATGGTGATGATCTCAAATTTAAAGTCAGTCGGGAGATTCCGATGGATAGGGGGATCTCTAAACCAGTGATAACACCCATCCATCTGCTGTGTTCTGAAGATAATTCTTAATGTTGACATGTGAACATGTTAATATTTACCGGCTGATAATTACAACTTACGTCAAATAATATTTGTATTATTACAAATATCTGGAACTTGGCTGTGTTTTTAAAACATTTATTTTGAATGTAGAAATATTATGTTTTTATTTTTTCATGTTTTTATTTTGAGGTAGTTTCTGTAGGTGATAACAGAGTTTTATTGACTCTAGTTTATTATCATTTGTTTACAAAACGCGTAAATACCCCAAGTACGTCTTACCATAGTAAGTGTTTGCTGTATTTGTTTTCCCAAAGAAAATAACTGGCGTTAGTCAGTAATTTTGCTGCAAATCACTGAATAGTTTTTTTTTCTAACAGGACGGCAGAGGCAATGGGCGGTAGTATGACCTTCCAAGAGGCTCTGAAGAAGAGACTGGACATCATCAGACCCAGTGTTTCACAAGTCAGAGACTTTGTAGAAAAATTCCCGATTCACCTCACACCTGGAGTAGCGTAAGTAAACGATTTTCCACTCCGCAATTTTTTTCAATATCGGTTTAGCAGTTTAGCCGTGGAAGCAAAACAGACAAACTTACTTTCGTATTCGTGATATTAATTTGATTTATTTATAGCATAAAAGTAGCCTTAAAAAGTGATCAGCATTTTAAAATTTTGTCTTAAAATCAAAACAAGATAATAAGATAAGGTTGTCTGGAAGATATCGCTTTTAGCGATAAGACCGCCCATGTACCCATAATTTATACGTTGTTCCTGTTTACTACTATTTTCATGGTGTACAATAAAGTATATTCCATCTATTTATCTATAAGCTTCATCGTTTTTTTTCTACAGGATATAAAAAAAACCTTCAAAATGTTATTACTTGCAATCTAGCATCTATGAGAGATAATAGTGCCGCAAAGTACCTAGTTATTGACTCATGTGATAGTATTGTAATGATAAGTGACATAGCAACTATTTGCTAATCGACTTTTGTTATAAGTTGATAAGCATTGATAAATGCTATGATTTTATACCTACTTCGATTCTGATTTTTTGTTCAATAAAAGTTCTAGTTTTGAATATGAAAATAGACAAGTACTTTCATCATAATTTATCGTTATTAGCGTCTCGTGACCCAAGATGGCTCCTTACATTAATAAGTTTATTTTTATTCCTAAGAATCGTGACGTAAAAAGTAATCTCCATAACTTGTTTTGTTTGTATTGTTTGTTAATTACGCATTTTTTACGTTACGATACATGAAAGTAAGGTCAACTTAGAAAATAGCAGACCTGAAAGAATTAAAACAAACCTGAAACGATTTAAAATTCTTCATGCTCCTAAAGAATCAATAGCCAGAAAACCATAAACAATAAAAATAAATATCAGTGCACAAAATGATCCGTAACACAACAAGAAATCTATACTAGTTGCCTCCGCTTCGGCACCTCATTATAATCTTCCATTTCCTGACCTCAATCGTTCCACATACTTTTTGAGATAATTTTCGCGTACGTAATTGACCTCTGTTTTTGTTTTAAGAATATTAATTATTTCTTTCTGGCAGATGCCTTACATTTGAAAGTGACGAAACGAACTGTTAATAAAGATCGGGAGTTAGCGCGTTTACAGGCACCAGGCGATATTGAAATGCATGAATGAAAACATCTAAAGGCCAATTCTCGTAATTAAAAACTTTCAAAATATAGTTCCAAACTAATCTCAAAGCTTTTAAATCTCAATCTCCTGACAGTAGATGTTTTTGATTACCGTTTATTTGTGACACTTATCAATGCCACCAATAAACGGCAATCAGAAACATCTACTTTCAGTAGATTGAGATTAGTTTGAAACTAGATTTGGGGTGGCATTGGGAAAAATAGGGATTTTAGAATCAAAATATTATCATTTGTGGATACGACGTTGATCTAATTTTCATATTTAAGATTTTTCATTATATTTACTAGATTTTGGTATAGGGAAAACACGATTTAATGAGATTTGCTGGATAGGTTTATTTTCCAAAGTAAGGTTTGTTTTTGCACTATTTCGCATTGCATTTAGAAATTCCAATAGTTTTTACTATTGTTTTTTTGTGAATAAGATATATCTTGTACATATCTAAATTCTGGTATAACAGATTTTTATTTAAATGTTTATTCGCTGGGTTATTTGCAAAAATTTAAAAAAACATCAAAACAGCGCGATTCCGCTCTGTTCTCTCACGCGCAATTTGCCGTATGTTAGAAAGGTACGGTTGCAAATTCAATGCCACCTCACCTTAATTACGAGAATTAATCTTCTGTTGTTTTTGGCAACTTTGTAATCAATCTTTTCAGGTCACTTAATTTAAATAATATCCATGCTGTCTACCCGTTTCCAATCCATCCATTTAATTGGTAATTCAATTTCCAGGGAGTTAGTAAAGGAGCTACACGAGCGAGGAGTGGAGGTGTACCTTGTCTCCGGCGGGTTCCGGAGTCTCATCGAGCCTGTGGCTGCAATGCTGGGCATCCCACTTACTAATATCTACGCTAATAGACTCAAATTCTACTTTAATGGTGAGTTCTTTAAACATCTTTTAACTTATTCGACAATATTTTTGTACCAATTATTTCGTAACAAAGATCAAGCTCTGTTTCGAGATATTCGGTGCGAATTTTGTGGCTTAGTACCTGCGTAGGGATTTCGAGAGTTCGATGTTTATGTGAGATTGCAAGGAAGCATAGAATTTTCAAGAATCTAGGTGCGTGTCTTGCAAGTTGTAAATCAAGTAAAGACGGGTTGCTGCTCATAACCTGTAACGTTATACGAGTAAATATAAAACCCGTTATTGCTATACACAAGTTCAAGAGAAACGAATGCCTTCTATGAGCGGTTACATGCCTTTGCTCATCAAATCAAACCAAATCATTTCCTTTATTATTAAAAAGTTTTATCTGGCACAGTCAGTTTCGTCATCTTTAGGAAGTCAATTTGGAATCTAGAACTCTGTATATTATCTAATTCCCGGAAACATTTATTCTTATTGAACTTAGTAAATATCTTTGTATAATTTCAACATCTTCAAGATACGTGCCTAGTGCCGTGTATAGTTTGCTGTTTATAAGTACTATAATTTCAAATGAATTGCATTCATTTGTGGTTCTTAAAATGCTGAGAATTTGTTACACAAAACCAGTTAAAACTAAGTTTAGCACAAATAAATAAATATTTTGGGACATTTTTACACAGCACCATCTAGTCCCAAACTAAGCAGAGCTTGTGCTATGGGTACTAGACAGTGGATATAATACTTATATACTTTTTTTTTGTAAATGAATACTTAAGAAACACCCAGACCAATACAAACACTTATGTTCATCACATAAATATTTGTGTCCTGTGGGAATCGAACCCACGACCTCTAGACCACAGACGTCGTCATAAATCATAATAAATTGCATATCGTCGCCTCAGTGCTTGAATGTCCAACCGACCATTGACCAAATTTTACCGGAGACGTTTTTTTATAGGCGTGGTTTTATTTCTCATAGTAATATAAGTACAGTATCTTGGGGTCATGTTTTGCAATTCGTGTATTTTAATCTGGCCAGCTTAAGTGGCAGTGGGCGGGGGGCACATTGCTCGCAGAACAGATAGCCGATGGGGCAGTAAAGTTCTGGAGTGGCGACCGCGTACTGGAAGGCGCAGTGTGGGTAGGCCCTCCACAAGGTGGACCGACGACCTGGTGAAGGTCGCGGGAGTCCGCTGGATGCGGAAGGCGCAGGATCGGTCGTTGTGGCGATGCTTGGGGGAGGCCTATGTCCAGCATTGGACGTATTTCGGCTGAAATGATGATGATGATGATGATGAATCTGGCCAGATAGAAAGACGCATCATTCAAAAATGTTTAGCCTAAACTATAAAGTTTGATTTAATGTTTTGACTTGCTGCTGGCTGATTACCTATCATTTTCATTATATCAATATAATCTTCTGACTTTAAAGATAGTTATGAACAAGCTCTGTCATTAATCGACCGGAACTTCTGTGGGTAACTAGGTATAAATGATATCATTATCATGATACCATACAGCCAAATAGAAAAAAAAATACAAGAAAATTTGTCAACAAGTCCATTAAAGACCAAAAGCAATTGAAAATTACTGGAAAAGAAGACAGTTCTTTATGATTATATTTCTTCCTTAACAAGGCATTCCTCTGTTACGTACCTAATGATTGTCATGGCTAATTCGTTTTATGGACATTTCTTTATAGAATTCCATAATAAATTTAACAGTTCCAGTTATTTGCATCCCATCTGCCTGGTATTAGGTATAGTACGCACCAAACCTTATGGCGGCTATGAAAACGAGTTGTATTGCTGCGTAGTAGCAACATTTAGAGTGCGCGGGTGTCAATAGGGGTGCGGGGCGCTGCACAGCGCTAACTTCACAGCTGTCATAAGGATTGGCGCGCGTTATAGTAACTACTTACATACACGTTATTGCATCACAACTCCAGAAACTACGCGGTCATTATTCACGCCCCTGTAGTGAACTAGGTCAGTCGACCGCTGTCATATCAGTGCTACTTGTTTAAAACAATTGTTTCAAGAACGCACTTATAAATAAACACGGACAGTTTTTACTTAAAAACTTGTATCCCAATTTGGGCTTCTGATGTCATTTAGGGCAGGCGAACCTTGAGAGATGTGATGAAGTTTCTTTGGTAGTTATTTTGAGTTGTCGATTTATTTTTCTTTATTATTTTTAACGCATTTTTACGCATGCGAAGCGAAATCTAAAGATTTAAATTGTGGAAAGAAAAAGTGAGTGAGTAAGTGAGTGAGCGATTTTTTCTTTCCACAATTTAATTTTTTTTTTTTTTTTAATTTTTTTTTTATATAACATTGGAGGGCAAACGGGCATGCGGGTCACCTGATGGTAAGCAATCTCCGCCGTCCAAGCCAAGGACATCCGCAACACCAGGGGAGTCGCCGATGCGTCGCCGACCTTTTAAAAAGACGTATGCTCTTTTCTTGAAGGCTCCCATGTGGAATTTGTTCGGGAAAACCGCTGACTGAAGTTGGTTCCACAGTTTTGCTGTACGAGGCAAAAAGTGGCGTGTGAAACGTACTGTAGTTGACCACCAACCATCAAGATGGTGAGGATGGAATTTAGATTTATAGCGGCTGGTACGATGGTGGAAGTCAGCGGCTGGTATAAGGTCGAACAATTCCTCAGAGCACTCCCCATTGTACATGCGATATAGGACACATAGAGATGCAACGTCTCTTCGCAAAGCTAGAGGATCTAGCCGATTGGGAATAGCATAGTCGCCGACGATTCGAGCCGGTCATACCATACCATTTGCCTCCTACCATTTGCTGCTGGATGTGCCTTCTCATGTTTGTACTCTCACGCTGTTCCCTATCCTTCGACCGTTTTGATGAGATCATTGGTCTATCTAGCTCCTGCTAAGTTTAAGGGTGGTATAGAAAGAAGCTATTTGGGCTTCCTGTCAATTTACAAGCAGTAGGCCAATTTACGTAAATAAGAAGTGCAGTTGCAGTGCAGTTGCAGTTAAGTTTCGATCAAAACAATGCTTTCTAACCGACTTCAAAAAAAGGAGGAGGTTATGTATTTTTTTTTTTTTTTTTTCATGTATGTACACCGATTACTCCGAGATTTCTGGGCCGATTTGCGTGGTTGTTTTTTTATTTGGTAGAGGAAGTCCGCGCGGTGGTCCCATATAAATTTTATTGACTTAGGTCGAGTAGTTTTTTAACTAGCTTCAATAAATCAGTTTATTTTAGCTTCGCCTACCTAGATAATCTACTAATAGTTTCGTTTTTCTGTGAATTATCTACTAAAAAGTATGAAATAAAAACTTTTTAACAAAAAAACCCGCGGAATACATAACCTCCTCCTTTTTTTGAAGTCGGTTAAAAAATAAAACCGACTTCAAAAACCTTAACTAAAAAGTAAAAAATAATCCTTGTATGTATTTCATAATCTTAACATAAACCAAAATTTTGAAGGCGGCGCGTTATTTTCATGTATGTTCGCATAAACTGTTTTTTTTTACTATAGATAAGCGCCCGACAGTACATTATATTTACATGACGCAAAGGGATAGTCACTCGTCGCCTTCAAAATTTTGGTTTATGTTAAGATTTTAAAATACATACAAGGACTATTTTTTACTTTTTAGTTAAGGTTTTTGAAGTCGGTTTTATTTTTTGTTAAAAAGTTTTTTCGTATTCTCTTATCTACGGCGATCGCTGTCAGAAACGAACTGCAGCGTCACTGCAACTTGATCGGCGCGTCATGAAATTACGTGAATTAGGGCCCAGGTACCGTATTGTGTTATCGTTGGTATTTGTTACGAAGGTTATTTAATCATTTACCTGTCATCATCATTTAATTTTGTATCCTAGGATAGTTAGTATTTGTAACCATATGCTAAATAATCCTGCAACCGTACCTAGTAATTTAACACTATTAAAAGCTATTATCTTTGTAATGGACCAATCAACTCCATCGGTCAATTGACCATCTGTGCGATCATTTGCAATAACAGATTGTCAATTTGTGATTTATTGGTCAATTAAAATGAGAACATGAACATCATAAATTCATTTTAAATAATAATCATTTCATTTCATCATTTCAGCCGAAAGACGTCCACTGCTGGACATAGGCCTTCCCCAAAGGGGAATGCCATAATCGCCACGTTTGGCAGGCGAGTTGGCGATCGCAGTTGGTTGGTTAAATACTCAGAGAACGCTGCTGCCCATCCTCTGGTGAATCCCTTAGTCGCCTTTTACGACACCCATGAGAAGAGAGAGGGTGGTGCAATTCTTTACGTCCGGCAACACAGAACATACTACACACAACTGCCATACTGATGTAGAAATCACAGCTGTATTGAGTAAAACCGAGTAAAACTGCGGGGCGAATATTGAGAGATTCTTTGTGTGATGAATTCACACAAAGATGTAGGTGTACATAATTTTATTTATTGTAAAGATACATCCTTTATTTAATTAAATTACAGGACATCCTTTATTTAATTAAATTACAGGACATCCTTTATTTAATTAAATTACGGACGAAAATGAATTCACACAAAGATGTAGGTGTTTTTTTACATTAGTAGATTATACAACAAGTGAAAAAAAAGGGAATTTATTTAATTCGAGGGGCTAAGTTGGATCCCGAGCAGCGAAGGATTCAAAAATAGAATCCTGAGAGGAGCGAGGGATACAAGGACCGAGATTAATTTTTTTTTCACGAGTTGTGTACTCTACTTTTTACCATTGACTGCGAGAAAATAAATAGTGGTATATAGCATAACCGGGTGAATGAGAGACATATTCAGAATATGTTAGAATTTGCGTACACATAAAGAAAATAAAAACCGGCCAAGTGCGAGTCGGACTCGCGCAGTAAGGGTTTCGTACCTCTCAACGACCTGATACCCCATAAAAACTGTTTTAATTTACGAGAGTTTATCAAAAGACATCAACGTACAGTGCGCGAAATATGAATTTTTGAACGTCTTTCTTACGCAAGTACCACCACATATGTCTATGTTTGTCTTATTTTTAGTATTTGTTGCTAAACTACATAATATACACTATAATCTGATCAAGTTTGACGCTGGTATATATTACCGTTTTGAAGATAGAGCAGGAACAATAACGTTGAAAAAAATGCATGTTTTTTGAGGTTTCTTGTATGGGGACCCCCTTTGGTTTTAGACTTTTTATTGTTTTTAGTATTTGTCGTGATACACCTCATAGCAACACAATTTCTGAGAAAATTTCAACCGGTTATCTATTACCGTTCAAAAGATACAGCCCTGTGACAGACAGACGGACGGACAGCGTAGCGAGAGTAATAGGGTCCCGTTTGGCACCCTACGGGTACTGAACTCTAAAAAGATGAAAAAAATATTCTACGACAAATCACGCGTAGGTATAGTAGTCAAAATGCTCCCGCAAGCTCTGACTGTTTAGGGGTCTGCTGTCTTGTAAAAGGTAAAGAGGGTGAAAATAGCCACCGATGGACACTACCGGGCTAGGTGCACACCTCACTGCATAAAACTTTGATTTGTAAGCGCGAAAGTGTACACAGAAATTGATGAAATCGATTAAAAATATTTCAAATTTTAAGATACAATTTTTAAACATATTTGGAACAATAATCAAGTACTTAACATTCTCCTTCAATAAGTCCCTCGTTCAGCCAGCCAACCTGTAGTATTTTTATTTTCTTAATTTAAATTTGATAGCTCCATTCAGCCAGCCAGTACGTACGTTCAGCACGTTTTATTCATTTCTTGTACATAATTCGTGCTTGTTCCAAATTCAAAATGTTTTACTCACTTGTGAGTAAAAGGGAGTTTTATTCACTGTTATCGATGAATAAAATGCCCTTTTTCGAGTGGCAATGGTAAAAAAAATTATTTCATGTAAAGAGACATCCTTTATTTAATCAAATTATAGACGAAATAAAAAATCCGCGTCGGAAATAAGTCAAAATATTTTTAATGATATGAATCATGATAATAATATATCATAGGTTATTAACATTTTATCACACCAATATCATATTAAGGACAATGAGGGAAATATTGATAAAACTTGAAAACACGAAAATTTTCCTATTAATAAAATTGCAAAAACAAAAGCTAATCTGATATGAACCTTTTAATACGTGGGGGGTAATTACTTTATCTTTATGCTACACTGTTACCAAGAGAGTAAGTACCTACATCGTTTCTTAGTTATCAATACTATATCCTCGTCCGATGTATAATATGTTATGTAAATGAATGATAATGGACCCCTTTGAACTGCTGGAAATACATGAAGGGATTTCCGATACACAGAATTAAAATTTTTGACCATTAATGTTTCCCTGGTAGAAGAAAAATATTTTATTTAACAAAAAAATAGTAAAAAAACCGACCAAGTGTGAGTCGGACTCACGCAGTAAAGGTTCCGTACCACCCATCAACCTGACACTCCATAGAAACTTATTCAATTTATTGAGTTTATCAAAAGACATCAACGACGAACGCGAAATGTGAATTATTGCATCTCATTCTTACGTAGGTACCATCACATTTGTCTATGTTTGCCCTATTTTTAGTATTTGTTGCTAAACTATACACGCTGAAATTTTAATGGCTTCTTTCCCGAAAGAAGCCATTAAAATTTCAGCATATATAGTATGCACTATAATCAGACCAAGTTTGACGTATGTATTACCGTTTTGAAGATAGAGCAGGAACAAAAACGATGGAAAAAATGCATGTTTTTCGAGGTTGTCTTGTATGGGGACCCCTTTTGGATTTTGTTTTTTTTTTGTTTTTAGTATTTGTCGTGATACCCCTCATAGTAACACATATTCTCTGAATATTTCAACTGGTTATCTATTGCCGTTACAAAGATACAGCCCTGTGACAGAGAGACGGACGGACGGACGGAAGGACGGACGGACGGACGGACAGCGTAGTGAGAGTAATAGGGTCCCGTTAGCACCCTTTGGGTACGGAACCCTAAAAAAGAAGTATTGGTTTGCCTAGTAGCAGATTTTCTTACGCTTTTGTTATTGTGCCAAAAGATAGTTTTATCAAAACAATTTCGATAGTTATGTTGATGTTTTTTGTCGTCAGACCCCTTGCGGCGTTTGTTACTGACTATAGTTGTAAATAATATATACTTTCTGACGTAATTCCCCGGCCTCGGTCCAAAGCCGGGAGTCAACAATGTCATCGCCACTCTAATAGATAATGTTAGTGCTCTTTTTAATATCAATTGGCTATTAAAATAGACTGTATTTTTATAGGTATAAAGTTAATTTTTGTTTGTATTGTTAATTGCAGTATGACGATAACTGGATCGTTCATACAAACAGCTCCTGCGACTTGTTTGTTGAGTGATTTCTTGTAATTGTTTATTTTAAGAACAAATCGTTTTTAAAGTTCAATGCCGGGCCATTTCAGCTGATCAAAATGATGACGACATTAAAAAATATTGATATAAAGGACCTACTTTTAACACTAGAGAGAAATATACAAACATACATAATTGCATATTGGTATCTAAAGACAATTGTTTTACTCGGGTCAGTAAAAATTACACATGATATTTATCACTAAAGTTTCCATTACCAGCTATGTTTATAATTAAACGCGTGATAGTCAAAATATTTTCATTTAGATCTACCGAAGACGCAATACATAAAAATTGGGCATAATTTATTTTAGTCAGTCATGCGTTAAATGACTCTTATCGTTAATTCATATTAACAGAAGTTCTATTCCTTACAGTGCCCGAATTAGTCGTAGTAATGGGCCTTTGCCCACGTAGATAAAGTATAATAAATAATAAATATTTTTCGGACATTTTTACACACCACCATCTAGTCCCAAACTAAGTAGAGCAATTTTTTTTTTTTTTTTTTTTTGCTATGGGTACTAGACAATGGATATAATACTTATATACTTATTTTTTTTTTGTAAATACATACTTATAATACATAAACAACACCCAAACCAACACAAACACTTATGTTCATCACACAAATATTTATGTCCTGTGGGAAAAAATAAAGTATAAAGTAAAGTATAGTAAAAATAAAATATAAAGTTTAGTATAGTATTGTAGTTGTTCAAGACTATAATTATGTGTAATAGCAGTGGGGGTTGAATCAACGAACCGCTTTTTAAAACAGCTTTTTCATCAGAAACGAATTCTCTGAAAAAACTGGTTGAAAAAAAATGTATGCGTTTGACAAACGAACAGGTAACAAAAATTTATGCATTAACAAACGAATTTTTTCAAAAAACTCACTGAAAATTTCAATATGCATAACTTTCATTAATATTATTTTTTAATATGAAACTGTTTTAAACGCAAAAACGTTAAAATTGGAAAAAAAACAGCTGTTTTCCATCCTATAAAAAATTTACAGCTTTTTCAACCTATTTGTCGAAAAAATTGTTACGGTCGACCGCACGTCGGTGGTAACACTTTGACATTAGCAGCAACTTTATTTCGTAAGCAGTAAGGGCGGTTTTCGAATTGAAGTGTTACCACTGTCATGCAGTCGACTGTACTTCAAATTTACACGAAAACCGTCAATGACCCATCGCCCATGTCTGATAGCGGATTAGGAGTAAACCTTCTGTATTATTCACACTCTGTGTTCGCATCGTGCGCACGCGCCGACAGCGTGCGTTGTGACGGGCGCACGCGCGGTGTTGCGTCCGTGTTTGTAGCAACTGGGCCACTGCTGGATGACATTATGTTTTCGTATTGAACTTATTGAAGATAGTCCACATTGCGTATCTACGTCGATCGATATGAAAATAAATGTTTTTGTTGTATGTATGTAGGTACATTCATGTTTTTAATACTGAGGTTGTACATTAAAATGAATTTATTTATGTATGCTAACTACAAACTACAGTATAAATAATATTTAATCGTGACTACTTTTAATTACTTATACGGTTTCCAGCGAGGGAACTGGGTTCATGGTTACTCATTTATTTGCAGAAAAATGTATTTTTTTATCATAATTAATTGCCAATCTTCTGAGCAATAATAATGCGCAGTCTTAATAAATATATTAATAGGATTATTGTTAATCATTTTGTTTTTGTCCCCGCTTGTTCAAGTACACTTGAATAGATGGCCGATAATATCTATTTATCAGTTTATCTAGTGTTAAATAACAATGTTTATTATATTTTTCACTGACAAACAAGTATATTGTCCTTGATATACTTGCACAGGCTCGCCCCCTATTATATGGAACTTATAACCTAACTGGTGAAATGTGGATGTACGGTCGACCGCACGTCGGTAATAAGACTTTGGCAGCATCTTTATTTTGTAAGTAGTAAGGGCGGTTTTTGAATTGAAGTGTTACCACTGTCATGCAGTCGACTGTACTATACACTTTTGCCTACGGGGAATACAGGCTGATAAGTTATATAATTGCACAATATTATTTAATAAAGCAAGTAGGTTCACATACATTTATTGGCAATGACAATAGAGTGATAATAAATAGTTTGACCTTAAATTTGGTCTTTAAAATAATTCTTATTTTGTAGAGCATAGGGTTGAATTTTATTTTGTTGGATTTTTATTGGTTAATCGATAGGATAGATAAGATAACTTATAGTTATTTGTTTGCGACGATAGCTAGTCAATGTATCTGTTTTTTTAAATGTTTTATTTATGATTTAAAAATAAAGTACTTACTTGAATAAATAAAATAGAATGTCAATATGGGTATTTATTACTTTTGCATTTGAGTCATTTATTGGTGAAGTCCACTTTATTTATAGGATCGATTTTTAAATCAAATAAGCATATAGATGTAATCAAACGGAAGGTAGTCCCTAGAAATAAATAAATGCTCTATTTTCCACTGTGCAGGCTTGAATTACATAAAAGGAACTCGTTTATAAATGCTATAAAGGTATATAACCAGTTACCCAACGCCTTTAAAGATTTACGTTTGACCATGTTCAAAAAAAATTTGACCCAATGGCTAAAAGAAAAATGTTTTTACGATCTCAATGAATTTATGTCATATAGAGAAGGAAAATTATATTAATAATGCTGGTATATACCTACCTTATCATAATTTAATGTTCAAATTTAGGTACTTTATAATCAAGATTGACATTATAATATTTTATTAATTATGGACATTCACAATACATTCGATCTATTAGAATTTATCTCATGAACTGACATTGTATAATTCAATTATTATTATTTTTATCTTGTAATAATCATTTGTATAACACAATTACTGAGTACCTATTAGTTATTTACGTTTATGCACACCATATGTAATGGTAGAATGTAAATGGGCCATTTAAATTTAAGATCATACTTGTACACCTACATTCTAGCAAATAAATGAATTGAATTGAATTGAAGAACATAAAAAAAATCGAAACTTATGACATTTTTTAGGTGTGATGCTTGCCTAAATTCTTCAGGACATCTATTTGTCCAAATACACCTACAATCAACAAAAATCTTGACCAATTATTTCCTTGTTCCAGGTGAATACGCTGGTTTCGATGAGAACGAGCCCACGTCCCGGTCTGGTGGTAAGGGGCTCGTGGTGAGAAGACTGAAGGAGCAGCATGGCTACCAAAGACTCTTCATCGTTGGAGATGGGGCTACAGACGCTGAGGCTTGCCCGCCCGCTGATGGCTTTATTGGTCAGTACCTTTAGCTGTTCAACTATACTGACTGCCGTATTTATTATTTGAAAAAAAAAAAGTATCTCCATGGAGTTTCTTGTCCATAAGACCTACCATTTGAAACGTAACTAGAATGGACTATTCATAAGTCATCCTCCGAGCCTTTTCCCAATTATATTGGGGTCGGCTTCCAGTCTAGCCAGATGCGGCTGAACATCAGTATTTTACACGGAGCGACTGCCATCAGACCCCCGCAACCCAGTTACTGGGTAATACTGACATTCGGAGGTTAGACCAGTTGTCATACTTTCAGGCTTCTGACTACCCGTAACGACTGCCATAGATATTCGTATGACAACCGGGACCGACAGCTTAACGTGCTCTCCGAGGCACGGAGGGGTCTCGATGTGTAACGAAACGGTCACCCATCCACAGACTGACCGCGGCAAGTGCAGCTTAACCTTGCATATAGTACAATCCGCGCAGTCGTTGCATCGCTACGAAATGTGGTCTATTTGAATTTGAACGTTATCAACATCAACTCAGCCTATCGCAGTCCACTGCTGGACATAGGCCTCTCCCAAGTTGCGCCACAACACTCTTCCGCATCCAGTCCCCCCCAGGCACGTTCTTCAGGTTGTTGGTCCACCTGGCAGGGGGCGCCCTACGCTGCGTTTGCCGATTCGCGGTCTCCACTCAAGGACTCGTCTGCTCCAGTGGCCATCGGTCCTTCGACAGACATGGCCAGCCCACTGCCACTTCAGCTTACTGATCCTACAAGCTATGTCGGTCACTCCGGTTCTTCTCCGGATAATCTCGTTACGGATTTTATCCTTAAAAGAAACTCCAAGCATAGCTCGCTCCATAGCTCGCTGAGCGACTTTGAACTTGTGGACTAGCCCAAATGTCAGTGTCCAAGTCTCGGCAACTTGAACGTGTTAGACTTAAAACATACCTTAAGGAAGTTGGGAGGTTTTGATTACTTTTAAATTCACCAATTCGGGCTTCCTACAATGTCATACAACGTATTGAAGTTATAATGGACCTCCCTCTTATACCACACATATACAACGTGTATGCGTGGTCATATTTTAAGAGCTCATTCAGGGTATAGCATAGAACAACTTTTACTATGGGACCAACCCTGAAATCGCGAAAAAAATATCAGCTGTTCCCTACTAAATCATCAATGTCACTCGACAAAATGTAAGGATCAGCTGATATTTTTTTCGCGATTTCAGCGTTGGTCCCATAGTGAAAGTTGTTCGATAGCATTCCCTGAATAAGCTCTTCAAATATGACCACGCATTTCTGATACACGTTGTATACTGTTATTTCTCTCTTGTCTTATTTAGTAAACAATCTTGGCACGTGTCTTTATTCAAATAACTACTGATAAAATATAATTACTAGATCTGCACATGTAAAAAAAAATTGAGTGTGTAAAATTGTTAACATGTCTTTTAATAATTATTATTGACGAATTGCATTAAAAAGACATGCCAAGATTTTTTACTAAATAAGACAAGAAAAAACAGAGATTACATATACATATTATCACCCCTGTTCTGTTTTCCACTGGGGGGGGGGGGGGGGCAGACGGGATTTCCACCGCTGTGATCTTGACACACTTCCTTCGCTTCATTTACGTTTATTAACCTCGAATAATTAATATTAGCAAGCTATTCAATCGAATTGGTGATCGCGATACAATAGAAATGGTAAAACTTATCAGCACGCAAGCTATAAACTTTTACAGCTATAAAAAGTCAAATTAACCAGAAGATAAAAATAAAATACGGCTAAAGATACAGACTTTGTCTTTTTATAATTAAATTAACCTTATTCTTCCTTCATTACAGGTTTCGGAGGCAATGTTATTCGTGAAGAGGTCAGAAAACGCGCTTCATGGTACGTCACCGACTTCCAAGAACTCATCACCTCCCTCACCCTGCAGACCAAGTGAATCTACAAGAGTTATAGAACAAATTGCTCGTGCGCTGAAAAACGTACCATAATACGTTGATATAGAGCCTAAATTGCCATTCTTATATTTTAAAAATGTTGTAAGACAATACTATGAATATAGTTAGCAATTATAAGCCTTAAAGTAATGTATTAAAGTTAAAATTGTATTGAAGAATTCAAGTGAGTAACTAGTCGAATGAATAATCATGGAATTTGAATGGAAGAATTCAACACTGCTTCCTATTGGTAGTTTTGTCCGCGTTCGAGAAATTATCGAGTTTTCTTCGACATTCGGCAAAGTTCGGATTTACGAAGATCGTCAACAGAATCTTTTGTTTTAATTGTGATATATTATGATGGCCAATTTGTGCCTTAACATCGCACAGATTAGAATTTAAGGCGTATTTCGATTGTGCATTTAATTTAATTATAATTATTGTAATGTATGTTGTGTTGTGATGGTACTTTGAGTACAAAATGAATGAATACTCTTGAGTATAAACGGGACTTAGTCCTGTTGTTTATGTTTGTGATATTGACGTGGAGATTTAGTTTTAATTTTTAAATTAATTTCTTGTATTGTACTCCCTTGATCTGACTTGTTATTTCTGTTTCGTCGTACGTCCTGTTACTGTAGTGTAGTTTTTAGTGACGTCATCGGCGTGAAGTGCCAAGTTAAGTCAACAGAGTGACTTTATTTTAATATTTAATACTGATAGCTAATAAATAGTTAATAGGCTAGAGGTGTACCGCTGAGGTTCATAGTGGCATTATTTATGAATTTATTGTTATTTTGCTCACCAGTACACCTGTAGCTAATTTAGTAAAATATATTTTAATTTTTCTTGTGAATGGTGATTAATCGTTACAAATATTGTTGATCGTTATTTATTTTAGTTGCCATATTTTTAAGCGATTATATTGAAATGAAAGTTTATATAAAAACGGCTGTGTACTTCTTATGAATAGGTAATAAAATTATTATCTTAAAGATTAAATTTTCTTTTTTTTTCCGCGTCCTTACGATCCTTCTGCAAACCATCTACAATAGCGACCAATAGCAAAAAATATAAAATAAAAATTGTTTATTCTCGCTTTCTCGCCGCTAAAGATTACAATCTTATGTCTGATACAAATTACATTGTAATTAATTTTGTGGTGGTTACATTGGGAAGCACAAGATTTTGAGCCTTTCCCCTGAACTAGGCGTAAACCAGGAGATAGTATTCAGCCCACGTTAGTCAAACAATAGTAGATTGTATCATAAGGGAGCAAAATAATATTTTTACGGCGAGGGCGCTTTTTTGAATCCAGAGCGAAGTGAGGGATTCTGATTCTTTAGTAGAATCCTGAACGTAGCGAGGGATTCAAAGTACGTCGGCCGAGCCAAAATTATATTTTGCGCCCGAGTGATACACTCTACTTTTCATCACCCTCTATGAGAAAATAAAAGGCGCCTCATATTTTATTGTAATATTATTATTTAATAAAACATAGAGTAACAACTAAATTGAAATTAAATAGTATCTAATAATAAAACAACTAAAAACTTATATTTACATTTGACATTTTCGCAGTTATAAAAATTTATTGTTACAGTTTTATTAGGAATAGAGATTGTTGTAGATTTTATATTCTGCGTGTTTGAAATAATGTCCGAAATTGGCTTATTTTGAGGAAATTGTGACGGTGAATCTCGTTGATTGGATGTAGATGGGCGCGGCGACAGTGGCATGGATGGATTAACTGAAGGTTGCAATTTAATGTTTTCCACGATGCGTTCACATGTTTTCGCCTTGTTCTCAATGGAATCTTCTATATACCCCTCTGCTACAGCACTCGACTTCCATCCTCCATGTCGCTTGAGAACAGTTGAGTCCGCTCCAGAATCTGCCAAAAGGGTAGCAGAAGTACGACGAAAACAATGTCCTGTCATACAGTTTAATATGGTAACTTCAAATAAGTAGCGATTTCTTGTGGGATGTTAGAAATTTTATTTCTTTTTTTTTATTCAGCGCGCGGCGCTACTTTGGGCCGTCTTACCAGCCAGTCTTTATTTAAACAATATTTGCGTTGGATTTCTTTGGCGCTGAACACTAAGATGTTCCAAATTCAAAAAGTGCGTGGCAAAGATAGGATCAAAAACTCATTACTGCCCGCTAAAAGTTTCTCTTTCTTATAGAAAACACCACCTTTGGATGCACTTAAAGGCGAACCAAGTCGTCCTTTTCGAATAGATGGGATGAAAATGAAATGAAATGAAATGTGTCACTACTATTTATTTTTTCTCATCAATTATTGACTATAAGATGTATACTGGTTTGTAAGGGTTTTTAACAATAGTGGTGATACTTAGTGTACGGAGTATGGGGAAGTGAGGTATGTGATGAAGAATGTGAGTAATGGGTGTGAACGTGTGTGATGTATGATGAAGTGTATGTTGTTGGTGTATGGGGCAGTATGTGGGTGTGAAGATGTAGGATGTGAGAAAGCTGTATGAATGCGTATGATAGCCATAAAGTGAATTAAATAGTCGTGAAGTGAAAAAAAACAGCTGTTCCCTACATTTTGACGATTTATGTAAACACAAATGTAGGGAACAGCTGATATTTTTCATGCGATTTCAGGGTTTGTCCCGTAGTAAAAGTTGCTCATACTGATGAGTATCTACAATAAGCCCTTAAGAGGTTTTTAGTTATTTCAATAACACGTTTTGTAGAGATGAATTAAGAGCTGTTCAATTTGGAAACTGTTCTATTTATTCGCACAGATAAATATCAGGTAAGATCGCGCTTGCTAGTGCTTTATCTATGGTGCAGGCCCCAGGGTGTGCAGCGCACACGGGCGCAGTGTCTTAGGGGGCGCCCGCGGGGGTGCTGGCTAGAAAACCTCCACGTGTGCCTGATGGCTGCTTGTCCTTCTGGACACGTCTGGAGGGAACGGCAGTTGTTTGGCCGGTGCATCCTGGGCACGGGCAATAGAATCCTTTCGAAGGATTAACCTTCGGGGGATCTTATTGCCTGTGGCGAATATTCGGGCGCTGGAGGGGCCCGTTCTGGGCCAGTGGAGAGTTGCTCCCTCTGTTGCCAACAGAGGGCACAGTGGAGGAGCACGGGCGGGCCCGGTGTGCACTCACCCTGCCACTGGGCAGGCAGCGGGGGGACTGTCTTTCCTTGCCCCCGTCGATCTCGTAACCCCAGGAGTGCCCGCTGAGTAGTGTTCTCGCGCCTCTTGGGACCGAGGGTCTTGGCTTCACCGCCCGGACCGCGAGGAAGAACACCTCTTTAAAAAATTACGGGAGGTAGGGCCTGCGAGCAGCAGACTCGGGGTAGTCTGCTGCCCGACTAGCAGCTGGCGTAGCTGGCACAGCTGGCGTAGTTGGCGCAGCTGGGAAAGGCCCATGAGGTGAGGTGGCGTGCAGTGTTCCGTGTGCGCCACCAAGGAGGGTGCGGCCGACGTTAGGCCGCACGGGTAGAAGGGGCTCGCCTGTTTGTGGCAGGCCGGGACCTGTCGGGGGTGGTTGGGTGAATACTCACGGGTTCCCACGCCCCCGGTGAAGGTAGTTGAAGGGACACCGTGGTGGTTTTAGTCGGTAAGAGTCCGAAACTGGCTTCGCCTACCTAGGGCGGAGTGCGTCCATGAGGATTTCCCCACGGCAAAAAAAAAAAAAAAAAAAATTTTGGCCATGTCTGTCCAAGGACCGATGGCTGTTGGAGCAGACGAGTCCGCGCAAAAAAATCTGGCAACGCTGATGTGTATGTATGTATACCTATAGGTAGGTGTAGGTGGTACATGATCTGTTTTTAACCAGTGCTTTTACAAAAAAAGTCTGGACCGAGAAGAGAAGACATCGAGGCAGACCTCGAAAGCGATGAAGGGACGAGCTGGACATCTACTAGTTTAGTTGGTAAGTTTGGGGTATTACTGCTGGAAGCCGAAATCCATTTAACTAATCGTCAAGCCACAGCGATTGACGATTAGTGCCAATTGTTACATTATGATATGTATCTAAACCTAGTAACAACATTTCATGCAGGTTTTTTAAAATAAAAATTATTGTTTCACAAAAGTTAAGATTTTTTAATCTCTACATTCTTGGTTCTATATTATTTACTGGCATCTGGAGATGTCCTTCACTTCGTTTTCACCAGGACGTAACGAAGGAATCCTTCTCCGGGTGAAGTTTCTTTCACTTCGTTTCTGTTATCAGCAGGACCGCTATTTGATATGGTCACTGCCGAATATGACGAAGGGACATGTGTGTGTCATTGACCTTCTGTCACTCCGTTTCACGATATTTGATACGGTAGTCGCCAGAGCGGAGGAAACCATTATTATCGTATGTAAAAGTGTTCACGCTATTTGATACGGTGGTCGCCAGAGCGGAGGAAACCATTATTATCGTATGTAAAAGTGATTTTTTGCAGCGTAAATAATTTCACTTCATTATCTGCCGTGGTAAGGATGGCGAAACAAGCTAAAGGTCCACCTGGTTTTAAGCGATTATCTTTGCCCATAACAACTGCAATATCACCTAGGCTGTTGCCATAGAATTGTGTTATTAATCTAAGGCTGTTGCCTAAATGATTTTGCGAATCGCGTACGCCAAACTGAAATATGAAAAATCTCATGTGATTATAATTTCATACTGGCGCCCGTGCCTTTCGCACCTGAACACAACAATGCAAGCATCACTATTTGGCGGCAGAAATAAGTACCTACGGTGGTAGTTCTTCTCCGGACGAGCTCTTTTACAAGGAGCTCTACTTCTGTTAAACACGGCAAACAAGCGTCGACGCACACCGGCTACGCGCTACAGTCAGAAAACGCTGCCGTCGAGCTGCGTACCATAGGGTAACTTTTATGTCCACTGGGTGATCTCAGGGATGACGGTGACACGCTGTGGTATTGTGTCGCCCTATGCTTTCGCATCGAGAAGGTGTTCAGGGAGACAAAGTATTCCCTGGGACGTGCCTTACAGGCGTAGCACAGGGGGGGGGGGGCACCGGTAGCATACCCATTCCCGGAGTTCCCTCAGTATTGTGCTGAAGATGGTCACCGGGGAGGTTTTAGTGCGGTAAAAATCCCACACACCCCAGCCTCTACCCCACGAGGCCGGTAGCCTTTTGAAGGTTTCCTCCTCGAAAAAAAAAAAAATTACTTTTATACATGCTGGAATTAAGGGCTTCTTTCCCGGAAAGGGTTATTGTACTCTTTATGAACAACTTTTACTATGGGACTACGACCCTGAAAACGCGAAAAAAATATCAGTAGGTCCAGAGGCGGTTTATCCCTAAGGCAAACTAGGCACGTGCCTAGGGGCACGAGGTTACAAAGAGGTTTTTAGTATTTGTTGCTAAACTACATAGTATGCACTATAATTGGACCAAGTTTGACTTTGGTATGTTCCGCCGTTTTGAAGATAGAGCAGGAACAAAAACGTTGAAAAAATGTAGTTTTTAGAGGTTTCTTGGATGGGTCCTTTTGTTTTAGACTGTTTTAGATTTAGTATTTGTCGTGATATTAGCAACACATATTCTGAGAAAATTATAACCGGCTACCTGTTACCGTTCTAAAGATACAGCCCTGTGACAGACGGACGGGCAGCGTAGCGAGATTAATAGGCACTCTTTGGGTATGGTACCCTAAAAACAATGAAAGTCTCTCAGTGAAATTTCGTATTTCGAATATCTAAAGTCCCTACCTACTTTTCTTCCATTTGCCATAGCGATGGGACTTCCTATAGGTATAGTGATGGATCTTAATTTAGTTTATTTTGAGACTATATGATACGGTTTTGACAAGGTAGAAAACAAAAGTAACTTAAGTAATTTTTTATTATTATCAGCTATAAACAGAAATCAAAGACGTTTCGCTATAATATAAGCAGTTTGATAACTTTGCCGGTCACCGTTCCCTTTTACAAAATTGCGAGCAATGAGTAGTTCCTAAAGTTATTGCTATGAACTATTTACAGGCGTTTGGAGAAATCAAGGCGCCATTTTAACACCATTACAACCGGCCACGTGAACAGGGAAATAATTCGATTGATTGTAGTATCAGAATCTATAAATTGACTTTGTCGTTTACAGCTAAAAGAAAGGTACAGGATAAGGCTAGACTGGATAAACCCTGGCTTTTGTAAGAAAATTAATTTAATTAAAGATAGGTAACGAACAACCCCAATTATCGACACTTTAAGGGACGATCACAAGAATTTTTTTTAATACATTGGTTTCGTGATTATTTTTTACGTACTTGTGGTGCACTATGTAACAGTTCAATGTTTATTAGATAATATTTAACCGTATACCAAATTATAATTTTGCTCTTATTTTCTGAAGTTGGTTGTTTTTTTGTCGAACAATGGGGCACTGTCGGTAACTGGGGTTTTTACTGTAAGTATTATAGTTGGACAGTTATGGGTAGAAAGTAATCTAGATGTACCTTATTATTATAACGAACAGGACCCTCTCTAGCTAATGCACCAGCTCAAGCTCCCAGCGGTGTAGATTTGTTGATGGATGCTAAATACAGGTACAATTATTAGGTACTGTATAGGTACAGGTAGGTAAGTTCGAGCTGAGTAACATATTTTTTTGGGCCTCGGTGCCCCTGATGCCTCAGAGTCCGGGTATGCTGCACCCCTTACGCCCCCCGGGTTGTGACGGCCCTGATAACGAACTTGTTTAGAATATTTTGTCGGCAGGCCACAGAGAGTCAACAGTTCGAAGATTGTATTCATTTATATTCTTAAAGATCATATTTGGTTGTGTCTAAATATGACTGAAATGAGATTATACCTGCAGCTTACCAGCTGTCCATATGGATTTGTGAACTACACAACAGTGATGCTGGTTTTCTTCAGCAACTAAAGCCCTAATTCACGTAATTTCATGACGCGCCGATCAAGTTGCAGTGACGCTGCAGTTCGTTTCTGATAGCGATTGCCGTAGATAAGAGGATACTAAAAGCATTGTTTTGACTGCACATCTTTAGTTACGTGAATTGGCCTACAGGCCTACTGGGTCGTTCCAAAGGCACATTTGATGATTACCTCACCGGCTACGAATGTCAGTCATCACAACCTCTTGATAGACGGAAGGTTGCACTGCATGTGGGTCGCTGTTCACGTACCTCGTACGGTGTATAGATAACTAGACTATGTCCGCGGTTTTGCCCGCTTGTTATTCGGTTTATCACATAAAGACGTCATCGTGCATCCCTCGGGATCTGCTTATCTTCCCGAAGTAAAATTAGCGTATATGTTAATCCGGATTATGGTCTATCTGTGTGCCATAAACATTCAAAAATCTTCATCATCATCATCATTTCAGCTGAAAGACAACCATTGCTGGAGATAGGCCTCCCCCAAGCATTGCCACAACGACCACTCCTGCGCTTTCCGCATCTAGCAGATTCCCGCGACCTTCACCAGGTCGTCGGTCCACCTTGTGCCTATCCACGCTGCGCCTTCCAGTACGCGGTTGCCACTCCAGAACTTTACGGCCCCATCGGCAATCCGTTCTGCGAGCAATGTGCCCTGCCCACTGTCACTTAAGTTTGGCAATTCTTCGAAAATATTCACAAACTCACAATTATAATATTGGTAGGATTATACGGTATTATCTAATCTGCCTTTCATGAAACATTTTTTTGCAGACTTAGAGCAACTGCGCGTGAACGCTGGCGATTCATATCATTCATCTGATTCAATGCGTTTGTTGGCTCTTACGATATTTGATGATAAAGATGGCTTGGCATATTTTTAGCTTAGGGTCGCATTGGATAAGGGATCGTGAATCATTTTTAGAAAATTATGAAATTATATTACTGTTACTGTTAGCCTGTAAGCACGGAATACTTGGACTTAATGCCTTTGGCTTTCTCTCCCAGTCAACCAGCTATTCTATATCTAACGCAGTCTTATTGGTGGCTTGCGACTTGCGACACATCTCGTCTCTGCGTTTTGGTGGAAACCGAGCCTAAAACCCGATTTTTAACCGACTTCAAAAAAGGAGGAGGTTCTTAATTCAATTGTGTTTTTTTTTTGTATGTTTGTTACCTCGGAACTCCGTCATTTATAAACCGATTTTGAAAATTATTAATTTATTTGAAAGGATATAATACTTCCAGATTGGTTCCATTTTCATCAAAATCCAGTTTTGATGATGGGATCAATGTGAAATTGAGGTAACTTCTCAAATATTATAGGCATACACATAGCGATTTTGGTATATTCATCAACAAGTCAAGCATTTTCCTCTATGCCTGTAAGCTTGAACCTTGAATTCCATGTCACGCTTTTGCGCTGTTGTTGACCAGTCTTTACAGTGTTATTCTAGCTCGTCCCGCCATCGCTTTCGCGATCTGCCTCGACGCCGCATCCCTGTGTTAGGGCTCCACTGTGTGGTAATTTTGGCCCACAGCTCAGAAGGCATCCTGCAGACGTAGCCAGCCCAATCCCACTTTAGTTTTGCGGCTTTGTGAGCAACAACAATGATTTGTGTTTTGCAACGCAGTGTTGTGTTTCGAACCTTATCCGTTAATTTGACATCTAAAATGCTGCGCTCCATTGCGCGTTAGCAGTCCTTGAGTTTGGACTTCTGAATATCTGTCAAGGACCGGTTTGAGTACCGTAGGTTACAATGGGAAGAATGCACAAATCCATGAGTCTTCATTTCAGTGATATTGGAAGATCTCCCTTCATAAGCTCTTTCATGGACTAGTAGGTAGCTCTTCCTGGCATTTTCTGTTCGTCTTGCGACTTCTTTGTCTTGTCTGGACTGAAAAGAGACTATCTGACCCAAGTAGATATATTCAAAATTCAAAAAAAACTAAATGTTTTTTTATTCAATCAAATAAACCTAATTACAGGCACTTTTGAAACGTCAGGCTCTAGTTGCACGGTTCCAAATTATGGGTCCTATGGAGAAGAACCGGCAAGTATTCCTGGACATATTGCATTTCTTCACCACTTACTTGTAACCTAGTCTCGGTACAGTTGGTCATCAGTTTGGTCTTCGACATGTTCATCTTCAGTCCAACCTCAAGACTTGCATCACTGAGTTGCTGCAACATCAGCGAGCCAAGTGGCGCCCCCATCAGTAAAAAAAATATTTCTCGCTGAATACATCATTTATCGAAAATTCGTTTTTAATGATTGAAGTACAGATACTGTAGTTTAATCAAAAACTATTAACTCTGTAAAATATAGTTCGCTGTAGTTGCAGATAGAAAAGATGCAAATAGTGGCAATTTTTGGCACTTTTTCTATCTACAACTACAGCGAAGTATAATTTACAGAGTTAATAGCTTCTGATTAAACTACAGTACCTGTACTTCGATCGTAAAAAAAATCGTTTTTTCGATAAATTATGTATTCAGCAAGTAATATTTTTTTACTGATGGGGGCGCCACTTGGCAGCTACATTCCCCTTAATTAGTAATATTATTATACAGAAAATTTTATAACATCACATAACATAACATTACGCCTGTATTTCCCCGAAGGGGTAGGCAGAGGTGTAATAGTACACCCACATTTCGCCAGTTATGTTATAGTCCCATGTAATAGGGGGTGAGCCTATTGCCATTGACCGGGCACAAATCCAGACTCCGGGCTGCTACTGAGAATTTCCTAATGAAAAAACCTAATAACACTTTGGCCGACCAAATTTAATATTAATCTAATTTCTGATGTCTCATCATGACGATCAACCGCTCTTCATATTCATCTGACATCACTTTCCTTGGAACATGCCACTTTACTCTGTGTGTTTTATGATAGTGACCCAATTCGTTTGGTTTTGATCAAGTGAAATTGCTTTTAAATACGATGGCGCCCCGGATGGGTGTTGCGAAAATAGCCCACCGGTGACCTGTCGCCGCTACCGGCTTTGCGCACGCGCATATTCGCTGATGGCTTATTCCCTTTGCCGTGACGTAAATGTTTTTGGCGGTATTTTTGCTAATTTGATGGAAATTTTTGAGAATTTCAGTCAGACTCGAAAGTTTTGTCAGATTTTGCAAGCTATTCAATGCCTTACCTACAGCTTTTTATGGAATTTTTAAGTTACCTACTAGCTGACGCGTGACTGTGGCTTCACTACCTACCTACCTACGCTACCGTTTCTTCACACAAATTTTCAACCCCTATATAACCCCCATAGGGGATGAACTTTCAAAAATCCTTTTCTAGTGCTCACCTACGTTGTCTAAGAAACAATCAACTCAGCCTATCGCAACTGTTTTACAGTTTGGCAGAAACACACACTTGTAACTTTATACAGATATTGAATGAATAAATTTAAAAAAAAAGTCCACTGCTGGACATAGGCCTGTCCCAAGTTGAACCACAACACTCGATCCTCTGCCTTCCGCATCCAGTCCCCCCCAGCCACGTTCTTCAGGTCGGCGGTCCACCTGACGGGGGGCGCCCTACGCTGCGATTTTTTTAAAAGAAACTCCAAGCATAGCTCGCTCCATAGCTCGCTGAGCGACTTTGAATTTGCGGAGTAGCCCAACTGTCCACCTACTTTATCTAAGGATCTCTTGTGAACAATTGTATCCTCCTAGATCCACCAGTTTAGGCTATGCGTTGTCTGACAGTTAGTTTAAAGAATTTTTATTAAATAAATGATAATACATATGTAAGTAATAGTTTATGTTTAGAAATTAATAGTGTAATCAATAGTTTATTACATAATAATTACCAATTATGTGAACAGTTAATAAAATAAAATTAACGAGAATTTTTTCAGCGGTAAAACTTTTTTCTGAAGCTTTTAATATGTTCTCAATTCCTTCTCGTCCAATTAACTTTATATTATATTTTTAAAGAAGCTTAAACGTCCTTTATACTTAAAGAAATGCTTTACAAAAATTATCCTTCTTGATTATTTAATCTATTTTCAATAAGTAACGCGATCATGTACGGAAGCTTGCGCGAACGGTCAACGCGTCTTCAAACACAGTCGTATTTTGAACTTTAAACTCTAAAAATAAATCGTTGGTGACCCCGCGCGACTCTCGCGCAGTCTGGCTGACTTCTGAAAGGTCAAGCCACGCTGAACGTGTCGTGCCCTATTGTCTAAACAATAGTAAAATGGATTAATAATTAAATATATCGCTGATCTATATCGGAATGGTGTGAAAAATACAAGGAATTGCAGTGAAGTGTCATAGTTTTCAGTTTTCAGTGATGATGCGATTTATGTGTTAAAATTGCGTGTTTTGTTTGTGTTTTACGGAATCAGTGGATGGGTTCTGCAGAGGGAATTTGAAGTGCGTGTTGTCATATTACCCGCGTTTTTGTTATTCTCTCAAATAACTGAAAGTAAAGTAAGTAGCTACTTAAAATACAAAAACCAATTACATAGTTATAACTTTAACAAATGTATCTCAAACTATTTATCTTATTAACTGTAAATTTTTACAGATGAAAATAATGTATTTTCAATCAATTTAATTATCTTTAGTGTGTAAAAGCTTATAACTAATATACATAATAATTACACTGAATTATCTCCATATAGATGAATAATTTAACATAAACTAAATTATCGTTAAAATTACACATTTCTATAATAAAACAAAGTTTAACCGGATTAAATCGCGTGTATTATTTAAATTGGTTTTCATGACGTTTCGAAAGCTTTGCAGCATTTCGTGGTCGCAGGTAGACTAAGATGACAATCGTCTTTACAGATATTTCTAAAAAAAAATTTTAATCTACCATAAAATATCCGGTTAAACTTTGTTTTATTATAATGTGTAGTGATCGCGAAAACCTAAGAAGTTATTACACATTTCTGTTAACGATTTTTTACTTATCATTAATCTTTTCAATGGTTATTTATTTTGTTTATACATTTTTCTCACTGGAGAGTCTGGAGAAACAGCAAGTTACGTTATAGGTTTATTTCAAATTCGCTCATGAACATATTTTTTCTTTAATCTGAGAAAAGCGCTAATACTTGAATAGCTGTCATTTTTCTGTAAGAAGTCGATAAAATAATAAGTGCTGAAACATTTGCTGAAACCATGTACGTAATATTGGCTGAAACACTCTTACAATTCAAAGGCTAGTAGCAATATCTTGAAACTGGATTAATAAAGGTACCTATACAACCTTATCCTTACTTTATACTAAACCTCTTAAGGGGTCATTGTATTCATCATTATGAACAACTTTTACTATGGGACCAAACCTGATATAGCGAAAACTAAAAAATCATCTTATTCCTACATTTTGTCGATTTGTATGAACTCAAAATAATGTAGGGACCAGACCCCCCTGACCCTGACCTGATGACCCCTTAAGAGGTTTAGTATAAACTGAGAATAAAATAAGATCATATATTAGTCTGCATAATCCAAGAGATTCTTGTTGAGGGCTAACCTTTTACTTAATTGATCATTCTTCTGGTCATTCCTTATTTGTTGCATCAAACTCATTGCCAGGTTCTGCGGTATGGGTACAATTCCGTACTTAGGTAGCCTGTCGAACTTATTTGGCCCTCTAATAGTGTTGCCCGTATTCCTTCTCATGTCCTTTATGATTCGGAAGCGCTTGTAACTGGCACCACTGTTGGTGGTGTAGAAAGCGAGAGTTGAAACTGTGTCTGGAAGTGTTTTCCTTGATTCTGGTGTAGATCTGGTGGTTGTTGATCGTACACTCGTTGTGGTAGGCGCCGATGTCATCGTCGTGGATGACGGGGACTGTGATGTGTTCAGAGGTTGGACCATAAAGGGTACTGGGTAAGGTACAACCAAGATGTTGCTTTGGACGGAACACTGTTGCGCGCAGAACTCTATGCAGCACGGCATGGGTTTCGGTTTCTTGCATTTGGCACAGCTGCACTTACATTGATATTTGAAGTGGTGGTCGGAGTCTGAGTAATCGGAGTCTCCTCTGTTCCGGTAGTACTTCTTCCGATGTGATCGTAGCACGATGCCCTCGCTGCTGCTGCTCTCGTAATGTGGATAGTTGTCGTGTTGCATCGCTAGGCCATGGAAGTATGGGTGTGGAAAACGAAAGTTTCTCGTACAAATTCTAGCTTCCATCAGTAAATATATTGGTACAATGTTTAGTATCTGAAAAAATGGTTTATGTATGTTTTTGTATCTACTGAAAATATGAACTGTAGTCTATGTCAATCCAATTGAAAACAACGTAAACAAACTCAATTTCGGTAAAATTATGTCGCTGAATGGAATAAGTTACACATTCATTCGTATTTTGAAGGTTACAACTTTATAGGTGACCACTTTTTCGAACAATATTCGTTTGATTATCATTTTTGAATTGTTTTTGGTAATTCTTGGTAACTTGCTACAAGAAAGTAGTAGTAGAGCTCCTTTGTGAAAGAGCTCGTCTGAGGAAGTACTACCACCGTACGTAAGTACGAGAAGTAGTTCTCCGCCAAATAGTGATGCTTGCATTGCTGTGTTTCGGTCTGAAGGGTACGGGTGCCGGTGAAATTACAATCACATGAGACTTTCCATCTTCATGTCTCAGTTTGGCGAACCGACTTGCGGTACCATTTAGGCGACAGCCTAGGTGGTATTGCAGTTGTTATGGGCAAAGGTAACCGCTTAACATCAGGTGGGCCTTTAGCTCGTTTCGCCATCCTATACTAGAATAAAAAAACAACTTATAAAGTTCAAAAATGTTCCAAAAAAAGCATGTTTCTAATTCATTCAATGAGTCAAATCATTCAATTAATTAATTGATTTGTAATTGGCACTACAATTGTACATCACTAAACTGTCTATGACTGACAAACTGACTGACTGACTTACTGTTAATGACCCGTTTGTTTACCTTTTGACATAGATTTTAATAATTTGATAATAGTAAAATGTTATGTATGTTGTAATACTTACCAAATTCATTGTATATGAAAACTAAAAGATGTTTCTTTAAAATTTAATTATTAGTATGAATATTACATCGATAATATCCATTAGATTTTTTTATTCAGAGAGAGTAGAGACCTACACTAAAATAATTGTTACACTATACAGTTCTGGAATCAACATACTATTTTTATATTTGCCTTATCATGAGAATTGTTACCAAAAAATAGAGGAGAACGCTTTGAGTGGGTAATTCAATAAATATAAAATTCATGTTTTTTATGACTTTATTTTAGTTTTTACGTACTGCATAATTTGTTAACACATAAAAAAATGAGTACAGCTATTTGTAAAAGTAATTTCCTCACTGCCACTTTCTTTATGCAAAAGTGAAGTCAAGTAAAAAAATAAAAGAATATAAAAAATCCCAGAAATCTGAACTCAAAATTTCTTAAAAAAATTGTACGTAGCGACTCTCTTTTGCCGGCGGCGCATTCCTCGGCTATTCCTCAGCTGTGACATTAATTTCTCGGCGATGTTGTCTGAGATGGGTACAATACCGAACTTAGGCATCCATGTCGGCTTCGTCCTCCGCAGTGACGTCAGCATGTACTTACTGTTTCCGTTCTTCAGTTTTTCCGGCGTCTTAACTATAATGTTAGAGTAATCATCCACAACGCTTTTAAGTACCGATTCTAGCATACTGTTATCATTCTGTGACTTTAGATAATTGTTATCGTTTTGTGACTTCAGATACAGTCTGGATGGAGGGAGAGTTTCTTGAGGGGATTCTGTAGTCGTGGTGGTGGTCGTGGTCGTGGAAGTGGTCGTCGTCGTGGTCGGAACTTCTAACGTTGTGTCAACGCTTTGGGCCCGCATCGTTCCGTGGCCGTTCTTCATGGGTGGCGGTTGGTTGGGCACTATCATGGGATATGGGTACGGGACGAACACAACGCTCGACTGACTCTGACCGGGCCCTTGTCCTGACTGCCCGTACTGGCTTTCACCAGGACAGCTGCTTTTGCAGACGCTTTTACAGCAGTCTGAAGGGGTGTCACATTTATTGCAGGAGCACTCGCAATCGTCATTGTAATGTTTATGATTCCGATCATGGTCATGGTCGTGGTCGTCGTCGTTGTCTCTATCATGGTCGTGGTCGCGGCTGCGGCTCTTCTTGTGGCGGTGGCCGGAGCGACGGGAGTGTCGATGCCGGTGAGTGTGTCTCGGCTCTGGCTCTGCTGACTCGCTTGTCTCTTGGGAGTAGTCTATATCGGGAAGTGACTCGTCGGAAGTTGAGCGTACATTTTGGAGCTGGTAGATTAGGTGAAACAGCAAAATCTGTAAAGGATAAGATAACGAAGTAGCTTTGAGATTCTTGTAATGTTTTTGTTGCACGCTGAAATCTCGAGATTGTTTTCTTAATTTTTTTCTTTGAGAGATAGGAGGAATCCTGGGGAGGGGTTTTCTCCTATCTCGTGGATTCTGTGTGCGTTTAACAAACATTAATAGATTTTTTAAATTATGCGTTAATTCAACATTGTATCACGTCTCGTAAGTTCGTTTTGTTGACATAGGTGCTAGAAATACGAATGCTTATTTATTAATTTATGTAGCCACACAATACAAATTAAATTAAACCAAGCAAGTTATTTAATTTATAATTTTTTAAATTTTGGTTGTATTAAATTAAACAAGCCAGATAAAAGAAAATGCCTACACAACCATTTTTAAATAGGACGAGTTTTAAGATCATTCATCATCATCATTTCAGCCAAAAGACGTCCACTGAGACCACAGACATAGTAACTCATAGGTAAACTGTAATAGCTGTGATTTCCGTACTTGGGGAGATTTTATAGCTGTGATAACCTAACTTTTCGTTTAGTTATGAAGTTTAAATGTGTGTCAAGGCTAAAGTGGAAAAAGTTGAAGCATTTTAAGGTACTCTTCTTATATGGGCACACAATGTTCCTATTTCAAATAGATTACCAGACCAAAACTGAAAAGAAAATGACTACCTACCTTATTAGGCACGCCTGTATTGGAAAGTAGGTATTGTTGACAAAAGTAGAGGACTCATTGCCATACTGAACCTATTTTTTATTATAGAAAAATAAAAGTATAGTATAACGGGCTGGTTTCCGCAACTCCACGTCCAAGCGTGTATTTTGCGTAGGTACGGTAGAAAAATAATAAAAAAACTAAATAAAAAACATACCAGTTTGATGTCAATAAGAATTTTCATATTTCAAGTCGACGTTTGCCTGGATTTCACACAGTACTGGTACTAATTACCACCTAACACCAATTACACAAACAGGTTAAGTAAAGCCAGGTGCTCTAATGTTTTTCTTTTAACTTCCACATTGTTCGTTACATTACCTGGTTTGTTTCTTCGGTTGATTATGACATCAGTATTGTGCGGACTTTGTTGTTTGTTTTGTGTATTATATATTCGCTTGTAGGGCAGGCAGAACAGTAGGTACCTAAAGTTTATAAGGATGTTTGTTGTGTGTGAACCCGCTCTAAGGCCCGTATTACAGAAGCTTCCTCAAATACAGTTTAAACTCCAATCACCTGATCACTACTTAAGGATAGAATCGTTACTTGAGTATCGGTCTTATTCCAGAACGGTAATTATAAACTTTAATTCAACAACATAACACACGAATTTGACCTGAAATTGAATAGAAATCTCTACTCAAGTGTAGTCTGGACCACACTAGAGTGATTACAGATCAAAACTCTGCTCAAATACCGAAACAGGTGACAGTATAAAATAAAGCTAAACTCAGCTGAACTGTGATCAATAAATCTTTGCTTGAGGAACGTTCTAAAATCAAAGCTCAACTAAAAACTAGTTTTAAACAGAGATCAATGCTTGAGTATCGTCCTGTAATACGGGCCTAAGTAAGGCGGCAACGAATGCTGCCAGGCCACGTTTGGTGATGATACTTGTCGTAGTTAAAATATGAATACATTAAGATTATTCGTATGACCCTAGATGGTAAGCCGTGTTGTTCTAGGGACAATATTGGCCACCCACTCTAGCCGAAGGTTACAGAAAATGGACTTGTCTACCACCTACTTGGAACCCAGTTCTAAAAATAATTAAGTCCCAAACAGCACGCTACACTGTAAGACATAATGACACTGTGAATGACTAATTTTTATTAATAAAAATCTTAAATCAGATTTTAATTGTAATGACATAATCATTCTTAGGTTTTCGCGATCACTACCATAGTATTAAAATTGTTTTTTTATTTATTTAAATAATATACGCGATTTAATCCGGTTCAACTTTGTTTTATTATAATAATGACATGTCATTTATGACATGATGTTAGGAACTTACTTATTTTGTACTAGTTTAGGTGTATGCATGCTGCCGCTGCGTACGGAACAATATTTCGTTTGTTATGTTAGGGTATTACATATCTACACTTTTCAATATCATTGGTTCTTATCAAATATCCATGGTTAATACAAGAATCCAAAACATGCACACATTTTTCCCAATATTAGTGAGAAACAAGCGTGACGTTACTATAGGGCAACGAGAACGAAGGTGGACAGGTCACAGCCTACCACGTCTATTTCTAGAACAGGCGCATATCGCCAGTAGACGTGGAACAATGCCAACGATCGGTTATGAGAGCTGATTACAAACAATAACTAATAAAAATCTTATGATACTTTGCGGTGTTTGTAAAAATCAAGTGGGTTTGCGTATGCTTGAAGTACTTGATTTGTAGGTACTATTCGTACATATATTATTGTTGAGGTCAATCGTCGAATCCAACTTGGTTGGGCAGCGTTCGGGAAGCTACGCTGTATCTTCTCGTCCAAAATACCGCAGTGTCTCAAGACGAAAGTCTTTGACCAGTGTGTGTTGCCAGTAATTACTTACGCCACTAAAACGTGGTAGCTCACAATGGGCCTGATATGAAGGCTCAAAGTCACTCAAAGGGCAATGGAGAGGTCTATGCTCGGAGAGTTCCTGCGTGATCGAATCAGAAATGAGGAGATTCGCAGGAGAACGAAGGTAACCGACATAGCCCGAAAAATTGCCAAACATAAGTGGCAGTGAGCGGGGCACATTGCTCGCAGTACGGATGGCCGTTGGTTCAGTAAAGTTCTGGAGTGGCAACCGCGTACTGGAAGACGCAGCGTGGTGGGGCCCCCACAGGTAAGGTGGACCGACGACATGGTGAAGGTCGCGGGAATCCGCTGGATGCGGAAAGTGCAGGACCGGTCGTTGTGGCGATGCTTGGGGGAGGCCTATGTCCAGCAGTGGACGTCTTTCGGCTGAAATGATGGTGATGATGATGAAACGTTAAATTCTAATAACAGCTCGGAATAACAGGAAATTTCCCGACATGTCAGGAATTTTGGCGTTCTGTCATGAAAATGGAAATTTTTTAATCGTCAGAAATTTTAAAAGAAATACAGAAGAACTTAAAAATATTAATATACATTTTATTGAGCATTTGGTAACAAAAAGAAATAGAAGAACATCAAGACAAAATGTCAGGAATCTCGTCCTCCTCGTCCCGTCCTCTTTAGTCCAAGAGACTGGCAAACCAGCGCAGCGGGATCAGCAGAGGTTGGGATGCAGCGAAAGGTCACAAACCACTGTATGGATCTTGGTAGACGCTCTTGAGGTTCTTCGCGTTACGCTGCTGTATCACCGTGAATCGTGATAGTCGGAAGGTAGTAAAAGAAGGAATTAATTAAGAGCGAAGTGAAAAAAAGTACATCATTTATCGAAAAGTGTTTAACTTCGTTCAATTCTTAAAAACGAATTTTAGATAAATGATGTAGGTATTTCGCGAGTTATAATTTTTTTACTGATGGGGCGCCACTTGGCTGCTACATTCCCCTTAATGTAAAGTTGAAAATTATGTAAGTGATAATTACGTCAATTATTTAATTGGATTGACACTGCCTTTAGGAAGATAATTCGTATTATTAATTTTCCGAAATATGCACCTTTTAAAATTTTATTTATATTTTCATTCTCCAATATGACAAAAACTATCTGAAAGTCAGAATTTGTCATTTAAAATCCGAATATACGATTATGTCAAATTCAATTCCACTTTTCGTCTTGAACTGTAGGACTTGAATTTCCTCGGCAAAAGAACCGCAACCAAACCCGGATGTTCTCAAAAACGGCCAGGTTGGGAATACTCTAACGGCCAAAATTAATATCCAATCTATCCACGATTTGCCCTACTAGAGATAGGAATTTGACATAAGCTCTATACAAAATATGTCAAATTACTATCTCGAGTAGGGTAAATCGTGGATAGATTGGATATTCATTTTGGCCGTAAGCCCACAAGCATGCATGACGAGGGTAATCTACATAGATGAAGCGAAAGAGGCGTGTCAAGTCAGGATCGTATCAGATGGCGAGATCCATAGTATCTGCCTACCCCAATCGGAAACGAGCGTGATAATTGTATATATGAATTTCCGTGTCCTTTCTTCAGCGACAAGTAGATCACCGCTGCCGATACCCACACATACATAATAAACACGGTCATATACTGAATACGCTGAAACGGCCGCAGATAACCGCACCTGTTTCTTTGAACATGTTACCAACGCGATGCGGATCCTTGCTGCCAACTGCATTGCATTTACAATGACTTATACTTAGCTATATTGGATTTAATAGATTCAGCTAATTTGAAATGAAATGATTTATTCTGAAAAGTTTTTAACAAGATGGCGTCTGCATTACCTACGTGACTAACTCTGAGAAAAAACGCCGAAACAAACTAGCTTTCTAGCTAAAGTCTGTTTTTCTTACTTGTCATATTTAGTAAACAATCTTGGCATGTTTCTTTATTCAAATAACTATTAAATAATTATAATTACTAGTTCTGAACTTGTAATTATAATTGGACAAGGTGGACCGACGACCTGGTGAAGGTCGCGGGAATCCGCTGGATGCGGAAAGCGCAGGACCAGTCGTTGTGGTTATGCTTGGGGGAGGCCTTTGTCCAGCAGTGGACGTCTTTCGGCTGAAATGATGATGATAATGATGAACATGTAATTAGGTAAAAAAAATGAGTATTTTTTTTCAAAACAATGTCTTTTAATGATTATTATTCACGAATTCTATTAAAAATACATGCCAAGATTGTTTAATAAATAAGAAAAACAGAATGTAGATTAAATATTACAAAGAATTTCGCTCTACTGCTGATAATGGTAATCTTTAATGAAACAATTGTTTTTTTATCTTTTTTGATAGATATACAGGAAAAGTGGGGATTGCTTTTTTCTGGAAACCAATCGGCTTTTATAAAGTACTCTGTGCATTCGGCTTTAGCGAGAAATAATGCGAGGACGTAATATTATGCTCTCCACGTGTTAATTGTAACGCTAAAATACTAAGTAAATACATTGTGATGAAAACTGATTTATACAGTATGTAACAAAAACCCTGTTGTTCCCGTGATATTCATACGTAAGGACGCAACTCATTTCGAAAAACTCTTCAATGAAAATAATCAAATTAAATATTAAATCATTATTAATTGTAAATTGAAAGTAATATAATCACTTTTAATAATGATTTAATATTTAATTTGATTATTTTCATTATCATTATTATCATAACGTAGCTCACAGGAACAACAGGGTTTTTGTTACATACTGTATAACTATCTATCCATGGTATTTGTTCAGCTTATTTTTTTAATAAGAAACAACCCAAGAAAACCATAAAATGCACTAGGTTTTCTTTTCCTAAAACAAAGCATTGACATTTTCAGGATTTTATTTATTTTATAAATAAAAATCAACCGAAAAATAAAATAACTTTTCAACTTCACACCCATTTCATAAGAGCACATTACACACAAAACTATGTTTAATTAGACACACCAAGCCAAACATCCCACTGTATAGTACACACACGTATTTTTGGGTAGCAGTGCACGTTTTCCGTGTGTGCGTTTGCGCAGGGCGTCGGGTCACGACCTCGTCTCGCCGGAATTAGCCCGTGACGTCATACCAGGTGCCTGCCAACTGCCAACACACGACGTAGATGACAACTCCAAATATACACGATGTAGATATAACACTGTCTAAATGCTGAAGCCGCATCTGGTTGGATTGAGAGACGAGTTACTTAGTTATACTTGAGAAAGGGCTAATCTATAGTGATGGGCAGACTATGTAGGTTTTACCGATTAGCCGACTTGCCAACTAATCGGTTAGAAAATGGCCGACTAGTCGGCAATGCCAATCATCCGTACCTTGGTCAAATTCAGGCATCTTCGACTGGCTTGGAAGATTACAAAGTCTTCAGTGTGATTACCCTTTCAAGTACTGTCGACAAAATAATAAGAGATATCCAGTAATGGCTCGTTTTACCAAAATATATATAGTTATCTGAGTTGTTCCGCTAGCACGCTATCTGTAGTGATAGACTACAGATACTTTTCTGAGGCTGGGAATATCTATGAAAATAACACTAAATCATTTAGGAATAATTGAATAATATAAATTATTTCCTACTACGTACCGAAAATAAATGCTGAATATTCGTCCTTTTTTGCTGACTAGTCACCGATTAGTCGCCGCCTAGAAAACAGTTTTCCTGACTAGTCGGTGTAGCCGGCCCATCCCTTCTAATCTAACAATGTGAAGATTTTATGGAATAATTTTAATATCTACTGAAAGATACAATTATATTACAAACATTTATTGATGAAAGGTGACTTCCAATCGTAATCTTTAAATCTTTGAAAGCTGCGCTTCCGATTACTATATTATTATTATCTCTCGGCATATCTTCCGTGAGGAAGAAATCCGGACCTTTGAAAGGATTATTATTATTAAATAATTAATTATTATTAATATCAATGAGGTTGCAGTAAAAAATATCTCTATAAATATTTGTTGTTGTTCAAGAGTTAGATTTTAACCACAAAAAAACAAAACTATTTTACAAAAAAATGAACCGACGAAAACAGAAACTGAAAAGCGAAAAATAAAATGAAGCTTTTTAGCCTTAATAACTATTCTCCTAACTAAACTAATGTAAATAACTAATTATGAGTCTGCGCCAAACAAACAATCAACGAAGATCATTAAATTACTTTAAAGAAATAATAAAAACAAAATAACATCAAATAAAACGTGAAATTTTCAACGATATACAATAACTTTACAAAAATGCGTTCTCCACTCGACCACTCACTCGCACGCACTTTTCGTCCGAGTATTTATAAAGATTTTTTTTACTGCTGGCGGTAATAGGTCATATCTTTGGGCGAGCCTATCGGTATAACCAGATCTAATACCAATCACCAGCTTAGAATTTACAATCGATTGATTATGAATGTTATGATTTATCATAATAATAATTTGGTAAGCAAATTCTTACTGATAACCGATCTTACTGTTCTGGGAATTCCCGAGGTTTTCCCAGAGTTTTGGGTTAAAGTAGTTATTTTTTATGGCGTAGATGACGAAACGAGCTAAAGGCCCACCTGATGATACCTACTAGCTAGACTGTTGGCTAATGTTCCATATAGTGTTCGCCGAACTGAGACCTAAAGATGGAAAGTCTCATGTTATTGTAATTTCTTCGGCACCCGTACCCTTCGCACCGGAACCTCGAGGACGGAATCTTGCTAAGAAAAGATTGAAGCACTTCGTTTTTTCCTAAACCCACTATAATTTCGACATGATTTTAATCGAACTAACGGCGTTCGCACTGGCATAGGGAACCCAACACCAGATATTATGTATCATCATCATCATCATTTCAGCCGAAAGGCGTCCACTACTGGACATAGGCCTCCCCCAATTAAGGGGATCCCCCCTTGGATAGGATGCCATAATCGAGGGTTGGCGATCGCAGTTGGTTGGTTAAATACTCAGAGAACGCTGCTGCCCATCCTCTGGTGAATCCCTTAGTCGCCTTTTACTGTAATGATATTATGTATATTGTCATTTTATTTGTGAAACTACGACCAGGACTACCGTCACACGAGATTTGTTGTGTAATCGCGGCTTTTTGTCATACTACGAATGTGTGCGTGCCAGCCCGTACTTTTAAGCGAGCCGTCTTACTATGTATGCTTCACTTTTTGTTTAGCAAGATTCCGTCCGCCTTTTTGTATTCGTCCAAGACCGGAACACAGTAATGCAAGCATCACTGTTTGGCGGCAGAAACAGGTATGGCTTAGGCCAGCGTGATAGACGAAGGCCTGGATTCTTCTCATTTCGAGAAGAGGCACGTGCTCAGCAGTGAGACGATTATGGGCTGATTATGTGCACGTACAGCAGATCTTTACTTGTTTTTTCTACTTTCATAGGCAGACCTTTTGTGAAAATATCTGTCAATGTTAAAATATTGACACCGCCGCGTACTTAAAGGGCTAATACACACTTGTGGAGTGCTACAAATAACATTATCAACTGATTTTCCTCAGAACTGATAGTAGTTTCCTTTGTCCGTCTATCTGTGTGTCATATCGCTGTTCTTATCTATTGTCTACATGACCGGTCGTGTCTTGAAGTAGGTTTTATTGCTGCAGATTATTTGCGGTGCAATGTAGTATGTGAGATCTAGTATGTTTGCAATGATATTATTTTTCTAGAAACGCTGTTGTGTATGTGCCACTTTCCATAGGTAGGTGAAAGGCTCAAACATGAATTGAATGCTTCTGAAATTTTTCAAAACCTTCAATTTAAAAGAAGTAGAAGAAGTAGAAGTATGGATGTTTGTTTGTTTGTCATTCAATCACACTGAAATGGCTTAACGGATTTGGATAAAATTTGGCACGTAGATAGACCGTAACCCGGAATAATTTATAAGCTACTTTTTATACAGGGAGTTTAACAGTGTTTAACAGTTCTCGAGGGATGCGCGATAACGTCTTTCTTTGATAAACCGAATTACATATACGCGGGCAAAACCGGGCGAAGCGTAGGACCGGTCGTTGTGGGGAGACCTATGTCCAGCAGTAGACGTCTTTCGGCTGAAATGATGATGATGGGCGAAACTGCAGGCATAGGCTAGTAATTAATAATTGAAAAGTAAAGTTTCTACACAAGTACGCGTCCATAGATTGAAGGCGAACAGAGAAAGGGGTAGCAATTGTATGAAGAGCAGAAATGTAATACTGTACTTTCTTTACATTTTATGTCGACTGTACTTTCTTTATAATTTATATGTATTTTTTTTTGTACCCACCCACCCCACCTATCCATTATTATTTTTCCGTGGGGAAATCCTCATGGACGCACTCCGCCCGGGGTAGCCGTAGCCAGTGTCGGACTCTTACCGACTAAAACCACCACGGTGTTCCTTCAAGTACCTTAGCCGGGGGCGTGGGAACCAGTGAGTATTCACACAACCACCCCCGACAGGTCCAGGCCTGCTACAACTAGGCGAGCTCCTTCTCCTCGTGCGGCCTAACGTTGGCCGCAGCCTCCTCAGTGGCGCACACGGAACACTGCACGCCATCTCACCTAATGGGCCTTTACCAGCTGCGCCAACTACGGTGGCTGTGCCAGCTACACCAGCTGCTGGTCGGGCAGCAGACTACCCCGAGTCTGCTGCTCGCAGGGCCTACCTCCCGTAATTTTTTATAGAGGTTTTCTTCCTCGCGGTCCGGGCGGTGAAGCCAAGACCCTCGATCCCACGAGGCGCGAGAACACTACTCAGCAGGCGCTCCTGGGATTACGAGACCGACGGGGGCAGGGATGGACAGTCCCCCCGCTGCCTGCCCAGTGGCAGGATGAGTGCACACCGGGCCCGCCCCTGCTCCTCCACAGTGCCCCCTGCTTTCTCAGAGCGACACGCGGAGCAACTTCCCATTGGCCCACATCGGGCCCCTCCCGTGCCAGAATATTCGCCACAGGCAATAAGGTCCCCCGGTCCAAAGGAGACTTATTGCCCGAGCCTAGGGTGCACCGGCACAACAACTGCCGTTCCCTCTAGACGTGTCCAGAAGGACAAGTAGCTGTATTACCTGTGTTTATGTTTCTGTTGCACTGTTATTTAAATATTGCGCGCCGTTAACTGGGACAATAAATATTTTTTCTTTCTTTTCTTTTCTTTCTTAATGTGATGTGTGTGTGATGACGGTGACGATACTTAAACATTAATATGACCCTGCGAAGAAGGCTACTACAACGAACTACTGTCATAATAATTATCTTCTGTGGTGATGTGGGCCTACGTAGATAGATATACAGACCCCGCATATCGATGGTTAAAAAAACCAGTAATAATTATTACTGGTTTTTTTAACCATCGATATGCAGACCATGTCTTGAATGAAATTTCCTTGCTAAGCAAGTTCCCCTTATAATGGTTTTGTAACCATTGACATGCGGTCGACCGTACAATGCTATGAGGTTACACTACGTAACCCTACTTATAAAAAATGCCACACATTAACCTGATAACATTACTCGTCCGTTACCTCCCGCGATAACTATGCAAATCTAGAAATTGAATTTTGAGGACAATTAAATTACATTATTATAGAATTTGAAAGACTTTACTTTGTAAAAAGACGTAAAACTACTTCTGTAATATCTACATATTAAACCCTACCTACACACTACACACACACACACACACACACATATATACACTTTTACACTTTACCCTACGGTAAGCAGATTAATGAATTTGATAAATGAAAACAAGTTGGATAAATGTAATACATTGTTAATAAACACACTGTTAATAAAAAAATAAAATTACTTAAACCGAATAAAAACTATTTAAACATGACTTGAGTTATGAAAGTACCTACAAGTACCTGAAATAATTTTTGGTAAAAGATCGTGCATTAAGAATTATTTATTCATTAATATACAGTTTATGCAAAAAATGTACAGAGGCGGACTTAGGCTTATATTTATTTTAGAGACGAATCTTAGCGTGAACTCATGCTTCCAACTGTCAAAATGCAATGCTTTTTGACAGTTAAAATTTAAATATTAAATATATTTTGGGACATTTCTACACAGCACCATGTAGTCCCAAACTAAGCAGAGCTTGTGCTATGGCTACTAGACAATGGATATAATACATATATACATATTTTTTTGTAAATACATACTTATAATACATAAGAATACATACATAGTTCTGGCGTGGCGACCGCGTACTGCAAGGCGCAGCGTGGGTAGGCCCCCCACAAGGTGGACCGACGACCTGGTGAAGGTCGCGGGAATCCGCTGGATGCGGAAGGCACAGGACCGTTCGTTGTGGCGATGCTTGGGGGAGGCCTATGTTCAGCAGTGGACGTCTTTCGGCTGAAATGATGATGATGATGATGATGAATACATAAGAAACACCCAGACCAACACAAACACTCATGTTAAAATCACACAAATATTTGTGTCCTGTGGGAATCGAACCACTAGACCACAGATGTCGTCATTTCGAAGCATTAGTTCACGCTGAGATAGTTTTTGAATGTAACCCTTAATTCCTGAAGCATACTCTTTACCAGTCAACCTAAGGGTGATGCAGAGAGAAAAACACATGATAGTTGCACTAATAAAATAGATATAAGTAAGTGTCGGGAAATACTTAAAAAATAAACATAAAGATAAAACATGAGACTTTCCATCTTCATGTCTCAGTTTAGCGAACCTACTTGCGGTACCATTTCGGCAACAGCCTAGGTGGTATTGCAGTTGCTATGGGCAAAGGTACCTAGTGGGCCTTTGGCTCGTTTCACTATCATATTATAACAAAAAAAAAACGTACTTACTATATAAAGCAATTTAACAAATTTATTTATGACAGAAATTATTCCCTAATGCTGTAGTATTGATACTTATTAATAATTTAACTACACAAGCGCTGCCTACATTCTTGGTAATTAAGAAGAAGTAAGACACAATACTGAGTTGACTCGTCACATAAGTGTTTATAAGCAAGCTACATTCGTTGACACCGTTCCAACTGGAGTACAGTCGGAAGGTTAAGAGCCCGTTATCAAATGTTATCAGGCGTACCTTGGTGACGCCCCATTTGTTCGTTTGACCTGACACAAGTTATCAGTTCTACGGCGATAACCGCACTACCGTCACGGTCTACCTGTTGTTATATTTCAACTGTTGTTTTTTAGTACACTTTTTTAGAAAAAAATTGCGGAAAACAACATTTTCCTAATCCTTTCTAAGTAAACCTTCTTAAGTTCTGACAGTGAACTGTTCTTTACATAAGTTCTAGCATTTCTTATGGTTTATTTCATGGTGTTAGCGTATAGTGTATGTGTGTTTGTTAGAATATAAAGGTTATGTGGTGAACTCTATAAGTTTGACGTGTGTGAAGTTGATTGTTCGAGGCGGAATTTCAGTATTGTTGGAAACGATAAACTGTTGAGATATAGGTATGTATAGCTATAATATACAACTAGATATTGTTTATGTGTCAGTGTATACTTTTGATTTAGATATTAATGATGTTAAATGCATTTTTTGTCTTTTTGTTAATGTCACCTTTTTACGGTTTTTTCACACGTTAGGTACCGGTATGCATTGTTAAATAGCAAAAAATAAAGAAGGCAGAAAGAAGGTGTTATTCAGTCATAAATTGATCATCATTTCAGCCGAAAGACGTCCACTGCTGGACATAGGCCTCCCCCAAGCATCACCACAACGACCGGTCTAAAATTCTTCTAACAAAAACAAAGACACATCGATTTTTTTCAGAAGTTACGTATCTGCAGTCGACCGCAGGTATTGGCAACACTTGTATTACGAGAACCGCTCCAAATACTTACGAATTAAAGAAGCTGTCAAGGTCAAACTGTTACCACTGATTTGCGGTCAACTGTACAATAAAAAGGTAGTTTTCCGAAGTCTACCTACACGGCATAGTCTTCAAAACATACGATTGAAGGGTATGATTCTGCTAGACATTTCATCCACTCGCTTCAGAGGGTTGTAATGTAACAGAGTCATTGAAGGATCCCGAATTTACCCATCTACACCTTGTGAAAGACTGTTTCTGTAACCCATTTACGAATAAAAAAAGGCGGACGGAATCTCGCTAAACAATAAGTTAAGCACGCAATAGTAAGTCGGCTCGTTTGAACGCACATATTCACACTCATAGTAAGCGATTACCGTCTGGTGTGTTAAAATAATGTCGAAATTATATTGGGTTTTAGAAAAAAATATATGCTGCAGTCTATTATTTTAGGAAGATTCCGTCCGCCTTTTTTTATTCGTCCGTGCTGTAACCTATAAGACCTACCAGTAGGTAACCTGTAATTAGCAACTATAGCTAAGAAAATATCCTTTTGTAGTAGATGTTAGAAAAGTAATTTTCCTGAAAACTGCTGAATTAATAAAATAGTACTGAATAATTTCCTTCTTGTTAAAAATGCATACCTATACTACTTTTCGTGGATAAACTATATTTTTTGTAATTCAATAAATTATTAAGAAGAATAGTAAATCGACCAACTTATTTATCTAAAGGTTTTATTTTCATCGCAATATAACAGACCGACTAGCTCGATACAATATTATTATAATAGGGTACGCAGAACTCCAAGAATTGTACGCATAGCAATAAAGCACGGTACTGAAACACATGAGTATGTGAAACCATAAGGCACAAGTATGCATTTGCTAGAAACATGAATATTGCAAGTGAAAATTTCACAACAAGATAGATAGATAAAATATTCTTTATTGTACACCATTAACATTATTTGACGACCTCTGTGGTCTAGTGGTTCGAGTGTCGGACTGCTGATAACGAGGTCGTGGGTTCGATTCCCACAGGACACAAATATTTGTGTGATGAACATAAGTGTTTGTGTTGGTCTGGGTGTTGCTTATGTATTATAAGTATGTATTTACAACAAAAAAAAAAGTATACATATAAGTATTATATCCATTGTCTAGTACCCATAGTACAAGCTCTGCTTAGTTTGGGACTAGATGGTGCTGTGTAAAAAAGTCCGAAAGATGTTTATTTATTTATTCAACTTAGGACAAGCACAACAAGCACGAACAAGCAGTGGCGTAGCTAGGTAACCAAGGGCCCCGGGCAAAAAGTTAAAAGTCGAACATTCTTTAATCAACTCACAGACAGTAAAAAATATAGACTAAGTGCTACGAACAACCATAGTGAAGCCAATAAAAACCGTGATCCTTCATGTACAACCAGTGCTCACGTACACACCATGCACCTGAAGGATATTTGTTTTCGCGATGCTTACTGGACGGAGCCGCGACATGTGAACTGAGTTTAAGGTGCATGTGTGTGCGTGAGCACTGGTTGTACATGAAGGAGCACAGTTTTTAGTGACTTCACTATGGTTGTTCGCAGCACTTCAGCCACCAGTCTATATTTTTTCCTATGTCTGTGATTCAACTAGGATAATATATAACTTTTTCTAACGTCGTTCATCGCTCGTGGGGCCGAGGGTCCCTTGAGCTTGAGGGCCCCGGGGCACTGCCCCGTCTAGCCCTGCGGTAGCTACCTACGCCACTGACAACAAGTAACGGTCGATATGCAAACTGTTTGTTGTGATTTTGTTTAATTTTTTTAGGTAATCTTCTTGATTTGTAGTACAGTAGACTGCATGACAGTGGTAACACTTGAATTATAAATCCACCCTTACTGCTTACGAAATAAAGGTGCTGTCAATGTCAAAGTGTTAGATAGATAGATAGAATATTCTTTATTGTACACCATTAACATTATTAAACTTAGGACTAACACGTAATGTACCCTACATTGGCGGTCTTATCGCTAATAGCGATATCTTCCAGACAACCTTTGGATGGACAAGGAAGACGTGAAAAATAGATGGGGGCAGTATGTGGTGCACTTTCATAAAGTTTACTAATATATAATATAATAAATAAATAAATGTTACCACTGACGTGCGGTCGACCGTACCTTCACATACTGACTTTATTTATTATAGCACTAGAGGTCGCTCCGAGGCACGTGGCTTCGCCCACGTGAGAATCGTTTATCGCGAATAAAAGTATCCATGTCTTTTTCCGAGTCTAATACTATCTCTGTACCAATTTTCATTAAAATCAATTACGTGAATTAGTCGTGAGTCTTTTTTTTTCGTCAAAATCCTTTGCGGTGCCAAACACGATGTATCATACAAACTTTCAATCCCTATTTTACCCCCTTAAGGGTTGATTTTCCAAAAAAACACTGAAACACGTATTTCGTTATTTTCAACCAAAAAGCCAAGCACTCTTTTTCGTAGATCTGACTCCAAAAATGACTGATTTTCATGCAAACTTTTACCCCTATTTTACCGCCTTACGGGTGGAATTTCTAAAAATTCTTCCTTAGTGGATGCTTACGTTATAAAAGGTATGTAGGTACTGTCAAAATTTAAGTTTCTAGTCCCAGCGGTTTAGGCTCTGCTTTGATAAATCAGTCAGACAGGACAAGTAAGTAATATGAGCTTATTTAGAACAAAAATGATCCGTGAACCCGGGGTCGCCAGTCATTTATTTGCGAGTTATAGATTTTTTTGAAATTTTTCGTCTTTGGATGGAAAGATGCTAATTGTGAATAATCTATCCTACTTTAGGCATTTGATTGAATGATTCAATTGCACTCTAAATTCCGACTAATTTGACAATTCTGAAATTGTTGCCATCCCTTTCTTGTGTCTACTATTAGTAAAAGAAAGCGACAGTTTAAAATAAGTTTAGTTCGTGAACAAGAAAATCGACACAGCGGGCAGCAGCTAGTTTCAAATCGATTTCTCTGGATGTCGATAGAGACTTTAAATAATGGATTATAATATGAACAGTATGGGCAGCAGAATAATTCATCTATGTAAGATTAAAATCATTATTGCTATCAGTTATCTTCCCGCCAGATATACCTACCTTCAGGCCGTTCGTTACTGAGATCTCAATCACCTAGATATTAATAGAAGATTTAATTAGAAGCGCTCTCAAATAATAATAAAGTTATTTACGTTATATGTTTCTTTGTTTCAGTTACCTTGGATTCTTTTGCCCTTAACACAAGTGAACCTAATATAGGAGATACAATAAAAAAATGGAAGCGATTCAATCAAACTTACGGTCTCCAAAAGTGCAGTGTAGTGATGAAGTGGATGTGAAGAGTGATGTGTCGGTGAAGATCGAGGATGATGGAGACGAGGTGATGAGTCGCGGCAGTCAGCGGGAGAACCGGCTGACAAGCATCATCGACCAGCTGCGGTGCCAGAGCAAGATGAAAGGTGAGTTATTATGTTGCATGGGGTAGGGACAACCGCATGTCAATGGTACCTAGACCATTATAAGCAGAACTGGGTTACTATGTTAGTTTCATACAAGACAGGCTCTGCTTATACTAGTTTTCACCATCGAAATGTCGTTGACTGTACGGTTGTTTATATAATTGCAAGCTATATTTACTGTTGGAAAGGCCTATGTCCAGCAGTGGATTAATATTATAGGCTGGTGATGATTATGAAGAAAAGTTATTTACTCGTTGTCCTTAAAGTTCAGTTGAGTAAGTTTAGTTGAGTTTGTCGACCTCTGTGGTCTAGTGGTTAGAGTGTCGGACTGCTGATCATGAGGTTGTGGGTTCGATTCTCACAGGACACAAATATTTGTGTGATGAACATAAGTGTTTGTGTTGGCCTGGGTGTGTTTCTTGTGTATTATAAGTATGTATATACAAAAAAAAAAAAAATGTAACTGTAAGTATTATATCCATTGTCTAGTACCCATGTACAAGCTTTGCTTAGTTTGGGACTAGATAGTGCTGTGTAAAAATGTCCCAAATATTTATTTATTTATTTTATTTTATTTAAAGATCTATTTCTTACACAAAAACAAACTGTTCAACGAAACACCCGCCATAAACCACCCAAGGTCTTCAACCGTGACTCGAACAAAACTAACCTTTACCCGATAGTATCGTGCTCATGTAAATCGCTTAGTAGATTTATAAAAGTAATTATATAAGACAAAGGGCACGCGTACCGCTCGCCACAATTAGTGGCATCGGCGGTGTGCGTCTTAAATCCCGCCAACAATGGCGCTGATCTCTGATAGGCTATCGCCGCATCTGTGTTTGAAACTGCTCTGAATTTGTTTAAGGCACGGTTTTGCAGGCTCTGATTATGATGTGGGGCGGCGGAAAATGTTTACAGTACTGCATAGTGAGTTTTTTGTTATCTACAAAATAAAGGTGTACAAAATAAGTGTTTGTGTTGGTCTGGGTGTTTTATTAAGTAGTATAAGTATGTATTTAAAAAAAGTATAGAAGTATTATATCCAGTATCTCAATCAAATCGCGGACGTTCTCAAAAAATGCCAGGTTAAGAGTAATCTAACCTTACGAGCATCATGACGAGGATAATGAACGTAGATGAAGCGAAAGAGGTGTGTCAGGATTTTTTTTTTTATTATTTGAGGAAAGAGGTCGCAGTGGCTTAGGGGCGTTCAAGACCCCTAGTCTTGAACGCCCCTAAGCCACTGCGACCTAATAAGATCTATTGTGACGCCTCTTGCAGCATTACAGCACTTCCCCAAGCTGCAAGTCAATCATGAAGTCGACTATGACCTTGGGGGAGGAGGATTTGATCTCCTGCGTTGAGATGACGTGGCCTGGCTTCTGATGTGGTGCACTGCATCACATTCGCATAGGATATGGATGGGTGTCTCATCCTTATCGTGACAAAACCTGCAAACTGTGGTATCACTGAGGCCCATCCTGTGAAGGTGTTTATTCAGCTTGCAGTGGTGTGTCAGGATCGTAGCAGGTGGAAATCCATAGTTTCTGCCTACCCCTATGGCAAACAGGCGTGATAATATGTATGTATCAACTTAGGCACTGTGCATGTTTCCCCATCTCCCACCTCTAACTAACACCCATAAAATGATTACTGCGACGGTTATGCGACAACTTCACTCCGGCCAAGATAGATTGCGCGTACTGTATGTGTTCGTAATCAATCAACGACCATACAGCCTAATAGACGCCTAATGTTGAATATAATGCGTACAATAAATTCTGCCACTAACTGAGGCGGGGTATTGCTATCCGATTGGCCCTACCAAAGCGGCTATTAGCTAATCACTAACGCGGCAGTTTTGACGGCTCATGTGAGTGGTCGAAACTGATTTGAAGATTTCACGTGGCGAATAGTGGCGACCTACATTAGTGAAATTTCATAGATGTGTTGCAGACATCGGTCGCCTGTTATGAGGCGTCTATGGGCTGTATGGTCGTTGTAATCAATATTATGAAGATTTATGTTATGAAATAAACACTGCTTTTTGTCTTGGTGTATCATCGTTAACGAGGTTAATCTGTGTGCAATTTTCCCTACGAGGAAAGAACCTACTTACTAATTTTCCTGTGATTTGGATTATCTCTATCTCTATCTGATAATTTCTACATTCTAATACAATTTGTGTATTTCCTAATGGTAGTAAACTAACAAAGGCGTCGTCTCTTTAACTAGCGCTGGAAGTGTAACACACCGCGCGTGTCAAACCTAGGGCTGTCACTACTGGACATTTTATATGCTTTGTAATTGAAAAAAGGAAAAAAAAACATATGTACTTTTATCTACTCAGAAAAGTTACAGTCTTTGACGAGTTTATCATGAGAGTGCTGGTACCGAAAATGCGGCGGAACTATTTCCCCTTGTGAGGACATACAAGAAAAAAACCTTCAAAAACGAAGTTTATTTACTGGGCATCTACTCGCGTTTGACGAATAACAAACAATGTACGAATTTTCGTTCCGACTGGATAGTTAGTGTGCCTTTTTTTATGTCATCAACTCAGCCTATCGCAGTCCACTGCTGGACATAGGCCTCTCCCAAGTTGCGCCACAACACTCGGTCCTCTGCCTTCCACATCCAGTCCCCCCCAGCCACGTTCTTCAGGTCGTCGGTCCACCTGGCGGGGGGGCGCCCTACGCTGCGTTTGCCGATTCGCGGTCTCCACTCAAGGACTCGTCTGCTCCAACGGTCATCGGTCCTTCGACAGACATGGCCAGCCCACTGCCACTTCAGCTTACTAATCCTACAAGCTATGTCGGTCACTCCGGTTATTTTTCGGATAATCTCGTTACGGATTTTATCCTTTAAAGAAACTCCAAGCATAGCTCGCTCCATAGCTCGCTGAGCAACTTTGAATTTGTGGACTAGCCTAACTGTCAGTGTCCACGTCTCGGCACCGTAAGTCATGACTGGCAGGATGCACTGGTTGAAGACTTTTGTCTTCAAACTTTGCGGTATAGGCGACGAGGAGACTCGGCGAAGTTGGCCAAATGCTGCCCAGCCCAAACGGATCCTTCTGTCGGCTTCTTTCTCGAAGTTGTGTCTACCAAGCTGAATTACCTGCCCTAGGTAGACGTATTCCGTTACAACTTCGAGTGCCGACCCTTCGACGAATATTGGCCTCGGCATGACATGTCTATTGAACATGACTTTAGTCTTGTCCAGATTCATGCCGAGACCGACACTTTGAGAGGCTCCGTTTAAGCTGTGCAGCATTTCGCCCAGTTGTTCTAGCGACTCAGCCATTACAACGTTGTCATCGGCAAAACGGAGATGCGAGATGTTCTCGCCGTTAACGTTAGTACCCCGTACAGTACAGTCCAGCGTCTTGAAGACGTCCTCCAACGCGTTAGTGAACAATTTTGGGGATATTACATCCCCTTGTCTCACCCCTCTGCGCAGTTGGATAGGCTTCGTCTAATGGTCCTGGAGCTGAACAGTCATGGTATTTTTTTTATGTGCCTATCTTTATTGTGTAGGGGGATAGGCACAATAAAGATAGACTACGGTCATAGTCGTATGAAATTGACCGGAGCTCAGAGAAACAAACGTCAAAACACGATCATCGCACGCAATATGGGAACGATGGTTTACCAGAGTAGCAAATTTTGTGATGAATGGTACGAATTATCAAATATCGTCAAACGCGAGTAGACCTCCAGGTTCAAGAGACATTTTAAGAAGATAGAATAGGCATCGTTCTTTATTTTTTTATCAAAACAAACAGCTTTCTATCCTAAATTCGTTTATCATGTTATTTTTTATATTATAAAACTATTGGTTAGTTGTGTGTCAACCCTACATATTGCACTGCTACCTGAGCGACGGTGCTGCCACCGGCGCGCGCGCAATGCCGCTGAACTAATCAGCGCAATCATCTCGCTAGCTCTATTAATGATCATTTGTCTTGTTTTTTGTCATTACAGTCGTGGAATATATGTAATTTAGCGAATAATTGAATGTTACAGTTGTCGGTGTGTTGTAAAAGTAAGTAGAATGTATTGTGCAGCAATAATAAAATGAACATAACATAACATAACATCACGCCTGTATTTCCCCGAAGGGGTAGGCAGAGGTGTAATAGTACACCCACATTTCGCCAGTTATGTTATAGTCCCATGTAATAGGGGGCGAGCCTATTGCCATTGACCGGGCACAAATCCAGACTCCGGGCTGCTACTGAGAATTTCCTCATGAAAAAACCCAATAACACTTTGCCCGACCCGGGAATCGAACCCAGGACCCCACGCTCAGCAGTCGCGTTTTGCAACCAACAATAAAATAAAATGAAAACTCGCTGAAATTATTATTTAGTTTTTGTAATGAATGAAATTGCATAGTTATTATTTTCACAGCTTATACAGACATGCTAGAGGCGCATGTGCTTCAAAATTTTTCAAAGCTCATGTTTTTTGACCAAAAATAATGTATGTGAAAATTAAATATGATGTTATGTTTTACTCACAAAATAATATTCTCCTTAAAATGCCCGCAAACTTTCTAGAACGGTTTAAAACAGAAGCGGTATTGCAAGTCGGCCTAATTAATCCATCGGTTAGGGGTCGTTTAGTTAATGAATGAATAAATCGCCGTCAACCCCTCCCCCCTTTCCCCCCCCGACCAGATAACGTTAATCGGCGCTCACGATTTATGTACCTTCCGCGCTGAAATACGGCAAATGGTAGTCAACTACGACCACATCTTGAAAAAATTATCCTCAGCTAAATCCTATTCGAAAATGCATTCTACATTCCACAGATAGGGTTGATATTCGTGTGAATATTTGTTTGGCGATAATTTCTATCGGTCGTGAGTAAATATAGAGAGCAAGCGCAGTGATGTATAGACGGCGCGCGCGCAGTGCTATCGCCGCGGCGTAAACCAAACACAGATGAGATAAAACGCAGACGGTTACATAAAAGGTTTGAGCAAAATAATTTCTTTTCTGAGCTTCAGATCCAATCAAAATCAAGTCAGAATCACGTTTAATTAAGTTTAAAGTCAATTAGCGCTTATTGAATGTCGTAAATAGAATCAGCCACTAAAACGCTTGACCTTCACCCGGTTATAGCATTGAGGTAATATGTACTACGTACTAGAGAAGACACCTCGAACAAAATGTTTGTAGCACGTTTTAGAGCTCCTGCACTATCACTCGCTTAGCCACGCTCACCGCGCGCGTGCTCCGCGGCCAGCAAGGTGCGCGATATTTTTGTTTGTAATGTCTACTCTAGTACGTAGTACATATTACCTCAGTGGGTTATAGTAACCTTATAATCCAGTACGTTCATTTAGAAATATCTGCAGTGAATACTGAATTGCCATTTTAACAGCCCGTAGTTAGTAGGGATGTCTTAGCTGCATCGCGATTCAGAACCACACGATAAACAGTTGTCGACCGGTTCGGTTGGTTATCTCGTTTCGTCTTATGATTCACGCACTGAGAGAAAAAGAGATAACAAACCGAATCGATCGACAACTAGTTATCGTGTGGTTCTGAATCGGGGGGCTGGTGTTTTTAATCTTCATTTTCCGAGACTTTTTCCAGTTATGTTGGGGTCGGTTTTCAGTCTAACCGCATGCGGCTCTGAACATCAGTATTTTACGTCAATCGACTGCCAGTGCCACCAGAGAGCCACGCAGCCCAGTTACCTACTGGGTAATACTGACATCATACGGTTAGACCAGTAGTTAGAATTTCGGACTTCTAACTAATCGTAACGACTGCCATAGATATAAGTATAACAACCGGGACCGACAGCTTACCGTGCTCTCCGAGGCACCGAGGGGTCTCGTAAAGAAACAGTCACCCATCCAAGGATTGACCTCGACTAGCGCAGCTTACCCTCGCAGATCTTGTGATCAATGCGGTTATTACTTATTCACAAGCCCCTCGAGCTTATTGCTGGTATTTTTAATACTCTACGAAAATGCGCCTTTCTTAAGAAAACATTGCAGATATTCATTAACAGTCAAAGTTACAAACTAAGTAGGTACACTCTGTTTTTAGGGTTCCGTAGTCTTACAAGGAACCCTTATAGTTTCGTCATGTCCGTCCGTCTGTCCGTCTGTCCCATAGATTTTAGTGTTCATAATCTAAGGTCTGTCCTAATCCTTTACAGCTTAATAACTTCTACAGTTATAAACATAAGTAAATGTTTTTTTTTTTAAATGGTTTAGATATAGATCTCAATTTTAAAAGAATAAAAAAAATCTTGATAACGTATTTTAGGGGTGGCGCCCATACATGTAAAATGGGGATGAACATTTTTATTTCGCTGCACCCCCTCGTGTGGGTTATCATTGAATAGGTCTACTAAAATGGAGGTAATGTTTCATACATAACTTTTTTTATCAGGTATACCATCTGCGAAATACAGTTCGCCAAAGTGGCTTGCAATGTGTCCCCCCCTGCCATTTCTAAACTATGCAACGTAGAAACTTATAGTCTTCCATATTGATAGACCTTTATAAAAACTCTCTTTTAAAATTATTTCAAGTATAATGTGATTATAAATTTTTGAGTTATACTGAGAAAACTGAAAAATACTTAAGACGTCCTAGTTCATAGGTCACTGACCTTAGAGAAAAATGATCTTAGCAAATAATGCTCCTTTAGTTACTTTCTATTAAAAAAAATCACAAAAGAAACTTTGTGTTGTATTGATATGACACACTTCTTAAATTTAGCGATAGGTGGCGCTGTTTGTAAAAACTAAAATAGCCATGATTAATATTCGATTTGATTCGTTTATAATTACACCTACTTAAGGAACCCTGTAATACTGAGCATGGCCCGACATGCTCTTGGCCGGTTGTTTCTTACTTGTCTTATTTAGTAAACAATCTTGGCATGTCTTTTATATGCAATTTGTCAATAACAATGATTAAAAGAAATGGAAAAATGGATGAATGGAATGGAATGGGGTTTTTATCCATTTGGATAAAAATCTGAAATTCAAAATAGATAAAATAAAAAAAAGTCGTTATACTTATTAAAACATTTGAACACAATTTTTTTTTACTTAATAACATGTGCAGAACCAGTAATTATACTTTATCAGTAGTTATTTGAATAAAGAGACACGCCAAGATTGTTTGCTAAATAAGACAAGAGAGAAAAAACTTTATAGACTTTATACATGTCTAGTAGGCCAACCCCCTGTTTGTAAACCACTTATATTCTCAAGATTATCCCCCAAAACTGGATCCGAATTTAAGTAATACATCTTTCTGTCTCGTTTACTTCTCCTCTTGCCTATATCTGTTCTACCCGTAATCCATTAAAAAAAAACATAAATTGTATTTTAAATACCATTTCAATACAATCTATTTTTTTTTTCATGTTCTACTGATAGAACAGATGTAGGCAGAAGATATCATGAGGATGAGTTATTTTTAAATTCTACGTCTTACTCACTGATATAGGTAATAAACCGTCATATCGTGTAGGTACATACTTCAATTTTTCTCAAATTCGTAGCTACTTGAGGTAGAAAAAATCTGTATGATTCGTGATACAAGTGCAAATGATAACAAAAAGTAATGCTCTTTCCGTGACGGATTGCTTATCAATACTATGACGTATAAAAAACAATACCCGATTACGAGATTCTATATTTTTTCATAATCATTGAAATAGGTGAGTATAGGTCGTATCATACATTTAGGGAAGTTTAGTGTGCGCTGTTTTAAATAAATTGAACGGAACAATTTTAGTAAGTAATTTTGTACGATCTGCAAGGTTAAGCTGCACTTGCCGCGGTCAGTCTGTGGATGGGTGACCGTTTCGTTACACATCGAGACCCCTCCGTGCCTCGGAGAGCACGTTAAGCTGTCGGTCCCGGTTGTCATACGAATATCTATGACAGTCGTTACGGGTAATCAGAAGCCTGAAAGTCTGACAACTGGTCTAACCTCCGAATGTCGGTATTACCCAGTAACTGGGTTGCGGGGGTCTGATGGCAGTCGCTCCGTGTAAAATACTGATGTTCAGCCGCATCTGGCTAGACTGGAAGCCGACCCCAATATAATTGGGAAAAGGCTCGGAGGATGAATTATTTTAAGATTTTCATAGTATGCTGACATGTGAACATTTGCCGTTATTTTTTCGATCTATTTGGATTTGTTAATGTACCTACTAATGTGGAAAAAGTACACCCTGATTTTGATCATGTTTCCGAAAAAACAGATTTCAGATTCAGATGATTTGATGATTTTTTTGATGGTCCGTGTGGTGCCGGACTGGTCCGTGTGGTGCCGGACTGGTCCGTGTGGTGCCGGACTGGTCCGTGTGGTGCCGGACTTAAAGAATAGCATCACCCTTATCTCTTCTCATGGGTGTCGTAAAAGGCGACTAAGGGATTCACCAGAGGATGGGCAGCAGCATTCTCTGAGTATTTAACCAACCAACTGCGATCGCCAACCCGCCTGCCAAGCGTGGCGATTATGGCATATCCCCCCTTAATTGGGGGAGGCCTTTGTCCAGTAGTGGACGTCTTTCGGCTGTAATGATGATGATGATGATTTTTTATCTGTATAATTTTATCACTTCTCTTGATGATATCAAGTTGATATCCTTATGATGAGGTAGGAAACTAAGAATGAAAAAAAAAATGTTGTTCTTATTAAATGTGTGTGATCATAGAATCTCATAAGATGGCATTCTTGATTTTAAACAATACAGTGCAAAATGTTCTACCTAATGAGGTGTTTGTACAAATGAGTAATCTCCATCAACAGGTGAATTTAATTAATCCAGTATTTAATACTGCACTTTTCTATCAACTGAAATTGGGTAACGATAGTTACAATGTCCGTGAATATTGCCTTTTGAAATTTCAGTTGGTGAGACCCGCTTGTGGGAGGCCAACTGAAATGTGCAGTTCACGGTATACGGGCGTATATCGTTCTTGAAGTTGTTTATGATAGTTACACGGCCAGATCGGGTTACGTAGCGCGCGCCTGTTTCTGCTTGTGCTGGCGCAGTTACAGGTGTAGCCGGTGACGTCACTGATGCCGTATCCGTTGTAATTGTAACGGGACATCCAAAACGTGCAATCCAACCGCTAATCAGTGCTGTACAGATAGTTTCAGCGGTAATATTTGACACAGGTATAGCTTCGGGCCATTTTGTACTTTACAATATCTAATATAAAACAAGTTAAATAATTCAAGTGTAACTATCATAAACAACTTCAAGAACGATATACGCCCGTATACCGTGAACTGCACATTTCAGTTGGCCTCCCACAAGCGGGTCTCACCAACTGAAATTTCATAAGGCAATATTCACGGACATCGTAACTATCGTTACCCAACTTCAGCATGGCAACAGGCAGACAAAACATCACGTCGGGGTCACCAATGTAGTGATACCAATGCAGTGATTTATTGCTATAAATTGGATGTAAATATTTAAATAAAAGAGTTTTTTTAGAACACGCATTCGTATCACTACAAACGGTATAAAATTTACTAGGTCAAGTATATAAATACTACATCTTACAAATTATTACACAATTAATAATACTAAACTAGCACATCTGCGCCCCAAGCAAATAGTCTTTGTTTTAGGTCGCGTGCGCCCGCGTCGTTACCGCGCGCCTGCAAATTTATAATGATCGATATTCGCCTCGGACGAATGGACCTTGCTCTGGTTACGCGGGTCGCGGGTTGCTGGCTCCGTTGAGGATTCTTTTGTTACCTATCAAGATAATCGATTCCTGAATGATTTTTGCGTAGGGTGAAATGTAAAATGTTATGGTTTTACTCAACGACATTTATAGAAGAGATTTTGTCGCAGCCGCATCTGTGCGATGGGTCGAATAATTATTGGTATTCATTTGCAAAACTTGGTGATTGTGGGATATACCTCACATCAAGGGCGTAGCTACCGCCGTATCTAATGTAATGATACGGGGCCCCTGAGCTACAGGTGCCAGAGGTCAGATTCTTATTGATAAGAGGCCTGTAATGAATGAATAATGAAAATAATGGTAGTTTTTGTCTATACCAACTAGAAAAAGTTTATCATTTGCATAAAACATAAACACCCCCCCTTCGGCATTGCCACAGTCGGGTAAAAAGGGGCCCCAACAAATTTTGATACAGGCCCATTTAGGTCTAGCTACGCCACTGCCTCACATATATTGGAGTTAATCAAACGAGTAGTGGACAGCAGTGTACCCTGCGCAGAAAGCTGATCTGCAGTTACAATCAACACTTAAATTAAATTATTACTTTATTAATAAATAAGTTAATTAACAAAACCAAAAAACCCGACTGCGTGTAAATATAACTGAAAAGATGTAAACAAGACTTGTGTAGGTATATCTGAAAGTATCAAATCAACACGCAGGCGGAGGCTACGTATGTTTTTGGTCATTAATGAGTGATCAAACGAACTTACCTGTAAGTGATGTTCGATCATCATTATATAAAGGCACTGTCCTTCGATGATCACCATGTAGTTCCCTAGCTTTTCATGGAACCGACGCACGTATATTCAAAGCTTGCAACAGCAAAAAAAAAAATTTTTGCTATCTATGGAACGCATCCGGACGCTACCGCTAATCTGCTGTCATCTGTGAACTCATTCTTTTAAAAGCTACACATTTATTACAGTCTTATGGGTAATTGAGAAAGAACTCTTTCGAGTGGGTTCTGGGTGGGCTCCCGTGATCATCGAAGGACAGTGTCTTTATATAATGATGATCGAACATCACTTACAGGTAAGTTCGTTTGATCACTCATTATACTGCAGACGTCCTTCGATGATCACCATGTAGATGTTTAAAGCTTTACCAAGATTGTAAGAAATGTGTTTAAATAAAGAAACATTATTATCAAATAAATCAGTCTCTCTATTTTTTTATTATTAGGCACATAATTAATTTATATTTTAACAAACACAATAATCACACCAGTCCCATGACTTCTACATAATCAACTTACTTACTGTTATGTTATTGAGTCACAACCTTACGACACACCCTTAATATTATATTATTGCGTCACAACATTATGACACACCCTTAGGCTTAAATATTAATTTTCTGTCTCGGTTGAAATCCTTGAATAGCAACCACACCAGCTATATGGTCGCGCAACTTTGGAGAGGCCAGCAGTGGACTGCGAAAGGCAGAGTTGATAGAATAACAAAAATAAATCTCTTAGAATATAATGTGATATGACAACACTGTCTTATACTAGTAACAAAATAAAAGTTTTTAGTTGGCTCCATCACCTAGTAATGCTTTTGTAAATTTTTATTAAAGGATGATTATATAACTTTGCAAAAGTTTGTGATTTTGAGGTCCATCCTGCAGTTCTCCTTATCTCATCAATATACCTACCCTTCCTAGCTGCGGCTGAAGTAGACGGTACCTAGTACTGTATGTAGTGAGTATATTAGTATGTATCCGACTGCACCAGAAGGAGGGTTATTTTATCACTATTCTTAAGTTTCTTTGAACCACCTATCCTACTGTTGTTGAGACTAGCCTTTTTAGGTACCTACCTATTTTATAATAAGTTATGAAGATGTTCTTGAAATTGTTTATGTGGTCCTTTGTTTTATACATATAATCTACAAATTGGCTTAGCCAGGTAATCTTAGGTTCATTTTGAAATAATGGAAGAATAAATTTAGGTTGATACCAACCTGGAGCAGTGATTTTAATAAAATCCAATATTTTAATCTGTAACTGATTGTTATACTTAACTATTGTTGACCATTATTATGAGATAGTTTTGAATTCAATTCTACGACCAGTAGAAATTATTATTAATATTACTGCTTTTAGTCAGTTTTTCTAGTGACAAAATACTCATTGGAATCATTGTTTCTAAAATGATCAAAAAACTACAGAAACATCCCAAACATGGTCATAATTTAGATATTGTTGGTCTCAATTTAAATACTCCCTTAATAAATCTTATAATTCTATAATCTTTAGATAATTTTGGACCTATGTATTAATAGCCTATTGGCTAAGGGCCGAATTTGCTGTAGGATGAACCTCTAAACTATTCATTTAAAAAGGATAATATATTATACCTATTGTATTAGGTATATAATAAATTTAAATTATTTATATTGCAGTACTCACACCAAGCATTAATCATGATTGGTATTGCTTTAGCGTTGACTCAGAGATGGAAACCAACATAACCAAGCAACCTTTGCAGAGGCCTCTTTTATTCTATGCCTCATAAATCCTTCTTGGACAACACTCCTATAGCCAGTCAGATTCTTTCTGGGAGGGTGTAGGTTGCCCGCATCTGAACATAAGGTTAAGGTAACAATAATTAATTTTGAGACAAGCAATGACTTGAATATTGGGTACCAAGGTTGAGTAGCCCATTGTGGTAGGTACTACTACAATACCCTCAGCTTCATCTATCTTGATTTTTCTGATAGTTTTAAGGATTAGAGAGAATGGTGGGAAAGCATAGAGAAAAAATATATATAAAATATGAACAGTCAATTGCAAAAGCATCTTTTGCTTAAGCAACGGAATCCCTACGCCATGTAACATATTTTTAACATTTATAATTAATCCTTGAAGCAAATAAATCAATAATTGGGAATTGTAATATATGTTCTATATTGTGTACATTTCTGTTTTATGTTTTCTTGACTTAAGAGTTGTTGCAATATGGTTATCCAATTTGTGTCAACTCCTTTGAGTCAATACTATTAGCTAAACATTTGGTTATTTGCTTCATATATTACATGAATAAAACACTTGAGCAGATATCTCACCATTAATACATTAACCCATAGCATAATGTAGCACCAAAAATACATGTGAATACAATTAAACATTTTGATTTGATTTCTTTTTTCACATCATTTTCATATTTGTTAGGAGATTGATTGAAACTGATAGTTGTGGTATTATAAATTCTTAATAAAAAAATACAGTTCCAATATCAAGAATGTATTGATTTCTATGTATTTTATTATTACCCCTCTGCGTGTGCATAAATTTAATAAATAGATAATGTAGATTTTAGTTCCAGCACAATATTATGCATTTGTTTTTGTTCTAGTGTCCAAAAACCATGTATTTTATTATTACAACTAGCACCCCAGCCAGATACCTTTGCATCATAGACTATCTTTATTTTATATTTATGTTGTTTTCACTATGATGATATAAAATGAATGAATATGCTTTATGTTGTTTTTCCACCATTTTAAATCTGAAATGCACCCAGTGGGTGTAGAAACCTTACTATCATATTGTTATCATTATATTTTAAAGAGATAAAATATATCTCTATGTTTTCCAAACGTTTTGTATTTAAACATCAATAACATATAGCAGAGCCTTAGCTGGGTATCTGATAATAAGTATAATGTTTTTTCTAAAAACAGACCATTTATTTATTTAATTGTCATATGTTTTGACTAAAATATAAATTCTAAAACACTACATTCCATACCTAAAAACCCATGTTTTGCAATAGGCTGCTTGTTTTCTTAACTTTACATTGTATTGTATGTAATATTTTTCAATACATAAGAAATGGTCTAGATAGGGCTTATTTAAATCCCAGGATCTCAAAGTAGCAACTGGTTTAAGAATTTTAATGAAAACAAATGGTGCAGTAGATAAACCGGAGGTATAATTTGTTTTGAATTAAGATCTTATTATCTTCTTAAATTGATATTATTAAGTAGGCATCTTCTAGATCTAAGTTAGCCAGATAGCAGTTTATTGTTTGAAACTGTTCTATAGTCATCTAATTTAAAATGCTGTGTTAGATAGAATGAACGGATTCAATTATTTCAGATTCAGTATTTCAGATTCAGAGTCAATCTATAGATGCCATTTGGTTTTCTTACTGCAAAATTTGTTGAAAAGTACTGATCTTCATTGATCTTCAGTAGTTACACATTCAGATGAAGTAACTATTTTCATTATATTTATTTATTAATTTTATGAGTATAACTACCTCCACCTTCCTTGACAAGGAGTAAGTAATTGGTCAGTGAATACCATGGAATTATTAAGTATTACTTATTATTTCTATGGTGAATACAGTTTAACTGGTTGTTGACCAAAAATAATGTCATATTCTTTGATTATTACCTATAGAATCTTTAGTGATCCTTTGCCAGATGTAGTATAAAGGGTTTAACCTGCTAGTTCACATCAGTTGCTGTAATAATAATGACTGTTGTTATTCGATCTCCAATAGCCTTGTGGTACTGATGTAGCTCTCTTTGAGTTGTTGTTTATCATGGCCCACTGCTGCGGCTTTGTTGGCACAAAGCTCCAAGAACAGCTGTTTCTGTGTATGCCGAGGTGGGCCCCTCCAGGTTAAAAGCAGTGTACCTTTGAGTGTGTTCTTAAGAGGTAGTTTGGGTTGTAACCAATATCTCTCGGTCTGTTTTTCCTAGAGATTTTGAAGTTTTAATTTTTTCAAATAGGTTATCTCCAAATAAAACTGATCTGCAGAATGTATCTCCTACATCCTTTCCATTGTGGAAAATATCAGCAAGTGTTTTACCAGTGTTATTTAACATTTCCAATAAATTTAGCTGTTTTGGTTGTACCTCTATACCGCTCAATCCTTGCTGGGGCTAATTGGCTCAGGCATAATTAAATTTTAATTGTGTCTGAAATCTGGTATTCGACAGATTAATAACTTTTCAGTTATTCAAGCCAGCCCATCAATTTTATGTCTTACATTTTCTGCCTCACTTCAATTATTTATTAATAGTTGGTTAATAGATTAGAGCAAAGTACTTGTAGACAGTCCTCATCGAGGATGTTTTCCATAGCTGAAAGAAAAAACTGTAATATTATATAACTTACCTTTGGGTCTCTGATGGTCCCCCCCCCCCTCTTCCTCTCCTGTTTTCATTGTTATGATTACAATAGAATTTATTGAGTATGCATTTTGTTACACTTATGAATTACCATTGAAAGGTCCCTCTGTACCAATCCTAGGCAATATCATAATAACGCCGTGAATGACCCCACAGTGACAATCCTTGGCGTGTTAATGTCATTGAACAACCCCTCTGTGTTAATCCTAGACATGTAAAAAAGACCATTAAACGATCCCACAGTATCGATCTTAGGCCTATTTTTATTTAGTGTATTGTATGTGTACAAAATGGCGATGTTGTCGCTTAGACAATTCACCTTATTGGGCATCTTGTAAACTATCTTGTGGGACCAGATGGTCACCAGTGGATGACGGTGAACTCCTTATCATCACTGGAGTATCAGCATCTTCAGGAGAGGGGGAAAGTTGGTAAGTTCGACGACGATCTTGTCCTTCGTCGTATTTTGTTTTTTAGTTTCCGTAACTTTCTTAAGTTGTATTTATCACTATCACACTGTCTAAAACTATCACCTTTGCGTTTCAGCATGCTTATTTTATTGAAAATAACTCTATTATCGATTTTGATAAATTTTTACGTCGCGCGTCGTTGCACGAAAAAAAGGAATGAGTTCACAGATGACAGCAGATTAGCGGTAGCGTCCGGATGCGTTCCATAGATAGCAAAAAATTTTTTTTTTGCTGTTGCAAGCTTTGAATATACGTGCGTCGGTTCCATGAAAAGCTAGGGAACTACATGGTGATCATCGAAGGACGTCTGCAGTATAATTACATATGTAGTTCATAGGTAGCCTCCGCCTGCGTGTTGATTTGATACTTTCAGATATACCTACACAAGTCTTGTTTACATCTTTTCAGTTATATTTACACGCAGTCGGGTTTTTTGGTTTTGTTAATCAACTTATTTATTTCAAAAATTTTAGTTCTGTCATGTTTTATCGCGCTATTAATGTAATTTTTTTAAAGTCACACATAAATATATAGGATACCCAATTCATTTTTAACGTTGAATATTTTGTTGTTTTTTAGCATTTCTCATTCCAAATTACATTTAAACATATAAGTTGTATATATTTTTGTAAAGAATTTATAAAACCCTTTATTTTGATACCCCACTCGATAGGTATTTATGAAAAAAATATTTTTTTGATGACGTAATATGGCTCCAAAAAGCGTCCATTTTGATTTTTATAATTTTGATATACCCAGTGTCACTCTCACAATTAAGACTAATCTAACGACACCTCTCAAGCTAAAATCCATCAAGCCGTTTAGGCCACAGAGCGTGCCAAAGAAATATACATACATACATACATACACTCGAAAAACATAACCCTCCTTCTGGCGCAGTCGGGTAATAAACTAGCTAACGCCCGGGGCGTCTACGTAACTTCGCTTCCGTGTTTTCTTCATACAAAATTTACCAACCCTTTTCACACCTTTAGAGAATGAATTGAAAAAAACCCTCAGTAATACACATGGGGCCTTACCCCTTACTCCGACTGGATCGAGTGTATCAATCGAATTTGAATTCGAGTTAGTATCAAATCGTACTGCATTTTTCTAGGAATTGACATTAGCTCGATTTGGTTCAGAGCTCGAACCAGTCGGGAGTAAGGCCCCTGTAGGGTAGATAGATAGATACAATGTGTTTTATTGTACACCATGAAAATAGTAGTAAACAGGAACAATACCTACAAGGTACCTACTTAGGGAATATTTCCTTCAAATTTAAAATCTCTAATAGGTTTTTTTTTTTTTTTTTATAGTATATGCTGTGATAGCCTAGATAGTGGTTGAACGCTTGCCTTTCATGCAGGAGGGTGTGAGTTCGATCCCGGCCCGCACCTCTGACTTTTAGAATTAATGTGCGGATTTATATTCGTTTATCACTTGCATTAACGGTGAAGGACAACATCGTGAGGAAACCTGCACACCTGAGAGTGCTCCACACAGTTCTCTATGGTGTGTGTAGTCCGCCAACCCGCACTATGCCAGCGTGGGGGACTAAGGCCTTAGCCTTCTCGTACTGAGAAGAGGCCCGTGCCCAGCAGTGGGACAGTAATGGGCTGGTTATGTTATGTTTTTATAGTATAGGATGGCAAAACGAGCTAAAGGCCCAGCTGATGTTAAGCGGTTACCTTAGTCCATAACAACTTCAATACCACCTAGGTTATTACCTAAATGGTAGCGCAAGTCGGTTCGCCAAACTGAGACATGAAGATGGAAAGTCTCATGTGATTGTAATTTCACCGGCAACCGTACCCTTTAGACCAAAACACAGCAATGCAAGCATCACTGTTTGGCGGAGAAGTAGGTACGGTGGTAGTACTTCCCCGGACGAGCTCTTTCACAAAGGAACTCTACTACTACAAAATAGGTACAAAATCGAGTTTATAATAGGTTTTGCTTAAATACCTTTAAATACCTTTTTATGTATGGAGTTTGACGTTTAACCCGATTTAAACAATGGTCTAAAATGGTCTAAGCTTTTTTGTGTAAAAGCTTTTGTGTGCTTTTGTGTTTTTTTTGTGTAAGGGGGGGTGTAAGTTTATAACATTTAGGAGGTACATTTTAGGTAGATACATTTACACTGTGGTACTCTGTGACTAATAACATAACATAACATCACGCCTGTATTTCCCCGAAGGGGTAGGCAGAGGTGTAATAGTACACCCACATTTCGCCAGTTATGTTATAGTCCCATGTAATAGGGGGTGAGCCTATTGCCACTGACCGGGCACAAATCCAGACTCCGGGCTGCTACTGAGAATTTCCTAATGAAAAAACCCAATAACACTTTGCCCGACCCGGGAATTTAACCCAGGACTCCACGCTCAGCAGTCGCGCTTGCAACCACTAGACCAACGAGGCAGTCACGACGAGTTGAGTTAGTCTGTGACTAATATGCGGCAATTTTATTTCATTCACTTAATCCAGTTAATTTCCGCCAAACTTATGAATGGATTATGTCCACGAAGAAAATTATGTCACTCTCGGCCTTATATGTAATGATTGGAGTAATAACATTTTACTCTTTTAGACCTGCATTTAGTATTTTCACTTCGCACCGTATTCGTGAGTGAAAGTGCAAGACGTGTTACATAAAGGTGAAAAACGTCAAAAAAGTTAAGTTTACTACGCTGGCAACATCGAAACTTTGCCAGACGTCCGTGTACTGCTGTTAATCAGTGCGCGGCAATCCTTATGAGATGGTCTAATTATTCGATGGTAGGGTTGCCAGATTAATTCAAAAGTTCATTGAGTTTTTGGAATAAAAGTCTTGTAATCCCGACTTCAGTCGATGAAAGAGAGCCATCGTCAACTGTTGGACGTTGCCCTCTTCCATAGATAAATTTTACTAGCCCTTGACACCATGCGTGTCAAGAGCGGGTAATCAAAATCAGCCTTCTCGCTCTGGTTACGCTTTGCTTCTCTTTAGGAGGATTTTCAGGGTCTTAACCTTTGCTGTCACCTCTGCTTTGAGCCTTTTGGATTTTGGTCCTCGGGAGTCGGAACAGCAAGTTGTTGAGCCTTTTATCAAGGTTCTTTCATTCTACTTGGTCGGGGGCCCTAAGACGGTGCTTAAGCTGCTTCAATTGTTGCGAAGGAACAAGGATCTTTTCACTCCAGTTGTTTTGATAAATTAAGTGGAACTTTACTTTTAATTTAATTGAACTTGAACTTAATTTTAATTTTGTACCCATGTTAGCAAATAAGTAGCATCTTGAAAGCCGAACAGAGGCTGCATCATATTGTTTCTAGAGCAAGGCTGCCCAGCCTCACCTGGGGGTCTACTCGCGTTTTACGACCGACAAACGAAGTACGAACTTTCGCTTCGACTGATACCTACACAATAAAGATAGGCACATGAAAAATGCACAATTAGGATAGACTACGTACGGTTCATAGTCATATACAATTGACCGGAGATCAGAGAAACAAACGTCAAAACACGATCATCGCATGCGATGAGGGAACGATGGTTGACCGGAGTAGCAAAGTGTGCGATGAATCGTACGATTTATCGAATATCGTCAAACAGGAGTAGACCCCCAGTACCTTAATTTAAGGCTTATTGTTATCGACAAACAGAGGAACCGTCAGTGGTCAGTGGCCCGACTGTGATTTTTGAATCGTTATTTGCCCAACTGTTAAAAAGGTTGGGCAAGCTTATCTAGGGTATGGTTTTGAAAAATTGTGTTTATTAGTAGTAGTAAAATCTTTTTGTAAAAGCTCGTCCCGGGAAGTACTGCCGTACCTATTTCTGCCGCGAAACAAATGGTGCTTGCATTGCTGTGTTCAGGTGCGAAGAGACTTTTTTTTCTTCTTTTTTTTTCATACATAACTTTACTTTATTAACATACAATACATTTACACTTTCCATCTTCATGTCTCAATTTGGCTAACGCGACTTGCAATTAGCTAACAGTGGTATTGCATAATAATTTCTTTGGTTTTCACGATCACTACACATTATAATAAAACAAAGTTTAACTAAATAAAACCAAAATAAATAAAATAATCAATTATTTATTATTTATTTATTTAATTCTTTATGCACAACAGGGTACAAAGGCGGTCTTAATTATTATGTATTAATAAAAATAATTATTAAGTCTTATGTGTATATATCTATTATGTGGGTGTAATATACACCTCTGCCTACCCCTTCAGGGAAATACAGGCGTGATTTTATGTATTGCAGTTGTTATGGGCAAAGTTTTTAGTTCTTTACGCCACTCTATAAATTAAAAAAACTAAGTGCCATCCGTTCAACCGCTAGGCTGCCTTTGCTGCATCTTGTTTTAAAGGACAGAAAATCTATAAAGTCGGCAGCCCTGTTCATTTCGTGCTATCTAAGCAATCTTTACTTAAGTAAATTAATTTACCTCACCTCGTACGATGAGAGATCCGACGATAAAAATTACATTATTATGAACCGCCAAGTTATTATAACTAAAATATATTCAGCGCAATTATGCGAGTTCGTCGTTAGAAGCTAATTTGTAGAAATATAGATTTACTGCAGTTGTTTGTATTTGTAGAGAGGTTAGTTTACATATGTTTTTTTTATAGTACAGGATGGCGAAACGAGCCGAAGGCCCACCTGATGCTAAGCGGTTACCTTTGCCTATAACAACTTCAATACCACCTAGGCTGTTGCCTTAATGGTACCGCAAGTCGGTTCGCCAAACTGAGACATGAAGATGGAAAGTCTCATGTGATTGTAATTTCACCGGCACCCGTACCCTTCAAACCGAAACACAGCAATGTTTGGTGGAGAAGTAGACACGGTATTAGTACTTTCCCGGACGAGCTCTTTCACAAAGGAGCTCTACTAGTACTGAAATATATAAAATATGTTTTAGAATTGCTAGATCTCCGAATAGATCTTGTCAAATCTAATGTCAGCTCCTGTGATTGGTCGGCACAAATACTAACAACCAATCAAAACACTTGATATGGGATCTGACAGGTGATTAGTTAATTCTTGTATAATATTTTTCATCTTTTCAAGTTAAAAGTTGCGAGACATAAATAAATACGTTTCAAAATAACATAATAATAATTATGAGTGAAACTTTCTTTTCGCAAAAAGAGTAACAACAATAATTTTCGTAGAATCAACAATCGATATGAAATCGATACTTGCAGCAATCGATATGATAGCTAAAAGCTTAAATCAACATCCTTCGTTAGTCGTAAGGAGGCTGGGTCAAGTGTGAAACACTATTAGATAAATACACCTCTCGTTAGTCAAATGGACAAGGGTCAGGCTCTGATTTGTAAAAAAGAATACAACTACTCTTTTTGCTTCAGTAGAGTAGCATGAAGCATCCATGCTCGGAATTACAGAAATAGAGTAGAATGGTTGTAATCACAATTTTACTTGCGATTCATCCGTGGCAACTTTGAACCAACACGCCTTACATAATGACGTCATTGATTTTTAAAAATTAACTTTAATCAAATGTACTTTACAGCTTTTGTTTATGCAGTTAAAAACAGCACAATAAGGCATTTTTGCGGGGTTTTGTTACAGTCACAGTGTACAGTACAGTTAAAAGTCATAAGGCGTACTGAGAAAGGCTTTGAAATGCCCTGCACTATGGTGCAGTGTTGGCACGCGCGGCCCGCTCACTTTTCCATTCTATCTATATATTTCTGTGCTCGGAATGCAATACATTTCTGTGTGGTCAGCATTCTCAGCACGCTGATATCACAGACATACTGAAAATATAGACGATAGACGAAGTGCTGCGAACAATCATAGTGGAGCCAACAACACCGTGCTCCTCAATTGGTTCAATGGTCTCGAACGTCAAAATGCAAAATCGGTAGAGCTGCCCTCAAAAATCGGTATATTTGTACGTAAAATTGGTATATTGAGTAAAAAAACAAAATTTAATCGAATTTCTCAATTAAAAAATTCGATATCCTTATAAATTATTAGTAACCTACAGAACTGACAGAATTCACCATACAATTAATCAAATTGATTTAGAATTTGATTCACTGGAGATTATTCAAATGAACACTAGTGAATCCTTTTATAAAAATACAATAGATAAGTAAATTTAAAAATGAAACGGAAAATAATGTAATAATACGTGGGACACTCAGAAAGTTTTGCGAAACTAAAAAAAATTGTTCTATACGTACATATATTTTTATCAAATCTTTTCAAAGTACTTTCCACCAGCCTCTATACAAAGATTCATGCGCCTAAACCAGTTTTCAAAACACTTTTTCCAGTCCGCCGCAGACACCTCGTTTACAGCCTGCTCGAACGCAGCCAGCGCATCTTCCGGCGACGAAAATTGTATCCCTTTGAGCTGATTTTTTATTTTTGGGAATAAAAAGAAGTCACACGGTGCTAGATCAGGGCTGTAAGGAGGGTGACCCAGGAGTTTGACTGGCGTGCTGTCCAGGAAGTCCCTCGTTTTGAGTGCGGTGTGCGCAGGTGCATTGTCGTGGTGGAGCAGTAGCCCGCGGAGCCCTGTGTTTGGTCGCTTGTTGCTTATAACAGAGAAAACTTCTGGCAAACATTTGGTAGTATACCATTTGGCATTAATGCTTCTTTGATCCCGTAAGGGAATTGATACCAAGTGGCCAGTCAAATTAAAAAAGCTAGCGATCAAAATCTTACCCCCGCTTCTAGATCGCTTCACTTTGGTAGGCGTTGGCTCATTTTGAAACACCCAAACAGTCGACTGGCGCTTGGTTTCTGGGTCGTATTGATAAATCCAGGACTCATCACCTGTAACGATGTCGTAAACACGCCGAGACGAGCCTGCTTCAAATTTGTTAAGCATATCACGGCACCATTCCACCCGGGCCTGCTTCTGAGCATCGGTGAGGTTGTGCGGCACCCAGCGTGATACTATCCTCCTCACGCGAAGATGGCTGTGTAGAATCTCGTGAACGCTTCCCGATCCAATCTTCAATATGTGTTGAATCTCCTGATATGTAATTCGCCTATTGTCTTGGATTAAATTTTTCACTGCTAGCACGTTTTCTTCGGTAACAGCCGTCAAAGGGCGACCGCTTCTTTCGTCATTCCCCAAAGTTGGTCGACCGCGCTTGAATTCGTTATACCAACGATACACGGTTGCCTTGGAAGGGCCTTCATCCATGAATGCCATTTGAAGTCTATCGTACGATTCATCCGGTTTCAGGCGACACTTGAAATCGTATAAAATCATAGCTTTAAAATGTTCCCGGCGCAGATCCATATTTCAGTGAGACACAATACTTTGAATTAACTCGCAAAAAATGTGGAGGGAAATTTTGAAATTGGAACTTACTTATTTTTACTTATAAATAATCATATTTTCGAAAAACATTATAACTGGCCAGTCTCCCATATATAAAAACTTTTTTTCGCAATACTTTCTGAGGGGCCTGGTACATATTATTTATAGCGAAAGAGTGTCTGGATCGTAGCAGGTGGAAATCCATAGTCTCTGCCTACCCCAATGGGAAACAGGCGTGATAATATGTATGTATGTATTTATCGTTCCATATTTAGATATGTCGTAGCTTCAACTAATTTGATTGCAGTTTTGTACGTAATTATTTACTTATTAATGAACGAGAATAAGCGCTCAACATTGGCGAATGAATGGACGTGGACCAATGATTTTTACTTATGTAATATCATTGACGTGGACGAAAAATAGTAATTTCATTCATAAATTTCCTTGCTCAGAAATCGTGAAAAAATTGATCGGTTTCGTTATATCGGTAGAAATACCGAAAAATCGGTATGTTCGAGACCACTGCTTTGGTTGCTGAATTCCAGCGTTTGCGTTGACTTGCAGCGGCGAGTCGACGAGTCATGCAGTGACACGCGTCGCAGAAAGCGTGATCACGTGTTGCTATAATGTAGTTTATTAGTTACCTAAACCTAGGTGTGGCTCTAAGTTAGCCTGGAATGTCTGATACACCTCTGGTTGTTGAATTCCAGCGTTTGCGTTGACTCGCAGCGGCGTGTCAGCAAGTCATGCAGTGACACGCGTCGTAGAAAGCGTGACCACGTGTTGCTGTAATGTAGTTTGTTAGTTACCTAAACCTACTGTGTGGCTCTAAGTTAGCCTGGAAAATCTGATACACCTCTGGTTATTGAATTTCAGCGTCTGCGTTGATTCGCAGCGGCGAGTCGACGAGTCATGCAGTGACACGCGTAGCAGAAAGCGTGACCACATTTTACAATTATATAGTTTATTAGTTACCGAAACCTATTGTGTGGCTCTAAGTTAGCCTGGAATGTCTGATACACCTCTGGTTGTTGAATTCCAGCGTTTGCGTTGACTCGCAGCGGCGTGTCAGCAAGTCATGCAGTGACACGCGTCGTAGAAAGCGTGACCACGTGTTGCTGTAATGTAGTTTGTTAGTTACCTAAACCTACTGTGTGGCTCTAAGTTAGCCTGGAATATCTGATACACCTCTGGTTATTGAATTTCAGCGTCTGCGTTGATTCGCAGCGGCGAGTCGACGAGTCATGCAGTGACACGCGTAGCAGAAAGCGTGACCACATTTTACAATTATATAGTTTATTAGTTACCGAAACCTACTGTGTGGCTCTAAGTTAGCCTGGAGTGTCTGATACACCTCTGGTTATTGAATTTCAGCGTCTGCGTTGATTCGCAGCGGCGAGTCGACGAGATGCATGCAGTGGGTGACACGCGTCGTAGAAAGCGTGACCACATGTTACAATTAGCCGTATCTCCTAAACGAGGTGTCGCGCGCCATCTTGATAGACGAGGTGAAAAGCTATCGTTTGTATTGCACACAATAGACTAAAGGCATGTCCATAATACTAGGATAATAGCAGAGAGTTCAAAACACCTAAATAAATGTTAGCAGCAAATCTTGTTCACTTACAACTTTGACTACTTCCAACTTTTGTAGCCAGAAAATAGATCACGTCTGCACGGGTAGAACCATAGAAATCTAAAGGTAATAGAAGTGGTAACGGCACGTAAACATGTCGCCGCGGACAGGTGTCTCGACACACCAGTGCGCGAACCTTTGATCATCAGTGCTGTTTTGTATGCAGTCACTAAAATTGTATTTTGCAGCATATCTAACAGCGGAATATTATTTAGGCTTAATTTATTTTGCATTTAATACTAGAAACATGATAGGCGTAATTGCGTATTTATGTGTTGGTAGCGTCAAACCGGCAAACCATTTAGATTTCTATGAGTATTACACATGTACATACGGCTACACATCAAGCTATAAGTTCTAGTATAAGCTGACCTCATATTGTATACAGGCTTTTCGTACAATCACAATAGTCTTTATATAGTTTTCGCCGATTGCGTTAAAATAAAATATACATTTCTATCAACTACACTTAGCTTTTTAAATTTTAAAATAATATAATCGAAACGCACCAACGTTTTTCAAATAAACTCATGCCAACACATTTATCTCATGTGAACAAGGGCTAACCGGGGGCTACAAGCTATGTGTTAACGTTATCTACATAGTTTGTTTATTGTGCGGTCCGCGGTTACGGAGCTGAGAGTGCCAAAACGACTAACGGCCAAAATTAATATCCTATCTATCCACGATTTGCCCTACTAGAGATAGAAATTTGACGTATTTTGTATGGAGCTTATGTCAAATTTCTATCTCCAGTAGGGCAAGTCGTGGATAGATTGAATATTAATTTTGTCCGTAACACGTACTGTCGCCAATCCTGTGTCACTCAATACTAGCTTTATCCGTATATTACTGTTTTACGACTACTTACATGTAGCTAAAAAAGAGGTGTATAAGGCACTGGTGTAAAGGGTTACAGGAGCAGGTATTTAAAGATGGCTCAAGCCAATTCTGTCTATAGCTAAAATTATATTATTTTCAGTGATATTGAATTCTATTTACGGGACTTTTCGCACACAATAAAATCAAAACAAAACAAACATTTTGACTAATTTTGACCTGCAAAAGTTTCGAAACTTCAAGAAACCCAATTTTGTAATATACGCGATGTAATCCGTTTAAACTTGTTTTATTATAATGAGTAGTGATCGTGAAAACCTAAGAAATTATTAACTTAAAAGATGTAAACAAGACAGAATTTACGTATAAATAAATCTCTCAGAAACTGCCTAGTAGAGAAAAATTACATAAACTTTCATAAAATCATGCTGTCAAATCATAACATTGTTTTGGTCAGTTTGTGGATTACATAGTCCGTAGGCCCCCTTATTCTAGGGCAGTCGGGTTAACCTCTCATTAACTATTCTTTAATTCTTCATCAAAGAATTCAGTTCACCTATCATAACATGATATCCTGTTATTACCTCTGACGCAGTTCCGGTCGGCAGATACTTGCTCGATGGAGCATCACTCGTTTTTGTTGGTACGCTAATTATGGCTGTTACGCTACATCTCTGCTGATACTGTTATGGGCGGCTCTAGGGGTGAATGAGAGCGTGCTGACGGCTTTTTGTTGAGTTAGTTATTGTTTACTTTAAGTGAGTGAGGAGAGTTTTAATTATTGTGAAGTAGCTGTTCCAACGGCTATGTGTGTAAAAGTATAATGAAAATTTGAAACGTTTTTGTATGCAAAAATAATTAAATTCTATAGTTTTGTTAGTAAAACAAATAAATAGGGTCAATTTTTTTAATTTTTATAAGTAAAAATACTTCAAAATTCCTATTGTATCGTACAGAAAAAGTTTCATATTGATTACTGCAGTAAGGCTGTAAAGTTCTTAAACTCACCCTGAGTCTTCTACAGACAGGTGTGGAAAAGGGGTATGTTTTCAAGAGAATTAGTAATTTATATTGAACTAAGTTTACGGGACTTGCCGCGCACAATTAAATCAAAACATGACATAAACATGAGCTACATGACCCGAAAATCCTCTCCACTGATCGTCATTACTATCATAGAATTGTACGAGAAGCGATTGAGATAAAGAAATATAAAAATTTCAATCGGGAAGATGGATATAGGTTGTCCTCCTCGTGGAATCCGGTAATCGAGAAGTGTTCGCGTCGTGGTATGTCTACATGTATGTCCGCCGAAACTGTCAGCATTGTGTGTCGTGATTCAGCATATCTTGTTACGGACAGCGACGTTACGAAAAACCAACCGCGGGTAGTTCGAGAAAACACCCGCCGCTCAAGACGATGACACCCACATACTTCAGTCTGCTCGTGACCACGGCCAATGCAACTTGACCAAAACGTCGAGGTTAGTCAAAATGTTTGTTATATTTTGATTTAATTGTGCGCGACAAGTCCCGTGAACTTAGTTCAATATGAGTGAAATTCGCGAATGTTTAAAAACTTCTAATTATTAATTTATTTCAATTTAAAGTTAGGAAGATTTATGGTAATAAATATTCTACGCGATTTCATAGCTTCATCATGGGTACCGCTAAAGAATGGAATTCCTTGCTCCATATGTGTTTCAAACGTGTTTTTGTGTGTGAACAAACAAACAGACAATTACAGTTTTATAATAGAAGCAGATAAAAGTCCAAGTCATAATTCTTCTAGTCTTTCTCCAAGTATGTAGGTTCAGCCTCCAGGCTAACAATCTGCGGAATTATAAGCAGTTACATTGTTTGACTGCGGAATTCAAACTGATTAGAAATTGGTTCAATCTCTACATGACCACAACTGGGTTTTCCAGTAGTGTGTGCCTAAATCTCTGTAACGGTTTACATGTTATCACAGATTCTGTCATTAGATATTTATAGAAGATCCATTCATATTCACAAGGCTGCTGCGTTTGAGATTGTGAGTATGATTTATCTCTTTTCTCTTCTTCGTCGTTTCGCTCTTGACAGAGCGGTCGTGGCTATCATGTACTATAGCTGGGGGCTGCTGTAGCTCGCCTCACGATACCTTGCCACCTTTCCCTGCTTTCGGATAGTCTGGTGCATTCTTGTAATGGCCGGCCCACGGCAGACTTAATTAAATCAGTCCATCGCATGGGAGTATGATTTACAAGGCAGGAACAATGTTATTGAGTTATTCAGTTGGAGGATTTTCAGTAGCGGCTCGGTGAATAGTTTATTGCTGGGCAAGCGTGTACCATCGTGTATCGCCAAGGCCCAAACAGCACGAAACACTGTAAAAGATAATGATATTCCGAGTGATTATTGCGTGCATCGAAACGATTTTAATTAATAAATATTGTACGGTAGATTAAAATATTTTTTTAGAAATATCTGTAAAGACGATTGTCATCTTAGTCTACCTGCGACAACGAAATGCTGCAAAGCTTTCGAAACGTCAGGGAAACTAATTTAAATAATATACGCGATTTAATCCGGTTAAACTTTGTTTTATTATAATATAAGCTTGTTAAAAAGGTTGATAATGAGGATATCCCAATACAATTTTTTTTTTTCATTAGAGTCATCAGAAAATCTTGATACAATTCAATACAAAGAATGATTGCCCCAGCATTATTACGGATGCCAAACCGAATTTACGACGCGCTAACCGACTTGATAGTCGGTGAGTAAAAGCTCACATTCCTAGTGCGGTGCAACGACAATGCGACTGTCATCGGTCGATATATTACACCCGCTACCGGCCCAGCACGCGGCTAATATTTTATATGGGCGGTCTTCATTGCGATCGAGACCTGTTGATTTAGAGATGTCTTGTTGTTTGTCGATAGTTTTTTATTGCTTGAATTTTTTGATACTCTGTAATGACATCTATAATTAGTTTTTTTTACAATTCCGATGCTTAAATCGGAATGGGAAAAATGTGATACGAAAATATACATTTCTGTCTTGTTCAGGAGTATTAATTTTAATGAAACGTATTTCCCTTGTTTTCAGTCTATCATAACGCGGTCCAGCTTCAGCTTATCCATAGATAATTAAAATTATTCACATTTATAATTTTTGTTTGCGTCAACCTACAGAAGGGAAATGATCGTGGCTTACATGGGCGGGGGGATACCGGCACAACGTTTAATGTTTCTTTCATTAGGATTATACCGGGTTATCTTTAACAAATTATAGAGGATTAACTATCTTCCCGTCAGTAATGAATAAAGAACCGGCCAAGTGTGAGTCGGACTCACGTAGTAGGTTCCATACTACTCATCAACTTGAAACCCCATAGAAACTGATTTAATTTACGAGAGTTCATCAAAAAACATCAACGCACAAAGCGCGAAAAATGAATTTTTGCATCTATTTCTTACGCAGGTACCATCACATATGTCCATGTTTTCCCTATTTTTAATATTTTTTGCTAAGCTTCATAATATGCACTATAATTAGACCAAGTTTGACGCTGGTATGTATTGCAGGAACAAAAACGTTGATTGGAAAATGTTAGTCCGCATGGTTCGACTTTGGATTCACAAATCCGCATCGTTCAATTGATCGCACCATAAGGATTTAAAATTCCTCGAACTGTCCGATCGAACCACGCGGCCGGAAGGGAAAAAAATACCGGCAAAGTGTGAGTTGGACTCACGCAGTAAGGGTTCCGTACCACCCATCGACCTGATAATATTATTATTATTAAAATTTAAAATTATTATTATTGTATTTTTAATTGAATCAGTGTAATTTAATGGCGAACTTTATAAAATTGAGATGATAATAATCAAAGACATTTGTATACTGTCATAATATTATTTAGTTATTTTAATTATGACATCTCTTAAATTTATGACATGCTTATTTTTTTGAATTTTTATTATTTTGTGACATTCGAATTTGACATCTATTAGCTATTGTGACTTTTATTTTATTTTTCTACAAGATTATACTTATGAATCTACTGACGTGTAAATTAACTTTATAAATAAATGAATATGAATATGAATATGATACCCCATAGAAACTGTTTTAATTTACGAGAGTTTATCAAAAGACATCAACGTACGTACGCGAAATGTGAATTTTTGCATCTCTTTCTTCCGTAGGTACCACCACATATATCTATGTTTGTCCTGTTTTTAGTATTTATTGCTAAACTAAATTGTATGCAATATAATCACACCAAGTTTAACGCTGGTATGTATTACCGTTTTGATGATAGAACAGGAACAAAAACGTTGAAAAAAATGCATGTTTTTCGAGGTTTCTTGTATGGGGACCCCCTTTGGTTCTAAACTTTTTTTTGTTTTTATTATTTGTCGTGATACACCTCATAGCAACACATTTTCTGTGAAAATTTCAACTGATTATCTATTACCGTTATAAAGATACAGCCCTGTGACAGACAGACGGACGGACGGACGGATGGACGGACGGACGGACAGCGTAGCGAGAGTAATAGGGTCCCGTTTGCACCCTTTGGGTACGGAACCCTAAAAAAGGAACATATTCTGAGAACATTTCAATGTCTACCTATTACCGTTCAAAATATACAGCCCTGTGACAAACAGACGGACGGATGGACAGAGAGCGTAGCGAGAGTAATAGGGCCCCGTTTGGCGACCTTTGGGTACGGAACCCTAAAAAAAGGATCTTAACATCAGAGTCAAAAGCAGAAGTAAAGAGGGAAAATATAACAGGAACTGAAATACAATTTATCGATACACAGTTTCACACCAACACTACCGGTCCAGTGAAAGAGGCGTGCACTGGTTGCTCTCATTAATCTTTCATTTCTACGTTATATTATTAGAGGAACGGGTTTGCACGGATGCTGCGCGGGCGCGGGATGTGCCGCGAGGGGGAGGGGGGTGCGCGGGGGGCAGGGCGTGAACCCAAGTGAACCCTCAGTAGCACCTGCCGCGTCCGGTCGGCCCGGCTTCTCCGCCACACAACTCTAAGGTTGCCAGGGAAACATTCTGATCTTGTAAATTGACAGGTTTCCTGGATTATGATCAGGGGTACAATCGGGACTTTTTGAGCTGTGTCACTAAATCAAGAGAGGTAAGAAAACCTGTCAGGAAGATCATTCGTGAGATAAGGATCACATTCAATGGTAAAGGCAGACTCGAATATAGTTGCAATGAAACAGGGTAGTGCAATCTATTGGGAAAGAATTGCAGGAGTTTCCCTACGTGAGCTTTAGGGTTGTCGAAAAGATTGCCCGGTTTCGGTAAAAGTGTTTTACTATCTGGTGGATCCTGCATTCCAGACCTACAGAATTCTTTATCACGTGACTGCTTTGACCACTCACTGCTCGAAAATTTTAACCCATTTAGTTAATTTCGTGACTGACAGAATAATGAAGTCAGCTTTAAGATCAAATTACTTACTTGATTTATTTCCTCTACCAGTCATTAATCTAGACCCGACCATTGCGTACCTAATGGGGGTTTTACCCACATAAAGACTTATGATGTAGGTATATGAAGGCCGATGATGGCTTATTGAAGTTAATTCCTAGATTGTAGGTACCAACCAATTAGAAGAACCTTTAGGGAACAGAGACTTGACCGTTTCACTGCGCAGTGGCTGTTGCGATTCTTGTACGGAACAAATATGTGCATAACCTATAAATATTATATTGATAACTAGCTGACGCTTGCAGCTTCGCTCCGGTGTTATGTCGATACAAAATATCCTATTTGTTAAATCAGGACATGGTCTATTTGTGTGCCAAATTTCATCTGAATCCGTTGAGCCAAACATTCATTTATAATATTAGTAGGATTGTTCCAGGTCTGGGTGTGTGTGCATGTGAAGATTTGTGTTCCTGTAAATGCATTCACGAAACAGGCAAATTTCAAGTTTAGGGAAATATTTTTTAATAATAATGAAAATTTACCAAACACAAGCTCCAGAAAAAATACTATTATTTCGAACCCAAATTCTAACCGCTTGACAACCCTATCCTAACTACGGAGGTCGTAAAAGGTGAGTTTTTAATGGCTGTCACAATATGTAATCGTATTGAGAGATAAAGTGGGAGGTACACGGCCTCTCATTTCGGCTGTCCGTCCACAAACGGATTAAGGACTGGATTATAGCAAGCTCACTGACAGGTTCAGGTTGACAGATGTTTGTATACTGTTATTATTAAAATCTGATGTGTGCTCATGTTGTTGGTCACTAAGAAATAACCATCTCTTCAAGCGAGTTTGTAGAAAATGGAGTAATACACCGCACTAAACTAATTTTCAAGTCACACTATACTCCGATCAAATATATATCAAACATGTAGAATTAGCAGTAAAAATATTACGAGCCTTCGATTTAATGACTAAAATATAGAAACTGGACTAGCTACTAACAATGCTACAACGCTTATTACATTACTCTGAATTCAGAAATTCTAATTAGGATTTAGGAAACGCAATCAGGAAATAAGGAAAGTGTGATTTGTTCCGTATGGTGCCGGACGTAAAAGAATAGCACCACCTTATCTCTTCTCATGGGTGTCGTAGAAGGCGACTAAGGGATTCACCAGAGGATGGGCAGCAGCGTTCTCTGAGTATTTAACCAACCAACTGCGATCACCAATCCGCCTGCCAAGCGTGGTGATTAAGGCATATTTCCCCCTTTGGAGGAGGCCTATGTCCAGCAGTGGACGTCTTTCGGCTGAAATGATGATAAAAGTTAGGGGTGCAATCAGGAGGTTCCTTCCATAAATCTTAATCAGAATTTCTGAATTCAGAGTAATGTAATAGGCGCTTACAAAATTACTAGACGGAATTAAATGTGAGACTAAGGACTTAAATACATAGATAACTGACTGACTGGACTTCGTTTTTTTTTTTTTTTTTTTTATATTTTTACACAGCACCATCTAGTCCCAAACTAAGCAGAGCTTGTGCTATGGGTACTAGACAATGGACATAATACTTATAGATTTTTTTTTTTTTTGTAAATACATACTCATAATACATAAGCAACACCCAGACCAACACAAACACTTATGTTTATAGAATAGAATAAAATGTCTTTATTTGCAAGGAATAGGTACATTGTAGTTGGTACGTTCATTCATAGTCCGCTTATTCCGTTATATGCTTTATATCATAGCATGCAAAAGTTTATAATTATATTTTTTCTGAATTTATATAATATTATTGCAATTATTTTTTTACACTTGTTTATTTTTTGTCAAAATTTGATAAGAAATATTCGTTTAATGAATAAAAGCTGTAATGGAGCAGACACGCGTGCAAAACTCTTTTAAATTTAGTAAGAGGCAATGGTTTAATGGTATCGGGTAACTTATTATATATATATTTTTATACTCATCGAATAGCTGCTCTTTTTATATAGTTCCGTTTTTGGTAAGTGGTCGTAAACGAGGCAATCTCTATTCCTCGTGTTCCTCGGAAATATATCCTTTGCCTTTTTGAACAAATTTGTGTGTTGTTTAACAAAACAGGATACTTCATAAGTATAAAGGCAAGGTAATGGAAGTATCCTTAAAGATTTAAAAATCGGTTTGCATGACTCCCTTGGGCCGATTCCGCTAATTGCGCGAATGCACTTTTTCTGAACAATAAAGGCTCTGTTAAAATCAGTGCTACGACCCCATAGTATAATCCCGTATCGCAAAACGGAATTTACGTAGCCGTGGTATGCCATTAGAGCCGTTACCTGTGTTGCCGTTTTCTTCAAGCGTTTTAAAACGAAAACGAATTTGTTTACCTTTTTGCACACTTTGTCAATTTGATTTTTCCAGCTTAGTTTTCTATCCATTAGTACACCTAAAAATGTTACCTGTTCCGGTCTGTCCAAATTGTATCCGTTATATGATATGTTTATGTCACTTACATAATTAAAATTCATAAAATTTGTCTTTGAGAGATTTATTTGCAGGTTATTATTATTAAGCCAATTCACGATACTATCGATTGTTTCTAGTATATCACTTGTGTGACTTTTTGTCAGACAGTCACCAGCATTTACTGAAACAGATACTGCTATATCGTCGGCAAACAAAACTGAATTGTGTTGAATTACTTCCGTTATGTCATTGATGTAAATTAAGAACAGCAACGGACCCAGGATACTTCCCTGTGGTACGCCGTATTCATTCAACTTAAATTCTGATCTATAATTTTGAACCACATTTTTATCATTTATCTTTGTTATTTCTACACATTGCAGTCTATCTAGTAGGTATGTTTTAATCCAGTTCAGTGCTAGTCCTCTTATTCCGTAGTGTTCTAATTTATCTAATAGCAAATTGTGTGAAACGAAGTCAAATGCTTTTGTCATGTCGAAATATAAAACAGTCGTCAAAATTTTGCTGTCTAACCCCCTTACTACATCCTTAATAAGATTAAAAATCACAAATAAGATTATCACACAAATATTTGTGTCCTGTGGGAATCGAACCCATGACCTCGTTATCAGCAGTCCGACACTCGAACCACTAGACCACAGAGGTCGTCGGATGTATCTATAGGCTAAGTTTCTGGTGAATCAATAATTTACTTACTTACTAAACCCGGATACTCAAATAGAGGAGGTAGTTACAATGGCAATAGTGTGTTGATTTCCTATGATTAGAAGGAGCTGCTCAATAAATTCTCAAGGTAAAGCCTAAAGCCCGGGGCTACAGCTCGTTGGACATGTGTGCGTGAAAACATTATGTTATTCTGACGTTGCGAAGTGGAACGAAGTAAAACCTTATGTTTTGTATTTATAATTATCTACTTTCTACAGTCTATAATAATTTAGAATACTGCATCATCTTATTCTACAAATACACAGTGAAGCTATCAGATAGTACTTAGTCTGTCACAGAGTTGCTGTTAGCGTTGTTGCTGACTTGAGTTGAGTTGTTGTGGATTGTTTAGTTCCAAATACGCACACCGTGGCGATGGTAAAATTACCACTTTTTTTTTTCGAAAACTACATTCTTTTTTGCACGTGAATTTTCACAACACAACACTAAACAACACTAAATACTATTTAGACAACACTAAATAATATGAAGCATCGCATAACAAGTAAAAAGAACGACGTGAAAAATGAACGTTGATTTCTCGTACGCAGCGTCGCTCCGCGCCACAGACCAGTAAGCTTCAAGACTCCGCATAAACAAAGTTTTGTATTCGAACGCAGTCGTAAAACGTTGGTGGGGTCAGGGGGGCGGACGGCGCGTTATGATTGGCCGGCTCAAAAGTTCGGTGGTATGATTTCTTATGATTGGTGCCGCTCGCTGACTGAGTGACGTTCCGATTGGCGGAGGGACGTATGATATGCAGTGGTAGAGCATATGCGTTGTGACCGGGGGTGTCCAGCTAAGCGGCGTCTAGAGGCTTACTGGTCTATGCTCCGCGCCAATCCACTTCAAAAGTATGCGAAATAATGGAACGTACTGAAATACACCCGCTAACGCAAACGAGACGGCCCTCTTTATAGGCTGTGCATAAGATTGGCATTCGATGAAATGGCCGCGTACTAAACTCTACACTACATGAACGTGGTGTACGTTGAGTTTGCCAAAAGAACGCGGGAAAATAATGCAAAAAGAATTTCAAGTAAATCTTCTCTTTCAATCGCGAAAAAAGGACATCGTCTGTTAGAGGCCTTATGTATGTCCGTACAATAAAGAATTAAGAATTCTAGATGGACGCGGGCATCTTCTCTGGATGAGCGGAGTTTAGACCTTAGTTCGACTCGCTGGCCTGGTGTTTATTGATGGACTATATCTATACCAAAAATGGCGAAATGTGGGTGTACTATACACCTCTGCCTACACCTTCGGGGAAATACAGGCGTGATATTATGTTATGTTATATCTATACCACAGAATATCTAATAGTACTAACGTACAGAACGGCCACTCACCGCCCCCCCGCCTATTAAAGATTCCTCGCCCGCACCCCGCACCCGCCCACAGTTTGCTGGCAATTGGACTGCAAGATTGCTATGGATGTCAATCGCCAGTCGCTATACAAGCACGCCATCTCTGAAAAGCGCTAGGAACCCAGTCGGTATTACGAGCGGCGAGCATCCTTAACTTACACGTGTGTGTGCGTTCGTATAAGACGTAATCTTGTGTATGTAGGTGGTGCTAGCGTTTATATTGTATTGAGTGTCCGAGGTGTGCCTATACCACAGAATATCTAATAGTACTATCGTACCTATACACTATCTTTTTACACGACTGCCTACTAAAGGAGTGTAATGTTTTCATTTATCTCCTTCCTTCCACGTCACATTTTTGTTTAATGTACTCAGAATACAACAACAGCTTTCATTTTGACATTACAGAAGTATTCATTGGGTATATTTGGCCGATAAGACGGAATCTCAAAACATACGGAGCAATGAATAGGTATTGAAATAAACATAATTGCCATCGTGAGTGACAACTCATGTGGTCATATACAACTAATCTCCCTAAATTTTTAATTTAAGTATAAAACCTAACAATTTTAAATAAATAATTCATAGCTTTATAGAGTTAATATCTGTGAGGATAATGTTGATTTACTTCGTTTGTACTGTTTTCTGAAAGTCAGGTAGAGTGCGCAGTTGTTAACCAATGGTCATTATAATTCAAGAGCTATCCGGTAAGGGTGACCATGTTTGGAGGTTTTATAGACATATCCATGACCTCTAAATAGATCAATGAACAAAATTAACTATAAAAAAATATTTTTTGGGCATGGTTTGTTATTAATGGAATATGAAAATAATTTACCCTTTAGTTTTTAGCGAAGGAAAACCGAAATGTACCTAGAATGCTCCGTGAGGCTATTGAAATTAAAAAACATCCTAATTTTAATAGGGAAGATGGTTGGCAGCTACCACCTGTTTGGAATCCAGTCCTAAAAATAATCAAGTCCCAAACAGCACGCAACACTGTAAAAGATAATGATATTGTGAGTGATTACTGCGTGCATCGAAACGATTTTAATTAATAATATTGTACGGTAGATTAAAATATATTTTTAGAAATATCTGTAAATACGCCTACCCATTTGCACTCTTTATAGAATATGTAAAAGCGATTGACCTCGGCTTAGTTCCGCATTTACTCAAAAGCTTTACTCAAAACAGTTCCCAAAAGTCTAAACCTTAAAACCCAGAACTCATACACCCCTTACCCCTATCGTAAGTGTTGAAGCGTTCACCAATTACCGGGTGTGAAGGCTGGCTGATGATAATTGAATATATGCTTTATGGAGCGGCACACCGCAAGCGCTCGGCCAGCCGGCCAGTGAATACGCCTACCCATTTGCACTCTTTATAGAAATATGTAAAAGCGATTGGGTAATCAATTTAATAAATATTTTGTTGCTATTCTTGGAATTGAAAATTGAAGCTGTTTTATTAAGTTGCCTGTGTAAGTAGACGTGTTCGAATCGTTGTCTGTGTGGTCTTTGAATGAAAAATGGTAATCTCTTATCTCTTTTCGTGGGTTGGAGCAATTGAGGATACCGATTAGATTAGATTATAAGGGGAATGCACAATAGCATATTTTATAAAAGAAATGCTGCAATTTATATTTTCAAGTTGTGCATAATTCAGACGGGTTCTTCGTAAATAGCTTAGATTACAGGACCTAAAGTTGATACTGTAGTAAAGGAAAAAAACTTTGAAAGAAGAATGTTTTAATACATAGTATAATAAAATTAACGACCACATCCGGTTTTGTGCGTAGAGCTATTATATTTCTTTAAATACTAGCCTATGACCGCGGCTTCACCCGCATATAATTCTGATCTTACTTACTAAACCAATTAATAACGATTCCAGTTACAAACAATAAAGAAATCTAATAAAATAATACGGTTATCGCGGACGCGGCGGAGCGTGGCGGCGCGTGCGCACCTGAATAATTGTATGCACTAACAACCTCTGCACTGAGAACTGTGAAGAATGCCTTTATTGGCACCATAATTAGATTTATTGTTACCTTGTTTATATGTATGATATGGTTTATTTATGTGTTGTGATTTAAGGGTCATGACAGAGGAACGAGCATGTTTTAAACAAGCTTTTCTTTATCATGTTTCGTTCGAAGTATGTTACGGAAGTCTTTCCGGTTGACCTGATTGTTGACCACTTGCTGACATCCGACTGAGTTGAAATCTTGCATGCTTATTGTAAGTCCGGGAAAAATGCAATGTTAAAGTACCTTTAAAAAATTATTTAATAAACTTTATTTTTTAATTTAATTTAATTTTCTCCCCATTTAATTTAATTATTTTAGTTTTAATTTATATTATTCGTTCGTAACAATTTTCCTGTATAACGTAATGGAAGGCGCTGGTGCCTGCGATACAATATTTTTTCATTAGTACAGGTACCAACGTTACCTTTTTTCTGTAAAGATAATTTATGAAAATAGAAAGAAAGAAAGAAAAATATTTATTTGGCACAACTGAGACACTTACAAAAGAAAGGATATGGGATGATATTGTGAGTGATTACTGCGTGCATCGAAACGATTTTAATTAATAATATTGTACGGTAGATTAAAATATTTTTTTAGAAATATGTGTGTAGACGATTGTCATCTTAGTCTACCTGCGACCACGAAATTCTGCAAAGCTTTCGAAACGTCAGGAAAACCAATTTAAATAATATACGCGATTTAATCCGGTTAAACTTTGTTTTATTATATTATTATTATTTATTTATTTATTTATTATATTATGTGTAGTGATCGCGAAAACCTAAGAAGTTATCTATACATATAAAAGGCTTTGTCCTGAATGACTGACGGATCAACGCAGAGCCTAAACCGCTGATCGCAGAGACCTGAAACTTGGAAGGTGTGTTCTTTGTATGACGTAGGCAGCCGATAAGAAAGGATTTTCCGAAATTCTATCCCTAAGGGGGTGAAAAAGGGGGGCAAAGTTTGTATGGGAAAACGTGATTCCTTGGTCCAATCTACTTCAAATTTTGCATAAACCTTTTTTAACAGAATTGATGGAAGACGTGTTTCGTATTTTGTTGAAAATCATCCCCTAACGGGGTTAAAAAGGGGCAATTAATTGTTTTGGCGGTGATTTGCTTCGAAAAGTTGATATCAATACTTCTTAGTGCTTTTGATTTAAATAATATTTTATTTAGACACATGTTTGAAAACTCAATCCGATTTTATTCATAAAAGGTTTAACTCACTTAAAAACATAAGGCGAGCTCCACACGTTGGCCCCAACGTTGGGACGAGCGTTGGCCCGTAATCAAGCCTAGCGTCCACACGTTGGAGATAATGTTAGTTCAGTTCCATCAGAGCCAATGTAAAGACGTCTGAAATAGATGTTGCTCTGGACACTTTAATATTATTGAGTGCATAAGAGCTGAACTGTCAATTAAAATAACACAATAGTTAAACAATGGACGTCTCAAAAATGTTTTGATTAACAAAATAATATCATTGTTATATGTTAATAAACATAAAGATTTTTTATAAAAATTCTATAACTATTGCGTTGATGATATTTTCAAGAAGCGGTGACCGTAGGAACAAGCTCATTCGATTCACCTTACTGCATGAGTGCTGAGCAAACCGCCAACGTTGGCGCATAATACCTTTGTAAAACCGACACGCAACGGCTAACTGCAGTAACTCCCAATACTCGCCCCAAAGTTTGGGCCAACTCTATTTTCCCGATCCACACGTTGGCAAATAGTGTTGGCGCCAACGTTCAGGCCAACGTGTAGAGCCGGGGTAACTGCCAATGCTCGCCCCAACGTTCGGGCCAACTACATTTTCCCGATCCACACGTTGGCGCCAACATTCGGGCCAACGTGTGGAGCCGGGGTAAGCAAATACTCTTTAAAATTGGAAGGTCTCTAAAAATATCTGTTTGATTTGTCGTATATATGTATATACTTATAGTTTTCTTTTAGTTTGTCTTAGAAGTTTAATTTAGTGTGTATTGTTTTTCGCAATTTTATTCCTAGAGTATCCCCTAACACCATCGAATTACTCCTTCGAATTCAAGAGAGTGCAGTTTCCCATCAAAGTCTGCTTCTCAATAACTATAAACAAAGCTCAAGGTCAAACTCTTAAGGTAGCGGGAATAGACTTGAGGGAAAGCTGCTTCTCTCACGGCCAGTTGTATGTGGCATGCTCCAGGTATTCTAGCTCCCGAAGGAAATACAAAAAATATTGTTTACAAAGAAATACTGCGGTCGGTGTAGTATTTCGATTTCGTTGTAAAAAGATAATACCCCCGTGGTAACTTTAACCAAATCAAAGGCCGAGCTTCGTGCTCACAAAATATAACGAAATTTCATTTTATTTTCATGTTTATTTAACCTTTAAATCCCTGCACTATAATAAAGATTGTTATATTTTATAAGTATTTGAACATAATAATTGCAAAATTTAATAACGTAAAAAACCAACTAAAAATCCTATTAGAACCATTTTCGACTTCTACGCGGACGAAGTCGCGAGCAAAAGCTAGTTGTAGATAATTTGTAAACAACGTTATGTGTGTAACGTAAATAAATACCTAAAAAGTAGTCCAGTACCTAAAAAAATTAAAAAATGATTTATTCACAAGTCAGTAACGACGGGTTCCGATCACGTACCAATATAATTTATCTATGGTTCCGCAGCAGGGCATAGCGGCTAGTCATCAACGCGATATCTGCTTATTCTTAAATGATGGACGCGTTAGTAATTGCATTGCCTAGTTTTTTTTGTGCGTCAATAAGATGTAAATAAACATTTTATTACTATTATTTATTAATAGTAGGTATGTGTAAGGCTGCAGGTAGGTACGAAACGAGCGGTGGCCACTAAGATTCACTGCTTATCCATCCACGCATAGATTTTGACAGCAATTCTGGGATTTCTTAAACCGAATAGATGAAGCCTCAAGTATTGAATATTCAGTTGGCATTTCTGTTGTGATACTTGGGATGCATACAACACTTTACGTAAAAAGGACATTTTCAATCGAGGAAGGAAACTGTAATTTACTTATAATGGTCAAATAACTTTCAACTGACGTTATTTACGTTTCTGCTTGGACTTCTGCTTACCCCTGGTAAACAGAGCGTGATGATATGATCCGTTGCTTGCTTTCTGCATGTAAAGAAATGATAGCATCTTGCTTAAAACAATGCGCGTGTACAACACTATTATTCTGACAGAAGCTCATTTCGAGTGATCGATTAGGCAAAATCGTAGACGCGGTTTCGATTTTTATCGAGTTCATTTGTGTTTTATTATTATCTGTGTTTTTTGCGAAGTGATGTAGTATTGTGTCAGATTGTTATGAATGACTGTTTCGTTACGCTCTTTAAGCAGAAATGTAAACGGTGATGATAACAAATAAATTAATTCTGCTTGCAGCCATGATATACGAAATCTTAGACGAAGTTTGTACAAATGTTATGTTATGTTTTGTGTATGTTATGTTGTTTGTTTGTTTCCTAAGCTATATGCCAGATAGACCCGCTGATAGATATACAAGTTATAATATTTATTGACGTGTTTAATTATGCTAGTATCGCTTGTGGTTGAAATTCGACCAAAGGAAAAATAACTAAAGCTCGTCAATAGCAACTGAACAAAAAAATAAAAAATCGGTTGACAAACAGAGGAGAAAAAGGTACTGAACTCAATGATTTTACATACTTATGTAATATCATTGTACTGAACTGTTTTGTCTTTACCTATTTATATTATTATGTAATCATGTATTTTTGCACGTAGCCGCTTGTGGCCAAACTAATAAGACCTCTCTGCAAAGCAGCGCTTTTCGGCATTGCGGCATATGCTGAGATTGGAACCTTTTTAGGTCTCGTACAAGCATGTTATTTGTTTGTTTTTTATTTATTTCTTTCTTTAAATAACTTCCGCATCCGGCCACTGTTCTTTCACTTCGCTACTTTCAATCAACATGACCTTTACAAACCCATCAATTTAAAAGCCTTCCGCTGTCATAAATCACATACCAGCGAACTAATGGTGGCAAAAACTCTCATATTCCACCATGAACTTTTGCCTGCATATAGAATTCTTCCGGGAGTGATGTAAAAACGGTGGCGTGGTAAAAAACGGAGGAATAAAAAGTGGGATCGCGATAGGTGAGGCGAGTCGGCGCGAGCGCAGCGCGTGGCGGGCGCGTGCCTACCGACCAATTACACATCTTCGCCTTTATTACAAGAACGCTCATTAGAAGCGGGCGAGGAGTAATGAAGTGGGCGACGCGGTGATATTAGTTTTTTTGGTCTTTATTTTTATGGATTAGAAAATATAGTTTCAGCTATACATACTCGTAGCTGTGGCTGATTTTAATAAATTATGTAATTTTTTTAGGCAGAACTGTTTAATCGTGTTTACCTTTGTATAATCAGCATTGGTTTTTCTGATAATTTTAATTGTTGTTTTTGAGAAACTACGTGGGACACTCAGAAAGTTTTGCGAAACTAAAAAAAATTGTTCTATACGTACATATATTTTTATCAAATCTTTTCAAAGTACTTTCCACCAGCCTCTATACAAAGATTCATGCGCCTAAACCAGTTTTCAAAACACTTTTTCCAGTCCGCCGCAGACACCTCGTTTACAGCCTGCTCGAACGCAGCCAGCGCATCTTCCGGCGACGAAAATTGTATCCCTTTGAGCTGATTTTTTATTTTTGGGAATAAAAAGAAGTCACACGGTGCTAGATCAGGGCTGTAAGGAGGGTGACCCAGGAGTTTGACTGGCGTGCTGTCCAGGAAGTCCCTCGTTTTGAGTGCGGTGTGCGCAGGTGCATTGTCGTGGTGGAGCAGTAGCCCGCGGAGCCCTGTGTTTGGTCGCTTGTTGCTTATAACAGAGAAAACTTCTGGCAAACATTTGGTAGTATACCATTCGGCATTAATGCTTCTTTGATCCCGTAAGGGAATTGATACCAAGTGGCCAGTCAAATTAAAAAAGCTAGCGATCAAAATCTTACCCCCGCTTCTAGATCGCTTCACTTTGGTAGGCGTTGGCTCATTTTGAAACACCCAAACAGTCGACTGGCGCTTGGTTTCTGGGTCGTATTGATAAATCCAGGACTCATCACCTGTAACGATGTCGTAAACACGCCGAGACGAGCCTGCTTCAAATTTGTTAAGCATATCACGGCACCATTCCACCCGGGCCTGCTTCTGAGCATCGGTGAGGTTGTGCGGCACCCAGCGTGATACTATCCTCCTCACGCGAAGATGGCTGTGTAGAATCTCGTGAACGCTTCCCGATCCAATCTTCAATATGTGTTGAATCTCCTGATATGTAATTCGCCTATTGTCTTGGATTAAATTTTTCACTGCTAGCACGTTTTCTTCGGTAACAGCCGTCAAAGGGCGACCGCTTCTTTCGTCATCCCCCAAAGTTGGTCGACCGCGCTTGAATTCGTTATACCAACGATACACGGTTGCCTTGGAAGGGCCTTCATCCATGAATGCCATTTGAAGTCTATCGTACGATTCATCCGGTTTCAGGCGACACTTGAAATCGTATAAAATCATAGCTCTAAAATGTTCCCGGCGCAGATCCATATTTCAGTGAGACACAATACTTTGAATTAACTCGCAAAAAATGTGGAGGGAAATTTTGAAATTGGAACTTACTTATTTTTACTTATAAATAATCATATTTTCGAAAAACATTATAACTGGCCAGTCTCCCATATATAAAAACTTTTTTTCGCAATACTTTCTGAGGGGCCTGGTATATCAATAAGGTTTCATAATCAACAACAAGGTTCTGCTTGTAGAAAATAACTGGCCATAAACATTTTATTCACCTCGCTTGAGGAAACAACACTATCCAGATCACATCCAGATCCAGTACCTCTATTATGAATGTTAAAATCTAATGTCACTATCGACTATAGAAAAAATAATTTGCACTCTTATTGGCTTGGACATTGACAGTGACATTACTCGAGCCAATAAGAGCGCGAATATTTTTCTATAAAAGATAGCGACATTAGATTTTGTGCCTTTGTACTATTCATTTCTATGTATTTTATTATTATTTATTTGTGTGTGCATAAATTTAATAAATAAATAATTTGTAAAACTCATAATAGAGGTAGGACAGATCGTAATTCAATTGTACACGTTTATTTCCGTAAAGCCACCGTTGAAGTTTAACATCTCCACCAAAATAACTGCAACATAAAACAACCGCATCTATTTTCCTTCTTGGATCAGAGGTCACGATTGAGTATGCGCACCCGAGTGTATCGCCTGCCAGGTCAACACGGTTAGTTTTTACCTGCGAACTAGGCGCGCCTAGCGGCTCTGCCTGCATTTTTTAACCTAACCGATGGTTACAGATCGCTCGGTTGACCGCAACCACTGCTTCTTGAAATTGCTTCATACGTCTTCAGCTGTCAGTTTTTATGATAATATTATGTATTTTCTGTAGTTTTGAAGTTTTTGTATGTGGTTGTATATTATATTCGTTCTGTTTTCTGTTGAAATAAACTAAAAATTTCGAGTTATTGAGTTTTGAAAGTTATGTTTTATTTATATTATTATGTAACGTGTATATGCGTGTACCTATATGTCGGTTAGCAGGTTAACTTTGAAAATAAACACAACATTTTAATGGTCTTTATCAAAAAAAAAAAGTGTTATACAATTAAGTTCACTACAATTATATTTAGATTAACTATAATTATTTTTATTTATGTGAACAACCCTGAAAATGCGAAAAAAACAGCTACTCCCTAATTTTTTTTTGATTTATGTGTATGTGAACGCACAGCTGATTTTTTTTCCTGATTTCAGGGTTGGTCTCATAGTAAAAGTTGTTCGTACTGATGAGTACAATTACCCCGTAAGAGGTTTTCAGTTATCTAAAAAAAACGTTGTATATGTTTTATTTAGGACTATAGTTTTTAACGAACTTTGTCGAACCCGTTTTTTCTTCCTTTACACAGGTTCAGCAGATTGAGTCTATCTGTCTTGGGTTCCGGGTCTTACAGACACATTTGGACTTTGGACTTCTTGGCGTCTCCTTGGGTCTAGCGTATTTAAATAAAACTCGCAGATCACTATCTATTAATCTTAGTGATAGCATCAAGATTGCATCAGAATCAAATCTAGTATCTTTGTTTTTTACCACCTAAACTCCATGTTTTTTACCACGCTTATGTCTGTTCGGTATAAATTTTGAAATCGATTTGAAATAATTTCCCAATAAGCTAGAGACTTGAAACTTTAAACATAGCTCAGAACTGGATGACTAATGCACTATAAACTCGCAAAAACGTTGTTTATTAAAAATGTTTTCTTTAAATATTACCTTTGTTTCTTGACAAGAAGACACACTATCTACAATCATTACATCAAACATACCGTACGACATATAGGGTCGTGTGTGCTATGATTAGCGGTTGACAAAAAATTACCAGTTAGCTGCTCAGCGACCCGAAAGCAGTGGTCGAACCGCGCATCCGGTGTAACCGACTTACTGGAGTGATTTATTATAATTGATGCTAGTTCTAATAAGAGCGAGCCAAGTGGAAAAGACTTGCGAGTAGTTGGAAAGTGAACTCTGCATGTTAATAAGTTATTAGTAAGTACAACGAGCCCGATAAGTATAATCTGGCTTAAGTGAATAGGTTTTTGCTGGGCAAGCGTGTACCATTGTCGACCGCATCACCGCTTAAATCAGTTGAGGTGGCGGTCAAACGCAAGCCCATTAAGAATAAAATCTAAATTGATGAAAAAGATTTTTTTCCCACTTGCTCGGAAATGGCTTCATTATTAAAAAAAAGAATACATCAATCGGCTCTTTTCCGTATGCAACAAAATAACAGCAATTTCCAACACGACAATAATAGAAATTGCAGGTCATTTTTTTTAAAGTACACACATAACTCACATAAGTTAAGTGTTTTTGGTACACGATATTTTATCATTATACAGGCTGAAGGCGCATTTTATTTTTCAAAACTGTAAATAGAACAAGAACCGCGCCCGGACGAATTGGCGCGAATGAAAATTAGATACTGTTTGTTACATTTGTGTTTTGTTTCCTCGCAAATGAGAAGTACTATACAAGTCTAGGCCGAAATAGCAATTAACGGCCTCGTTTAGTTAAAATAACTTCGGAAGTACTCGGCTTTGCCTCGTACTTCCAAAATTACAACATAACATAGCATAACATCACGCCTGTATTTCCCCGAAGGGGTAGGCAGAGGTGTATAGCACACGGGGGCGAGCCTGTTGCCATTAACCGGGCACAAATCCAGACTCCGGGCTGCTACTGAGAATTTCCTAATGAAAAAACCCAACAACACTTTGCCCGACCCGGGAATTGAACCCAGGACCCCACGCTCAGCAGTCGCTCTTGCAACCACTAGACCAACGAGGCAATCAAATTAAAAATTCCAAAATTCCAAAATTACTCGGCGTCAACAGTCATCATCATCATCATCATTTCAGCCTCCATCCTGTGCCTTCCGCATCCAGCGGATTCCCGCGACCTTCACCAGGTCGTCGGTCTACCTTGTGGGGGGCCTACCCACGCTGCGCCTTCCAGTACGCGGTCGCCACTCCAGAACTTTACTGCCCCATCGGCCATCCGTTCTGCGAGCAATGTGCCCCGCCCACTGCCACTTAAGTTTGGCAATTCTTCGGGCTATGTCGGTTACTTTCGTTCTTCTGCGAATCTCCTCATTTCTCCTCAACAGTATTGTACTATTATTAACCACGTTTTTAAAAAGAAAGCGTCATCTAGTCCTGAGCTATATTTAAAGCTACAAGTCTCTAACTCATCGGGAATTTAGTTCAAAATTGATTGAAAAATTTGTACCGAACAGACAGACATGACTGAAAGCGAGTAGTGATGTTAACCGGTTCGAAATTAACCGGAGAAAAACCGGTTATTTAAGAAACCGATAAGAACCGGTTAAATTATTGAAAAACCGTTACTCGATTGAGCACTATTTTACTAGTGTGTAGCGAATCAATTTTCGTAGTTTTTCGTTTTTTAGTACCGTATTGGGCGTGTATCATAATTAATCTAAACGTAGACTCTGTATTGTCTTAAAATTCGAGGAATACCCGGTAAATATAAATAAATATATAAATACGACGTATAGCGGACGAGCAAGTATGAACAAATATATGCAATTACGCCCTCCACACGATTGCATTCACCTGTATTCGCCGATCATTGACCATCTTTAAGAAACCCCTTAATTTATTATAGAAAAATTGATTAAATAATATGGTGTTTATATTTATAGGTTTTAACCGGAGATAAACCGGTTATTTGAGAAAAAAAAACCTAAAATCACCGGAGCAGAAATTTGTAATCGGTTAACATCACTAAAAGCGAGTTAATAAAAACGTAGTAATTATGGTGTTTTTAACTATGTTTGAAAGCCATAGCGATTCCAAAATGAAAATGAAACTAATAATCTTGATATAATAGGTACTTGACCGAAAAAAGGCAAATTAAATAAATAAATAAATATTTATTCACAAAAAGTTCAAATATCTGTAAAGTCCCTGACTTCTGAGCTAGGTACAAACCTGTGTTACAGAAGTCAGAATTGTCGCATTTTCGCAAGATGCTTGTAACAAGAATGTTCTAATAGCAGTTTAGTACTATCTAATAGATATACATAGACTGCCGGGCGTGGATTTCTTTTGAGGATTAGAGAGTTAAAGCACAGATTACCAGATTACCTATTAGTTACTACGTAAGTTAAACCTCGGCCGTGTTCAGATACAAAGATGACAGCGCAAGTCTATTATGTAATAATAATAATTTTATTGGCATTTCACAATATAACACATAAAAAACATTGACATTCACATGACTTAACCTAGACAGAGGTAGACATAATTAAAATGTGTCGCAACTAGCACCCTTGCTAAGTTATCAAGATAACTTGTATTAAGGGCACTGCTTTCAACTCCTGATTTACATTGGTTCAAATTAGGGCAGAAGTTAATGCGAGCGTTAATGTTGTACAATAAATAGTATGCACGAAGAGACAAACAGTACAGAACAGTGCAGTATCGCATAGTATAATAAAAATAAAAATACAAAAACCGATGTTTGATTAATACAAGCAGTGTAATAAAAATATAAAAATGGAGCCAAAAGCCATAAGACAAGTTAGTTTGTTTGGGCTGATGATGTTAGTGTGTATGAGTGTTGGTGTTGGTTGGTTATGGAAGTGTAGGTGATTGTGTATGGATTATGTGTAGTGCATGTGTTTGTATGTGTTCTGAGGGTTATCTCCAGATAGAAGAAGTTGCTCTGTAGTGATATAGTTTTGTTGAAGTAGCCAATTTGTCACAGTTAATTGTTTTTAGAGAGTTTCTAGATAAGGAATAGAAGTTCAACGTTTTATTTTGTCCGTTAACGTATGCAGTTTCCACATACTACGGGCCGAAAATGCGCCTATAATGGGCGCTACATAAGTTAAGGTAGCTGGAAAGTATGGACTCTCCTGTCAAATCCATCCGGCCAAAGCCCGTGTGTGGCAAGAAATCCTGATGTGGATTTTTCCTCACTCACCATTTTCTTCCTAGCACAGATTTGGTGGAAAGTGGAAAGCCACCCTTACCTATGCTTAAACGCAAGTGCAGGACCGCTCTCACTGCCATTATGGGATAGTTTACGTATGTAAGTACATCATCATCCTCCTGCCCTTATCCCAATTTATTTGAGGTCAGCGCAGCATGTTTTTTTCTTCCATACATCTCTATCAGCCGTCATCTCCGTGTTCACTTTCTTTCTATTCATATCATCTTTCACACAATCCATCCATGTTTTCTTCGGTCTGCCTATTTTATTATAGCCATCAACATTCATACTTAAAACTTTAGCTCGTAGCATGCTCCTTATTCCCCCTCATCAGATGTCCATACTGTGACAGTCTGGTGCTACTTTCAGACTCCCTCTAACATACTTTATATAGTTTATGTATATACATGACTGGAATAAATAGACAATAAATGTAATGTAGTGATACCCAATTTTAACTTTAGACGAACTCAATGTTACCTATGTTCTTGCAAATAAATATATCATTCATATCATTCATTCATTCATTCATTCATTCATTCATTCAAACCGATCATTGGAAAACTTAATTGGAAACACACATCCGATAATTTTCCCATAAGTACTCTAATCATCACATACTTCAAACAGCTTCAAATTGATTATCTCATGCCAAACTAGATCGAACACCGGTTGTGATTAACATTATGAAAGATGAGTTCTATAATAAATTAAACTCACATAGTTACTCGTAACGAACAGTTAGGCGTTAAATCGATTAGTTAGTGAGTGCACACGAGCGGGTCGACCGTTGTTTAGTATAAAACATAGTTATTAACTTATTATTCCGTCAATTAGAACAGGGCTTTCTAACAGCATCACATTCTTATTAACTAGATTGTGTTCATATGTGTTTATATTTTGCTTGTTTTTTGATAATGGAATGCCTTGTGGTCACTCCTAATAACTTCAGTAGATACTTTAAAGATTTATGGTTGAGGGCTTTGTATATAAATAATTAAGGAAATAATAGAAACCTTGCTGCATGTTACAACGAAAAGGCTTATTAAACAACCGTATTCTTAGTTTATACTAAACCTCTTAAGGGGTCATTGCACTCATCATTATGAACAACTTTTATTATGGGACCAAACCTGAAATGGCGAAAAAATTATATATGGTTTGTAGTTTTGTAGTGAAGCGATTACAATTTTCACCGACAAGTGATAAGTTCAATTTAATAAAATATTACTATATATATGTATTGTATGTATCGTCCGTGTGGTGCCAGACGTAAAGAATTGTACCACCCTTATCTCTTCTCATGGGTGTCGTAAAAGGCGACTAAGGGAGTCACCAGAGGATGGGCAGCAGCGTTCTCTGAGTATTTAACCAACCAACTGCGATCGCCAACCCGCCTGCCAAGCGTGGCGATTATGGCATATCCCCCCCCTTTGGGGGAGGCCTTTGTCCAGCAGTGGACGTCTTTCGGCTAAAATGATGATGATGATATATATGTATTGTGTCATAGATGTATAATTATAGTAATCATAGATCCATTATACTATATAATCTATGCATTATACCATAGAAATACGCACGGTGAGAATGCAAGAAAATCAAATTAAATACGTAAAATGACTACGTATGCTTTTTCAAAGTGATATGTGTTAACAGGGTGTGTAAGTGTGTACCTTAGTATGCATTTTGCGTGCATTATTTAGTAGCAGGAGTTGTCCATCAACCATTTCATATTTGGTTATGATAAAAGGTATTAAAGGTGAGTCTCGGTCATTCGCACTCATAAAAAGTACTTGAATTACTGGGATAACCAAATCTATTTCTATCAGATACAACTATAATCTTTCTGCTTTAGACCACCGATACTAACATGGTCTTTGTATAATTCAGATCACAAACAAAAACAATAAATCTAGATACAATCAGACCGAATAATATCATTAGAACGACACTGTCGGTTGACGATCAACGACTCTATTATACAGCCTATACCGAGTATGAGCGCCATTTATTTTGACACAACGTGATGTATCGGGTTCCTTACATAGTAGGTACTGTCAACAGAAAAAGTAAACGACGTTATTTTGAATTTAATTTTAATAAGGTAATAATTTTTCTAAAAAAAGAATAAAATTGTACTTATAGTCTTTAAAGTATTGAAGTTTACAGTTTATTTTTATTTATTTATTTATTTATTCATGAACAATTTTCAATTGTATTTGAATGTGGTAGTTACTACATAATTAGATTATAATTAGTCAAAGATTATTAAAAATGTCATAAATATTTAGTACAAATTAGAACAAAATAAGGATCTATTAGTAAGGATCTAGTTCTTTTTTTTAGGGTTCCGAAGTCCTACAAGGAACCCTTATAGTTTCGTCATGTCCGTCCGTCTGTCCGTCTGTCCGTCTGTCCTAATCCTTTACAGCTTAATAACTTCTACAGTTATAAACATAAGTAAATGAAATTTTGTTAAAAAATAGTCTGCATATAGATCTCAATTTTAAAAGAATAAAAAAATAGTTTTTACGTTCTTTAGGGGTGGCGCCCATACATGTGAAATGGGGAAAAAATATTTTTTTTCACTGCACCCCATCGTGTGGGGTATCATTGAATAGGTCTACTAAAATGAAGGTAATGTTTCATACACCACTTTTTTATCAGGTGTACCATCTGCGAAATATAGCCCGCCAAAGTGGCTTGCAATGTGTCCCCCCCCCCTGCCATTTCTAAACTATGCAACGTAGAAACTTATAATCTTCCACATTGATAGACCTTTGTGAAAACTCTCTTTTAAAATTATTTCGAGTATAATTTGATTATAATTTTTTGAGTTATAGACAGAAAACCGAAAAATACTTAAAACGTCCTAGTTCAAAGGTCATTAACCTTAGAGAAAAATTATCATGGCAAATAATGCTCCTTTAGCTACTTTCTATTTGAAAAAATCACAAAAAGTAACTTTGACATCAATCAGACTTCTTAAATTTGGCTTCTTGAATTTATCGCTAGATGGCGCTATTAACAACACGCTCTGAGTCGCGAATGCTGCCGATTATTGCAAAAACTAAAATAGCCATGATTAATATTCGATTTGATTCGTTTGTACACCTACTTAAGGAACCCTATAATACTGAGCATGGCCCGACATGCTCTTGGCCGGTTTTTTTGATGTGTAAAATCTTTCGTCTCGCTTTTCTGCAATCTGTGGGAGTGATTTCGTGAAAAGGGACGGAAGTGTGTAACAGGAAGTCAGGGAAGCGCGCGCTATTTGATTTGACCAATGAGCGCGCGCGGTGCTATAGTTGGCCGTCAGATGGCAATGTATGTGTAAACTATATTAATAAATGTATTTACTGTACATAGTAAAAGTCTGAATAAAACTTTTTAACAACTCTCACTCGACTCATAATTAGTTATTTTTCGCTTTTTAGTTTCTGTTTTCGTCGGTTCAATTTTTTGTTAAAAAAGTTTTATTTTTCATTTTTTTGTGGATAAAATCTAACTCTAGGTCTCCATTATGTCGTAGTGTCTAGAACTATATTTATGTGTGTCAAGTTTCAACAGAATCAGTTAACAGGTAAGAATTCAGTGGGTGAACAAACACTCATCCCCTGTTTTACTACCCTTAGGGGTGGATTTTGATTTTGAAATTTAAATGGGACCAACTTCGAGATATACCCTCATCATCATCATCATCATATATACCCTATCCATTAAAAAAAAATCATCAAAATCGGACCACTCTGTAAAAAGTTATGCGTGGTCATACATAAAAAAAAAAAATATATATACGCGTCGAATTGAGAACCTCCTCCTTTTTTTCGTCGGTTAAAAAGGGCAGATCATTGATAAAAAATGCAAGTAAAAATTATTAATTATTTGAAAAAAAAAATCAGTACTTACCTTTTTTAAATTTTGATTTGAAAATTTTAATTTCTTTTGCTGCTGCTCAATTGATATTTTTAATTTTAATAAAAAAAAGTTAATTATACGGATAATTTTATTTCATTGATATGAATACAGTCTTAAATATTTATAATTCTAATGATTTCGTAAGTTGCAGAGATGTGTGTGGGATGTCAGACATACATCATAATATGCAACTACTGCAAGGCTCGCTCGTTTTTTAGGGTTCCGTAGTCCTACAAGGAACCCTTATACCACTTTTTTATCAGGTGTACCATCTGCGAAATATAGCCCGCCAAAGTGGCTTGCAATGTGTCCCCCCCCCTGCCATTTCTAAACTATGCAATGTAGAAACTTATAATCTTCTACATTGATAGACCTTTGTGAAAACTCTCTTTTAAAATTATTTCGAGTATAATGTGATTATAATTTTTTGAGTTATAGAGAGAAAACTGAAAAATACTTAAACGTCCTAGTTCAAAGGTCATTGACCTTAGAGAAAAATGATCACAGCAAATAATGCTCCTTTAGCTACTTTCTATTTGAAAAAATCACAAAAAGGAACTTTGAAATGACATAACTTCTTAAATTTGGCTTCTTGAATTTATCGCTAGATGGCGCTACTAACACACTGAGTCACGAATGCTGCCGATTATTGCAAAAACTAAAATAGCCATGATTAATATTCGATTTGATTCGTTTGTAATTACACCTACTTAAGGAACCCTATAATACTGAGCATGGCCCGACATGCTCTTGGCCGGTTTTATTTATTATTTATGTCCTTGCGTTTGACTGCCACCTCACCTGATGCGGTCAAGTAGGTTCTTTCATCGTAGGATGCGGTAATTCATTCTTTCATGAACAAAATACTTTTGAAACATTGAACCATCATCAGTTTTGTTGTTGAAGGTACTGTTTTATCGTTCATGAATGACGCATGACTGTGGAAGTTGTAAATGAAGATACTTCGCCGAGATTTCGATGATGAAATGCTCATGAAATTAGATATAATGGCAATTATTTCACTAACTGTCGCAGCGACAGTTCGATTGGTGCAGTGTCAAAGCGATTGCCTTCTGCACTTCAGGCCGTAGGTTCATCGGTTCCCGCATGAAACATAATTATACAACGTGTTATTGAAATAACTCAAAACCTTTTAAGGGGTCATTGTACTCATCAGTATGAACAACTTTTACTATGGGACCAACCCTAAAATTGCGAATAAAAATCTGCTGTTCCTTACATTTTGTCGATTAATGTGAACATAAATGTAGGTAACAACTGATTTTTTGAGCCCTTTCTGACCCCTTAAGGGGTTTTCAGTTTATTTTTTATTGTGTCTCATCCATTTTCATACAATACAGAAATTGAGGCAGCCCCAGTAAGTTATAAAAATACTTGTGTTGGGTTGCCTCGCAACTTCACTTACTAGTTTTATAATTATGAGTCCTTAAAATAAACTTATTTATGTAAAATTGTATTTCAATAACACGTTGTATTTTTATGACATAAACAACGTGTAACAGAATCAACGCAAGTTCTGAAAGTAGATTGTTCATAATTACTGGGAGAATCGATTGGTATAGTTTTCATATCATCATCATCATTTCAACCAAAAGACGTCCACTGCTGAACATAGGCCTCTCCCAAGCATCGCCACAACGACCGGTCACATTGCTCGCACACATTGAATGAACGAATGGCCGATCGGCCGATTCTAATTGAGGTGTCTGAGGTCTTGCGTTTATTCTGTTACACTATAAGCATCTACGATACCTACAAGAGAAATTCTATGCCAATATAAATAAAATACTGTTTTTGCAGTACTTATTCATCTCGTTACACAGAAAATTTAGACCACTATGTATAGCATTAGATTTTCATCTCATCAGTCAACGCCTTTGCATTGTTAAAAACGAAGCCATAAATAAAAATAAAAATTTATAAATATTTTTGGGACATTTTTACACAGCACCATCTAGTCCCAAACTAAGCAGAGCTTGTACTATAGGTACTAGACATTGGATATCATACTTATATACTTTATTTTTGTAAATACATACTTATAATACATAAGCAACACCCAGACTAACACAAATACTTATGTTCATCACACAAATATTTGTGTCCTGTGGGAATCGAACCCACGACCTCGTGATTAGCAGTCCGATACTTGAACCACTAGACCACAAGACGTCGTAAAAAAAAACCATAAACCATATCCACAACTCAATTAAACCCGTACTCACTCAAAATAACTATCTTATCTCAATCTATATAGCAGTTATTGTCTATGATAGTTAGCTGTCAGCAATTTGGGCAATCACATGGTTAAGTCATGAGTGATGTGCCTATCCTCGTCAAGCTCAATCGTGTAGCCACTTTATTAAGGAACCAGCGGCCGGAACAATAACTGTATGGAACAGAAATTGAATCGTTAACCAGAAATCAAAAGAAACCGTAAGGTGGTATAAGGTTTTGACATGATAATGGTCGTATTTGTAACAGTCGACACACCTGTGATTTTCTAAAGATTTAATTTGAGCTTAACTGCCAATTAAAATAACACAATAGTTAAAACAATGGACCTCTCTTTAAAAGGTGGTATGGCATACGAGGAGATATACAACATGTAACAAAAACCCTGTTGTTCCTGTGAGGTACGTTATCAGAATCGATATTCATACGTAACGACACAAGTCATTTAGAAAAACTCTTCAGTAAAAATAATCAAATTAAATATTAAATCATTATTAAAATAATAATAAAATAAAAATCATTTATTATCAGACAACTTAGTCGCACAGTAGTTATTCATAATTGTATTATTATGCTAGAATATACGCAGTAGTAGGCTCACTTTACTCCGAACACATGGAGATCAGTAAACCTACTGAGCAGTACGGTATTGTTTAAACAAAAGGTCTACGAGAAACTTATTTTATTTTTGTAGGTCTTAAGTTTTAAAAATGACAAAACAAAAAGCAAGGAATACTCAAATTAGTTAACACTAATCATAAAACATAAGGCGTTTTTTCTTTCATTCTAGAAACCAACTCAAGAGGCTATTAATAGTTTTGGAACATCCTTTTAATATTTTCTCATAGGCATGCCATACTACTGCAAACGGTGTATAATTTGCCAAAGTACAGGGTGACGTGAAATGAAAACTTGTATAGTTCCCCGGGAAAAGGCTCATTTTTACAAAGTACAGTAATAGCGAGCAATTACACAGTAAATGCATATATCACGGGGGACAGAAAAATGAGCGCTTTCCATTGCGTCCGATTTATGGGATTTATATCGTTATAGATTTTATTACATGATGTATTTTGAGTTTTCGGAACTCGTCATGGGTAATTGAGTAGTAAGAGATGCGGCTGGATGCCAAGCGTGAAGTCCTATGTTCGAGTTCCAGGTCAGTTTTTTTTTGTTAAATATTAGGAAATTGTAAGTGTTATACTTTTCAACTTGAGATTAGGAATTGATTCAAATAAAAATTGCGTCTTCGGAATTTGGAACGGAGTAGGCAACAAATGTTACTTTTTCTTGTTCTTTTACTTCACGTCTCGTATGTAATAGACTGTTGCATTTAATTGCTATAATACTACACAGCGGTGTAATAATATCATTAATATGAGATTATGCTAATATGTATCTTAATTTACATTCGTAATAAAATTATACCACCAAGTGTCATAAATTTACACGTTCGTATACCACTTATACTCTCTTACTTATATATTTTTTGCACTGATGTTACAAGTTATTTTATGAAGTTTTTTATTAAATAACTTTCCTACTCATTTTCAAATTGCTTAAAACGACATTGTTTCTCATTTTCTATCGTATTCATTATTTATTTATTTATTTAATTCTTTATGCACAACTGGGTACAAAGGCGGTCTTAATGCCATAGGCGTTCTCTACTAGACAATCTTAGGGTAATGCAGAGACAAAGAATAAGGTAGATGCACCAGTAAAGTAGTAAAACATGTTTAGTGCTACGGACTTATAATAACATAATTATTATAAGACTAGAATTGGGCGGGGGTGGTCCCATTCGAGTTTTCTAGTGATCATAATCAGCTTTTCACAGTCTACTGCTGCACATAGGCCTCACAAATAGCACGCCACTGACATCCTATCATCATCGTTTTATCCTCCAGTTATTCTAGTTCACTATAGTTACAGGTAGAAAAAATACTAAAAACGCCTTTTTGAATAAACTACAGTACTTTTACTTCAATTCGCACTTCGCGTTGGGGGCGCTAATTCTAGAATAGAATGTCTTTATTTGCAAGGAATAGGTACATTGTAGTTGGTACGTTCATTCATAGTCCGCTTATGAAATGCTGTAACAATTTTCCAATATCGAACTCTTCTTTAATATGTGCCAATGTGTCGAGCGCTGTGGATAACGCGTCCCGCGTGAGAACGCGCACTCGTCCGGTTTTCTCAAGCGCGCAACAAGAACGCACTGATTGCTGTTTGTTTGCAAATATAACGTCTGCTGTAATTTTTGCAAACAAAGTTGATCGGTTTGTGAATGGACTGAGATATGCACTTATTTTGTATCTACCTACTTGAATCAGTTTTGTGGTCTAGAATAATCGGCGATTATTATGCTCTGCCGTTGTAGAAAGTGCGTGCCCTTACGACTCTTGGGTAATAGATTGAACGTTTTTTAAAATCTTTATTTTAGAAGCTTAGTTAAACACGACTACGTCACTCCATTGGACCTTCTTTCGTGATACAACCAAAATAAAATACATTAAAAATCATTGTCAATGGATTTAAATTTATTTATACTGAACTAGAAGGACCGACGACCTGACGAAGGTCGCGGGAATCCGCTGGATGCGGAAGGCGCGGGACCGGTCGCTGTGGCGATGCTTGGGGGAGGCCTATGTCTAGCAGTGGACGTCTTTCGGTTGAAATGATGATGATGGTGATATTGAACTAGCTTCTGCCCGCTGCTTTGCATGCGTGTAATTCGGTTTATCACAGAAAGGCGTTATCGCGCATCCCCCGGGTACTCTTTATCTTCCCGAGATAAAAAGTAGCCTAGCAGGTCACAGGCTACCGCTTTGTCAAATTTCATTACGATCAGTTCAGAGGATAAGCAGTAAAAAAGTATTAAATAAAAAAACAGACAGACAGACAGACTGATTGACCAACAGACTGGTGGCTCTTTTCTTTTTTGTTAATTTTATTGTTTGTGCCAATAAAAACATTTTCTTTCATTCTTTCGTTTAGAATTACTTTCGCATTCATAATATTGGTATGGATTTTGAATTTCTATGACACACCCTTGTCTTAAATTGTTCCTTTATTCCATAACACCCTTGAAACTTTACACTTGAATTTACAAAATCTACACTAACAATTTAGAATCAAATTGCACGGCACACTAAATATTTGCATCATCATCATCCTCCTGCCCTTATCCCAATTTATTTGGGGTCGGCGCAGCATATTTTTTTCTTCCATACATCTCTATCAGCCGTCATTTCTGTGTTTACTTTCTTTCTATTCATATCATCTTTCACACAATCCATCCATATTTTCTTCGGTCTCCCTCTTTTCTTATAGCCATCAACATTCATACTTAAAACTTTCCTCGTAACATGCTCCCCATTCCTCCTCATCACATGTCCATACCATGATAGTCTGTTGCTACTTAACTTCTCTGTCACTGGCGCTACTTTCAGAATCCCTCTTACATATTCATTCCTTATCCTATCCATTCTCGTTATACCACACATTCCTCTTAACATTCTCATCTCAGCTGCATGCACTTGCCTATCATTAATTCCTTTCGTAGCCCAACATTCCGATCCATACAGGACAGCAGGTCTTATCATGGACTTATAGATTTTCCCCTTCAGTTTAAGAGGAATTCGGAAGTCACATGTAGTTCCCGTGACCTGCCGCCATTTCAACCATAAATATTTGCATCAATGAAAGTTAATTCACAATTCTTAGCCTGATGATAATAAAACGCCAACATCCTAGGAGTAAAAGCAATTAATTATTCTGAGACTAACGAAAATTAATAAATTTTTAAAGTATCAAGTCGCTTCGTTAATATTAACTGCGTTTCTGTGCTTTATTATTGGTTGTGGTTTATGCTCCCGTAGCTCGGCGCATGCGCACTCTCCCATGACGCCATCTTGTACTTTTGGGCGGGAAAACTGGTAGAAAACTATTTTTTAAATTATTCAATGAAAGATATAATACAAATGGATTTGTGAGCTATTAGCATAATAAGAAGTGGCTGATTCTCAAAATATTGAGCACATCCCTATTTAGTACCATTTAATGTCTTTATAGAGGAGGGATGAAATGGTTTACTATTTTTTTGTCGGGAACCAATAGAAAAAAAAGTTACATGAGACTATATATTTATAATAACTTTAATAACTGTAGCAACATTCACTCATCAATTAATTTGAATGTATTGTTTAGCGTGCAACGGAAATTGCCTACAGGAAACGAATTATAGTGGTGCCTTATAACTAAGGGTTATAGGCTAACTACCTGTCTCCATATTTGTATTGTAGTGATCTATGGTGGAGCGGTGCCAATGCCATTACAATTGTTACTTCTTAAAGGACTGCTTACCCTGTAGGGCAAGTGTGAAGATAGAACCAGATTTTGTTGTTACATCAAGCTTAAAACACGATAAAACGCTGGTTGATCGGGCAAGCGTTTTACAGTTTTGATAATAATGTTTCACATGTTTCATGAAAACTAGTGCAGAAGTTGCTCATGCAGCAAATAAGTATGTTTGGTGCGATCACATTTGCGTGTTTGGTCGGATGCTTCAAGAAACCGATACTCGGCTAGATGATATTTCTAATGGGCTTGCGATTGGCCACCATCCGATGCCAAAATATGGCGCGGTCGACGATGATACACGCTAGTTATATCACCAATACCATAATATATTCGTTATTCATCAATACAAGATGCTGATCTGTAACCGTGCCATATTTCTAGAGCAAATGATAAATAATGTGCACAGTCATCTAAAAATACTTGAAAAATTTTACGATTAATTTTCACTTAGAAACATAGCGAGGGTTTGAGAGTAAATCCCGAACGACTCTGAAAATAAGTCATCGGCGGAATCGTCAAAGGGTGGAAACCTAAAAAAATTTTTGGTGGTTTCGCACGCTTCGTTTTTGTGTCGCACGCGGCTCTAGTTTGTTTACAAATAGGTATAAATTTATTTATTTTGGTATTGATTTTTTTATTGATTCGTGTTCAGTATCAGTGGTATAGTCACCTCCTTAAAAATGGCACGAATACAGATCAACATGTTGTATATCATCAAGTCTTTATAAAATCCTTTCTCAAAATGTCAACACGTTTCCATTTCTCCATCGAGTGCCGTACCCTACCCCCTACTTAGACCTGCAGCTACAATTTCCATATGTCACAGTGAACCCTCGGAATCAATTGTCGTGAGCAGTGACCGTGGCTAATGACACGTTCGTGGTGTATCGTGGTGTACTGTGGTGACCCGCCCCCCATATCTCAGCTTCCTTCGACTTGTTTACGCCAACTGAGCGCTTTAACTGTTACTTAGAAGCTTGTGTTGTTTACCCGTTTGTTAGGAGAGTTGTGGGTTTATTGATATCAATATTAAGTGGATTTGGAAATTTATGGCCAATCTTTTAAGTAGAATTCCAGCTCATTCCGCTATCTCCTTATGGGCTTACCAGGTTTAATTTTCGGCTGTTTGGAAAACACTCTGTTGTGAGTTTCACCCATAGCCCCTCCAGCATGCGGCAGATGTGGCCAGCCCATTTCCATTTTAACTTGGCAGCCGTATTACCTACGTCTGTAATTTTAGTTTGGGAACGCAGTATCGAGTTTCTTTTACGATGAGTAAGTTTGACCCCGGGACTAAGGGTTAGGGATGTTAAAATACCGAATGAAAAACGAAAAGGTATGGGAAAGTCATGAAAAACCATTTATTATATGCTAAACTCTTTATCTAAAAGAAGCCAAACATACGTAATACTTAAAAAGAAAAGATTACGAGCACGAAAGATATCATGACAATTGATAGCATTATCCACGTCACGCATTTTGCGACAAGCGATCATTCACCTTACTCCCGTAGAAAATTCACTAAAGCCATAAGATATAATTATAGTTTTAGTTGCAAACGTGATGATACTGTAATCACACTTCAAAATACAATGGGTAGGCGTAAGGCAGTAGTAGAGAAAACGGTTGGTAGTGGTGAAATTAAGGCACACGACCCGTGACGATATACCGCCCCCTTGTCGCTGTACTGTGTAGCGTTGTACTGTTTTAGACATGGATGTCGGAAGTACGAAAAAGCGAGTGCTCAAACGCCTGGATCTAATAACGCTTACCACATTGAAAAGGTGCCTTTAACGCCGGCGGCGGCGCCAGACTTAGAGTATTGTCCAAATATTTGCATTGTTTGGCCGATACAAAATGCCATGTACTATATATCTATTGGAATAAAGTTCATTTTGTATAGGCGAGATGGCGCGAATATTTGGAAACCCTTCTCTGATGAGAAAGATCCACTCAAAACATTGGAGTAAACCTTTATTACACATTCAACTACATAAGTCATTCACTCATCTCTTTAACCACTGTCTCAACCGTCTCTACACACAGCCTCTCAATAAAAACCACCGTAAACGTCTATCAGTAGCTTCCAACGTGCTTCCAACAGTAATTATTACACCTCGCCGGATACCCGACAAAAACTGGATGCACATAACTGGTTAATGTGCTGGAATGAAAGCTGGCCTTCTGAAGCCAGCCGGATAGTACTGGCGCGAGCCTAAAATTTGTAGTCTGTCAGATGAATGCGTTTACGTCAAAAAGTAAAAAGGACTGAAAAATATACGAAACAATACAGGAAATTCCAAATATCTAAATATTTTCACAAACTTTCTCATTTATAATATTAGTAGGAGTAGGATGATGATCGATACATTACTAATAGTTGATTTAAATTATTAAGTAAAACTCCAATTTCTCTGTTGATGTTATAAGACAACGTTTTTGGGTTCGCACAATATGTTACAGTAAGCTGAGTAGCATCAAAAATAAAAAAATGCTTTAGTACCTATCTATATTGAAAAAAACCCACAAATTTATCAACAAATGGTCAAACGCAAGCCCGTTAAGAATTGTAAAGAAAGAAAGAAAGAAAAAAATGATTAGCTACCGTGAACACTGCTCGTGGTATCGAATTTAACTTCCACCTACTACGTCTTTGGGTGACGTCAGCGACATCTTATTAAGAAACATAACATAACATAACATAACATCACGCCTATATTTCGCCGAAGGGGTAGGCAGAGGTGTAATAGTACACCCACATTACGCCAGTTATGTTATAGTCCCATGTAATAGGGGGCGAGCCTATTGCCATTGACCGGGCACAAATCCAGACTCTGGGCTGCTACTGAGAATACTGCTGCTATTAAGAAACAGTGTTCATTATTCGACTCGACTATCTTTGCAGTTAATTCAAAGTCGTATTGGTATACATGTGCCTACCCTTACTAATTAGATTGTTCTTTAGATTTCGCTTCGCATGCGTAAATGCGTTAAAAATAATAAAATAATTAAGAGAAGTTAAGTTTAATTTTCCAAAGCAATTTATACAGACATTCGAAGTTGTATATGGACCAGAATACGTCGAGAAAAGTTGTTCATTGATACAGCTGTTAAGTATTAATATGGGCATGTGCTAACTAAGCTGACGTGCTGCTATTAGACCAAAACGGATGACGCGATGATACTTCAGTCAAGATGAAGCACTGTGTCTGACTTTATACGACTAGGGCTTAAGAGAGATCTTATTGCTGATTTCAATGTTAAGTTTTTTTTCACACGTAAGCTTTTAGAGAAGGTTGATGAGATGGACCCATTCGAATTTCGTCACTAGGCTTCCGAGTCGTGCCACATAGGCTGGTGGCGTGCAGTGTTCCGTGTGCGTCACCTAGGAGGGTGTGGCCAACGTTAGGCTGCACGGGGAAAAGGGGCTCGCCTGCTTGTGGCGGGCCAGGACCTGTCGGGGGTGGTTGTGTGATTACTAACGGGTTCCCACGCCCCCGGCTAACGTAGTTGAAGGAACACCGTGGTGGTTTTAGTCGGTAAGAGTCCGACACTGGCTCAGCCTACCCCGGGCGGAGTGCGTCCATGAGGATTAACACAAGGCAAAAAAAATATATGTGTAAACCTTGTGGGCAAGAGAATACGGAGGATACTCTTACAAAATTATTATGAGATGTTTAACGGCCAAGTCATTCGTGTTCTACTTTACTTTTTATGGCCCAGTAATCATAGTCGAGACTTGGCACATTCTTACAGAATGTTTTTGTTGGGATTTTTTTTCACACGTAATACTCGTACTATGATATAATAATAATAATATAATGATTTTTAAATGTTTTTATTTTTTGTAAAAATAATAATTAATATTTTGATTTTAAATGTATTTAATAAGTTAATAAGTAAATAAAGGATATAATGATTTAAATAAACCCTTTAGGCCGGTATTCAAAACGACCGATTACTCGGATTAACTGGAATTGTGGGTAAACGGTGTTAGTTTAGGAGAAAAAAACGATTAAAATTTTACACAGAGTCTACTTTACATATTTATTTCAGGTATTTCAAATAATATTTTCAATTTTCTGAGCCGAAGAGGACCTGCATTATATGATGTAGATTAACATATATTTTTTTTGTATTTTTTACGATAAAGATTACGGAGGAAAGTGACTTAAAAAACCGAAAAAAAGCCCAATTCACGTATATCGCCGCCTTAACCAGAGAAATATCGTTGGTGAAATCAAGCCTTAATAAGTGTGCTCTACATAAACAATAGTTACAATAATTTAAACTTGAATGTCCGACCAATCGAATTAATTAAGTAACTTTATTAAAAAATTCTTAGGTTTTCGCGATCACTACACATTATAATAAAACAAAGTTTAACCGGATTAAATCGTGTATATTATTTAAATTGGTTTTCCTGACGTTTCGAAAGCTTTGCAGCATTTCGTGGTCGCAGGTAGACTAAGATGACAAGCGTCTTTACAGATATTTCAAAAAATATATTTTAATCTACCGTACAATATTAATAATTAAAATCGTTTCAATGCACGCAGTAATCACAATTACAGTGTTGCGTGCTGTTTGGGATTTGATTATTTTTAGGGCTGGGTTCCAAACAGGTGGTACAGTCGACTGCATGACAGTGGTAACACGTCAATTCGAAAACCGCCCTTACTGCTTACGAAATAAAGATGCTGCTAATGTCAAAGTGTTACCACCGACCTGCGGTTGACCGTACCTAGCTGCCAACCATCTTCTCTATTAAAATTCACTGAGGTAATGAAAATTAATTCAGTGTTAAAATTAGGATGTTTTAATAATATACGCGATTTAATCCGGTTAAACTTTGTTTTATTATAACTTTATTAAACACTAGCTTTTACCCGCGGCTCCGCTCGCGTTAAATTCTGCTAACCCACGTCAGTCCAGTCCAGTCCAGTCCATTCCAGTCCAGTCCACTGTCCCGCTGCCCCGCTGCCCCACTGCCTCACTGCCCCGCTGCCCCGCTGCCCCACTGCTCCGCTACCCCACTGCCCCGCTGCCCCGCTGCCGCACTATCCCAATGCCCCACAGCCTGCCCCGCTGCCCCACACTGCCCCGCTGCCCCGCTACCCCACTGCCCCTTTACCCCACTGCCCCGCTGCCCCACTGCCCCACTACCACACTGCCCCGCTGCATCGCTACCCCACTGCCCCACTGCCCCGCTGCACCACTGCCCCGCTTCCCCACTGCCCCACTGCCCCGCTGCCCCGCTGCCCCACTGCCCCACTGCCCCGGCACCCCACTGCCCCGCTGCCCCACTGCCCCACTTCCCCGCTGCCCCGCTGCCCCACTGCCCCGCTGCCCCACTGCCTCACTGCCCCACTGCCCCGCTGCCCCACTATCCCACTGCCCCGCTGCCCCACTGCCCCGCTGCCCCGCTGCCCCACTGCCCCGCTGCCCCACTGCCCCGCTGCCCCACTGCCCTGCTGCCCCACTGCCCCGCTGCCCCACTGCCCCGCTGCCCCACTGCCCCGCTGCCCCACTGCCCCGCTGCCCCACTATCCCACTGCCCCACTATCCCACTGCCCCACTGCCCCGCTGCCCCACTATCCCACTGCCCCACTGCCGCTCTGCCTCACTGCCCCTTTGCCCCGCTGCCCCACTGCCCCGATGCCCCACTATCCCACTGCCCCGGTAACCCACTGCCCCGTTGCCCCACTGCCCCGCTACCCCGCTGCCCCACTATCCCACTGCACCACTGCCTGCCCCGCTTCCGCACTCCCCTACTGCCCCGTTGCCCCGCTACCCCACTGCCCCGCTTCCCCGCTGCCCCACTGTCCCGCTGCCTCGCTGCACCGCTGCCCCACAACCGCACTGCCTCACTGCCCCGCTACCCCACTGCCCCAATATCCCACTGGCCCACTGCCGGCTGCACCGCTGCTCCACTACCCCACTGCTCCGCTGCCGCACTGTCCCACCGTCCCACTGCAACTGTCCTACTGTCCCACTGTCCCACTGTCCCACTGTCCCACTATCTCACTATATCACTATCGTCCCGTCCCATGTCCCATGTCCCATCCTATGTCCAGTCCCATGTGCCGTCCCACTGTCCTGTCCCATGTCCCGTCTCATGTCCCGTCCCATTTCCCGTCCCATGTTCCGTCCCCTGTCCCGTCCACTGTCCCGTCCCCAGTCCCGTCCCCTGTCCCGTCCCCAGTCCCGTCCCCAGTCCCGTCCCCAGTCCCGTCCCCAGTCCCATCCCCAGTCCCATCCCCTGTCCACTCCACTCCACTCCATCGTACATTACTATCCGCTCGTGCAAATGCATAGAAGCTTCGATCTGTCGGGTGAGTACGCAACTCACTAATTAATTTTTTTCTTTTTTTCTTTCTTTCTTTCTTTCTCAAAACCCATACCAGTTTTTAAGTCAGATCATCAGCTTTCAAACAAAAAAAAATCATCAAAATCGGTCTCGTAGTTTTACCGTGATGCTGGAACAAACAAACAAACAGACGTTTACAATTTAATAATAGTTAAGATTAAGAAGAAGAAGATAAGATAAGAAGAAGAATTAAAGGTAATTAAAAATTGTAGATTGATAATAGTATTTTTTTAGTTACACCAAGATAACTTTATGCTTATTCGTATATTAAGAAGGATACAATAATTATAACAACGTTTAGGTAATTCTAATTGCTTTTCATACAAAAAATTTGAGAAATCGCAATTTAGAGGTAGCTTCCGGTCCTTGTCTGTAAGTCGAAAGATTCTGATTTTCGGTTGGCTCAAAAGACTGCATTTCCAAGATGGCACCACCCACATACGACAGGATTCTTTTTTTCTACTCTGGACAATTCGGCCCGACCAAAAAGTTTTTAATGCAATTTCTATAGCAGCCGTATTTTGTCTATGGAGGCGCGCGCTAGAGCGCATGCGTGCGAATGACAGCTTGATATGAGCGCCTTAATGTATGCAAAATGTTGTAGAAATATTTAATTAAAAATCACCGGTTCCCGTCATCGTAGCGAGGTAAAATACATACCAGTTTTTAAGTCAAATCATAAGTTTTTAGTCACAAACAGTTTGAACAAAATCGTTCCAGTAGTTTTATCGTGATGCTGGAACAAACAAACAAACAAACAGACAACTGACATTTAACAATTTTATAATAGTAGTAGATGATAGTGTAGTAACTACTCGTATTTTAGTCGTAGCTTGATCTCAGAATCTCACAGAATCTAGTCTGTGACACGGTTTTGAAGGGCGAGGTCAAACCTCCAATCATAAAGAACAAAGTACGAAATCATATCATTACAAAGGACATGTGATTAAATGGGCCGAATTTGTTATTATTTTTGAACCAGTAAATATAAGAAAATATAGTAGATATTAAAAGCACCCTTATTTAATAAATAAAAATTTGAAACCAGATTTTTTCAGCGTGCTATTAGTTTTACTTAACGAAGCAATAAAAAAAACTGCTAAATATCTAATCTAAATGCTAAATGACATCCAATAGAACAGTGTTGCAAGAATCAATAATTAATGTGGGTGGCAATTTTATTTTTTGAATATTATTATAAAAAAAAATAACAATAGAAAAAAAAACAAAAAATAGAAAAATTATACAAAGGCTTCTTATTTTATGTAGTTTCATAAAAAAATAGCTCTTCTCGGTTCAAAGCATTAGCCCAGCCTCCATACAAAAATATAACATGCCCTTTACTATAATATCTTCATTGTTAATGAGAGGTCTAATGAAAGGCCATACAAGTTAAATGCTAATATAATTTGCCTTTACGATTTGTTCGTTGGAGTGTGAAAAAGTTATGCGTGTGCGCAGCGCGTAATGACCTGCGTTCCGATTTCAAATTTAAATTGCAGACAGGGACGTTAGTTCTTGCACTTGTGGCTAGGTGTTGTACCTGACTTCCCTTGGGTTGATGAAGCGTTTTCTTAATGTATTTTTTTCTGGAATATTAACATAACATCACGCCTGTTTTTCCCCGAAGGGGAAGGCAGAGGTGTAATAGTACACCCACATTTCGCCAGTTATGTTATAGTCCCATGTAATAGGGGGCGAGCCTATTGCCATTGACCGGGCACAAATCCAGACTCCAGGCTGCTACTGAGAATTTTCTAATGAAAAACCCAATAACACTGCCCGACCCGGGAATCGAACCCAGGACCTCATGCGCGGTCGCGCTTGCAACCACTAGACCAACGAGGCAGTCTGGAATATTAAGTAATTCTTTATGTTGGCAAGATAATTTATTACTAGGTAAATGCGTAGAGTTTGTTTTCAATGAACAATACTGGTTAATTTCTTAAGTTAAAATGCATACATATACAGGGTGTCCCGTAAATAACGGATCAAGCTTAAGAGGAAGATAATTAAGGAGTTTACCTAATTATCTAAAACTAATTTGATTAGCAAAAAAGAAACCTTAACACATTCGGTTAGAGAAAATGATCAAACATGCGTAAAAAAAATTGGTGTTTTTTTTAAACTAATCAAATCAGTTTTAGGTAATTAGGTGAGCTATGTTCTTCCATGCTTGATCCATTATTTACGGGACACCCTGTGTTTTAAAATAGGTGTAATACTGTTGATATTTTCTAATACTCTTGATAATTTCTTTGTAAATTGTCCAAATTATGATTGAAAATTTTAAAAATATCGAATAGATTTTATTAGTCATAAATGCATTTAATTAACATGCCCAATACAAAACACATACATAAAACATTTTCGATTACTGTTCAAAGCTACCTACATAGATTGATTTCACAAACAGAAGAACAGACATTTTACTTTACAATCCTTGTATAAAATATCTCCTCATAATATGTTTATCCAATTAAGAAGATGGTCCTATTAATTAAGGAATTAGATTTGAATGCAAAAGCGTATAAAGAGTTCAGATCCTATACTTTATTTGACAGAGAAAACAGTTTCTAATGCGAAAGCGGTGGAATAATGGGACTCACACATCACATCACAGATCACAATCTTAGGAATTATAAGATTGAAGTAGTTTTTATCTTACCGTTCTTCTTTTCTCGTATCAGTACGAGCTCTTCGAAATACTTAAAACAAATCGTGAAAAAAAAAAAAACTGTCAGATTAGTCAGTCAGGTCGGTAGCGGGGCTGTCCAGAATGTGCCAGAAGAACATTTCATCATCATCATTTCAGCCGAAAGACGGCCACTGCTGGACATAGGCCTCCCCCAAGCATCGCCACAACGACCGGTCCTGCGCCTTCCACATCCAGCGGATTCCCGCGACCTTCACCAGGTCGTCGCTTCACCTTTTGGGGCCTACCCACGCTGCGCCTTCCAGTACTCGGTCGCCACTTCAGAACTTTACTGCCCGATCGGCCATCCGTTCTGCGAGCAATGTGCCCCGCCCACTGCCACTTAAGTTTGGCAATTCTTCGGGCTATGTCGGTCACTTTCGTTCTCCTGCGAATCTCCTCATTTCTGATTCGATCACGCAGGGGCACTCCGAGCATAGCCCTCTCCATTGACCTTTGAGTGAATTTGAGCCTTCTTATTTTTTTTTCCTTTTCTTATAAGAAGTTCTTATCAGGCCCATTGTGAGCAACCACGTTTTAGTGCCGTAAGTAATTACTGGCAACACACTGGTCAAAGACTTGAACATTTAAACATCATTAACTAGCTTATTCCTGCGGCTTCGCCCGCTTGGATGTCGTTTATCGCACATCCCTCGGGAACTGTTTAACTTTCTGGGATAAAAAAAGCCTATAATTATGTTAATCGGAGATATTTTCTATCTGTATGCCAAATTTCGTCCAAACCCGTTCAGCCCTTACAGCGTGATTGTGTAACAAACGTACAAATACCTTAACAAACTTTCACGTTTATAATATTAGTAGGATACAATTGGGATAGGGTATGGACTCCAGATAGAAACTCTGGAGGATAACGATGATTTCCGAAATCCCCTATAATTTTTGTCTCAGACCATGCATTGCATGGGGTTTGTGTCCACGGATCCCGGGATCAGACTGAATTATGCATTGCTGTGTTTCGGTCCAAAGGGTACGGGCGCCAGTGAAACATAAGACTTTCCATCTTTATGTCTCAGTTTGGCGAACCAACTTGCGGTACCATTTAGGCAACAGCCCAGGTGGTTTTGCGGTTGTTATGGGCAAAGGTAACTGCTTAACATCAGGTGGACCTTTAGCTCGTTTCGCCATCCTATACTATAAAAAAAAGAAGTTTTGTATCACCGTTTAGATCAGCAGATGAGTTAGTTCTAGATAATATAATCTAAACTAGTATAAAGTTACCAGTAATACAGCACCAATCAGTCTGAAAGTGTATCGGTTGTACTCGCTAATGGCCGCGGCGGCCGATAAATATTCATCGCGGCAAAAACGCTGCGCACGCGCCGCGATGGCCGGCGCGCTTTCTTCTCAGCGATGTAGGAAAGAGGTGAGGTGGCTTATTTTGTGTAACTTTTATGATGAGAAATATATTGACAAGATTCGTTGCTCATTCATTGGTATGGATTTTTTCTTTTATTTATGGAATTGCATGGATGTGTGAAACCATTTGTGGTTTCAGTAGAGTTCACGCCGTATGATGCCTTTCATCGACTCTCTAGATATTATCTTTTAGCTATCGGTGAAGGGTTTATTGTAATCATATTGTTCAAAAAGTATTAAATAACCTTCCGTCTTAAATCGATTTGATTGACCTCCTATTTCTTTAACGAAAAGAGTTGTGGTGGTCTATTTTGGCTGGCTAAATACTACACAATAGCCTGAAAAATATACTTATTGCATTAGATATAATAGGGTTGTCTCTCTATCTTCCCAAATGCGGAAAATAATTTCATTAATTTAACAGTTATTCCTAATCATAGAAATCTAAGTAATAAGTTAATAGAAATGGTATCTGCTGTCTTTTACTACGGGAACGCATGTCGCCGGTTTTCTGCCTCCAACACATAAATACGCAATCACGCCCACCATGTTTCTAGCATTCAATGCAAAATAAATAAAGCCTAAAAAAACCGCTGCTAGATATGCTGCAAAATACAATTTTAGTGACTGCGTCCAAAACAGCACTGATGATCAAGCAAACGGTTCGCGCACTGGTGTCCTAAAAGACACCTGTATGCGGCGACAAGTTCACGCGCCATTGCCACTTCTATTACCTTTATTTAGATCTCTACGTTCCTAATAGTGAAATGAGCCTTGTCCACTCATTCTCGGCTCCTACCGTACGGTTGTTGGTCGGAATGCTCCGGCTTGTCGCAGGTCAGCTGTTGGAAAAACGTCGAACCAGCCAGAGCTGTTCACACCAGGAGCGAGTGAAATGTTGAAGAGATATAATGAAGTACAAATATGAGAAAATTCCTTAGTGGAATTTCGCCCCAATTCGGGAAGTAAATGGGCGAAACATTGAAAAATAATTTCAAATTCTTGTTAAAAACTAAAGTATTGTCTTCATTCACCTTCTTATCTCCATTTACCCCATTTTATCTATATCTATACTTCTATACTAATAATATTATAAAGAGGAAAGATTTGTTTGTAATCCATAAACTCTGAACCTACTGAACCGATTTTTTCACCATTTCACCATTAGAAAGCTACTCAGAAGTAACATATTTTATTTCAGTACGCGGCCGAAGCCGCGGGCCCAGCTAATAATAAATAAATTATATGCGCTTCTTAGGTTTTCGCGATCACATTATAATAAAACAAAGTTTAACCGGATTAAACCGCGTATATTATTTATTTAAAATATTTTTTTAGAAATATTTGTAAAGACGCTTGTCATCTTAGTCTACCTGCTACCACGAAATGCTGCAAAGCTTTCGAAACGTCAGGGAAACCAATTTAAATAATATACGCGATTTAATCCGGTTAAACTTTGTTTTATTATAAATTATATGCAATTAAAACATTATTATTCTTTATCTTTGCGGTCATGTTTCCATTTGTGAGAAAATTTCAACTCCCTGATCAGAAGCAGCCGTATACAATAGTTGCAAACAAGTTGCAAATGTCCCTCTTTGACAGAGCGAGTGTTCCTGAAAGAGAATCTCAAAAGTGTAGTCCATCAAGACTATAATTACCTACACCTATAGACCTTTGGGATTGTAATCCTACCCTCGGTTCTTCATGTCTACTGGTGTGATTACTTTTTGTATTTTGGTCCACCAATCTTATTAGTTAAAATAATTTAAAAAAAAACTATTCAGAAATTGGGAGTTTTTTTTAAAGATTATTAACATCAAAGATGTTCTATTTAAAAAAAATGTGTAGCGTTCGCAAAATGAAGTGCATACTATGACTGATGTGATAACTTTTTAGGGTTCCGAAGTCCTACAAGGAACCCTTATAGTTTCGTCATGTCCGTCCGTCTGTCCGTCTGTCCGTCTGTCCGTCTGTCCGTCTGTCCGTCTGTCCGTCTGTCCTAATCCTTTACAGCTTAATAACTTCTACAGTTATAAACATAAGTAAATGAAATTTTGTTAAAAAATAGTCTGCATATAGATCTCAATTTTAAAAGAATAAAAAAATAGTTTTTACGTTCTTTAGGGGTGGCGCCCATACATGTGAAATGGGGAAAAAAAAAAAATTTTCGCTGCACCTCATCGTGTGGGGTATCATTGAATAAGTCTACTAAAATGAAGGTAATGTTTCATACATCACTTTTTTATCAGGTGTACCATCTGCGAAATATAGCCCGCCAAAGTGGCTTGCAATGTGTCCCCCCCCCCTGCCATTTCTAAACTATGCAACGTAGAAACTTATAATCTTCCACATCGATAGACCTTTGTGAAAACTCTCTTTTAAAATTATTTCGAGTATAATGTGATTATAATTTTTTGAGTTATAGACAGAAAACTGAAAAATACTTAAAACGTCCTAGTTCAAAGGTCATTGACCTTAGAGAAAAATTATCATGGCAAATAATGCTCCTTTAGCTACTTTCTATTTGAAAAAATCACAAAAAGTAACTTTGACATCAATCAGACTTCTTAAATTTGGCTTCTTGAATTTATCGCTAGATGGCGCTACCAACAACACGCTCTGAGTCGCGAATGCTGCCGATTATTGCAAAAACTAAAATAGCCATGATTAATATTCGATTTGATTCGTTTGTACACCTACTTAAGGAACCCTATAATACTGAGCATGGCCCGACATGCTCTTGGCCGGTTTTTCATTTTGATCTTCCAATTGCATTAGTTGAAATCATAATAATAGAACTTTTCATAAATTTTTGATTAATCTATGTAATTTCCCAGCATTGTTCATTTTATCTTCTAGGTACCAACATAGGTACGCAGGGGCATTATGAATGAACCAAAATCTTTATGTTACTACTTAATTTATCACTTTTGACCTTTATTCTTGGCAAAACTATCAGTGATTTGCAATATCTTGAGTCAATATGTAGTCTATAAAGTAAAGAAACGTTTACAGCACTGCGATTTATAAAAGTATTACTTACAACGATTGCTAAGGAAACAATCATACATTTCTTGCATTTAAAATGCCAACGAACCGATTATCAATGAATATTGAACCCGCATTCGTACGAAAACACCTAATCTATTCAAGTGGCTAGTCGTAAGGGTCGTGACACCACAGACAAGGACACGCATACACTTATACAAAACGATAAAAAAGGACAGAGAATCACCGATGCTCAGGTCATATGTCGACCGATATGTCGTAACCTGTTTGAATGAAACGGCGATATTAAAAAGTCGGTATGGAAGAAAAGGATAGTACTGACAATGACGTGAAGGGTTAAAAGTCAAGCAAAGTGTCACGGCCTGTGGGAGAGGGACGAAGATATTTTTATAACGTGTGTTGGTGAGGGAGGGTGGCATGAGGGTCAAAAGACGAGCGTCGGCAACCCTGACCTCTCCAGACTAATCGTGGGCCGTACTTGGGACTTACAAAAAAGGAGGTGTAGAATATAATCGAACATTTTCGGTGTTGCCTTGTAATTTGTAGTTCGGTAAATAATTTTTGCAGTCATTAGTTGTGTTTGTTTGCTTTACATAGTTTTTTTTTTTATTTACATGTTCGACATAGCTTGTATCTACATATTACGTTGATTTGCCTTCGAAATTGAAGGTACCTAGATTTTTGTGTATCATTAATGTTATAATGCTAATATGTGCGTGCATATTCAGGGTGAGTTTTGAAAATAGTGCTGTAGGGCCAAATCTACAGAGAAAAGTCGTCAAAGGAGTCGTGAGCTCAATTTTAGAGAAATAAAGTGCATTTTTTTATTTTTGAAAATCTGCTGGTTTGGCCAGGTATCGAGACCAATCTTAAAAAATAAATATCGCCCTATATTATTGTCTCAATTGATAAGGTTGCTGTTAGAAAACAAATCCTGCAAAGAAATTTTATGTCGCAAGGCAAATCAAAGAAAATTGTGTTTTTATTAAGATTTAAAAAAAATCTTATAATAATAATAAATCCTATTATCCTACTAATATTATAATTGTGAAAGTTTGTGAAGATGTTTGGATGTTTGTTACTCAATCACGCTGTAAGGGCTGAACGGATTTGGATGAAATTTGGCATATAGATAGTACATAACCTGGATTAACATATAGGGATGATGGACAGTTCCCGAGGTATGCGCGATAAACGATATCCACGTGAGCGAAGCCGCGAGCATAGGCTAGTTATTAAAAAAAACATGTCTTATTGTTCTTTTTTTAATTTATAGGTAGGTACCTATAGAGTAGTATAGACTTAAGAATAAGTGAGAAAATTTGCAGAAACAAACTAAAATAAATAACATAGGTACCAAACCGATTGCAAAGATTGATCTGATAGGTTTCCTGTATCAGGATAAGTTACATAATAAATTATTGCATTTAGGTACTAACCTAAAAAAAATAACAAAAAAAAGCAATCAAAAGCCGTCCCTGAAGCCATAGTGCACTAATGAATCGGGACAGTCGGCATAATTAAACAGTTGGCGACAATCGGCCCGCCCGATGTTACACAAATATTTCGTTTGACATAACACGCGGTGACGTCAACGACGAAACTTCGATTTACAACTTTTTCGAAACAAACTCAGGGTGTATTTTGAAACAATCCCTATTCGCGAAAATTTTTGGATTTCGAAATTGGAAAATCTAACGTTCCGTGATTTCGAATTTCCGAAGTGACAAAAAATAAATATGAGTGAATTTTAGATTTTATTTATTCAGTGATAGTGTTTATTAGTGAATTTTAGATTTTATTTTTTCAGTTACAGTGTTTTTTTGTTTGCTAGTGATTTTAGTTGGATTTTATGTGTAAAGAAATGATAAGACCAGAGTTTCATTTTTCAAGCAAACTGCTCGAGTTACTTACGAGAGGTACCTAATCAAATCTACTTACTTATTTTATTAATTAATAAAAAATAAGGGTTTCATACAACATTCTATCATTCTAACAAAATAAACGAATAAAATATTCCTTACGCAGCGGCAGAACATCACACATAAACTAGTAAAAAGTTAGGAAGTTAGTTACTTTAAGGCTCTTTCGTGTCATAATTGGTTCAGTTTCTGTACACACACGACGGCAATTTAGTTTTTTTGTCACTTGTCACGCCCGGCACCACATAAATAGATAGAATGGCTATGTGGGCAGGGCGCGCGTGGCAGCACGATGCACCATAGTGCAGGATATTTCAAAGCCTTCCTCAGCACGCCTTATGACTCGTTTCTATAAATACTGTAACAAAAACCCGCAAAAATGCCTTATTGTGCTGTTTCTAACTGCAGAAACAAAAGCTGTAAAGTACATTTGTTTTAATTTTTTTAAATAATGACGTCAAAATGTAAGGCGTAGTTTATTCTGAAAGTTGCCACGCATGAATCGCAAGTAAAATTGTGATTACAACCATTCTATTTCTGTGCTCGGCACCTTGCTTATCTACTAGTTAAAAAACACAATGGTTAAACAATGGACGTCGTCTTTAAACGGTGGTTTGACACACAAGGGACTAATAGAAAAATGCATTCATTAGGACGTTTTGGAGTCTTCAGATTGCGCGCGCAAGTAAAATATCTGTACTTTTAAATATCATTGACATCGTAACTTTTTGTTTATGCTATTTGAGAAACTAATTTGTTCAGAATCAGGTTAGTTTTTATACCACATTTTCCCCAAAAAATATTTTGAAAATAATTGATTATTACAGTTAAAATCAGTACATGAGCGGATCGTGAATAGGTCCTTAAGGTCCAGGAAATTCGGCTCGATTAGTGTCTTTGCATCGGGTAGTCCCTGTATGACACTCTTCACTTTCTCCGCTACCAACTAGGAAATATACTGTAACTATTAAGGCATGTAATTTTGTGATTAAGTAAAAAAAAAACTATCCCTATCGATTCTCCCCGTGATTTTGAACAAACTCGTTTCTCAAATTGTGTTAACAAAAAGTAATGATGTAGAAAAATCGGTTGCAATCTTAGAATAATTAGTGCTCTAACGGCAATGATATTTAAAAGTACAGATATGTTTCTTGCACTCACAACTGAAGACTCGAAAACGTCTTAATTAGGACGTTTTTTCTAAGTAAGGCACCGATCGTAACCGGTAACAAAAAAAAAATACTAAAATGCCGTCACGTGTGTACAGAAAGTGTTCCAATTATGACACGAAAGTACCTTGACGTAATCAACTTACTACCTTTGTACTAGTTTATGAGTATTGTGTTGCCGCTGCATGTGTAGCGGGCATCAAAATCACAATTTGCTCTACTAGAGATAGAAATTTGACAAAATTTGTATGAAGCTTATGTCAAAGGACATTGATAAAAATAGCCTTAAACTGTTACAAAGATGAACAATATACGAAAATTACATGCGGATTTTTTCGTTTCATAATATATATTGTATTTAATGCGGACAGTACAAGAACCATTTTTCATATTTTAAGGAGTATCAATACATTAATGACGTAACCGGATTAAATTGTATCATCCATGATATCTGTGTATCAGCCATATTTATATTTCGGTACTCTATAGTCTATGATTCAATATTATATACTCCTTTTCACACAAAAAATTCCAAAAAATTGTCATCGACTGACAACTTGACGACAATGTAGGTTGTTTAACATAACAAAAAAAGCAAAACATGACATCAAAATAGCACAGATATCTGTGATTATATGTGTCAAAATAGTAAATATTTTAAAAATCTAAAATTATATTTAGTACTGTCCGTGTTTATGAATGTATTGCAATGCATTGGCTTCATTGAGTTGTATATGGTGAGCATCAACTTTAATTTGTAACGCCTTAAGGCGGAGTCACTAAGGATCTTTAGCAATGTCCTTTATATCTCTAGGGTGTGCTAGGGGGGCAAATCGTGATTTTATCGACGTGCAATTTTAAAGTAAACATAAATAAAAAATAGATGGATGCCCATCTCCGCACTACACACTAGCACACTAACGGACTGGGTAAAAACGGCATGTATATTGTCACTTTTAGTCTCTGGGACATAGGAACGGAAATACATACATACTAACAATCTAACGTACAGATTAACTAAAAAAATCACCCTTCTTTTGGGCTTCGCCGCAGTCGGGTAAAAGTATTACATTATCATTATCATCATCATCATCATTTCAGCCGAAAGACGTCCACAGCTGGATATAAGCCAGTAATCCAGTGGATTCCCGCGACTTTCACCAGGTCGTCGGTCCACCTTGTGGGGGGCCTACCCACGCTGCGCCTTCAAGTACGCGGTCGCCACTCCAGAACTTTACGGCCCCATCGGTCATCCGTTCTGCGAGCAATGTGTCCCGCCTACTGCCACAATTCTTCGGGCTGTGTCGGTTACCTTCGTTTTCCTGCGAAACTCGTCATTTCTGATTCGATTACGCAGGGACACATTATCATTTTATAGATATTCAATAACACTATTTTTGTATTGCTTCAGGAAACATTGAACGGGATAGCTTCACCTTCACTTCAAGTAACGGTGAGTGGTAGTAACGTAAGCATTGCCTTTTTAATACATTTCACAGGTACGTAAATCTGAAAGGCCATGTTACGCCTACGGCCACTATTATCCGTAATGATTTCCGTAGCTATTTTAAGTAATAGGTCATAAATGTGTGAATATATTAATAACACAGCACTGGTTGTGTGATAAATTGAAGAAGATATTCTTATAAAGAAATAAGGAAAAAATAAGCAAAAAGGATAAATAAAACGAAACAGAAAAAAGGAAAAATGAAAAATTTAAGACAATGAAAGGAAAAAAGCAAATAAAAGAAAAGAAAAAGAAAATTAAATTACAGGGAAGAATTTTGTACCGACCGCAACAACATAAAATAAGTCAAGGGCAGGACCTTTCAAAGGACAGGACGAGGGATCTTGTCTCGTCTAAATGTTAACTAAACTTATTTTTTAATTCAATCTTGCTACGAAAATATTATGAAGTTTTTAGGGTTCCGTACCCAAAGGGTGCCTACGGGACCTTTCCTGCGCCGCCGCCGCCGTCTGTCTGTATCACTGGGCTGTATCTCCCGGCTGGACCTCAATGTGGACGTCATAGACACAGTAATAAAGAATTACGCAGAAGCTCATCAATTTACACTGCACCACCACGTGAATGTCGAGGCAATCCAGCTCCTCGATAACACGGAAATAGTGCGAACACTAAGACGGACAAAGCCATTTGAATTAGTGTAGTGTATAGTGTAGTGAAAGACAACATGTAGTGATAAGTGCTGCTTATAAAGAACACAAGGTCAAAGTGTCTTCCTCTTAACTGAAACTAAGAAAAGTTATTGGACACATTCTTAGAACATTTTTACATAGCAATCTAAGTTAAAATTAAATTACTCATTAGCCTCATGGCTAGATTGTAATTCAAATAAAGTACCTATCTTAAAGGAACTTTATAGAAAAAAAAAAAAAAAACTGTGCTGTATCTTTTTAACCGTAATAGGTACAGTCGACCGCACGTCGGTGGTAACACTTTGACATTAGCAGTATCCTTATTTCGTAAGCAGTAAGGGTGGTTTTCGAATTGAAGTGTTACCACTGTCATGCAGTCGACTGTACAATAGCCAGTTGAAATGTTATCAAAAAATGTCTTACTATGTCCTCCATCATGGCAAATACTAAAAATTAAAAGTCTAAGCCCAAAGCCCCATACAAGAAACCTAAAAAAAAAACATTTTTTCAACGATTTTTAATTCTTTTCCTGCTCTATTTAAAAAAAACGATATTACATACAAGCGACAAACTTGGTGTGATTGTAGTGCATACTCTATTCATCATCTTCAGCCTATATCAGTCCACTGCTGGACATAGGCCTCTCCAATGCCACGCCACTGACATCGATCCTCGGCCACTCGCATCCAGTTGCTACCAGCCACCTTGCCAATATCATCGCTCCACCGAGCCTGAAGGCATCCTACCCTACGTTTATACTTCACAAATTTTAATAATAATAAAAAACCTCATCTTCACTTTTGATAAACTCTCATAAATTAAATCAGTTTCTACGGGGTATCAGGTCGATGGGTGGTAAGGAACCGTTACTGCGTGAATCCGACTCGCATTTGTCGGTTTTATATTATTAATTTATTATGATAAGCAAGACGCAGACGATGGACTATCTTTGTGGCCGTGTCCTTGCCTTTTGAATAAGGTCTAGAGGGCAGATCTGTTTACTGCTGTTTTGACAATTACCTTTTGTTCTCTCTTATTTATTTGACACGTGAATGTTGAATTGCAAATACATTAGAGTAGATTAAGCTACGCATAAGCGCAGAAAAGGCTTGGAACATGCTATGTTAAAATTAAAATAAAAACTTCCAAAATATTCCTTGCATAGACAGGCATTTCCCGTCTTCAAACTCGTAAGACTCCTTGGATTCGTAAAAGATTTTTTTTTTCTACCAGCTTCTGCCCGCTGCTTCATCAACATCATCATCAATTCAGCCTATCGCAGTCTATTGCTGGACGTAGGCCTCCCCCAAGTTGCGCCGCAACACTCGGTAATCTGTCCTCCCTATCCAGTTCCTCCCCAGCCACCTTATATAGGTCATCAGTCCACCTGGCGCGATGGCTGGGGTGCGCCCTACGCTGCATTTGCCGAGTCGCGGTCGCCACTCAAGGACTCGTATGCTCCAGTGGTCATCGGTCCTTCGACAGACATGGGCAGACCACTGCCACATTTCAGCTTATCAATCCTATAAGCTATGTCGGCCACTCCGCTTGTTCTCCGGAGTGACACGCTGCTTCACGCACGTGTAATTTGGTTTATCATAGGAAGACGTTATGGCACATCCCTCGGGAACTGTTTATCTTCTCGGGATAAAAAGGAGGGTCCCAGGCTACTGCTTAGTCAAATTTCATTACTATCAGTTCAGAGTTATAGCTCTATTTTGGGAAGCAAAGACTTAATAACCCTATTTTTCTTGTATTAGATTGCATGTTCCTTTGTCATGTGCTATTATATTTTGGAAACAGATTGAATTTTTTTTTTTAAAGTCGTGAAAAGGTTAATTTTGTATTTATAATATTAGTGTGGATTACATCTGCTGGATTGCATCTGTACGCCGCTTGAAAGGTTAGTAAAAATATCTAAAATGAAAAAGACTGAACTGAATCAGCAACATGTAAGTACACTCGAGCGGGGCTCGCGCACTGTTCGGTCTGTTGGTCGTCGCAGCGCGGGCGCATGACACCACAATGAAACCTTTCACCCGCCGCTACCTGCTCGCTATAAGCTGTAATCTACATCTTTTCATACGTTTCCTTGTTCTCTGTAGATATGGAGTTGTTCTAGATATGAGTCTCAATATTTATGTAGTACTAGACTTTGCCCGTGGGGAAAGACTTATCGTGCATCCCTCGGGAACTGTTTTTTTTTCCTGGGGCAAAATATAGCCTTTATTTTAATCAAGTTTATAGGTTATCTTTGTGCTAAATTTCATCCAAATTTGTTCAGGCGTTTCAGCGTGATTGTAGTATTAGTAGTAACATAGTCATCATCATTAGCCCATTACTGTCCCACTGCTGGACACGTGCCTTTTCTCAGAATGAGAAGGTTAAGGCCTTAGTCCACCACGCTGGCCTAGTGCGGGTTGGCAGACTGTCAAGTAGACAATAAAGTAGTAATAGTATATAATTTAGTCTATGGCATTCCAAAGTTAGATTTAGCTGTTGGTACTATACACAGACATAGTAAAAAATATAGACTAAGTGCTGCTAACAACCATAGTGAAGCCAACAAAAACCGTGCTCCTTCATGTACAACCAGTGCTCACGCACACACATGCACCTTAAACCGTGCTAACCCCTCTCAGTTCACATGTCACGGCATCTTCCAGTAAGCATCGCAAAAACAAATATCCTTCAGGTGCATGGTGTGTACGTGAGCACTGGTTGTACATGAAGGAGCACGGTTTTTGTTGGCTTCACTATGGTTGTTTGCAGCACTTAGTCTATATGTACTATACTACTGAATCGAACATAAATAATTCTTCTCTTCTTCTAACGTTAGTTTCTAATTTGTTCCTCAAAAATAACTCCTTAATTGGGGCAGTAAGTTAACTCAGAATTTTGGAAGATATGGGTAAACTCGATACAATTTTACTGTAAAGCTCGATTTACATCTGCAGACACCATACGTGGCAGACATGTACCAGCACAGACAATAATGAAGTCGGTTAAAAATATATTTTCATACATTATATAAAGGCGTATTCACATCTAGCGCACATTTGCGTAGCGTGTCAGCAGAGACACGGGCCGGCGTGAAATCGTCTGCAAGAACGGCCGTCTTTTGGTAGATATGAACACTTGTGTTTGTGCCGTGTCTGACACGCTACGTGCAGGACACGCTACTCGCTGGTAGGTGTGAATCGAGCTTTACTCGTTTGGTGAGCACACTGCATCTTACCATCATTGTCGATTTATGACAGTCCTCATCTGAAAGATCCATTTTTTATTCTTAATGAGCTTGCTTTTGACCTCTACCTCACCTGATGTAAGCCAATGCACGTGATAGTGCGGTCGACAATGGTTCAAACTTGCCTCGCAAAAAAGGGAGCGCTGTAGTACCCAGGTAAATAGAATGAACTGAAAGATTATGAAACATGTTTTTTTTCGTCATCGGCCATAACGCAACATTCACCCGCGTACAACCAGTGGTACAATAAGGCATACACGTCCACAAAACAAAAAAAGCATTACATTACAAGTACAAGGGACAGAAGCCTAAATTATATTTTATTTTATACGTCGAGTGTGTTAACAAGGAGCTGTTTGGTAGTAATTACTGGTAATCTGTGGTCTCATCTCGTTCAGACATTGTCCAGACCGGCTCCCTTTTCAACCGGTCCCTACGGCAATTTATTGGGAAACCTTTTTTACGTATATGCTTTACATTAAGATTTGGTGACTTGATAGTTATAACACATTGATCCACATTCCAGGTCGATTAGCAGCCAAAACTAATATTCTATCTATCCACGATTTACCCTACTAGAGATAGAAATTTTACATATTTTGTATGAAGTATATGTTAAATTTCTATCTAGTACTAACTAGTAGGGCAAATCGTGGATAGATTAGATATTAATTTTGGCCATTAATGATTTTCAGAAGGTAAGCCGTAGGTACCTTAAAATCCTAAAATAGCTAAGATCGCACGTTAATAAAATAAAAACACAATTTAACAACTTTAATTTTAATTTTACATTGTTTATTGTACTTTAGAACAATAAATTAGCATAGAAATGTCGTTGATAAGTATTTAAGCAATTCCTAAAGGGAAGCCGGTGGGAGTCGTGTTATATGGACCCTTCGCCACTGGAACTTAGTGATCTGGAAGAATTTAAAGTTACAGGGACACGTAAAATGTACTTATATTTTTTTATTTTTTCTATAATGGACTTGCGTTTGTTACCTCACCTGATATTAAGTTTTCGTATTATCCTAATAGGATTCTTAGTTAAATGTGCCAGGGTTTTTCAGCGTCTTAATTGTATTTTCCCTTGTTTTTCATCTGCAACTTCTTGACTTTTCTCAGTATTTTTCATCATCAACTGTCAGATTGGTAATACTTAACATCAGACCAAAAATCACTTAAAAAGAAACGTTTTTAAAATTCTGCCAACGTAATGTTATTTTAGAGAGAAGACACATTTCGCCATTACGTCTAGACGCATTTTGTTTTTATGTTTTAATCTATAAAACGTCTTTTATACAGTATCACTAGTTACATTTGACCCCAACGACTTTGTTCGAACTTCGTGTAGTTGTAAATGGAATGAAATTATCGCAGAATGTCGAAGAAATGGCTTCTGTGTCATGCCAGCAGAATGTTAGGAATAGAGTATGTAAGTACAATCAACCGCAAGTTGTGGTAACACTACTTGAATGACGAAAATCGCCCTAACTGCTTTCGAAATAAAGACGCCGTCAAGGTCAAACTGTTCCCTCTGACATGCGGTCGACTGTACCTATATTTTATTATCTACATACTAAAAGGAAATTAGTTAGCTATACACACAAAAAAAAATTGTACTAAGGACGCTTTTATGGCTCTATTCACATAGTTTCAATAAGTTAGTTTTCAGTTTCCAAACTTTCATTGCTATGTTTCGGTGCAAAGGGTACAGGTGCCGAGAAATTACAGTCACATGAGACTTTTCATGTTCATATTTCAGTTTGGCGAACACGACATCTCACTTAAATGTCATGCTGATGGTGGCGTTACTGTCTTGTCGTTAAGTTCCCTTCAATATGGTTGAGTTAAGCGATGGCTGATGTTCGCTCGTGAACGGATGCCGTCTGTAAAATCCCATTTGTCACAATTTTGAGACACACATGGCGCATGACTGTCAATGACTTTTTCCTCGCTTTGTTACTTCTTCACTATATCTATTTCTTGTTCATGTATATCCTTTCTTTTAATGTGTTTCAGTTGTGTCAAATACATATTTTTCTTTCTTTTCTTTTACATACTATGGCAACTCTTTTTACGTTAATTTCTAAAGGCAATATTCTCATTTTTAAACTCTTGTTTATTTCTGACATTAACCTACATTATACTCACACGATTTCAATAAATTTGATGTAATAAACAATAACCTATCCGAGTATATCCATGGAGTTTCTTGCTGTTTCTTCTCCATAGGACCCACAATTTGGAAGCGTGCAACTATAGCCTGACGTTTCAAAAGTGTCTGTAAATAAGTTTATTTGAAATAAAAAACATTTGAATTTGAATTCGATAACTTCTATCGTGTCGACATTAAAAAAAAAAAAAAATTAAAAATCTTTATTATTCTTTATTTTTTACATTAGTTACATAATGATAATAGCTCATCATCAACTCAGCCTATCGCAGTCCACTGCTGGACATAGGCCTCTCCCAAGTTGCGCTACAACACTCGGTCCTCTGCCTTCCGAATCCAGTCCCCCCCAGCCACGTTCTTCAGGTCGTCGGTCCACCTGGTGGGGGGGCGCCGTACGCTGTGTAATAGCTCATGCCGTGTCATTTTTTATTTTTTATTTATTTCAACAACAACATCCTAGGTAGTATTTCAATTGTTGGAATTTTAGTTAGTTTCGCCATCCTATACGACAAAATCACCTTAATCCTACTAATATTATGAATGCGAAAAAATGGATGTTTGTTAATTTATAATTCAATCACGCTAAAACGGCTGAACGGCACATAGATAGACTATAGCCCGGGTTAACATTATATTAGTCTACTTTTTATTCCGGGAAGTTAAACAGTTCTAGGAATGCGCGATAACGTCTTTCTGTGGTCAATCGAATTATACAAGGTGTTACTGAATTAACTAAAAACCTCTTAAAGTGTCATTTTATTCATCAGTCTGAACAACTTTTACTACGGGACCAACCCTGAAATCGCGAAAAAAATCAGCTGTTCCCTGCATTTGTCGATTTAAGTGAGCACAAATGTAGGGATTAGCTGATATGTTTTCGCGATTTCAGGGTTGGTCTCCTAATAAAAGTTGTTCATACTGATGAGTTGGTACAATGACCCCTTAAGAGGTTTTCAGTTATTTCAATTACACGTTGGATGAAGCTGCGGGAATAGGCTACTCTTTCATCATTTAAAAGAAATGCAATAGTTTGCTTGGCTTAATTTCATAAATAGGTATGTTTCAATTTACCTGCCTTTTGACTGCCTCGTTGGTTTAGTGGTCGCAAGCGCGACTGCTGAGCATAGGGTCCTGGGTTCGATTCCCGGGTCGGGCAAAGTGTTATTGGCTATTTTCATTAGGAAATTCTCAGTAGCAGCCCGGAGTCTGGATTTGTGCCCGGTTAATGGCAATAGGCTCGCCCCCTATTACATGGGACTTATAACATAACTGGCGAAATGTGGGTGTACTATACACCTCTGCCTACCCCTTCGGGGAAATACAGGCGTGATGTTATGTTATGTTCAATTTGCCAAAACCAATTTCAAGCTTTGCCATTTCAGTAGAGCTCGCAGCCTTGTAAGATAACAATTTTACACAGCCTCACATAATATGCGCCTACATTGCAGTTTCCAAGAAACTCCGTTCTCTCAAAAGTGAACTCCGGGAGCTCTTCTCGTATTTTTTACGAGCATAGAGGTCGCTTTATACTCCAATGTCGCGAATTAATTCCCTACACTATCTTCAGTGGTAATCTTGATGTGAAAAGTTAAAAACACCCGTTTTTAACGCGAACGCATTGTTGTAATGTCGGATTTTTCTGAGATTTTTTAACTAGCTTATCTGGGTATGGTTAAGATTGTAGCAGATAAGGTGTTAGACGTTTTGTCAAAGTTGTTGATTCTATTTCTGCAGAGCCTACGTGCATAGATTAATGGGAAAAGTATGTTTGTGTCAGTGACCCCAGGTGTATGATTATTGTTGTAACGATATATCTACGAATAAAGAAGAGTAGTAGCTTCTTAAATCGTTGCGATATATTGATATGAGTTTTTGTAATGGTCACTACCACTTATATTATTACGTGTCACGGGATATTTACCATGTACCTAAATAATAATAATGAATAATAAATAACGTTTATTTCACCAACAATTTGTACAACCACATATAGCTAAACTTGTAGGGTAATATTTACGTACAGAACATGGGAGCATCTGTATTCGAAGTGGAACATGTCCTGTATCTCAGCATACAGCGCCATGACCCTCAAACAATTAAGAATAATAGCCAAAACAGACATGTAAAAATGCATTAAAATTCTAGACCTAAAATGTTTGTTCAAACAGAAGATGTGGTGTGTGTATGTTGGTTATTGTGTTTTGTGTAGTGAAGAGTGGGGAAGGGTTGGGGTATACTTGAGTGTGTGTGTGTTGTGTTTTGTGTGTGTGTGTGTGTGTTCGTAATACCGAAAAACAAAACACAATATTAATCATTTTCATCAATTAGCTTTGCTTAATAAACAATTTCTCAGTTTCCTCAAAGACCTACAAAGTAGGTAGTTTTGCAACTTCTTCTTGCATAAAGATTTGTTAAGGGGATAGATCTCTAAGTCCTTATTTATTTTATTATACAAAAAAGGAGCAATAAAAGTATAAAATCTTCTAATGAAAATCTAACGTTTTAGGCTTATATGATCGTGCACAAACTTCATGCTTTCTGCGTTTGTTGGCAAAGCTAGGGTCATATGCAAGTTCACAATGCTGTTTTAGAAGATTTTTTTTCCAAGCCTTACATCCTTTTGTATTTCAATGAATTCCCAATATTTCAGCACTGTTACAAGCGCCATTGGTTTCGGGGAACTAAAGTAGTTGTGGGTGTATGTTTATGAGTATATTAACCTATCTACCATGTTCCTTTTTACCCAGCGCACAAATCAAAAAAGGAAGAGAATCGATCTTCACCAGATCGATCTTCTTCGTCGGTCCACCTTTTGTTCACCTTGTGGAGGGCCTCCCCCAAGAATCGCTACGACGACCGGTCCTGCGCTTCCCGCATGCAGTGGATTCCCACGACCTTCACCAGGTCGTCGGTCCACCTTGTGGGGAGCCTTATGAGATTGGAATATGATGATAAAATTCCTGAAAAATGCCAAAAACATCAAAATCTATTTCATATCTAACTCATATAAAAACACTATAGGTACAATAAAAGCACAACAGTTCTATCAAAATTCGTTCAGCGCTTCTCGAGTTATAAACGCATAAAACGCACATGTATTTTACATGTAAATGTAAAGATGGACTAGATATGACTATCAACCGTATTATGAAGCTATTTGGAAGCAGGAGGGTCTACAGATGCGGTGCTATTATGTCACTTTATGTGCTTTTTATTGCAGTGTAAATTTATTCCTGTGTATTTGAGGTCAAGATATATGTATGCAGTGGCTAGATAAAATTCATGTTAAGATTTTGAAACATTTCTCTGTGATTCTTGGGTCATTTTAATTCAAAGAATTTTGCACTTTAAAGTAGTGATAGCATATCGCTCTTTATTATAATATTATTTGCTCATTTAATTCAGTCTTCGTACAGTTCAGATTTGGAATTGCTCTACATGGACGTATGTACACGTCGCTTAAAGGTCAAATGCGAACTTCCCATACTAAACAGTCATTCGCAGTTTCTCTATATGTCCATTTATAATTTTTAGCGAGCAACTAAATCCAATTTCCTACATTCACACCGATACAATTCGAATAGTATCAGCAGGCTCCATCTTCAGGGTAGGACTATTTACGCGTTTCTCACACCATTGATGCGATGAATCGCTCCCATTAGCGGCCGAGAACATGCTACAAGAAAACTATAAGGTTAACTATGCCCAAAAGTACTAGTAGATATGCCATACAATTTGTATGGAACGACCTGCGGGCCGCAGTTACTAGCTCCCAGATCGAGATAACGCGACCGCTGCCGCAGCTCGACTGGTGCGATTTTATCTCATCCAGCAATATATACCTTGCATTGGACTCTACAGCGCATGCGCCGGCGATTGATGGACCAATAAGAACAATGCGAATTAGGGAATTATACGATAGTGTGCATGAGTGTTTAGAGGTCTTATTTCACGATGACAGATCAGATAATATTCTGGTTTCAAATTGATATTCGTGCTAGGTGCGAATGATCTGCGAATGCTCTGCCACCCTTTTACGGAATAAGATTTTACGACGTCCGGAGTACTGCACTGTACGCAGTAAAAACACGGTACGGTATTTTACTTCATTTAAAGCGGTATTATTCATGGAAGTTTAAAGCACTGTATGAGCTTTTACTAGCCTAATTTTTAATCGGTTTTGGAAGGCGTAACTTACACACGTTTATTAAATAGGAAATGAAAAAACCGTTAATTGGATCGAAATTTAAAGCCTTAAAAAGGTAGCACCAGGTTACATCACGTTATATTTTGACATACCCCACATGTCACGATAAAGATATTTCACAACAGAGCCGTCAAATTATCGATATAATCGATCCCTACTTCGGTCGTGATCTCATTTCCCTGCATTCGACGGTTGCTGCGACCTGTACTCGGAGTTTAATTTTAGCTATAAATCATGGTCGGCCTTTCCCCGAAGTTGCGCGAAGGCGGCCGATCGCCCCCGACCGGTTCAACTCCCGCGCAGCCTCATTTAAACTGTAGCACATTCCTTCGCTTGTCGCGTATCTGTAGTCAGGCGCGATAAATTGTTATAATTAATGGTTTATAGGTTATGAGAGTGTAGTAAGGTTGGAGCGGCGACTACACTGTAGGAAATGAAAGGTGAACGGCTAGATTGTAAGTAAACTGCAGTAATTTCGTTTTAATTAAATTATGAGACTGAAAAAGGAAGCAGTTCTTTGGATGCGGAAAGATGGGAGTTGTTAGCTTATATGAAAGAAGGAAGCGTTTTAGTTGTAAATCTAAAAACTTAACTGATACAGTTTTAGAATTAATTGTAATAACGATGGTAATAGTACAGTCGACTGCATGACAGTGGTAACACTTCAGTTCGAAAACCACCCTTACTGCTTACGAAATAAAGATGTGCTAATGTCAAAGTGTTACCACCGACGTGCGGTCGACCGTACAGTACTGTCGAGGCCTCAAATGAAGCAATTGACGGCTGAGTAATATTGGTAGTACGAGGCAAAGCCGAGTACTTCCGGAGTGATTTAAAAAAAAAGTATAAAAAAAATATAAAAAAAACAAACTAAACGAGGCCGTTAACTGCTATTTCGGCCGAGACTTGTATAGTACTTTTCTCTCATTTGCGAGGAAACAATACGAAATGCTATAAGAAAGATTCACAAATTAACAAAGCAATAAATTAATTCAACAGTACCTAATTTTCATTCGCGCCAATTCGTCAGATAAAAGTTATCAGTCAATTGAAAAACTGGTCCTCAGAGTACAATTCTAGGAATTATGTGATAGGAGTGAAGGTGTTCTGCAGACTTTATTGACTTTTTTCGGGACGAGCGTCCTTTAAAAAAAACATACGTAAAGTAAGGTCAAGACTACACATATGAGACGCGTAAGTGCAGATCCTCTTTTATCTGCGCCGGCCGCTTCGCTCGCGCTGTCATATTTTATATGTTTTTATCAATAAATATCGCTGCAAGTAATTACATTTTTGTGCAATAACAATAATTATGCATGTGCCGTTAAGTTTGGACTATAGCCTCTTAAGATTTGAGACCTGATCTGATGTGTGTTTACAACGTAATGGAGTAAGCGATGCAGATAAGTTATTTATAACATTTTTTGTTATCTTAAAAGTTATCCTTTACGTGGTCAGCTAAAGTTTAAGCTGTTGGACATTAGAAAGGCGGATTCTTTTAAAAACTAGGATAGATGGATGTGATAATAGCTTAACGGCTAAGGCGTCGACTGCCGAGCTGTAGGTCGCGAGGTGAATTCATAGTCCTACCTAGGAATAACTGAAATATTCGCGAGTAGAAATTATGGGAGATCTAAATAGCACTGGTGGGATAAGCGTATTCTCTGCAATGATTGAGGTTTGACTCCTTTATCTTGTAAAATTATCGCAAGACTTACAATATGTCTGGATATACTCTGGGTGCATTGATTTCGATTGATGACATAACTCGGTGAAAGAGGGACATATTCAAGAATATTGAAGAATGTAGTACATAATGAAAAAATATTTTGAAAAAATATTCCACAATAAATCCCAAGTACATGAGTAAAAATGCTCACGAAAGCTCTAATTGTCTAGGGGGTCTGATGGCTAGTACAAAAGCTGGAGAGGGTGGTAATATAATAGCGACCGATGGACACTGCAGTGCTAGGGGCACAGCGACGGGGTGCTGGCCAGAAAACCTCCACGTGTGTCTGACGGCTGCTTGTCCCTCTGGACACGTCTGGAGGGAACGGCAGTTGTTAGGCTGGTGCTTCCTGGGTACAGGCAATGGAATCTTTTCGAGGGATTAACCCTCGGGGGATACTATTGCCTGTGGCGAATATTCTGGTACGGGAGGGGCCCCATGTGGGCCAATGGGGAGTTACTCCACGTGTCCCCCTGATGCCAGCAGAGGGCACAGTGGATGAGCAGGGGCGGGCCTGGTGTGCACTCACCCTGCCACTGGGCAGGCAGCGGGGGGATTGTCCTTCCCTGCCCCCGTCGATCTCGTAACCCCAGGAGTGCCCGCTGAGTAGTGTTCTCGCGCCTCTTGGGACCGAGGGTCTTGGCTTTATCGCTCAGACCGCGAGGAAAAAAACCTCTATAAAAAATTACGGGAGGATGGGGCCTGCGAGCAGCAGACAGCAGCTAACGTAGCTGGCACAGCTGGCGTAGCTGGTATAGCTGGTAAAGGCCCTTGAGGTGAGGTGGCGTGCAGTGTTCCGTGTGCGCCGCTTAGGAGGGTGCGGCCAACGTTAGGCTGCACGGGGAGAAGGGGCTCGCCTGCTTGTGGCGGGCCAGTACCTGTCGGGGGTGGTTGTGTGAATATTAACGGGTTCTCACTCCCCCGGCTAAGGTAGTTGAAGGAACACCGTGGTGGTTTTAGTCGGTAAGAGTCCGGCACTGGCTCCGCCTACCCCGGGCGGAGTGCGTCTATGAGGATTTCCCCACGGCAAAAAAAAAGAAAAAAAAAGGGGCACAGCGACAACACTAGGGGCATCACTTCACTGCATGAAACTGATTTGTAAGCGCGCGTGTCCACATTTATTGATGAAATCGATTGGTTAACTATTTCAAAAATTAAGATGCCATTTTTTATATTACATATTTGGAACGAGAATCAAGTACCTACTGAACATCCTCCTTCAATAAGTCCGTCATTCAACTAATCAACCTGTATACAGGATTAAAGAAAATTGTAGATACTACCTAGAATTTTTTAAATATTTTTACAATCGTTTTCATTCATTACTATGGACACAGTTTCGCGGCAGTGTTCACTAATAACATAACACTACCCTCCACCAGTTTGTAAAGACAGATCGCGCAGTCACCGGTGTTCGCTCCTTTATAATGTAGATAAATATTATCTGGTATCTACCCTCATTGTACTTATTTAATATCCTACCTTGTTAACTATATTTTTGTTTACCTGTTTGTATAGTCGATGATACTGATGTACGGTAAAACTCTAATGAGTTTATGTTTACATCTTTAGAATGTTTTGTTATGTATACCACTGAACAAATAAATAAATAATCACAATTTCCACCCTCTCCGCCTTTTGTACTAGCCAGCAGGCTCCTATAATAAATAGGAGCAACACATTTTTACTCCTGTATTATTTATCGTGGCATATTCTGATGTTACGCGGTTACCTTTGCCCATAGCATCTTCAACTTCATTATGTGTACCTACGCACGTTCTACCATCCAAACTTGACGTTACTGAGACTTGGTAACAGAAAAGCTAATCATCATTATCATAATTTCAGCCGAAAGACGTCCACTGCTGATAAGAAAAATAACCCTGGAATAATGACAGCAGTTTACTAGACTTCTGATATACATAACGTTTGACAAGCAACGGTCGCCAATTCCGCTGTCACAACCATTTTGGTAAACATACCGACACAATCTCAATTCGAGCTACTGTTTTCTCGTACAGAACGGATCGAATCGACCGCACTACATTAATTATCCGAAAAGGTATCGCATGAACTTATCAATTACATTCGACTCGGTTAATTAAGGCTGGAATCCTGCTCTGGATATGTCCACCTCACTTAAAGAATAACTGTCTTTATGTACTTCCGAAGAAACACGAATACGTTCGTGAAATTGTAGCAAGTAATTTGGATATTTTATATACAATAAAAATCGTGCATACTTTTACAATAAAAATCGTTTATGAGTTGGTGGGATAATGATGGTTGATGGTTTGGTAATTACAAGTTGGCATAGCTGGTAAAGGGCCTTGAGGTGAGGTGGCGTGCAGTGTTCCGTGTGCGCCGCCTAGGAGGGTGCCGCCAACGTTAGGCCGCACGGGGTGAAGGGGCTCGCCTGCTTGTGGCTGTCGGGGGTGGTTGTGTGAATACTCACGGGTTCCCACGCCCCCGGCTAACGTAGTTGAAGGACCACCGTGGTGGTTTTAGTCGGTAAGAGTCCGACACTGGCTCCCCCTACTCCGGCTGGAGTGCGTCCATGAGGATTTCGCAACGCCAAAAAAAAAAATACATTTGAACTGATTAGTGTTTTAATGTTTTTTTTTTCAATGTCTCAATAATCATCTTGCATGTAAATTGCTCTATACATCCATTCGATTAAGAAATTGTAGTACCTACCTAAGATAAGATAATAAAGAAATACTGAGATTTAGCCAAAATCCCCAAGAATCCCTAAGAAGGATTAAAAACGGACTTTGTAGCTTACATCGACATGATTCGATGACATTGCTACCGCAGCTACCGATGCGACGATGATATGATTGCGTGGGTGACAATCGATTGTATCGTATTCGATAAAGTCGATAATACATAGTTAGAGATTATATCATAAACATCGGGTTCAGTGAGGTACATACCTAGTAAACTGCCGACTGTAGTAGCTTCCGATTGTAAAACAAATAAGTTTATGTTTCGGTTCCAATTACATAGTCTCAAATGTTGTCAACGTCTTCATCGTCATTATATACAAGATGATATTGAAATAACTGAAAATCTCTTAAGGGGGTTATTGAACTCATCAGTATGAACAACTTTTACTATGGGACCCAGCGTTGCCAGACGTACGATAATTATCGTACATATACGATAATTTTGGCTCTGGTACGATACAAAATTGAATGAAATACGCAGAAATACGATAATATTGATGCTGAAAATCATTGCTTTTGTTCGTAGCTCAGCACTGTGTACGATAATATTTCACCAAATTCCTTGATATACGATAATTTTAGAACATCAGTACGATAATTCACTTGTACTCATCTGGCAACCCTGATGGGACCTAGCGTGAAAGCGCGAAAAATAAATCAGTTGTTTGTTCACATGAATCGACAAAATGTAGGGATCAGCTGATTTTGTTTTTCGATTTCAGGGTTGTTTCCATAGTAAAAGTTGTTCATACCGATGAGTAAATTGTCCCCTTAAGAGGTTTTCAGTTATTTCAATAACACGTTGCATTGGAAGTTGACCGCTCTTAAAAAGCGAGTATAACCCATATATCTGTTTTTTTTTTTTAACATAAGGCCCACACTAGGGTTTCTGCTTTACTATGGGTGCTTTCCACCAAGCTCTTCAATCAGTGCGTCCTGCCTGTCATGATCTGTCGAGACGTGGACACTGACAGTTGGGCTAGTCCACAAATTCAAAGTCGCTCAGCGAGCTATGGAGCAAGCAAGCGAAACGAGATTATTCGGAGTTTCTTTGAACGATAAAATCCGTAACGAGATTATCCGGAGATGAGCCGGAGTGACCGACATAGCCTGTAGGATCAGTAAGCTATAGTGGCAGTAGGCTGGCCATGTCTGTCCAAGGACCGATGGCCGCTGGACCAGACGAGTCCTTGAGTGGAGACCGCGAATCGGCAAACGTAGTGTAGGGCGCCCCCCAGCCAGGTGGACCGACAACCTGATGAAAGTAGCAGGGGTGGGGGGGAGTGGATACGGAAGGCAGAGGACCGAGTGTTGTGGCACAATTTGGGAGAGGCCTATGTCCAGCAGTAGACTGCGATAGGCTGTGTTGATGATGATGGGTGTTTTTACAGACATAAATTTTCACATGCACTAACACTGGAAATCGAAAAACTTTTTAACAACAAATTGAACCGACGAAAACAGAAACTGAAAAGCGAAAAATAACTAATTATGAGTCGGCGCCAAACGAACTTTTAACAAGCAAAGTGCGTGCAAGTTGCAAGTGGCCGAGCGGAGAACGCATTTTTGGAAAGTAATTGTTTATCGTTTAAAATTTCACGTTGTATTTGATGTGACGTTGTTTTTATTATTTATTTAAAGTAATTTAATGATCTTCGTTGATTGGTTGATTGGCGCCGACTCATAATTAGTTATTTTTCGCTTTTCAGTTTCTGTTTCCGTCGGTTCAATTTTTTGTTAAAAAGTTTCATTTTTCATTTTTTTGTGGTTTTAATCTAACTCCAGTTCTCCATTATGTCGTAGTGTCTAGAACTATATTTATGTGTGTCAAGTTTCAACAGAATCGGTTAACAGGTAAGAATTCAGTGGGTGAACAAACACTCATCCCCTGTTTTACTACCCTTAGGGGTGGATTTTGATTTTGAAATTTAAATGGGACCAAATTCGAGATATACCCTATCCATTAAAAAAGGAATCATCAAAATCGGACCACTCTGTAAAAAGTTATGCGTGGTCATACATAAAAAAAAAAAAAAAAAAAAAATGTTAGCGTTTTAAATTTGTTCACTAAACAGAGACAGCACTATCAAAGTATGACGTCATTGTTCAAAACCTTCATAGAAACAGACATTCTACAGAGAGATGTCAGTTTCGCACGACAAGGACAGAAAATCTCTCTAAAAACTTAAAAAGCGTGTATCACTTGAATTTTTTCATGGTTTATTTTTCCAACAATGTTGTTGTTTCTGTACCTTCTTTTAAATAATATAAGATTTTTGGTATTTTTAACAGTAGTCAACTACCGGATTAGGTTGTTATGAGGAGTAATAATATGCTAAAAAAAAGTGCTTCTTGTGCTTTCGGAAATATTCGTAAAAAACTGATTTAGCTGCGTTAACGTTACCCCAGTAAAATGTTCTTTAATAATTTCAGCCCGGAACCAATTACATGAATATGGTGGCTTTCGTCGCATTCATTCAAGATTTAGCTAGACGCACATTTTTTCTTTTTGCACACGTTCCTCATGACGCTCTAATTATATCATACCTACTCTTTTCCTTCCCAAGCACAAAATTTTGCTGCGGTGCATGCACACGTCTGATCAAACGATCTGATCAGTACTAAACAGCTCATAAAGACAACAAACAAACATAAATACGGAGGTGTGAAAGGCCCTACAATGTTAAGCTATGGTACACAGTATATATTTCACTTACATATTAAATAATATCTATCGGGCTGAAACAATGGGATTTATACGCGGCCAAGACCGGGGTCAGCCTACCTGTCTACTGCCTTGTGGCCTGTACACACGGTATATCTGGACCAGTGATACTCAACGTTAATTAGAGATATTTACTCATCGACTTGCTACGTTTCGTATCTACGGGCTCTTGCCTGCGGTCTGCAAAATTGGCAAACCTTTTTGTAAAAATGTGTGTTCACCTTTAGGAAAGGTTCACATACACAAGCGTAATAATTAACCGTTATGTTAAAATTTATGAAAAATCAGCACACTATATAAAGCTACTAAACATTCGCGAATTTCACTAATATTGAATTATATTTACGGGACTTTTCGCGTACAATGAAATCAAAACAAAACAAACATTTTGACTAACCTCGACGTTTCGGCCAAGGAGGTCACGAGCAGACTCGGTATAAAGCTAGTTTCACATTCGGCAGCTGACTGAGTGAGCTTTACGTTTGGTATGAACAGTCCCTAAATCTAAAATGTACAAAAGTCTTCATAGAATTAAGGATGACTTATGCTACACCGTAATGGGACCATCGCGGGCGCGAGCCGTACCCCATATGAGATGCGTACGAGGCCCGGACGAGGCATTTTACGAACATTTTGTATGAATCACGCGGAAAACAGTTTTAGCTAGACCCCTCACGGTCGGTCGTTAAGACGGTCCCGTCACGGTCTAGCATAAATCATCCTTTACACAATGCTATGCAATATTGTCTATAACATTGAGCACCACTGCTCTATAATGTACGATATTCGGTTCCCTTACGATAGTTTCCAAGATTTCGACCTCTGGAGGCACGATTTCAGGAAGCCTATGATATGGGAATGAGATGAATCAATTTATATTGTTCGCAGGGCTACGTGTAATAGGAAAATAAGTTAAAGAGAGTTGGCCACATGAAGATTTACAAAAATGGGAAAAAAATATGTCCTCCCGGCCGAATTTTCGGTCACAACAGAGTGTAGCCATCTGCGCGGGACATATTATAGTGCACAAGTGTGTGCGCAAACACAGGTGCACTCTCTACTCCCTCACTCTCATAACCCGATGAAATGGCAATCCGACATGACCGGAGAGAGATCAGGTGCAGGGAAAAAATAAGACTATGGTCAAACTATTAACATCATCAGCCTTTACCAACCCACTGCTGGGCACGAGCCTCTTCTCAGTACGAAAAGGTTAAGGCCTTAGTCCACCGCGCTGGCCTAGTGAGGATTGGCGGAATAAACACACCATTGAGAACTGTATGGGGCACTCTCTGGTGTGCAGGTTTCCTCACGATGTTTTCCTTCACCGTTAAAGTAAGTGACAATTGAATTTTAATCCGCAGGTTCAAAAAGTCGGAGACGCGGGCTGGGCTCGAACTCAGACCCTCCTGCATGGGAGGCAGGCGTTTAACCACTAGGTTATCTTTGATTTCACTGGTCGAAATGATTATGCAATTATTTAAATAAAATATTAGACAGAACGCGAGTTTGATGTCATTTAATTATAATTTTTGGAACAGGAATCCTTCGTTTTACTTTTACTTAATTTAAGGCACGCGTTCTCCGGTATCGGTATCGTACGCATTGGACGGATCGCATTGTATTAAAAAATGTGGATGATGCCATCGGCATCCTAAGGTCAATATTGAAAATCCAATTTTTCTCATAGAAATTCGTCAGCAATCCGTACGCTGCAGATAGATACACAACGGATTCGTTTGATGCGATTCGTACGATTTTTTTTTTATTTTTTTTTTTACTTTAATTACAACGGTCTTGAACCAATTACAGTAATTAAAGATAGAGGAATGACACATAAAATATATAGTGAATTATACATCTTTCATAAATCTCTCTCGCAATGCTTCAGGCATACTAACAGAATCTTCTTCCAATCATCCGCAAACAGATCATAATTCGGATTACAATCCAAGAGTTCGTTGAGTGCAGTGAGAGTACGAGGTACTGGCGATTTAGCTCGCACTACAGTGCGACATGAAGGCACAGCAAAAAGCTTGTGCTTCCTGTTGCGGTGGTAATTGACCGGTGCAAAGAATCGTGCCAGCTCATTATGCAGATCTGGTGCATCAATGGACCCGCGAAGAGTTTTACATGCTGTTGTAAGCTGATCACATGCTCTTCTTACCTCAAGTGAGTTGTAACCGATGCACCCGAGTAGAAATTTGGTTGGGTAGAGAAACGGATAATAACCATGTACGCGCTTATAAAGGTACCTTACGTGCTTTTCTCTCCTTCTACTCCCCTTTACCTGAAGAAACGTTTGGAATTCCTCTGCAACACTCACACGCTATTCCTTAGGTCATCAAATAATTTAAGGCTGAAAATGCCAATGCATTCCAAAACATTTTTTGACAAATCCTTTACGGTTCAGGCTGCTCGTTTGTGGAATGCATTGCCAGTGCCTATTAGAAGAGCGCAATCGCTGCCAGTGTTTAAGAGGCTTGTGAAGGAGCATTATTTGTCGCTATGAACATGTTTCTTCTCCTGTATGTGGTCGTTTTTAATTACTTTACCGTTGCTTATTATTTATATGTATATATGCATATAGTATTTATGTATTAGGATTTATAGAATATATTTTTGTTGTTATTTTATAGTAGTAGTATAGTATTTTATTTTATTACTAAATTATGTATCGAAATTGCACATCTGACAACCCCATTTTCTGTCCAGTTCATTCTTGTCCATCCTAAGGTTGCCTGGAAGAAATCGCTGATCGCGATAAGGCCGCCATTTGTACAATAGTTTAAATGCATATTCAATGAAATGTCTTTTATGGTGTACAATAAAGCATATATATAAATACCTCAGGAATGCTTTTTGCACCTTTTCTAACATAAGCGCGTAGGTATTTTCGTGAGGGTTCCAAACGCATGCACTGGACTCGAGTTTGGTCCGAACCAATGCATTAAATAATATTTTAATGACATGTGCATTGCGAAATTCTTTTGAGTTTCGCAGAACGAATCCTAATCTTCGGTACGATTCTTTAGCCGTTAGCAGCATGTGGTCATGGAATGTGAGCTTTCGATCGAATGTGACTCCCAAATCTTTCATAGCTGTAGTTTTAATGATAGTGTTATTGCATAACTTGTATTGAAACTCTATTGGGTGCCGCATTCGACCGTAGGTCATGGCATTGCATTTGGAGAAATTGAATTCCATTCTGTTCTCTACACTCCATTGATAAATCGCATTTATGTCTTGCTGAAGTGCTAAACAGTCTTCTTCGGAGTTAATTTCGAGGTATAATTTCAGGTCATCGGCATAAAGCAGACATTTTGAGTGGCAAAGTACTGTAGGAAGATCATTAATCATTATCAAAAATAATAAAGGTCCTAAAATTGAGCCTTGGCTGACTCCGGAACGCGTATGATAGGGACTCGACTCGTATATCCCAAGCCTGACAAACTGCTGACGATCACGTAGGTAGTCCGCGAAAAATTGGAGAAGAGCTGGAGCCAGTCCTATTTTACTAAGTTTCGCCAGTAGCATGTCATTATTGACCCTATCAAAAGCCTTCCGAAAGTCAAAGTAAAGAACATCTACTTGTCGACCACGATCTAAGCTAGAAGAAATATATTCCACCAATGTAAGGAGATTGGTGTTAACGGACCTTTTACTCCTAAAACCATGCTGTTCGTTACATAAATAGTGATTTATTTGTACTGATATATTCTTGTGGAGAATGTACTCAAAGACTTTGGCTGGCGCGGATAAAATTGCGATTGGATGGTAATCCTCAACGGATCCTTTGTTGAGGGTTTTGGGTATAGGTGGTACTCTTGATAGTTTCCATTGAGACGGATATGTACCAGATTGCAAGGCTAAATTAAAAATGTGGCAAAGAGGATCACACAAAATATTTTTCGAGCATTTAATTATAAATGGGGGAATATTATCTAGACCAATAGAGCTATTAGGCTTAAGTTTATTGATGGCTGTTTTAATGTCTTCGGGGCACAAGTTACAAATATTTATAAAGTTACTGTTAATTGCGTCGTCTGACACATTTACTTGATCAACATTTAATTGCGGAACCTCTGGTAGAAAGACATCAGAAAAGAAGTACGATACCGATAGGTTGACGCGGGCCTTTAGAGGGAAGGCTTCGAAACTTCAAACAGTATGAGTATGTTTATAGTTATATGCGATTACCTTTTTACGATATCGGTATTTACAAATATGCGCATCTGTTAGTGATCGAAACTCTAACGAGGTTGTTTAATAAAACTGCAGGTTCAACTTTTCCAATGAGCTATGCAAATAATAAATCCATAACGATTTGTTTAATTACGACGTAAATAAACAAAATTTAAATTTTATTGATACTCTGTGTATAACTAGCATATTATTAATTGCACTAATTACTTGTAGTTACATATAGTTAAGCAAAAAAAAAACATATGATTCATAAGATATATATTAGTTTACAAGCATTTTCTTTACTTGTACCTATGTGTTTTTTTCTGCTTCTCGGATCAGACTGTCCTTTTAAAACGGTTTAATCTAGTGTTTTGGGCAGTATCAATGTCAGTTTTTCTAAAAAACAAATCAAGTAAATCTGTGACATACTATTTTATTATTATATTCTACTACATACTATAAATGTTAATATTCAAATTAAAATCATTTATTTTGCGAATTGAATGTTTAAAATCGGTTTTACAGGTCGATTTTTTTTAAAAGTTATTTTAAGCTAATAAATGGCATGGGCATTTCCTATATGACTATACCTCTGAGAGGAAATATCGAAATAAACACAGGGGTCTCTTTTAAAGTCTAGACATGTTGTATCAAGTTTTTGTGTGAGGACAATGCAGGGCAACAACGCCTGGACTGGCCTTTTGAAGAAAGTGCCAGGTCGATTGGATTGGATACAGAGATATCACTTGCTTTAACGGTGAAGGAAAACATCGTGAGGAAACCTGCACACCTGAGAGTGCTCCATAAAACTCTCGAAGATTTTTGTAGTCTGCCGACCCGCACTAGGTCAGCGTCGTGGACCTTAACCTTCTCATTCGGAGAATAGGCCTGTGCCCAGCAGTAGGACAATATTTGGCTGATTATGTTATCTTAATATTAGCGACCCAACCCGGCTTCGCACGGGTGCAATGCTAATACATGCTTAGCATCTCTAGTACTTCTGTGGCTGATACTAAATAGAGGTTACTCTTGAAAGAGCGACATATAATTCCGCTATGTCCCTGCATTTTAAATCTGTAATATCTTCGAAAATATTCATTTAAATTACATGCTATAACGGGCCATATTGATGTATATTGAATGCACAATGTATTTAAGATACTTAATTGGATAAGGATTAATGCTGTATTGCTTAAAATCGCTTCATAAATAAACTGATATTTCTCGTAAAAAGTAATGGATAAAAAATGGTTATTGTGGGTTATCCCTAAGAGATAGACATATACAATCGCGAATTTTTTTGTAGACCTTTTAAGGTGTACAATACTGTAGTACATTAGTTTGATCTATCTTACGAGATGGGGGTTCAGCCAGCGTTTGCAATGTAAGCGCAAAAATATGTGTTTATTTACGACATCACATTAGAAACCTCTAAAATTATCAGTGTTTCTCTACTATATTATGCATGTTTTATACACATAAACCATTTTCATGAATAAAAAATCGATTAAAAAAACCGCATCAAAATCCGTTGCGTAGTTTTATAGATCTAAGCACACATAGGGACAGACATCACACACCACATCCCACATCTTGTTGTAATGAATGTCGACGGACCAAGCGGTGTACAGAAAAACCTAAACAGGTTTATGTTCTACACTGTATCTGCCAAATATATGTATTTTTTTTGTGGAAATAAATAAATAATAATACAGACAGCGGGAAGCGACTTTGTTTTATACTATGTAGTGATATATAATTCTTCATTTGTCATCTAAATCCTCCTAAACGGCTAGACCGATTTGGATGAAATTTTATGTCTATATTTCAATGGGTTCCTGAATAGTTTGAAAATAAAATTGGACCCGGTAGGTGGCGCTGCTGTTGGTATGTCAGTATGTCACTGATCTTCTAAACGGCAGGGAAGATTTTAATGATATGTGGCGCTGCTTTTCTGGGCAGGACGACATCTGCCGGGTCCGCTAGTTATTGTATAAATTCTTGTGAGGTGCAAAAACATACTACCAACTACTACTAAACCAACTACTTTATAATAAAGGTCTATATGATAACGGTAACAGGCAGTGGACAAGCAATAACTTGGGGGTCTGCCCACGCCCGCCACCCCGGCGCAGGCGCAGCGCTATAATATCTGCGTGTCGGCCCGCCTGTCTGTTTCTCGGATACACTCGGTGATAGTTGAGTTCTGGTATAAGAAGTTGAATGTAGGGAATTTCCTTAATAAAGTAAGTAAACAGTAAACTGGTAGTACCAGTAAACTGGTGAATCTACCTTATTCTTTGTCTCTGCATTACCCTAAGGTTGTCTGGTAGAGAACGCCTATGGCGTTAAGACCGCCTTTGTACCCAGTTGTGCATAAATAATTAAATAAATAAATCAATAATTTGATGTATAATTGGCAGAATTTTATTGAATACATTGATATCATTTTACGAAAAGTGTAATTAGGATCTAGCAATTTTTAGTTATGAAAGTCTAGTTCAGATAGAGTGGGTGATGATACCCAAAGTATTTAAATTTATTTATTTATTTAGTTATTTCTTTATGCAAAAATGGGTACAAAGGCGGTCTTAACGCCATAGGCGTTCTCTACCAGACATCTTTAGGGTAATGCAGAGACAAAGAATAAGGTAGATGCACCAGTAGTAAAATATGTGTAGTACTACGGACTAATAATTACATAACTATAATAAAAATAAATAAATACATATGTACATTATAAATGAAATAAAATATACATACCGTAAAATGGGGTTACAAAGATCATTTTTGAAATTCAGAGCTTAATATTTCTGTAGTGAGAAAGCTAAAAAATATACAAAAAAAACTGCAATATCGGTTTTTAATGTTCTATTTGACAACATTAACATTGTTATTTTATGGCCATTCCAACATAACAAAAAAAAAACATCGTGGTCAACTTTATACTGACATTGGGGCTACTTTGATGGCCCTAGTTTTTGTTACATATATCGAAAGTAACCCTATAAAGACCAAAAAAACGAAAAAAATATAAAAAATCGGTCCACAAGTTTTTGTACTGCAAATGTTTCAAGATGTCGGTGTTACATTGATAAATGAAAAAACTGGATCTGTAGCTTAGAATATTTTTATTAAAATGAACAGTCTTATACTCTCATCATCATTATTTCAGCCGAAAGACGAAGTATAGCCACTAGAATTAAAGAACATATAGCTGACGTTAAGAACAGACGCTCCACAATGTCTGCAGTGTGTGACCATGCCCTAGACAAACCCAATCATTTTTCTTCGATTTGATAAACCACAAGTTCTGGCGAAGGAAAACCGATATGTACCTAGAATGCTCCGTGAGGCTATTGAAATTAAAAAACATCCTAATTTAAATAGAGAAGATGGTTGGCAGCTACCACCTGTTTGGAACCCAGTCCTAAAAATAATCAAGTCCCAAACAGCACGCAACACTGGAAAAGATAATGATATTGTGAGTGATTACTGAGTGCATCCAAACGATTTTAATAAATAAATATTGTACGGTTGATTAAAATATTTTTTTAGAAATATCTGTAAAGACGATTCTCATCTTAGTCTACCTGCGACCACGAAATGCTGCAAAGCTTTCGAAACGTCAGGGAAACCAATCAAATCAAATCAAATCAAATCAAATCGTCTTTATTTGCGTACAATGTAGGTAGATACATAAGTTGAAAACACATAAATAAGTCCCAGTACATTCTACCTTACGGCATGCAAACTTTTCACCCATTTAACCGGCAATTAAATTAAATTATTCATATTCATATTCACATTCATTTATTTCGTAAAGCCTATTTACATGTCAAAAAATAAAAATAATCATTAAATAAATTCATTCGATTCGATTCATCATACAATATTAATAATTCAGTAAATAAAAATTCAATAAAATAACATACAGCATTAATCATTAATCAAATAGGTACATGTCATGTTTGTCATAGCATGTCAGTCACAAGTATAGTCTACAAAGTCTAAGTCTGTCTATAATCAGTGTACAAAGTCTATGGTATCAATGCACTGTCGTCAAAAATTCGTCAAAACTGTAAAAAAAAATTTCTATTAGCCAACGTTTCAATCGAGACTTAAAGCAAGCCAAGTTCGGAGCCGCCGTGATAGTACTCGGTAGTTTGTTGTACACGGTCGGACCCATGACATGAGTAAGTTTGGAGGACTTAGTTAGTGAATGTTTTATAGCAATGAGGTTATTTGCATTTCGAGTACTGTACGTGTGCACGTTATTATACCTAGTGTACCGAGATAAGTTTAATCTAACGTATACAGCAACCTGCAAAATGACGATAGAAGGCAACGTCATGATCCCAAGCCTTTTAAAATGGGGTCTTGCAGAGACGTCTTGAGGTATACCCACAATAGCTCTGATTGCTCACTTCTGCATACGGAACGCACGCTCCCAGTCGGCAGCGCGCCCCCATAACTCCGCACCGTATTGCAGCAGCGAATGTACAGTGGCAAAGTAACATGAGCGTGCCACACCCTCTGGCACTACGCGAGCAACACGTCGCAACGAGAAGCATGCGCTGCCAATTTTGCCACAAATTTTGTGGATGTGTTCTTCCCACTTCATAACGGCATCTATTTCAAAGCCGAGGAAATTTGTTGCTTCAATCTGTTGTAGGCTTCTTCCATCGACATGCACATTGAGACGTTTGGTCTTACGACCTGACAGATTAAAATGTATAAAGTTGGTCTTTTTTAAATTTAAGGCAAGCCCATTTATGCAGAACCAGCTGTTGAGTTGGGAAGTCGCTAAATTCAGTTTCTGCTCAAGCAGGTCCACGGAGGGGGCAGAAACGATCGCAGCTACATCATCAGCATACATCAGAATTTTTGCCACAGTCACTGCATCTGGTAGGTCGTTGAGGAGCATAGAGATAAAACTTTTTAACAAAAAATTGAACCGACGAAAACAGAAACTGAAAAGCGAAAAATAACTAATTATGAGTCGGCGCCAAACGAACTTTTAACAAGCAAAGTGCGTGCAAGTTGCAAGTGGCCGAGCGGAGAACGTATTTTTGGAAAGTTATTGTTTATCGTTGAAAATTTCACGTTTTATTTGATGTGACGTTGTTTTTATTATTTATTTAAAGTAATTTAATGATCTTCGTTGATTGGTTGTTTGGCGCCGACTCATAATTAGTTATTTTTCGCTTTTCAGTTTCTGTTTTCGTCGGTTCAATTTTTTGTTAAAAAGTTTTATTTTTCATTTTTTTGTGGTTAAAATCTAATTCCAGGTCTCCATTATGTCTAGAACTATATTAATGTGTGTCAAGTTTCAACAGAATCGGTTAACCGGTAAGAATTCAGTGGATGAACAAACACTCATCCCCTGTTTTACTACCCTTAGGGGTGGATTTTGATTTTGAAATTTAAATGGGACCAACTTCGAGATATACCCTATCCAATAAAAAAAGAATCATCAAAATCGGACCACTCTGTAAAAAGTTATGCGTGGTCATACATAAAAAAAAAAAAAAAAAAAAAAAAAAAAAAAAAAAAAATATACGCGTCGAATTGAGAACCTCCTCCTTTTTTCGTCGGTTAAAAAGAATGTTGGATACAGATGATCCCTGCGGAACTCCCATTGTCGAAGTTATTGAATCTGACTTCGTCTTTCCTCCATTTCCGACAACGATTTGCGCTCTGTTTTGCAGCATATTCGTTAGCAGGTCAAACGGTGCACCTTGCAGACCATAGTGACGTAACTTTACTGCGAGCACCGCATGATCGGCGACGTCGAAAGCTTTCGACAGGTCACAAAAAATTACAGCCACCTGCTGCTTATCCTCACGTGCGGCTAATATCCGACGAACTAACTCGCGAGTTAGAGACGTTGTGGACCGTCCCTCGCGATAGGCGTATTGATGTTCAGATAGTGCCTCGGTAGACGCAAGAAAAGATACTAAGCGAGTACTTAACCCATTCTCGAAAACTTTCGCCACAGCGGGGATAATGGATACAGGTCTATACCCATCTATATCCTCCTTCTTATACAGAGCAATCTGTGACAACATTGTGTCATGTCATGAAATTCAAAAACATAATCCTGGACTGCAAATTATCAAATCAAATCGTATTTATTTTGTGTTCATGAAATTAAAAGTGGAGGGAAACACAACGATAAGTCCTAATAAATTATATCTTACGGTATGCAAACTTTTCAATTATTTAATATAAATTTTAATACTAAATTAAATTATACAAAATAATACTGTGTCATGTCATATATATAATAATTCTTATGGCGTATATCTATTGTCACAATTAGCAATTATTGGAAATCATTATAAATTATTATCATTTAAGAAGTCTTTTATTGAATAGTAGCATTTAAAGGATAGTAATGCAGTCAGCTTGTAGATTGGTATTTTTTTTTTTTTTTTTTTTTTTTATGTGTATTATTTCATAAAAATTCCAACCTACAAGTAAACATGGACAATCATACAAGCCTATGCACCAACAGAAAAAGCGGAGGAAGCAGAACATAAGGCTTTCTATAACATTCTTTCCCAATACATAAGAAATTACTCTCATAATGTAATCATTGTATTAGGGGACTTTAATGCGCAAGTAGGAGCTAAACAAAGCAAAGATGAATATGTGTTAGGAAACTTTGGTTTCGGTAAAAGAAGTGATAATGGACAAAGGTTGATAGATCTCCTACTAGAACATAATCTGACCCTTATGAACAGCACTTTCAAGAAAAATAAAAACAATAAATGGACCTGGATCAATCCAGATGGGAAATACAAAAATGAAATTGATTACATTATAAGCAGCCACCCAAGATTATTCACAGATACTTCTGTCATATCAAGGTTTAATTTCAATACCAACCATCGCATGGTTAGAGCATCACTCAAAATTACACCACCTAAAATACCCAGAAAGTGCATTGCGATACCCAGTACAATCCTGAATACAGAAACCAATAAGTCAGTACCCCATAATTTAGCAAAATTAGGCAGAGAAATATTAGAAACAGATAAAACAGATATAAAAACTAGCTATACCAAATTACAAAATCAGCTTACACACCATAAAAATATAAATCATATGAAACAAAAATATATCTTAAGTGACTCAACACTACAATTCATAAATAAGAGAAAAGATCTATTTAACACTAAAATAAAGAAAGAGAACATCGTAAAAATAACCGAGCTAAGTAAGAAAATCAGAAATGGAATTAGAAAAGATAGGAAAATCAAGAGACTACAGATTTTTGAGAAACACATTCTAAAGACTGGAGGAACTAGAAAGGCTCTTAAAGAACTACGCTAGGCAAATTCGTGGATACCGTACTTGAAAGGTAGCCGCAACAACAACACAAATCGAAAAGATATAATAAAAATAGCTACAGGTTTCTACAATGACCTCTACTCCAAACAAGATACCTCGAGTCAAAGGAAACACGAAAGCTTATCATCTGACATATCCTCTTCGAACCCAGAACCTGAAATATTACCGGGCGAGGTTAGAAAGGCAATACAAAACCAAAAGTCGGACAAAGCGCCAGGTCCGGATAAGATCACAAATGAGACACTGAAAGGTACTTTGGAAGAACTAGTCCCCATACTGACCAAAATCTTCAACGATGTTCTAACATCAGGAGTCATTCCAGAACAATGGGAAACATCACATATAATCCTTATTCACAAGAAAGGCCCAAAAGAAGTTATAGGGAACTACAGACCAATAAGTCTGATGTCTAACATTTATAAAGTTTTCTCCAAGATCATCCTAGACCGAGTTAGCAGTACACTGGATGAAAACCAACCGATGGAACAAGCCGGCTTTAGGAAAAACTTTGCAACGATTGACCATATACATACAGTTAAACAAATTATAGAAAAATACAACGAATACAACAAGCCCTTTTATATGGCCTTCATCGACTACACCAAGGCCTTCGACAGCATAAACCATGAAGTCATATGGGAGAGCCTATTCAAACAGGGAACGCCTAAAGCTTACATAAACATTATTAAAAACATATATGCCAACAGTAAAGCAAAAATACAACTGGAAACTTTAGGAGATCCCTTTAAAATAGAAAGAGGGGTCGTTCTCCGCAGGGTTGTTCTCCGCAGTGCTCGAAAATATTTTCCGCAAGATGGAATGGGACCATTATGGACTACGTATAAATGGAAGAAAACTCAACCATCTTAGATTCGCAGATGACATTGTATTGTTTGAAAAAAACCCAAATTACTTGGAAAAAATGATACAGGACTTAAATAAAGAGAGCGAGAAAACTGGACTATCCATGAATGAAAACAAAACAAAACTATTGACAAATTCCGACATATATGTGATTAAAATAAATGATCAACCTCTCGAATACGTGGAAGAATACATATATTTAGTACAGATTATCTCCCACATAGACCTGACCTCCAAAGAAATCAAAAGACGAATAGCCAATGGTTGGAAAAAATACTGGTCACTTAAAGAGGTAATGAAATCTACAGATCTCAGCAACGGGATTAAACGGAAAGTCTTTAATACCTGCATTCTTCCTTGCATCACATATGGCTGCGAAACTTGGTCACTATCAAAACATCACAGAAACATGCTAGAACACTGCCAAAGAGCCATGGAGAGAAGCATGATAGGTATTAAGAGACATTTTGTAACAAGCAAACAACTGCATAGAGAGTTCAGGATAGGGAGGGCTTATTATTATTATAATGCAGTCAGCTTGGATTTAAATAAGCGTATTGGATGCTCTTTAAAACTGTGTGGTATTTTATTGTATATGGTAGGCCCCATGGACATAATATTTTTCCTTAACAGTGCAGTTTTGTAATTGCCTGTATGTAATAAGTTTTTGTATTGGAGTCGCATAGGCCCTTGACGTATTCTAATGTCGATGAGTGACGGAAATAAATGCAAATTTGTCCTCACGAAAATTGCCACTTCCAATATCTATAAAGAATATACAATATAAATAATATACGCGATTTAATCCGGTTAAACATTGTTTTATTATAATGTGTAGTGATCGCGAACACCTAAGAAGTTATTATCACTGCTGTAGTCAGTGTGCAGTTATGTGTTATGTTATGATCCCTATATTTTCGATTTATGCGAAAACAAATGTAGGAATCGCTGATATTTTTTTCGCGATTTCAGAATTTGTCCCATAGTAAAAGTTGTTCATAATGATGAGTGCAATGACCCCTTAAACGGTTTAGTATAAACTAAGAATAAGGTTGTATAATTACTTTCGTAACTAACTAGGTACATTATAAAAAAATTAGAAGCAGTAACTGCTAATGACCATAGCAGTGAATGCGCAGTTATCGCTTTTGAAGCAAAGTGGAAAGCTGTAATATAGTTAACTATAGTGTTTGCTTTTCCCTCGCCCATTTTAATAGTTTCAATCAGGGTAAGTGTTGGACGGGGCAGCCGCGATTGGGCGGGGCCCAGGTGCGACTATACGCTGTACGGAAACACGAAAGTATCGCTAGATAAGTGTTAAGGACATAAGTTTTCTAGTGCTGGCAACACCAGCACTCTCTTCCATTTTACAGTTTGTACGTGTCGGTTCGTTCCAATTAAATAATTACCAAAGTTACAATAATATTTTCATTTACATAATTTGTGCTATACAAATTTGGTGCCGAAACCCGGGTCAAATTTGTATAGCACAAATTAATTTTCATTTACTTAATTTGTGCCATACAAATTTGGTGCCGAAACCCGGGACAAATTTGTATAGCACAAATTATGTACATGAAAATATTATTGTAACTTTGGTAATTATTTAATTTGAACGAACCGACACGTACAAACTGTGAAATGGAAGAGAGTGCTGGTGTTGCCAGCACTAGAAAACTTATGTCCTTAACAATAAGACAATGTCGAAAATTCGAAATTGGTCCATGTCGTAGATTTGATAACAAAGGTATGTCTATCATCATCATCAGCCTATTGCAGTCCACTGCCGGCAATAGGCCTCTTTAATAGCATGCTCTAACCTGAATCCTAAGTCACTCTCATCCAGCTGCTACCAGGCATTTTTAAACAATGTTACTACTTCTAATTTTATTTTATTGTAGGAATTGTCTAATTGTGAGCAAATCAGGAAATTCACGATAATTTTTCTGAATGTTGGGTCTAACGATAACTTTACAATTTAACAAGTATTATTATAAGACTTACGAGAAGAGAAATACAACATACCTTCCCGCGGCTTTTAGTTGTAGATATTAATTTTGATTCGAATAAAATTTTGTTTAGTTGTAGGTTAATTGGTACAGATACGTAACCTCATCATCATCATAATTTCTGCCCAAAGACGTCCACTGCTGGATATAGGTCTCCCCCAAGAGGGGGGGGAATATGCCATAATCGCCACGCTTGGCAGGCGGGTTGGCGATCGCAGTTAGTTGGTTAAATACTCAGAGAATGCTGCTGCCCATCCTCTGGTGAATCCCATAGTCACCTTTTACGATACCCATGAGAATAAATAGGGTGGTGTGTTTCCAACCTATCCGTATCAAACCATATATCACTTGCCAAAAATATTAAAATAATTATAATTGATTATCACTTTCTTCCAACCGCACCAGACGACCTACACAGAAGCGGCGTGAGATTAGATTTTCTAATGGTCAGCCAGGTTCAGCGCTCTCAGGTCGTATTACCCGACCCTTTTGAGATGTCCTTTATTTTGGTAATAATGCTACGGGATATCAACCTCCTTAAACTAGCCGGGTTATAACACTTGCTGGCTTCCTCTACGCGTAATAGCTGATCGAATTAAAGTGGTTCGCTTTCTTTACCTTTATATTATCATTGTCGGTGTCAAGGAAATGTAGCGAAAGGTCTGCTTGTGTTGTATTTGATTTTGTATTGAGGTGTTTGAATGTTGATATTTTGTTGAACGAGCTTGCAAAGAAAATGATACCGAGAGCAAGCAAACTTATATAGCTATAATTTTAATTCTGAAAACCATAGTATATTTAACAAGCATAAGGATATTCTTTCACAGAAAGATGAATCATTAAGAGATTTTTACTATTTTATAGGACAACTTTATTTATGCCTCTATGTACCACAACCACAGACAGTAAAAAAAATACTATCTGTGACTATGACCACTACATACTTTGAATAAATTGAATTGAAATGTTTCATCGTTTTTTTTTTATAATTCCTCAAAATAATGTCGTGTTCGCACCTAGAAGGCCGTTCGACTACCATGATTTTCCGCACATGTTATTTATTAAATATAATGTCGAAACGTCCAGTTTGCGAACCTAATATTAAAAAAAAAAATATATAAAAAAAAAAGCGCTGTTCACCTATTTTTATTTCCAGCTATTGTAGATCCAGTTGGACATTGTGGATTATTTTTAAGGCACGGCAAAGCATCCTACTTCTTACAAATATTATAAACGTGAATGTTTGTGAGGATGTATGAATGTATGTATGGATGTTTGTTACTCTTTCACGCAAAAACTACTGTATGAATTTAAATGAAATTTGGCATACATATAGAACATAACCCGGATTAATTTAAAGGCTAAGGTTCAGGTTTGGTTCGATTCCTGGGTCGGGCAAAGTGTTATTGGGTTTTTTCTTTAGGAAATTCTCAGTATCAGCCCGGTGTCTGGATTTGTGCCCGGTTAGTGGCAATAGGCTCGCCCCCTATTACATGGGACTTATAACATAACTGGCGAAATGTGGGTGTACTATACACCTCTGCCTACCCCTTTGGGGAAATACAGGCTGGATGTTATGTGTTAATTTAAAGGCTACTTTTACTCCCGGGAAGATGAATAATTCCCGAGGGACGCGCGATAAACGATATTCAGGCGGACGAAGTCGCGGGCATAGGCTAGTCATCTATCATCATCATCATTTCAGCCGAAAGACGTCCACTGCTGGACATAGGCCTCCCCCAAGTATCGCCACAACGACCGGTCCTGTGCCTTCCGCATCCAGCGGTTTCCCACGACCTTCACCAGGTCGTCGGTCCACCTTGTGGGGGGCCTACCCACGCTGCGCCTTCCAGTACGCGGTCGCCACTCCAGAACTTTACTGCCCCATCGGCCATCTATATTTTGAAGTATTATCACTAAACTCCCTATCCTCTTTCTTAAACACTTAACTGCACTTACCTACTACTTATTTTGCATAGTTATCTAAGTTTACCGCAAAAACTGCCCCCCTAGCCAAGTTGACAATCTACAATCGTCAACGCTAATAGAAAACTTTCAAAATGTATGGGAATCAACTAAGCCTATCGCAGTCCACTGCTGGACATAGGCCTCTCCCAAGTTGCGCCACAACACTCGGTCCTCTGCCTTCCGCATCCAGAACCCCCAGCCACGTTTTTCAGGTCGTCGGTCCACCTGGCGGGGGGGCGCACGCTGCGTTTGCCGATTCGCGGTCTCCACTCAAGGACTCGTCTGCTCCAGCGGCCATCGGTCCTTCGACAGACATGGCCAGCCCACTGCCACTTCAGCTTACTGATCCTACAAGCTATGTCGGTCACTCCGGTTCTTCTCCGAATAATCTCGTTTGGATTTTATCCTTCAAAGAAACTCCAAGCATAGCTCGCTCCATAGCTCGCTGAGCGACTTTAAATTTGTGGACTAGCCCAACTGTCAGTGTCCACGTCTCGGCGCCGTAAGTCATGACGTATGGGAATGACATAAATCAAATAAAAATAAATATTTTAGGGACATTTTTACACGCACGGCACCATCTAGTCCCAAACTAAGCAGAGCTTGTGCTATGGATATAATACTTATATACTTTTTTTTTGTAAATACATACTTATAATACATAAGAAACACCCAGACCAACACAAATACTTATGTTTATCACACAAATATTTGTGACCTGTGGGAATCGAACCCACGACCTCGTGATCAGCAGTCTGACACTCGAACCACCAGACCACAGACGTCGTCAAAATAACAACAACATATCTCAACGAAAAACTCATTCGTTGAGATATGTCATTCCCATACATTTTGATTGTTTTCTATAGCGTTGATGATTGTAGATTGTCAACTTGATTAGGGGGGCTGCAAAGTCTATCGAGACATAGCGGCGATAACCTGTCGACAAGGATATTCTAATGGCTACCGTGTCACACCAGCTAATGTATCATGAAGTAACGGGACGCTATCTTATGGTAAAAGTAATGGGGTTGCACAGAGATTACCTCTGTTTATGTGCCGTTCACTGATAAGGGATTACTTGGAGACTAGTTCAAAAGGTATGTAAGCAGGAAATAATGCTAGCAGCAATAAAAGAGCCTCGATGAGTGATGATTCTCATGTACAGTCTAACAAAGCAATTAGTATACAGGGTCACCAGATATAGATTAAGATTTCACAGGAAATTATTTTACAACGGTTTGATTAGGGTTTTATATAAATACAGTTTAACTTTGTCCGTTATTAAAATTATATATTACTTACATAACTTCATTTATAGACTGTACGTCCGACATACCTTTTTTACGTGGGGAAATCCTCATGGCCACACTTTTCCCAGTGTTGGATTCTTAGGGTGTGTGTATAAAGAAACAGGTTCCCGATACAGATCAATCGGTACAGGTCGGTGCAGGTCACTCTAGATATACAGGTAAATCTGTCCTATTCCTACGATTCATAAAACCGTATGTCAGGCGGTCTAGGTAGTCGGTACCGAGAAATTTAAATAAAACCTGTTTCTTAAAAAAATACTTTAGGCAAGGCATAAGTTTTACATCATGCGCATACACCCATACCTTAATATTATAAATTAAAATGAGATAAACATTAAGATTACTTAATAATTTGTTCATGTGTAAGCGCATAAGATAACACGGGGCTGTTTGTTTACCCGCACCGATCGGTCCCGTCCCGTACCAATTTATCTGTACCAGGAACCTGCTTCTTTATGCACGAACCCTTATTACTAACTAAAACCACTGTACCATGGACAGTTAAGGTGGTTTTCAACCTGCGAGGCGAGGAGTGGATGGGATGAGCGTGAATTAAAATCTCGCTGACCCTTTCACACCGAAAGATGTACATCGCGAGCACGCGCCGGCTCGTGATGTACCGTTTTGCAATGTAATAAATACTCTATTCATGCAGCAATAAAGTTTAATGTTGTACCAACAAATATTTCAATTCTCGCCTCGCACATCCTCGCCTATCCAGACCTTTCACACCAAAGATGGGCGTGACGTGAATTGAAATTATGCTATACAAATTTCAATTCTCGCTCGGCCCATCCACGCCACGCCTCGCCGGTGTGAAACCACCTTTAGCCTCGCATCACAGTATTCTTCATGTTCTATCGTATGTACATTAGCTGAACAACAGTAGTAGCTTATGTTGGGGAAAAAAACCGGCCAAGTGCGAGTCGGACTCACGCACACACTACGTACCACCACACATGTTCACAATCTATGTTTGCCTTATTTTTATTATTTATACACTTTTTCCCGGACTGGAATGGTATTTTTTATTTTTTTATTTATCACTCAACAGCTGCATAATCAATGTGTACATGAAATAAATAGGTTATATTGCAGCCCACTACATTATCCGCATGTAAATATAGTTAAATTTAGGTAAAAAGTGCCACTAGATTAGCATTACTAAAAGGAATTAATGAAACAATACAATGAATTAATAATTAAAAATAGAAAAAAACATTTGTACATGTTCAATATTGCTGTTAAAAGGATAAGAGAGCCAAAAACCATATCGACTGTCTTATCTTAATTTTTTAACTATGTGTTGTTAATGTTTTACTTTCTATGTAACCCCACCTATAAGTTGCCTTCTTATGTTTATCACTGTGTTTTAAATGTTGCGCGTCGTTAACTGTGACAATAAACTATTTTTCTTTCTTCTTTCTTTCTTTTCTTTCATATGGCATATAATACCGATTCCAACATTTGTTGAGAAAGGATCGTGGCGACCAAAGTAAGTCAACGTTTCCAATTTAAAACTTCTCACACAATTTCACCATCTTTCGAAAATAAAAGCAAAAGTGCTTTATTAATTTATTACTGCATCTATGGTTGAACTAAATAGGCTGACATTTAAAACCGTTCGAAATAAAAAAATGTTCCCACAGCTTTTCGAAATCACTTCCTTTAAGTGACGTATTGTCGGAAGGATGTGGAGCGAGCTTTTTTAAAAAGGTGTTGCCACACTGACCGGATGGCGGACGGACGTTAGGCTGATGTGGTTCCGGCCTTATTTGCACACTATGATTACTATATATATTGATTGACTAGTTATTGGTGATTTGGTAAGCAGCGTGTTAATTATGATGTTATACAAACGGATAAGCAATTCGTTTTTGCTGGTTAAGATTTAAGATAAACGAGATTGTACAAATTTTAAAGTTTTGGCTGTATATTTCTTACACGATAGTAGCATTTTCGTTGTACATTTTCCTGGAAAACGCTTCTTAGTTCCCGTATATTTTGATGACACAGTTGGCCTTGGCTGAACGCTTAGTTGCGGATGTATACAGGATAAATTTTTAACTAGTGCGCAATTTTTTTTTGGTGGTTCAGTATGAGTTATGGAACACATTTTCATTTATTGTTCAATACTTTTTTATTTTTTTATCCGACTTAAAATCAACAAAATATGGACATAATCTGTTCGCAATAACATAATTGAAAGCGCGCGACGGCTGGCTCATGCGGCTGCGGGTTTGCATCAGAGGTACAACCCCCTCCCGGATGGCCGCGTGAGCCAGCCGTTGCGCGCTTTCATTGATGTTATTACGAACAGATTGTGCCCATATTTTACTAAACCGTGCCGCCCTCGTCCTCGCACGTCTCCACCCCCTTCTCAATGCGCACAGTAAGCTGCCCACTCATCTCAAAGTAAGGATATTCACCACCTGTATCCGCCCCATACTCGCCTATGCTAGCGTTGTGTTCGCACACGTTAAGCCGGTGAGAATTCACATGCTCCAAACCATCCAAAACCATTTCATGCGAAGGGCCGTAGACGCCCCCTGGTACATGCGCAATGTCCAACTCCACCTAGACCTCAAACTGCCGACCATCAAGCAGTTTTTCAAGCGTGTCTCTAAACGCTATTTCGATTCCGCTCCCAAGCACCCCAACCCCTTGGTCGTGGCGGCCACCGTCTACCAGCCATCTGCTATTAGCAAAATCCGACGTCCCAGACACACACTCATTGAACCCGATGACGATACTACACTCCTCCAGGAGTCAGATAAAAATACAAGCACACTCCGACGCCGTCGTCCAAAATATCGTCCCCGCCGGCGAGGACCGACGCGACACACACACAGAATCCGAGAGTCCGACTCTCGAGAAACAGAAACACATGCCGACGCAGCACCGGCTGCTGGGGGGCTCAGTGGCGGGGTCCCCCTGCTGCACCCTGAGTCGAGGTCCGAGCTCCCCCCTGGGGACGCCCTCACGGTGTAAGCAACCGGAGATAATCTCGTCACGCGAGACCGGCCCTATGCTCTAGAGTAGTTCCTAGGAGCAGGCTATTGCGTAGCCACTGGTTAGGTTTTCTAGGTAGGTCTTAGCCTCGCCGGCGAGGCTTGCCGCTTCACGGCGTTTAGCACGTCACCCGATAGGGACCGAAAGTCCGCTACTTTCGAGGTAACCAATTCGATGCAGCAACGGCTGCTAGGGGGACATAGGAACTGCGGGGTCCCCCTGCAATGCCCCAGCGAGGCTCGAGCCCCCCCCTTGGGGGGCGCCCGCTTGCGCGCGGTATTGATGCCGCGCGCATCTAGTTTGTAAGTATGTAGGGAAAAAACCTTCGGCGAATGGAGTCCCACATGGGACTCTCCGCCAACTAAGTCCGGTTAAGCAGAAATGGGACTTCGGTCCCACCTGCGAGAGCCCATTCGAAAAAAACAAAAAAAAACCCATATTTTGCTGAGTCAGATAAAAAAAAAAAAAAAAAAGTATTGAAAAATTAATGGAAATAGGTTCTATTACTCATACTGAACCACCAAAAAAATATTGCGCACTACTTAAATTTTTTTCCTGTAGATATCTTAATCAATTATTACTATTGAGGATTTAATTAGGTTTAGTTTATAGTTTCATTTATATATATTTTTATTATATTACATAATATATACATATATAAAAAAAATGTGTTGTCAAGACCGCACGACCAAGACTTTAGGCAACACTAAGGCTTGATTTCACCAACAATAATTCTCTGGTTTAACGAACGTTTACCCACGATTCCAGTACATTTTTCAAGTAATCGGCCGTTTAATCAGTGAATTAATGTTGATGAAAACCGGCCTAAAAACACAAAAAAACGGTTGTTTAGCCGCATCTGATTAGACTGAAAGCTGACCCCAACATGATTGGGAAAAGCATAACCCTGTCTTTGCTGTTTAGCAGTCGGGTAAAAAGGCTCGGAGACACGGAGATGTGTGATGTGAAGTGATGTGTTGTTGACATATTTTCGTAGTGTAGTGTGTTTTGTTACCAAAATGTTTACTTTTGTAAAACTTCGACCTATTCACGTCATCAACAGATTCAACAAAAATCCCATTCAACTTATGGGCTAAATATAGCTTAGCTAGGAATATGGCTGTCGCTAATTTATTGTTTGACGTCTGTGGTCTAGTGGTTCGAGTGTCGGACTGCTAATCACGAGGACATGGGTTCGATTCCAACAGGGCACAAATATTTATATGATGAACATAAGTGTTTATGTTGGTCTGGGTGTTTCTTGTGTATTATAAATATGTATTTACAAAAAAAAAAAAAGTATTTAAGTATTATATCCATTGTCTAGTACCCATAGTACAAGCTCTGCTTAGTTTGGGACTAGATGGTGCTGTGTAGAATGTCCCAAATGTTTATTATTTATCGAAAAGTCTCAGAGCTGCGTTCTTATTCATTGCGCTAGTAAAGGTTTGTGATAGGAAATGTTTAGAACATATTTTCAAACGGATTTCGTACTGGTACTGCTGTTCTTAGTATGAATTATAATGAAACTACATCTCATAAATATTATGAACATAATAACATCAGGTGTTACCGTCCCACGCAGTCCGTTACACTAACTGAAGGAAATGGAACGTGATATCTGTAAAACTTGTACCAGAACTTATCTCGACGAGTTACACAATATTCAACTTAGTACCTACATTTAAGTTTATGCTGAATTCACATGAGCTTAGTAAGTAGATCAAGTAAGAAGAAAGGCTTAGAAGAAAGCGACACAAGAAACGGTAGTACCTACGTTTCTGTCATGAAATTTTGATGACTTTTGGCATACACTGAAGAGACAACGGTTTGATTCTCTTGTTCATAAACTAAACTTTTTTTAAACTATCGTTCTCTTTTACTAACAGTAGATACAAGAAAGGGATGGCAAAAGTTTTATTGCTGTAAAATTAGTCGGAATTAAAATTTCCATTTACGTTTAGTCGAACTCGCGATCGATTAAAAATACGAACAACTGTTAAACCTCGGAACAAACTAAAGCTGCATGTTAAACTAATTTGACAGATCTACAATTGTTGCTTGTCTTTAAGCGTGTGCTACACGGTGAGCAACCACCGAGGTGACCTTGGTGGGAGGTTGGTCGCTGACAGTCGTCGTCAAACAAAATTTGGTGACAAACCACAACCAGCAATGTCACCTTGGTGGGGAGGCTGGTTGCTCACCGTGTAGCAGACGCTTTACTGGTTTCCCTATTAGAAAAATATGAGCTGTTTAAATAACAAGAGAATCAATACCTAACTGTTTAAATTCCAAAGCGTTTACCACAGTATGTACGTACAGTGTTAGTTTCACTAAACTAACTTCGCAAGTGATCAACTCAGCCTATCGTAGTCTACTGCTGGACATGGCTTTTACCAAGTTGCTCCACAACACTCGTTTCCTCTGCCTTCCACTTCCAGTCCACCCCAGCAATGGCAGCAACCTTCTTCAGGTCATCGGTCCACCTGGTTGGAAGGCGCCCTGCGCTGTGTTTGCCGATTCTTACTACTCCACTCAAGGATTCGTCTGCTTTAACGGCTATCGGTCCATTGAAAAACATAGCCAGGCCGTTTCCACTTCAGGTTGCTGTTCTTACAAGCTATGTTGAATTGTTGATCACTCCGGTTTTTCTCCAGAAAATCTTGTTACGAGTTTTATCCTTCAAAGAAACTCCAAGCATAGCTCGTTCCATAGCTCGCTGAGCGACTTTGAATTTGTGAACTAGGCTGACTGTCAGTGTTCATATCTTCGTACCACACATCGTGACAGGTTGGACGCACTGATTGATGACCTTCTTCTTCAAACTTTGTGGTATAGGTGACGAGAAGACTCGGCGAAGATTGCCAAATTCTGCCCAGCCCAGCTATGGAGCTGGCCGAGCGACTTTCAATTTGTGGACTAGCCTAAACATCTGTGTCTACGTCTCGGCACTGTAGGACATGTGATAGGGTTCGAAAATTTGATCGCTAGACCAGTAACTTGTTCATCAGCGGACTATTGGGTTAATGGAAATAAAATGGAGCCATTGCTATTAGTGTAACAATCCAGTACTACAATAATAATTTCCTTTTAATATCAAACTGTACTTCCCTCTTACGTTCGATTTACGAAACACCCGTAAAACCTTAGGTAATTTACAATAAAAATTAGTATTTTTCTAATAATTGTTTAGTCTACATAACATAACATCATAAACATAACATAACATCACGCCTGTATTTCCCCGAAGGGATAGGCAGAGGTGTATAATAGTACACCCACATTTCGCCAGTTATGTTACAGTCCCATGTAATAGGGGGCGAGCCTATTGCCACTAACCGGGCACAAATCCAAACTCCGGGCTGCTACTGAGAATTTCCTAATGAAAAAACCCAATAACACTTTGCCCGACCCGGGAATCGACCTCAGGACCCCATGCTCAGCAGTCGCGCTTGCGACCACTAGACCAACGAGGCAGTCTACAATTACAAAAATATAATCTTTTATACCTTAATGACAGCTTTCGTTTTCATTACACCGGTCGGACAAACAATAAAACTATTTCATAGAACATTAAGGCCTTTCTTCACTTAGAAAAAGTGCGCACGCGCTCAATTTACTGCGCCAGCACAATGAGAGTAAAACAATGATGTAAGGATTTGACGAAATGTTGTGCGTACAGCGATCATTATGAAGTTATGTTGTTGTATTAAGGTGGGATTTTGGAGTCATGACCAAGGGCACAGACATAGTAAAAAATATAGACGAAGTGCTGCGAACAACCGTAGTGAAGCCAACAAAACCGTGCTTCTCCGTGTACAAACAAACCAGTGCTCACACACACACATGCACCTCAAATCATGCACACCGCTTTCAGAATACATGTCGCGGCATCATCCAGGGGCCTTACTCCAGACTGGTTCGAGTTCTGATTGTTCTGAACCAAATCGAGCTAATGTCAATTCCTAGAGGATTGCAGTACGAATTGACACTAACTCGAATTCAAATTCGATTGTTACAGCACTCGATCCAGTCGGGAGTAAGGGCCCAGTAAGTATCGCGAAAACAAATATCCGTCAGGTGCACGGTGTGTGCTGGTTTGTACACGGAGGAGCACGGTTTTTTTTGGCTTCACTATGATTGTTCGCAGCACTTCGTCTATATTTTTTACTATGTCTGTGACCAAGGTTTGGAAAGGTTAGTTTTTTTTGTGATGTTCTAAGACTAAATGAATTATCCAATGGGAAAAAGGTCCTTATTATGGATGGTAAAAGAGGTTCTTGTAGTTTTGTGCTCAACTGACTTTTTTTTTGTATCCTACCCTACTAATATTATAAACGTGAAAGTTTGTGAGGATGTATGGATAACATAACATAACATAAAATCACGCCTGTATTTCCCCGAAGGGGTAGGCAGAGGTATGGATATGAGGTATGGTATGGATGTGTGGATGTTTGTTACTGTTTCACGCAAAAACTACTGTAAAGATTTTAATGAATTTGGCATACAGATAGAACATGAACCGGATTAACATACTGGGTGTCAGGGAAACGCTTCCGAAAACGAAGATGGGTGATAGTGCTGGGGGTCTACTCGCGTTTTACGAACGACAAACGAAGTACGAACTTTCGCTCCGACTGATACCGACACAATAAAGATAGGCACATAAAAAAGGCACAATTATGATAGACTACACTTCATAGTCATATACAATTTGCCGGAGATCAGAGAAACAAACGTCAAAACACGATCATCGCATGTGATGAGGGAACGATGGTTAATCGGAGTAGCAAATTGTGCGATGAATCGTACGATTTATCGAATATCGTCAAACGGGAGTAGACCCCCTGGTGATTACTGATACAAAACCACAAAAAAATGTGTTTAAGTTTTAGATTTTTCTTCTTTTTTTTTTGCATTTTTCATACATAAACAGGGCAACTTTGGGCAGTTAAATAAAACTGATTTGCAAAGAAACCCCATTTATTTACAAATTTTTTTATAGTTCACAATGTAATTCAAATAAAATATCAGCTGGTACTAGGGGTGAACGACATCGTGGCGTAGCGAGTGTAGGTAGGTTAGGTACGCGTGGCATTGATCCCGAGTTTTGTACTCTTTACATTGCGGGTTAGCAAAATACCAAATCACTAAAACAATGAGTATAAGTTATTGGTATTCGATTGTGATTAGGTAGTATAATAATAGCCTTTCAGTTTCGGGAGTGTTTCCCTGACACCCAGTATAGGCTACGTTTTATCCCGGGAAGATGAACAGTTCCCGTGGGATGCGCGATAAATGACACCCACGTGGGTGAAACCGTGGGCATAGGTAGTCTTCTATAAGTATTGTGTTTGTACATAAATTGCTAAATAAATAAGGATTTTCCCATCGATAAAGAGTTCGTTCGAAATTCGAAAACCACTTGCTTTAACGGTGATGGAAAACATTGTGAGGAAAGCTGCACACCAGAGAGTGCAGAGAATGCTCCTTCCATACAGTTCTCAATGGTGTGTGTAGTCCGCCAACCCGCATTAGGCCAGTGTGGTGGACTAAGGCCTTAGCCTTCTCGTACTGAGAAGAGGCCCTTGCCCAGCAGTAGGATAGTAATGAGCTGGCTATGTATGTAAAGAGTTAGTTCCCAATTTCAAAGAAAAAAAGATCAAATCCCAATTTTTTTAATACCAGAAGAATAAAAGCTTGTAAAAAGTAGGCCTCATAACGCTTAACTGTGATATTTTCTCGATGATAGAATTTTTTTTTGTTTTTTTTGTTTTCGGGTGGAAATCCTCATGGATACCCTCCGTCTGGGGAGGGCGGAGGGGTATGTCGGACTCTTACCGACTAAAACCACACGGTGGCCACCCTCTGCACAAAATAGAGGAGCTCCGGGAACTCCATTGGACCGCGCCGGTGCTCCTCTAGTGCTACGCCTTTGGCGCGTCCCGGGAAAACAATATTGTTTTCCCCACAGCAGCTCGCGACCACCACGTACTGCTGTCCTCCCCAGGGTCGCTTAATAGACGCCTCGAGTCCCCCAACTCTTAGCGTCCACGATCCCGAAGGTCCCCTGCCAGATGTAGCGGCAGGGTTGCGGCCCATAGCCATTTCAATAAGAAACCATTCAAAACGCAACCATCAAAACTAAACAAATAAAATAAAAATCTGAACCATACTAACACGGTTCTATCGACACCTTATCAAAAACCATCACGCGTCACCGTCACTACCTCGATATCGACATCCACAATTAGTGTTGCGCTATCGATAATTACGATCGGCGGGAACCTATCGATGTATCGATGCTGGTTTACGAGGGCAAGATGTACGCTCTTGTCTTGCTATTAATTGGAAGCGTAGATTGGTACTCAGAAGATATTGTAGGCTTGGTACTTTCTGCTTGTACGTGTTTGTAATAATTGTGCTAGGTGGTACAAATAGAGTGTATATCCTGCAATCGAATTTTTAAAAATGTATGTGGATGGCTCATATTTAAAAGTAAATATATGTTATACCCTATATATATATACATGCTGAAAAAAAATCTGTTGGTCCCTACATTTTATCGATTTAACTGAACACAAATGTAGGGACCAACTCATATTTTTTCGCGATTTCAGGGTTGGTCCTATAGTAAAAGTTTTTCATAATGATGAGTACAAAGACCCCTTTTCGGGAAAGAAGCTATTAAAATTTCAGCATGTATACCCTAGAGGGGTGTGTAGCGAAGCAACGCCTGTGCGGATTGTACGAGCTGTATTTGCAGCGGTCAGTCTGTGGATGGGTGACTGTTTGGTTACACATCGAGACCCCTCCGTGCCTTGGAGACCACGTTAAGCTATCGGTCGCGGTTGTCATACGAATATCTGTGGCAGTCGTTACGGATAGTCAGAAGCCTGAAAGTCTGACAAGTGGTCTAACCTCCAAATGTCAGCATTACCCAGTAACTGGGTTGCGGGGGTCTGTTGGCAGTCGCTCCGTGTAAAATACTAATGTTCAGCCGCATCTGGCTAGACTGGAAGCCGACCCCAATATAATTGGGGAAAGGCTCGGAGGATGATGATGATGACGACCCTAACAAAACAAATGAAAAAAATACGCAGAAAATACGCAAATAATATCGTTGATACACTGATTGCTAAAACAGCGAAGGAATTGAAAATGAAACCTGTGGCGGTGGGACAGAATCTCAAGAAACAAATAATATAATATTCAGCCGTATGTAATCATAACAGCCGTATTTTACATTACATATGTCTAGCCTTGGGCTTCGAGACTAACCATTTAATTTGCAAAGGATCAATTTTTTTGAAAGCTGTATGTGTGTATATAAGCTGTTAAATCAAAGCACAGCTATTTCCGAGAACACAACAACTAAACAAACGGACAATTTCATTGACATACCTTACCGTATTACAATACCGATGCTGCAATAATCGAACAGCTGATTAGCATATAATTACCATTTGCTTCGGCCAGGAATGCGCCTAGACCAGCTCCTGAAGGTAGCTCTGAAGGTCGAGTCGTGGTGCCGATGGCTTGAATGATTGTTCTTGATTATTGATAAGCCGTTCTTAAGTAGGTTGTTGTCGCGTAGTTCTAAAACGTTTAGAGTGGAATTATTTTTCTCCTACTTGCTGGGAAATTGTTTCAATATAAAAAACGAAAAAAAATTATGTACATCAATCATGCCAGCAATTTCCAACACGACATTAATGTAAATAGCTGGACAGTTTTTTTTTAATTATGTTAGCGAGATTTTTAAGTACTTACTTATATAAATTAGCTGTTTTTAGGTAGGTACACGATATTGCGACCAACCAACTGCGATCGCCAGCTCGCTTGCCAAGCGTGGCGATTATAACATATCCCCGCCCCTTTATGGGAAGGCCGATATCCAGCAGTAGACGTTTTTCAGCTGAAATGATGAATTTAATTATGACTACTTATAATTATCAGCAAACGCAGCGTAGGGCGCCTCCCACCCAGGTGAACCGATGATCTGAAGAAGGAAGCTGGGATGGACTGGATACGGAAGGTGGAGGACCGAGTGTTGTCGCACAACTTGGGAGAAGCCTTTGTCCAGCAGTGGACTGCGATAGTCTGAGTTGATTGACTGATATAATTAAAGCAACAAGCCATAATCGTAATTTAGGTTTTTTTATTGCTGCTGTTTACATCAAAGTTGTTTATTTACTATTGGGATAAGTAGAGAAACTTAACCACCTGTCAGTTATGGTACAAACTTGGCAGTGTTGGCACCTTGCAGGCAGTCGTTGTGTTCATGATGATAGTGACAGCTAAATCGTGCTTAACTTTACAAGTGGATAAAATTAGGTATTTACTACCGTTTATATTGATACATATCTACCAGTATCTATTAATTATAAATAATTTGTTATTCTTTTTTCTGTTCTACTAAATTGTGTTGGTGTCTTGTGCCAAATATGTAAATGTTTCTTTCGTTCTTTCAGTATTATAATAATAAATCTTAATATATAAAACAAAGTCACAGTCAGTCAGTCGCAGTCAGTGACTGCCTCGTTGGTCTAGTGGTTGCAAGCGCGACTGCTGAGCGTAGTGTCCTGGGTTCGATTCCCGGGTCGGGCAAAGTGTTATTGGGTTTTTTCATCAGGAAATTCTCAGTAGCAGCCCGGAGTCTGGATTTGTGCCCGGTCAATGGCAATAGGCTCGCCCCCTATTACATGGGACTATAACATAACTGGCGAAATGTGGGTGTACTATACACCTCTGCCTACCCCTTCGGGGAAATACAGGCGTGATGTTATGTTATGTTATAAAACAAAGTCGGGTTAGTTACATCATTTATAACTCAAGAACGGCCGAATTTAATTAAATTTGGCGCTACTTTTTATCCCGGGAAAACCAACATTTCCCGAGGGGTGCGCGATAAACGACATTCACGCGGGCGAAGTCGCGGGCATAGGCTAGTATCAAATAAATAATAGTCATATAGTAAAAAGTATACATAATAGTGTAGTCTATTAATTGATAATAGTGATAGGTATAAACTTAGTAGTCTTCAAGCCAGGAGTGAATAGGTTTTTGCTAGGCAAACGAGCTCCATCGTGGACCACATATCGAGATGAGGTAGCGGTCAAACGCAAGCCCGTATTAGGATCAAAAAAAAGAATTTTTATTCTGTTCCAGTTTTGAACGTAGTTGAACCAGAATAAAAATCGTGCTATGCATGTCTGTAACACAAATAAATTACGCCTTCCACTACACAGACATAGTTAAGCCAACAAAAACCGTGCTCCTTCATGTACAACCAGTGCTCACGTACACACCATGCACCTTAAGGATATTTGTTTTCGCGATGTTACTGGACGATACCACGAAATGTGAACTGAGAGGGGTGAGCATGGTTTGAGGTGCATGTGTGTACGTGAGCGCTGGTTTATACACGGAGGAGCACCGTTTTATTGGCTTCACTATGATTGTTCGCCGCACTTCGTCTATATTTTTTACTATGTCTGTGTTCCATTAATATAAACTAGTGCAACATTGCTACATTAGCCACAGTCATTGCTTTCTCTGTTTGTGCCCAGTTCCAGTTAATCGTCAGCGAATGAGTGTAACTAATACGGAAGAGTGTGGAGAAATCAGACGTCATTTTTATGAAATTACCTACCCACATCGAGCGAGAGAACACTTATATTGTAAAATTTCAAACATAACTAGCTTATGTTACAGAAATAAATCCTATAAATGTGCGATTCTAGCGTTACCAGCGCTACACTGCCTCTACACTTTACGAAGTTTCAATAACGAACATTCTCTAATATCACGCACGTGTAAACAAAAATGTGCATACCTATATCTTACAGTCGACTGCATGACAGTGGTAACACTTGAATCAGAAAACCGCCCTTATTGCTTACGAAATAAAGGCGCTGTCAGTGTCAAACTGTTACCACTGACGTGCGATTGAGCGTACGTATTGAAACGTGGCAGAACATTAGGTTTACTATAAAGTTTAATAATTTCATGAAGAAATGGAAATCAATGATATCTTTAAAGAAATCTTGATAATTTTCAATCTGAAAGTCGATTTAAGATAAGGAGTTTGTCAAGATAGAGAAGTTATTTGAATCGCTGTAGATAAGAATGACGATTTAACCTGTAACGTAAGCTAAGTATATTAGTATTAACTCATTGTACCACGTAACTAGGTATGTCGAGCGGCGATGTGTTTATAATTTGGCAGAACGTAACATCATTGTTTTATAACTGTATGACGACAATTACGCAATAAACTAAAGGATATAATGTTTGTTTGTGTTATGCTTGATGCGATAGTTTGGTCTCTATTTCAGACCTTCATTTCAAAGAAATTAAGCTTGCGTACCAGTTTGTCTTTGTACCTGTATCCACACGTCACTCAATATTCTTCATTTTAACAATGAACTGCTTGGCAAAAAATCGTGTTTAGCTTTTGATTTAAGTTAAATGCGGCTTAGGCATGGTTTTATATTTGTGTGTACCAAATAAGCGACGGTTTCTTTATGTCTGTAAGTCCGCACTTCATTCAAGAGAAAATGCCCCACGTACTTTTTATTTAGCGAGAATATTTCATGTCAGAAATAAAACACCATTTATCAACCAAAAAAGAAATGCAAAACCTAACTCTGAATAGAACCCACTTGTAGGTCAGACAGACTGTTATTAACCTACAAAACTTGAATAGCTAATAATTTAAGCAATAAATTAAATTAAAACAATAATAAACAACAGATTGAACGTGGTCGTGATATTTTTTAATCAATGGTAATTCTATTAGGGCACAGTTCAACTGCTGTAAGATGTAAAAGACGTACGCAGAAGATCAAATCTACACAGGTAAGTATGTGCTTCTTTAAGACTTGTTATTTGACTCAGGCACGGACAAAAATTCTGTGTAAACATATGTTTTGAGGACTGATTAGCTCCTCCAATCAATATATTTTAGATATTTTACATGCAAAATCGTCAATCTTATTCGCAGAGAACTGCAATTTTATTTGTGTGCAGATCAGCATGCTTTTTTTTGGTAAACTAGCCTATGAGTCTATAAAAATGTTATCACGCATCCCTCGGGAACTATTTATCTTTCCGAGATAAAAAGTACCCTGAATGTTAATCCAGTTATAATCTATATGTGTGCAATGTCTAATGTCATTCAAATTCATTTACGGCCAAAATTAATATCCAATCTACTAGAGATAGGATTTTGACATAAGCTCCATACAAAATATGTCAAATTTCTATCTCTAGTAGGGTAAATCGTAGATAGATTGGATATTAATTTTGGCCGTTAGTCGTTTTAGCGTGATTGAAGGACTAACAAACAAACATCAATACTTTCATCAAACATTAATATTGCAATTTGCGTTCGTTAAACTGAAAAGTTATGATAAAAAGTCTCATATGATATTAATTGCACGTGTGCCTTCTTTATTTTTATATCTAGTGTCCAAGCTATGATTAATGGTCTTGCTAAACAAATATACTTCCTACTCGTTCGCAGTACTGTTAGATCTATAGAATTATGATCCGATATTATACTAATATATTTTAGAAATCATCGGTTTCGCTAGCAGAAAATTATATATTTGGATGCGTAGGAGCGTATAGAAAAAATATCGTTTACTTTTGTAAAACGAACAGTTTCCAAACATAAAACGATCTCATAATAATTGTGTCTCATAAATACGCATTGACGAAGTTAGAATTAGCTTAGGGATAGGGAACAAACACCAACACACACAAACATGAAATCAGAATAAATGCAGTAGAAATGAGAGCTTTGAGAATTATGTGTGGTGTAACTTTGAGAGATAAAGTAAGGAATAACGTGATAAGGGAGCGTTGTGGAGTGAAAGAAGATGTAGAGACAAAGATTGAGAAAGGTTTGTTAAGATGATTTGGACATATAGAGAGGATGGACGAGAGGAGATTGACAAAACAAGTATACGAAGCGAGTGTGGATGGAAGAGTTGGTAGGGTTAGACCTCGGCGAACGTATCGCGACTAGGTTTGCATAAAAAAACAAAGTTTTTTTCTGAATATGAAAAGGCGTTTTTGAAGTGGCTTTTGTCGAATTGTGACATTTGTGTAATAATCAAGTCTGATAGGTCAACAAATTTTTTTTACAAATGTCGGTATATTAATATATTATGACCGCTACCTATTCTTTAGTAGAGTTGCACATCTCATCTTTCTTCCTTAGGCCCATATAAAAAAAGTGGAGAGGAGAGGAGATGTTTCCTAAACAACCAATGTATTGCGTTAGCTATAGAATTGTGTTTATTCTAAGTGGAGAGATGTGCAAATACCGCAATGCTATTGGTTGTTTGAGACATCTCCTCTCCACTTAGGTGGATTACGGTCCTTAATTACCTACTAGCATTTTTACTTACTTCTTTCTTTCTACACTTGGTATTTCTTTTGTCACGAAGATACAAAAAGCTTTGGACATACCTACTTGTAATAAAATAGGCAAACAGAGGTTAACTTAATCCCAGTTCTCGTAAAACTTTGGTAAACCAAACGAAGTTTATTAAATAAAATTAAGTGTAAGTTGAACGTGGACTGGACGAAATTCATAATGGTATCGGTCCCGCTCGTGCCGTAGTAGTATCGTTACATTAAAAGCACATTTATAATGGCGACTTAGAGCTAAATCAGGAGCGCTAAGATGGCGCTCCTGATTTAAATAGGAAGTGAAGTGTGGTAATTTTGTTTAAAAAAAAAAACATTTATTTCAGGTATATATGACATCTTCTTAACTATTATAAAATTGTAAACGTCTGTTTGTTTGTTTGTTTGTTCCAGCATCACGCTAAAACTACTGGACCGATTTTGATGTTTTTTTTTTTTGTTTGAAAGCTGATGATCTGACTTAAAAACTGGTATGGGTTTTGAGAAAGAAAGAAAGAAATAAAAAAAGAAAAACAATAATTCGTGGGTTGCGTACTCACCCGACAGATCGAAGCTTCTATGCATTTGCACGAGCGGATAGTAATGTACGATGGAGTGGAGTGGAGTGGACAGGGGATGGGACTGGGGATGGGACTGGGGACGGGACAGGGGACGGGACTGGGGACGGGACAGTGGACGGGACAGGGGACGGAACATGGGACGAGAAATGGGACGGGACATGAGACGGGACATGGGACAGGACAGTGGGACGGCACATGGAACTGGACATAGGATGGGACATGGGACAGGACATGGGACATGGGACGGGACGATAGTGATATAGAGAGATAGTGGGACAGTGGGACAGTAGGACAGTGGCAGTGGGACGGTGACACGGTGGGACAATGGGGCAGTGGGGCAGTGGGGCAGTGGGTTAGTGGGGCAGCAGGGCAGCCGGGCAGTGGGGCAGCGGGGAAGCGGGGCAGCGAGGCAGTGGGACAGCGGGGCAGCGGGGCAGTGGGGTACCGGGGCAGCGGGGCAGTGGGATAGTGGGGCAGTGAGGTAGCGGGGCAGTGGGTTAGCGGGGTAGCGGGGCAGTAGGGGAGTGCGGCAGCGGGGCAGGTAGTGGGGCAGGGGGATAGTGGGGCAGCGGGGCAGTGGGGCAGTGGGGTAGTGGGGCAGTGGATTACCGGGTCAGTGGGATAGTTGGGCAGCGGGGCAGTGGGTTACCGGGGCAGCGGAGCAGTGGGGCAGTGGGATAGTGGGGCAGTGGGGCCGTGTGATAGTGGGGCAGCGCGGCAATGGGGCAGTGGGGCAGCGGGGCATTGGGGCAGTGGGATAGTGGGGCAGCGGGGCAGTGGTGCAGCGAGGCAGTGGGTTACCAGGGCAGCGGGGCAGTGGGATAGTGGGGCAGCGGGGCAGTGGGGCAGTGGTATGGTGGGGCAGCGGGGCATTTGGGCAGCGGGGCAGTGGGGATTCGGGGCAGCGGGGCAGTTGGGCAGCGGGGCAGTGGGGCAGCGGGGAAGCGGGGCAGTGGGTAAGCGGGGCAGTGGGGAGCCGGGGCAGTGGGGCAGTGGGGCAGCGGGGCAGTGGAGCAGCGGGGTAGTGGGGAAGCGGGGCAGTGGGGCAGTGGGGCAGCGGGGCAGTTGAGCAGCGGGGCAGTGGGGCAGGGGGGCAGCGGGGCAGTGGGGAAGCGGGGCAGTGGGGCAGCGCGGCAGTGGGGCAACGGGGCTGGCTTTGGGGCAGTGTGATAGTGGGGCAGCGGAGTAGTGGGGCAGCGGGGTAGTGGGGCAGTGGGGCAGTGGGGTAGCGGTGCTGCGGGGCAGTGGGATAGTGGGGCAGCGGGGCAGTGGGGCTGCGGGGCTGTGGGTTAGCGGGGCAGTGGGGCAGTGGGGTAGAGGGGCAGTGGGGCAGTGGGGTAGCGGGGCAGCGGGCAGTGGGGCAGCGGGGCAGCTGGGCAGTGGTGTAGCGGGGCAGTGGGGCAGTGGGGTAGCGGGGTAGCGGGGCAGTGGGGCAGTGGGGCAGTGGGGTAGCGGGGCAGTGGGGCAGCGGGGCAGCTGGGCAGCGGGGCAGCTGGGCAGCAGGGCAGTGGGGCATCGGGGCAGCGGGGCAGTGGGGCAGCGGGGCAGTGGGGCAGCGGGGCAGCTGGGCAGCGGGGCAGTGGGGTCGCGGGGCAGTGGGATAGTGGGGCAGCGGGGCAGTGGGATAGCGGGGCTGTGGGGTAGCGGGGCAGTGGGGCAGCGGGACAGCGGGACAGTGGGACAGTGGACTGGACTGGATTGGACTGGACTGACGTGGGTTAGCAGAATTTAACGCGAGCGGAGCCGCGGGTAAAAGCTAGTATGACATAAAATTACTTTGACATTAAATTAATTATATTTATAATTACAATAATAACATTCACAACATTCAGGCACTCCCAGCAACATGTCTGTTACAGCAGTGCCTGATGTAAGGGCAGTCCAGTCGCCCAGCAATCATCGCCAGGACAGTATTGGAGCTGGCCCGCACCCTGCGTACCAAGGACGCGCACCGCTTGTGCATGCTGGTGTGGAAACAGTCGGTGCGTGCCTCCGCAAACATGCCCGAGGCACTGCAGAAGCGGGGCAGCCCCAATACCGCCCTGAACGCGTTATTGTACTGGACACGGAGGGCACTGGAAGCAGCTTGAGTGTAGGAAACCCATAGGCTGCACGTGTATAGAGAGGTGCAAAAGGCTTTAAAAAGCGTAATCTTTACTTGATTTGAACAACGTGCAAACCTACGGGCTATCATATTAGCTCTCTTTGACAGCACCCTCCGCTCCCGTTCGATGTCTACATGGTCCCTAAGGTCGGCTGTTACCCAGTGCCCCAAGTACTTGAATTGGTTCACCCGTTCCAAAGGAACACCATTCAAGCGAATAGGTGGAACATGTTGTGGGCACTTGGTGCCGACCTGAAATACCATGTATTGACTTTTTACGGCATTATATACAAGGCCGTGCCTACCAGCGTACTCTTCACACACTTGCAACAACTTGCGTAACCCACAGACCGACGCAAAAAAAAATATGGTTGTTGTTGCTTTTTTTAAATGATAGTTCAATTAAGGATATAGTAAAGTTCGAAATGTGGGTGTACTATTACACCTCTGACTACCCCTTCGGGGAAATACAGGCGTGATGTTATGTTATGTTATGTTAAAATTCGAAAAAGTTTTATATCTCTGAATTTTTAAACACTTACTTTGTAATAACTTCTGGTTTTTATGAATTGACTACAATTAAATTGGCTAAGGAAAGACTGCTGCTATTTCTGAACTTGCAATATCATCGTACCCTATGAATTGATATACATTTTAATTTTTGCATAAAATATTATCAGTTAAGCAAAAAAAAAAAACCCTTATTATTATTGATATGTACCAAGAATGCTCCGTGAGGCTATTGAAATTAAAAAACATCCTAATTTTAATAGAGAAGATGGTTGGCAACTGCCACCTGTTTGGATCCCAGTCCTAAAAATAATCAAGTCCCAAACAGCACGCAACACTGTAAAAGATAATGATATTGTGAGTAATTACTGCGTGCATCGAAACGATTTTAATTAATATTATTTGTACGGTAGATTAAAAAAAAATCTTTTTTTGAATATCTGTAAAGACTATTGTCATCTTAGTCTACCTGCGACCACGAAATGCTGCAAAGCTTTCGAAACGTCAGGAAAACCAATTTAAATAATATACGCGATTTAATCCGGTTAAACTTTATTTTATTAAAAACCTATTAGCTGAAGTTTTGAGTGGCTGAAAAGTTTGGTTGAATGAATAATTTAATGTCCATCGTTTCGTCTTTTGGAAGTTCACAAGTCTGCCCACATTAACACAATAAACCGCAAAACCATTATATAGGTATGTAACATAAAATTATACCGAGTATGACATGAAAACAAATTATTAAAACTGTTTAAACTTTTATTGCTGTTGCCTCAAATATATACTTATTAACTTCTTAGGTTTTCGCGATCACTACACATTATAATAAAACAAAGTTTAACCGGATTAAATCGCTTATATTATTTATTTAAAATATTTTTTTAGAAATATTTGTAAAGACGATTGTCATCTTAGTCTACCTGCGACCACGAAATGCTGCAAAGCTTTCGAAACGTCAGGGAAACCAATTTAAATAATATACGTGATTTAATCCGGTTAAACTTTATTTTATTAAAAACCTATTAGCTGAAGTTTTGAGTGGCTGAAAAGTTTGGTTGAATGAATAATTTAATGTCCATCGTTTCGTCTTTTGGAAGTTCACAAGTCTGCCCACATTAACACAATAAACCGCAAAACCATTATATAGGTATGTAACATAAAATTATACCGAGTATGACATGAAAACAAAATATTAAAACTGTTTAAACTTTTATTGCTGTTGCCTCAAATATATACTTATTAACTTCTTAGGTTTTCGCGATCACTACACATTATAATAAAACAAAGTTTAACCGGATTAAATCGCGTATATTATTTATTTAAAATATTTTTTTAGAAATATTTGTAAAGACGATTGTCATCTTAGTCTACCTGCGACCACGAAATGCTGCAAAGCTTTCGAAACGTCAGGGAAACCAATTTAAATAATATACGCGATTTAATCCGGTTAAACTTTGTTTTATTATAATATACTTATTATTTCAATAAATTTACACCACAGCAAGTAAATTAGAGCGCGCAACATTTTATCGTTTCAGCTAAGTTACTGCGGCCACTGCGCACGCGCCGCTCCCGCCATCTTGTTTAATCTAGTGCCGTTGATCGCGGAAAAGCGCGCCAACCTTCAACGACCTTCGCTCTCCAACCGTTCTATCGAACTATAAACGCTATAATCAGCTCCATAGCATTTATAATTCGAATATTTTAGTTTAATTTGGTTCGAATATCAATGTGGTTGTTATGTTGTTCTATTTTCAATACAAACGACCCTGCCCCATGTTTTGTGTTCTACAAACACAAGATTTAAATTCTAGCCTGGGCCTATAAATTTATTGCAGGTAGATTTATTCTGAAGTGATATTTTGTCACATTTATTGGAATAATTCTCCTGTGACACTGTTTTATGATCGCGATTATGGTAATTTAAACAGTTATTGTTCTTGTTAGCATTTACTGTTTTTGGTTTTAATTAATAATTATTTTAATACCTATTGTATTTGAAAAACTGTCTACATAGGCACATTGACTTTTGTTCAATAAAATAGAGTACTTAAGTGAGTAATGCAATTTTACTTTTGTAAGCGTTTTATTATGTTATCTTTATCAATATTTTGCCTTACCATCGTTTATTTCTCAAAAAAAAAAACAAATATACTTTCACTTGGAATCAAAAATTCATGAAAATTCAGAAGAAAATAGTTCATCAACTAACACAGAAGAATCGTACTTTCAAGATGACTAGTCACTGCAAAATTATATTATAAAGCATGTATCTAATACATCTTTAAATTTTAAACAATCTAATTGTGCGTACTCACAGCAAGCGTTCTCGTGTAATGTAACATGACAATTTTAGTTTATTGTTAATATGTTATTTTTATGTTTTTTTGTTCCGTGTGGTGCCGGACGTAAAGAATTGCACCACCCTATATCTTCTCATGGGTGTCGTAAAAGGCGACTAAGGGATTCACCAGAGGATGGGCAGCAGCGTTCTCTGAGTATTTAACCAACCAACTGCGATCGCCAACCCGCCTGCCAAGCGTGGCGATTATGGCATATCCCCCCAATATATGCTTGGGGGAGGCCTGTGTCCAGCAGTGGACGTCTTACGGCTGAAATGATGAATGATGATGTTATTTTTAGTTTTTTTTTCTCTTGCCTGTACCGAGACTGAAATAAAAATTTTCTTTCATTCTTTTCTTTCTTTTAACAAACTCACTGGTATAAATTATTTAAGTGGATTTGTTACATTAAACGCGAATGCTCGCGGTGAGTACGCTTCAAAAATCCTCACAACACAATCTTACAAACATTTTACACTTCACCTCAAAGATGACTAGGTAGTCTGCCATGAAAATCTAACAAAGTATTTAGCTAAGTACACCATGCGACCGGTTATCGGGCGGATCCCAATAAATCCTGTGCCGCGATCCACACGTATCATCACGCTTAGCTTCGGAGGGGCTGCCAGGGCATTTTTCATCGTCCACTTCCTGCTCGCTGATTTATTAGCGGCAAGATAAAGCAATCTTTTGCTAAGCTGTGCAGGCTACTTAGTTTGTATACTGGGCTTGAAATACACTTAGATTGTAAGTTAGGTTTTTTAAATAGCTTAAAGGCCCACCTGAAGGCCAAATTAATGCTGATCACGAGGTCGTGGGTTCGATTCCCACAGGACACAAATAACTGTGTGATGAACATGAGTGTTTGTGTTGGTCTGGTTGTTTCTTATGTATTATAAGTATGTATTTACAAAAAAAATATAAGTATTATATCCATTGTCTAGTACCCATAGCACAAGCTCTGCTTAGTTTGGGACTAGTTGGTGATGTGTAAAATGTCCCAAAAATATTTATTTATTTATTTATTTAAGGGCCGGTATTTCAATAGTCTGATAACTTTTAACTGAGGAATAAATGTGACGTCTTGACAGATACAACAACTGTCAAAATGTCAAACTTACTCCTCAGTTAAAAGTTAACTGCCTATTGAAAGACCGACCCTAAATCTCCTAATTAAAAATGTTCAAAATATAGTTACAAAGTAATCTCAATGCTTTAAATCTCAATCTCTGATAGTAGGTTTGCTGTTTAGTTATGACATTTAGGCATAGAATATACTTAGGTCATTAATGTCACCAATAAACGGCAATCAGAAACATCTACGTGGCTGGGGGGGACTGGATGCGGAAGGCAGAGAGGACCGAGCGTTGTGGCGCAACTTGGGAGAGGCCTATGTCCAGCAGTGGACTGCGATAGGCTGAGTTGATTGATTGAGAAACATCTACTGTCAGTAGATTAAGATGTAAAGCACTGAGATTAGTTTGGAACTAGATTTTTGAACTTTTTTAATTAGGAGAATTGGTCTTCAGATTTATGCGGTTACCTTTTTTCCACAGACCAGTAAGCCACAAGATGCTGCATAAACAAAGTTTTGCATGAGAACACAATCGTTAAATGTTGGCGGGGACCGGGGCGGACGGCGCGAAAGTTCGGTCGTATGATTGGTGCTGCTCGTTGACGGAGTGACGTCCCGATTGGCGGTGAGGCGTATGATATGCAGTGCTACTGCATATGCTTTGTGACCGGGGGTATCCGGATAATCGATGTCTGGAGGTTTACTGGTCTGTGCTTGTTCCATAACTGCAATACCATCTAGGCTGTTGCCTAAATAGTACCGCAAGTTGCGTTCGCCAAACTGAGACATGAAGATGGAAAGTCTCATTAATTGATGGCATCATTAGTAAGAGAACGCTGTTGATTCACTAATGGTGCCACTAATATTACATACGTACGTAAACAGCCCATTACTGTCCGACTGCTGGGCACGGGCCTCTTCTCATAAGGTCCTTAGTCCACCACGCTGGCCTAATGTGTATTGGCGGACTACACACACCATCGAAAACTTTATGGAGCATTCTCAGGTGTGTAGGTTTCCTCACGATATTTTCCTTCACCGTTAAAGCAAGTGATACCTTATCAAATATTCTTATCACTAATATTATAAACCCAAATATTTTTAACGTTTAATACTCATAATTCATCATTTCAGCCAAAAGACGTCCACTGCTGGACATAGGCCTCCTCCAAAAAGGGGGGATATTCCATAATCGCCACGCTTGGCAGGCGGGTAGGCGATCGTAGTTGGTTGGTTAAATACTCAGAGAACGCTGCTGCCCATCCTCTGTTGAATCCCTTAGTCGCCTTTTACAACACCCATGAGAAGATATAGGGTGGTGCAATTCTTTACGTCTGGCTCCACACGGAACGTTTGCTTCTCAATTTACACCGAAACGGGTGGAAAATTAATTTAGTTGACACAATTTTTTCATCCCTGAAAACTACGAAAAACTTGGCCAAAGTCGCGGATACAGCCGTAATAATGGCCACGTTTCGTAGTCCCTGAGCAAGAATGCCATCTTATCTTTTCCCATGGGATAACATCAGTACTGCAGTATTTGAGCAGTAGAACCTATCTGTATTACTGATTACATTATACTGTAAAGCCTGATTTCCCAAGGGTTGTGAAGGTCAGGCTGTATAGAAATACGCCATATCATGCAAGAACTTGTCCCAGCGCATAACCAGTCCAGTAAATCAGGAATTTTGTACTATCCTGTAATTCTGTATGATCCTACACTGATTGTTGTACTGCTTGAATGTTTTTTGTTGTTCAAACTTTCTGTTTTTCGGGGTAAAAGTAGCGGTCCCAGGCTACCTCTATGCAAAAATTAATAACGATCGATTCAGTGGTTTAGTCGTGATGACGTAACAAACAGACATACTTACTTTCGGATTTACCAGGCCCCTCAGAAAGTATTGCGAAAAAAAGTTTTTATATATGGGAGACTGGCCAGTTATAATGTTTTTCGAAAATATGATTATTTATAAGTAAAAATAAGTAAGTTCCAATTTAAAAATTTCCCTCCACATTTTTTGCGAGTTAATTCAAAGTATTGTGTCTCACTGAAATATGGATCTGCGCCGGGAACATTTTAGAGCTATGATTTTATACGATTTCAAGTGTCGCCTGAAACCGGATGAATCGTACGATAGACTTCAAATGGCATTCATGGATGAAGGCCCTTCCAAGGCAACCGTGTATCGTTGGTATAACGAATTCAAGCGCGGTCGACCAACTTTGGGGGATGACGAAAGAAGCGGTCGCCCTTTGACGGCTGTTACCGAAGAAAACGTGCTAGCAGTGAAAAATTTAATCCAAGACAATAGGCGAATTACATATCAGGAGATTCAACACATATTGAAGATTGGATCGGGAAGCGTTCACGAGATTCTACACAGCCATCTTCGCGTGAGGAGGATAGTATCACGCTGGGTGCCGCACAACCTCACCGATGCTCAGAAGCAGGCCCGGGTGGAATGGTGCCGTGATATGCTTAACAAATTTGAAGCAGGCTCGTCTCGGCGTGTTTACGACATCGTTACAGGTTATGAGTCCTGGATTTATCAATACGACCCAGAAACCAAGCGCCAGTCGACTGTTTGGGTGTTTCAAAATGAGCCAACGCCTACCAAAGTGAAGCGATCTAGAAGCAGGGGTAAGATTTTGATCGCTAGCTTTTTTAATTTGACTGGCCACTTGGTATCAATTCCCTTACGGGATCAAAGAAGCATTAATGCCGAATGGTATACTACCAAATGTTTGCCAGAAGTTTTCTCTGTTATAAGCAACAAGCGACCAAACACAGGGCTCCGCGGGCTACTGCTCCACCACGACAATGCACCTGCGCACACCGCACTCAAAACGAGGGACTTCCTGGACAGCACGCCAGTCAAACTCCTGGGTCACCCTCCTTACAGCCCTGATCTAGCACCGTGTGACTTCTTTTTATTCCCAAAAATAAAAAATCAGCTCAAAGGGATACAATTTTCGTCGCCGGAAGATGCGCTGGCTGCGTTCGAGCAGGCTGTAAACGAGGTGTCTGCGGCGGACTGGAAAAAGTGTTTTGAAAACTGGTTTAGGCGCATGAATCTTTGTATAGAGGCTGGTGGAAAGTACTTTGAAAAGATTTGATAAAAATATATGTACGTATAGAACAATTTGTTTTAGTTTCGCAAAACTTTCTGAGTGTCCCACGTATTTAGTTTAAAACTGATTGTCTGCTTTATACTTTTATGAATTTATCACACCTCACCAGCTACTTACACGATTATGACTTCTGAGTCTTCTGACCCATGCAAAGGTTAGGTGTTATTGCCGCACGGGGAGAAGGGGCTCGCCTGCCAATGGCGAGCCGGGACCTGCCGGGGATGGTTGGGCGAATACGGGAGTGTTTCTCACGCCCCTGGCTAAGGGTCGGTAGAGGAACACCGTGGTGGTTTTTAGTCGGTAAGAGTCCGACGCAGCGTCCATGAGGATTTTCCCCACGAAAAAAAAAAATATACGCATTTGTACGCAGCCCCGGATTAACATTTGTAAAAGGGGCTGCAGAGTACTGATTTGCCGCTCTCTAGGCTAATTTATTGTCCAGAAACCGGTTCCAGCATAGTACAGACAGCGAGACTGACTGGTGGCTGGCCACACCTCAGTCTTCGCTACCCGGGGCGTCAACCCCTCTCACTCTCCCTAGATCCGGTCCTGGTTGTAAGATATTTCCCCCTTTTTTTTTTTAAACCTGGGGAAATCCTCATGGACGCACTCCGCCCGGGGTAGGCGGAGCCAGTGTCGGCCTCTTACCGACTAAAACCACCACGGTGTTCCTTCAACTACCTTAGCCGGGGGCGTGGGAACCCGTGAGTATTCACACAACCACCCCCGACAGGTCCCGGCTCGCCGAAAGCTGGCGAGCCCCTTCTCCCCGTGCGGCCTAACGACGGCCGCACCCTCCTCTGTGACGCACACGGAACACTGCACGCCACCTCACCTCACGGGCCTTTACCAGCTACGCCAGCTGCGCCAACTACGCCAGCTACGCCAGCTGCGCCAACTACGCCAGCTACGCCAGCTGCTGGTCGGGCAGCAGACTACCCCAAGTCTACTGCTCGCAGGCCCATCCTCCTGTAATTTTTATAGAGGTGTTTTTCCTCGCGATCCGGGCGTTAAAGCCAAGACCCTCGGTCCCAAGAGGCACGAGAATACTACTCAGCAGGCACTCCTGAGATTACGAGACTGACGGGGGCAGGAAAGGACAGTCCCTTTGCTGCCTGCCCAGTGGCAGGGTGAGTGCACACCGGGCCCGCCCCTGCTCCTCCACAGTGCCCTCTGCTTTCTCAGCAACAACACGCAACACGCGGAGCAACTTCCCATTGGCCCACATCGGGCCCCTCCCGTGCCAGAATATTCGCCACAGGCAATAAGGTCGCCCGGTCCAAAGGAGACTTATTGCCAGTGCCCAGGGTGCACCGGCCCAACAACTGCCGATCCCTCTAGACATGTCCAGAAGGACAAGCAGCCGTCAGGCACACGTGGAGGTTTTCTGGCCAGCACCCCCCGCTTTATTTAACATAACCTTACCTATAATCACTTATTCCTGCCGTTACATTGTAAAAGCTCCGAAGCAGCCAAAAAACAGTGTAAATAAACCAGTTTCATTCGAAGCACTCCTAAGCTACGACTACACTTACGCATCTACCCAATGTACACACATTTTAATCTTGCCGAAACAGGCTGGATATCTTAGCGAGAACGCAGGCGAACCCGATGCCGATAGCCCGGTTTGCACACAATTGTCGCATCTGACCAGCCATTGTGCTATGGGAACACGGCCTTAATTGCCAATCGGAATAAATTAAAATGAGAATGCTATCGCATACGGCGTGTACCGCTTAGGGGGACTAATGTTTGTATGTATTGTACTTGTACTTTGGTTTTAGATAGTGTAGCTGTGTTGAGTAGTTGAATAGACAGGTGGTTGCTCATAAAATTTCTGTGAAAATATTGATTAAATTCACTGTTGAAATTAGCAGCAAATAAGGATTAAGTTCTTCATCTGAAGATTTAAAATAAAACAAGTTTAGCCGGATTACATCGCGTGTAATATTAAATTAGTTTTCCTGAAGTTTCGAATGTTTTGCAGCGTTCTTGGTCGCAGGAAGACTAAGATGACCAGTGTCTTTACAGATATTTCTAAAAATTATTTTAATCTACCGTACAATTTTTAATTACTTAAAATCGTTTTGATGCACGCAGTAATGACTCACCATGTCATTACCTTTCACAGGGTAGCGTGCTGTTTGTGAATTAAGAAGATTTATGTTTTGTTTTGGGATTAGTGAGGAATGGATAACTTGTACTTATACAACGTTTTATTGAAAAACTGAAAACTTCTTAAGGGGTCATTGTACTCATCAGTTTGAACAACTTTTACTAGGGACCAACCCTGAAACATAGAATTAATATAAACCAGAAACCGTGATCGCGCCTAATACTGAAGCGTCAAAAACTACTCTTAAATAGAGTAGTTTCACGCGCAGCCAATCAGTCACTCTGTCAACTTCGTATCGCGTAACGTGTTTTTCGGTGTCAAATTAAATTAGATTATGCCGTCTTGTGTCGTTCCTACCTGTAATAATGCAGCTGGACTAAAAAAGAAACACGATGGGATCACATTTCATGTGCAAGTAGCACATTCAGCTATCAGGTTATTTAATTATTGAATAAATTGTTCAATTTAAATTTTCATAGAGAATGATGTGTCCATTTTGTTGATGTTGCCAATTTTTGAGTTTTGATTTTCCCTACTTTTGATTACTATTAAGGGCTTTTCTTCGTTTTTAGCAGTCTCCTTAGACTGTGCTAAAAGAGAGAGAGAGACGAGGTTTCCGGGGTACTGATTGCGAATATAACATCTATTTTGATATTGAAGATGGCGGACGCGACTTTTTAAATAAAATCATCATGGGTATCGTTTCCGAGGTTTCTCGGGGTTCTGATTACGAATATAACATCTATTTTGAGATTCAAGATGGCGGACGTGACTTTTAAAATAAAATCAATATAGGTATCGTTTTCAAGGTTTTCAAGGATGCTGATTGCGAATGTAACATCTATTTTGATATTCAAGATGGCGGACCCGACTTTTTAAATAAAATCAACATGGGTATCGTTTTCGAGGTTTCTCGGGGTTCTGATTACGAATATAACATCTATTTTGAGATTCAAGATGGCGGACGTGACTTTTTAAATAAAATCAATAAGGGTATCGTTTTCGAGGTTTTCAGTGGTGCTGATTACGAATATACTATCTATTTTGAGATTCAAGATGGCGGACGTGACTTTTTAAATAAAAACAACATGGGTGTCGTTTTCGAGGTTTTCAGGGGTGCTGATTGCGAATGTAACATCTATTTTAAGATTCAAGATGGCGGACGCGACTTTTTAAATAAAATCAACATGGTTATCGTTTTCGAGGTTTTCAGGGGTGCTGATTACGAATATATTATCTGTTTTGAGATTCAAGATGGCGGACGTGACTTTTTAAATATAATCAACATGGGTATCGTTTTCGAGGTTTTTCGGGGTGCTGATTGCTAATATAACATCTATTTTAATCTCTAAGATGGCGGACGTGACTTTTCAGCACTCTGAGAAACCTCGAAAACGATAACTATATTGATTTAATTTAAAAAGTCACGTCCGTGCCATCTTGAATCTCGTAATAGATGTTATATTTGTAATCAGCACCCCAAGAAACCTCGAAAACGATATCCATATTGATTTAACTTGAAAAGTCGCGTCCGCCATCTTGAATCTCGAAATAGATGTTATATTCGTAATCAGCACGCCCGAAAACCTCTAAAACGATATCCATATTGATTTTATTTAAAAAATCACGGCAGCCATCTTGGATCTCTAAATAGATGTTGTATTCGCAATCAGCATCCCGGGAAACCTCGAAAACGATACCCATATTGGTTTTATTTAAAAAGTCGCGTCCGCCACATTGTATCTCAAAATAAAAGTCGCCTCACCCGATCACACTTTTCGTAACGCATTCACCAGCTTACTCCCCAAGTCAAACAGCATACTCCCCAAGTCAAACAGCATACTCCCCAAGTCAAGCGTGCGTAAAGAAGTTTTACTTAAAAAAGTCGCGTCCGCCATCATGAATCTTAAAATAGATCTTACATTCGTAATTAGAACCCCCAGAAACCCCGAAAACGATACCTGTATTAATTTTATAGAAAAAGTCACGTCCGCCATTTTAGCTGTCGAAGTAAATAGTTACAAAATATGAATTCCTGTGAATGGACAATTTTGATTTTATTATCATCATACCTCCAATGTTCACAATGTTTACCCCTAAAACGGATTAATAATGTCTGAGCTAGCAACATTACGCGGAAAGGAAGTGAGGTGGGGGCGGGACACTTACTTACTTTTTGGACACAGCGCGCTGCTTGCAATTACAGTAGGATGTGGTTTCTGGTTTATTAATTCTATGCCCTGAAAACGAGAAAAAAACTCGTATGTTACCTACATTTGTGTTCACATGAATCGACAAAATGTAGATATCAGCAGATTTTTTTGGTTTAGTCCCACATTGGTCCCATAGTCATGACGTCTATGGTCTAGTGGTTCGAGTATCGGACAGCTGATCATGAGGTCGTGCGTTCGATTTCCACACGATACAAGTATTTGTGTGATGAACAGAAGTGTTTGTGTTGGTCTGGGTTTCTTATGTATTATAAGTATGTATATTGTATATACAAAAAAAAGTATACTCGAACCTCTAGACCACAGACGTCGTCAAAATATGTTTTGACATTCATTCTTAATATCAGGTTTTGGCTCCAACTGAACAAGCTATCGATACCAACTGCCCTGTAAAATGACGGCTATAGCCTTTCTAAATATGTTACAGTAGTCATAATTTGTGTGTAATCTCGTAACACTTAACGATGGAACTTATTGACTTCCCACTTTATATTCCTACACGCTCTTTGCTTTGCCACAAATCCTGCGCGCGCACTAACAGTTATAGCATTACATTGATGAGCACAGAAGGCCCACTTTTTACAAATTGACGATCATATACTTATTTACATCCTGAACGAACAAAACACTACAGACCTTGTGTCCTATCCAATTCGGGTGAATGGGGTGTTAGGGCACGCTTTCCAGTTCAGCAAAACTTCAATTGCAGTCAATGTACTTCACCACTAACCGAAGGTTCATACCAGTAAATGATATCGGATTATAATAACTGCACTATGTCAGAATTTTGCCTACTCAAACTAAATAAGACGGATGGAATTTCCGGTGCAACGTGCCAATTATCCTGTTCTACGCTTCGTTACGTCCTGAGGAAAAGAACACTGTTTCTCCAACACCCTCAGCGTACACGATAGCAGATGATCACTACTTATTGCTGTTATCCTCAAAAAATATAAATGTTAACCCTGCCTTTAGAAGTCCGCTGCTGAACAGAGGAATAACTAGGCTTGGAACCGCAGCAGTCACACGTGGCGTCAAGCAATATCTTCTTCTTCTTGTGCCATATCCTCATCAGATGTCAGCGACCACCGCACGGAATTCGTTTCTGTCTTGTGCCAGTCTGCATAGACTGGCAGTGTCATTGATGCTGGTCCAGCCCTTGATGTTGTCAATCCAGGCTAATTTCCTTTTTCTCCTGCTGCTTTTGCCCTCTATCTTGCCCTCCAGTATTTTCCTCAAAATATATATTATATGCAGTATCAAGTTGGCCTTAAAGCTACGTTTGTACATTTTTTTCGCGCCTGTGTGCACGTCGGCGAACATTTTACGTGCAGCTTGCGGACTCACATTGATTGTTTTCGTGCTTCAACTTTAAGCGGAAATTATCACTCTGAGCCTAATTACTCTAAGGGGCATAAATAGACCTGCTGAATAAAGCAGTAGCAGCAGAGCTCTTTCTATATCTGCTCGTCCTGGGAAGTACTACCACCGTACGTGACTATTTCTGCTGCCAAACAGTAATGCTTGCTGTGTTTTAGTGCGAAGAGTTAGGGGGTGCCGGTGAAATTACAGTCACATGAGACTTTATATCTTCATGTCTCAGTTTGGCAAACGTGACTTGCAGTACCATTTAGGCAACAGCCTAGGTGGTATTGCAGTTGTTATGGGCAAAGGTAATCACTTAACTTCAGGAGGGCCTTAAGCTCGTTTCTTCATCCTATACCATAACAAAAGCATCCTATAAGTATTATTTGTTTCAAAGTAGACCTTCTTCCTCTTCCTTTGAGGGTTCATACCTCGTTGTTCAAGTTGCCAGTTAATTGAAATGCGTGTAAATATGCGTTCGTACGGTTATGAAAGTGCCTTATTAAGGGCACTGTCGCTGTCTACGCAAGTTCTGTGCTTTATAATATGCATAACAATTAATGTTTAGTTCAAATTGATCGTGTTGTGTGGTTATGTTACAATTTTATAAGCGTGGTTTATAGAAAATTGTTTCTTGAGGTCACTCGCATAAAATATTTGGTTTTCATCGTAACCTTCTTTTAACAAAGGAGAGAAAAGTTCTTTGGGACTTCGTGTTGGGACCTATACAGGGTGATTTGTAATCCGACCTATTTCATGAAAGGGGTTATACAAGAGCTCAATTGCAACAAAAATGATCCCATGAAACAGGGGGGGTGCCAGTTATTTGTTTCCGAGTTATAGCAGTTTTAAGATTTTTTTGATATTATCCGTCCTCGGATGGAAAAATTATAATCGTGAAAAATCTATCCTACTCTGGGCATTTGATTAACACTTTCCTGAAAGCTGATGAATGAGCAATTACTATAGATGTGGTCAAGTTTCGCAAAGGCCCGGAAAAAATGCAGTAATAGCAGAATTGGGAGCATTTTGCTTGTAGTCTTGTTCGAGGAGAGAGTTTGGTTATACTGTTGTGAATTTAGGTTGTATGAATCTCTGCGGCATGTTTTGGTCTGGCTGGCTACAAATTTGAGACGATTTTAGGGCACACAGTATTTTTAGAATTTTATTAGCGGATATATTGTTAGCAGCTCTGTGTCCATTGCATTATAATACTGTTTAATACTATTACCAAAATAGTAGTTAGTGAGCTAACTTATTGAGATTAATTTGGGCCGATATCTGATTGTTTTGGAGATATCTGGCCCAATTACAACTGCAGAACTAAGCAAGCGCGGTGGTTAAATTAAACAAGGACTTAAATAGAAGCTACAAGATATATATTTAGTTCAAAAATTATTTACCATAGTGATAGAGTATTACTTGCCTTCAAAAGAGACAGGTGTATGTCCAACAGTGGAGTACATTAGGCTGTGAGATTAATATAATTAAGTTAAATACCACTAATATTTTAAATTTAAATGCGAAAGTGTGTTTAATGGTTTGTCCTTCATTAAATCTCGTAGTCAACTATTAAAAGTATATCTGAGGAAAGGATCACTGTTGCAGGAGATATGGGGTTCAAGCACAGAATATCTAATTGTTCTAACGTATAGAACGGCCACTCACTGCCCCACGCCAATTTAAGATTCCTCGCCCGCACCCCGCACGTGCCCGCAGTTTGACGGCTATTGGACTGCAAGATTGCAATGGATGTCACTCGCCAGTCGCTATACAAGCACGCTATCTCTGAGAACTATTGAGAAGCGCTTGGAACCCAGTCAGTATTACAAACGGCGAGCATCCCTAACCTACACGTGTGTATGCGTTTGTATACAGACGTAATCTTGTGTATGTAGGTGGTGCTAGCATTTATATTGTATTGAGTGTCCGAGGTTTGGTTCATGTTTAATTTGTCTAGTGTCTCGGCTATAATTATTACTGTGTAAACAGTCAGGGATATGGTTTGTTATTACCGAAAAAAACATCAAGGGTATTCTCTCAACACCTAACTGGATAGCTTACTTCGTCAAAATAAATAAATAAAAATAAAAATAAAAATTTCTTTATTGTGCCAAAAAATATACATAACATTGGTTGAAGCCCTAGACCTCACACTAGGATTCCCTGTGTCGTGGGGTCTAGTCTCTTTCAGTCCAGAAGACATAGTTGACACGGTTCAGAATTAATTTAATGGTCAATGAGTTATAAATAACAAAAACAAAAAACAAAAAAACAGCTAAAAATATTGGTATCTTGTGTATGTATGTGGGGGGTTGTTGTGTGTGTTTTTTGTGTGGGGGGTGTTGTGTGTGTTGTTTGTGTGGGGGTGTTGTGTGTTGGTGCTAGCATTTATATTATGTTGAGTATCCGAGGTTTGGTTCATGTTTAATTTGTCTAGTGTCTCGGCTATAATTATTACTGTGTAAACAGGGATATGGTTTGTTATTACCGAAAAAAAAAACAAGGGTATTCTCTCAACACCTAACTGGATAGCTTACTTCGTCAAAATGTTAATAATAAATAATATCTATAGATAAATAGAGTAGAAAATGCCTTTACGCCACAATGTCGTTTACACCCTTTGAGCCTAGAGATATCGATGTATGGATAATCTAATTATTTTTTTACGATTACCGAATTGGTCTCATAGTAAAAGTTGTGTAAAATGATAAGCAGAGACTACACTTAAAGTTTTTTTGGTAATAAAAAATATTTAGAAACACCAATTATCTTTGCTTCCCATTCAGTTCTAAATTTAACCTTGCGTAGGCAGGTACAATTCTTGTCTACGTATCTACTTACTCGTATTTCAGTAAGAAAAGAACTTTTTTTATAATAACTGTAACATGTAAGTTCACAGTTGATCGACGCACTTCACATTTTTCTTGAATTGAACGTCAACTTATAATAATTATTGTAACAGGTAAGCTCACAGTTGATCGACGCCCGTCACATTTTTCTTGAATGGAACGTCAACTTATAATAATAATTGTAACAGGTGAGCTCACACTTGATCGACGCACTTCACATTTTTCTTGAATTGAACGTCAATTTATAATAATTATTGTAACAGGTAAGCTCACAGTTGATCGACGCCCGTCACATTTTTCTTGAATGGAACGTCAACTTATAATAATAATTGTAACAGGTGAGCTCACACTTGATCGACGCACTTCACATTTTTCTTGAATTGAACGTCAACTTATAATAATAATTGTAACAGGTGAGCTCACACTTGATCGACGCACTTCACATTTTTCTTGAATTGGAGAACGTGAATACTGGACAATTACCCAGCCTCCACGATTGTGAAATCGAACCAAACAAAATCGAGGGTAAAACCCAGCTTAAATTGATGTCAACTACTCACGCATAACCTTTGATTCAAAATAGAACCATAAAAACCTTATCTAACAAAAAAATGTCACAAGTAGGCGTAATAAAATGAATCGATGCCCAAACAATAGTAATGAACTCGTCGACAATAGTCGAATTGTCACACAAAATAACAAAAGAAACAACAATCCACTCTTAAGTGCCCCGTACTACGATAATCAATCTAGTTTTACATCTGATTAGGTGCAAATTACAATACAAATAGACCAGTCACGAACTCAATGTTTGTCTGAAAAGATGACTTAACTTTTTGTTGTATAGTTTTGTAAAATAGATTTAGAATCGTAGGCATCATGAGCTACAATCGTTTGATATAGGAATCAAATTCAAACGTTTTGCCCTAAATAGATGTATTTACGCAAAACGTTTTAGTTTCCACGTAATGTTTACATGAATTCGATTTCTAAAATTAAAGCAGTAGGGTTCAAAAGTGCTTAACTGTTGCGTGGTGTTATGTTCCTTTGGTTCACGCAACAACAGTGTCTTTGCGCTTACGTCAAGGTGACATGAGATGTTAATACCTATTGTATTAGTGCTAAACATCCATGACCTTACGCTGTACAAAGTTCACTAAGTACAGAAGGCACGATTTACCCACACAGACGCACATATTATAACGTTACCGAATTAAATCGGCGGAAAATTGTCGGAAAATTCGCTACGCGCGTTATCATCTGCGCTCGTCTATGTAAACATTTAATAACTGCTACCTCTGTGTGGGTACAAAATAACATAATTAACGCATAAAGGTCAAATTTGAATGAATAAACTGATGAATTTACTGTTCCGTCAAAACAATGGCAAAGATGGACGTTTTTAAGGCCAATACATTTTCTGAACAGCCCTAAAAAAGCAAAACTGATAAGTTGCGGGGGCACAACAGGTAGGCAGCGTACATACACACATGACATGTGACCAAGTGTGATTACCAACAAACACAAAAGAGTATCACCTGTAGAGCTTCACGCACACATGCACATCGAAGGTAATAAATCTTAACAACACGAACAAAATGGTTCACGCACACAGAAGCGCGAGGTTCACCTGAGTAACCTCCACATAGGGTCGCGTACGAGTTCATTTGTAGCACACTGTTGCGTTTTCACCTGTTGAGCGTTGCGCGTGTGTGGGTAGCGCGTAGTGTTTCAGTTGGCCGGTCTGTTTGGCGCGCTTTGGTCGTATCGTCTCGCTTCGGACATTCCGCATTTCGTACCCACGTGTGCGCACTGAATGCTAATTGACTGTACTGATAAGTGCGCGCTGACATTTGACTGGCGATAACATTGTGCCTATGTCCTGGTGAAACCATTGTTTAGTTTTTTTTTTTTTTTTTGCTCTATTATTGAATGACAGAATTTTCGTTAAGTGGGCAGTGATAGAAAGTGTTTACAGTGACTTTGGACGTTTCGTTATCCAAACTGAGGAATATTTCGACCGAGGAATACATTTGGAAATACATAAAAGGTATGTTTTTGTTTTGGATTTGTTTTTTTCGTGAATTCGGTCCAAGTTCTAAATAAAAAATGTTTAAGCTAGCTCATCAATTATGCAGTTACGCTGCTTAAGCGGTTACTAGAGGATTAACATGTAATTCTAATAATTTATGACATTTATTTACCTACGGCCATATTTTATAGAAATTTGTCTTATAAATATCATATTCATGAGACATTAATTAATTTAATGAATACCCATCAATTGGTTAGTCGCTATAAAGTGACAAGGGTGGAATTTTAATAGGGCTCCAATTGATTCTAACAGTGTAGTAAATATTAATTAAGTAATAAAATTAAGTAATCAATTACCTACTAAGTTTATTGCTGAAGTCTTTATTAACCTGTAATTTGATTTGATAGCATTATTAGTCCTAGAAACGCCTGAAGAGAGCGTTTTTTGCCAAACCCTTACATATCTACGCCTGAAGAGGCCGTTTTGTTGTCAAACCCCGCCAAGAGGGCGATTTGTTGTCAAACCCTTACATACGCCTGAAGAGGGCGTTTTTTTGTCAAACCCTGACATACGCCTGAAGAGAGCGTTTTGTCGTTAAACCCTTACATACGCCTGAAGAAGCCGTTTTGTCGTCAAACACTCACATACGCCTGAAAAGGTCGTTTTGTTGTCAAACCCTTACATACGCTGAAGGGGGCGTTTTATCGTCAAACCCTTACATACGCCTGAAGAGGGCGTTTTGTCGTCCAACCTTTACATACGCCTGAAGAGGGCGTTTTGTCGTCAAACTGTTACTACGCCTGAAGAAGGCATTTTCTCGATCGATTAGCAGTGTTCCTTCACTCACTACCTACATGCGATTACTATTGGTAAACTTTCCATCCTTATTGATGCCTAAATAAGGCGCTTTTTCGTCACGAACGATAATTGGTTTCCTTAAGTAAAACGAGTGAATTAAAACAATAATGACTAATAGACTTTAATATGTCCAAAATGGGAACATATCTTAGGAATATATTGTATTTTCTGACTATACGTAGAAGTTTGTGTGTGTGTCTATTTTCAAGTGTAATATAATGTCGTTTTAAGCAGTGTTTCCAACCTTGTCAGAGTGAAAAGCAGCAAAAGAACAATTATTACCTTATTTTTCAGCTCGTCTTCAGTTCTTTATTTTGTCCAGCCTATTGAAAAGTGATGACCTTTTTTAGCAACTTGACTCCTAAAATTGTTTGTCTGCGTATTTTGCCCTCAAAGTCACTTCAATTGTTCGAAATATAAATTCACTATACAATAAATAAAACCGAAGGGTTGGTAGCATTGGTTTTAAGAATTTGCTCTACTAAGGTAATATAATTAGGTAAGTATAGCAAAGGCGGTGCCACTGCGCATGTTAGTGTAATGACATAAAGGTGAGATTCGCTTTACTATACTATCACGTTCAAGTTATTTGCCGATAACTATACCTGCATTCCATTTATAATGTGAAATAGATAGGTTTTACTTGGGAAATTATTAGAATTTTCACATCAAATAGGTTGGCATTCTGTTTTCTTCTCTAGCTTACTTACGGCTTTATGAACGAAGATAAATCTAAATAGATCTAATAGATTTATCTATTAGATAAATCTTCTCCTAATCCACCCTTATTTTCTTTTTCCTAACCATCCTAGGTGCACTTTGGGTATGCGCATAATAAATACTTAATAGGCGTGACAACAAACTCACAAGCAAAGTATTTTTTTTATGGTCCAAGATGGGAATCGTTCTAAAGGCCCACCTGACGTTAAGCGGTTACCTATGCCCATAACAACTGCAATAACACCTAGACTGTTGCCTAAATAATATTGCAAGTGATATTGCAATATGAAGATGGAAAGTCTCAAGTGATTGTAATTTCACCGGGACCCGTACCCTTCGTACAGGAACACAGCAGTATAAGCATTACTGTTTGTTTTTCAGCAAAAATAGCTACGGCATAGTTCTTTTAATCCCTCGAGTGTTTGGGTAAAAAAAATGCATTTTTTATTGAATGGATGGGCGCCATCGCTTATGGCTCGTGGTGGTTCCAACTTGCATTTTGTACGAAAACGTTATGGACGAATGGTAGTCCGGAGGGCACTTGCGGGGTTAGCATGTTATGAAAGCCAGCACCTCAGAGGCTATGTCATCTCAACGCAGGAGATCAAATCCTCCTCCTCCAAGGTCATAGTCGTCTTCATGATTGACTTGCAGCTTGGGAAGTGCTGTAATACTGCAAGAGGCGTCACAATAGATCCTAATCAAGTCGCAGAGGCTTATAAGCGTTCAAGACCCCTACCTCTTTCCTCAAAATAATTATGTTGTGTAATTTTACCACGTACTGTCTGCTCCGAATCCCTTAGGGAACCCACACTACATTTTAACGTCTTCTTGTGAATATACTCATTGAATGTCGGCGAACACCCGTACGGAGCTCGTTCTTATCTTATGCCAGTCTGCAATAGATGTATATATACATGATGTGTAGATGCATGTGTGATAGTCTGCCCTTGATGTTGTCAATCCAGACTAATTTTCTTGTTCCCCTGCTCCTTAATGCTGCTGCATAATTTATACGTTGTTCCTGTTTACTACTATTTTCATGGTGTACAATAAAGTATGTTCTATCTATCTATCTATCTCCTTTTGCCCTCTATCTTGCCCTACAGTATTTTCCTCAAAATTTAATATTATTTTGTTTCTATGTATCTGTCCAAAATATGAGATTTTTCTTCTTTTAACTGTTTCTAATAATTCAAGCAACATTTTCACTATACAATGATTTTACTATGCTTCTTACTATTGTGAATCTACTCTGTAGCTACATTATCTGATATCTTTCCGTCTTCTTGCAAACTGATAATTGTTTTAACTATGAATCCAAGACATTTACTAATAAAGGAGCGTAGTCTTCGTAGCGTAGCTTAGTAGACCCTTCAAAGATAAAATTGGCTTTATGATACGGAAAGATTGCAAGTATGTACCTGCTAATATTATCTAGAAATTAAAATGTTGAGTAGGTAGAAAACTGATCTATTTTTATCGTGGTACTCAATTTAAAGTTAATAGGAGTAATGCATTATAAATCTTGTCTATACCTAAGTTGTAAAGGACAACCTGCATTATAATCTATAATAATTTTCAACTTACTTTGTATAATTAATAAAAATCTACTTGAAGACTATCCCATAATTCATAACATCCATAGCTAATCACAGCTGTCTTCGGTCTAAGACTCCTCCTTCTAAGAATAATATAGAAACCTTTTATAACACGTATTATATATACAATAGAGCACATAGTAATTACGGAGAATTAATTTCCAATATTTTCCTCAGTCATAAAGCCTTAAGGAGTTAATATTATGTAGGTATTTCTTCTACGTCATCTATTGATTACAATCGTAATTGGCTGTAATTGGTGGCCCCTTAAGTACTACAGCGTGAGAACAGTTACAATTATTATCATTATTGAAATGTGATGGACTGTTTACACAGTGGGCCAGGCTGGAAGCTCCTTAACTTATCGCTCGGAATTTGGAGTTTTTACTTATCTTCTTATACTGACATAAAAACGTTTATTTATTTATTTAGATATGTTTTATTGTATACCTTAAATAACATTAAATTGTATAGGTATGCATTTAAACTATTTTACAATTGGCGACCTTATGGCGATCAGCGATTTCTTCCAGGCAATCTTAGGATGGACAAGAATGAACTGGATAGAAAATAGGGTTGTCAGAGGTGAAAATTAGAGGTTGTGAATGTGAACTAATTGCCTGACTTTGTACGGTCATCGTAAAAATATCAGGGTAATCATACCAAATGATGTGAACAACTAAGAAAATTACAATTTAATCTTTGAAAATAACTCTGAACCCAATCCAATTGCAGTCAAAAACTGCCAAGATTAAATGGTTATTTTTGATTAATTTGATTAAAAATATACACGATTTCAATTCAAATAAGGATTATTTAATTATAAATCAATTTAGTGCTAATTTTGCATATGAAAGTAAAAGTACGAATTGACATTAATTAGTCCAATGCCGATCAATCAGAATTATTTTCAAAAATGGTCCTACAGAGTCGAACCCCCCTTCATATGTATAATAATATGGTCACGACCTTAGTTTTTGTAGAGATTAAATTATCAATGGAAGCCAAAGTACGTCCATCATCGGCCATTATGTAAAGGTGTCATTACCAGCTAATTAGTAAGACGTCAGGTGTCAAATGTAAGTCAAAAATGTCAAGTTTTTTTTTCTCTTCACACGATAAGTGCATGATGAATTGTTTCCGAGTGTCAAAACTGTTGTTAATGACAAAGTGAGAGTTAAGACATGTGTTATTTGCGCTTTTTAAGGTTAACAGAAAGTTAGGCTGTAAAGGCAGTATTTTAGAAATTATTCAGTACTATGCTTGCTTTTGTTCCGTGTGGTGCCAGACGTAAAGAATTGCACGACCCTATATCTTCTCATGGGTGTCGTAAAAGGTGACTAAGGAATTCACCAGAGGGTGGGCAGCAGCGTTCTCTGAGTATTTAACCAATCAACTGCGATCACCAACCCAACTGCCAAGCGTGGCGATTATGGCATATCCCCCCCCAACATATGCTTCGGGGAGGCTTAGCTCCAGCAGAGGACTTATTTCGGCTGAAATGATGATGATGGTGATGCTTGCATTTATTTTTTTAACATTTCTGTTGTACATAATATGTGTTTGGCGTTACCGGTGAGGGAAAACATCGTAAGGAACAGCACCCCTAAGAGTGCTCTATACAGCTGTTATCGATGGTGTGTGTAGTCTGCCAACCCGGACTAGGCCAGCGTTATAGACTAAGTCCTAACCTTTCTCTTAAATTTAAAAAAAACCCTTCTCATATGAGACACCGTATCAAATCGCGGCGTATCATACTAAGAAAAGTGCTCGTCTCCTACGTATGTTATATTATGAATATGTTTGAAGTAACTCATTATAGTTGCTCAAATACTTGGACCCAAAAAAAAATGAAGGGGTAAGTGGAAAAAGGGTTCAATTGACAAAAACACAAATTTTAAGACCATGACCATTAGATTGGAAATCGAAAGACAAATTCAACGATACCAATAACTCCATTTTGATATTTTTTTCAATTAAACCTTTTTTCCACTTACCCTCTTCGATTATGTATCTGTAGGACGCCTGAAGCGCCCCGGGATGTGCCAAAGGTGTAGCATTAGAGTGGCACCAGCGCGGTCCAGTAAAGTTGCCGGAGCTACTCTATTTTGTGCTGAGGATGGCCACCGTGTGATTTTAGTAGGTCGGAGTCCGATGTATCTCTCCACCTTTCTTGGACGGAAGGTATCCATGAGGCATGTACTCGAAAAAAAAGTCGGTAGCGCCGAAAGCTGAGCGCTTAGAATCCCTGAAAAGAGATCATCAATTACTCGGTTACAGATAAGAGCAATTATTTATTAATATTTTAAGTATCCTTCTAATCTCACTAATATGATAAATGTGAAAGTTTGTAAAGATGTTTGGATGTTTGTTACTCAATTACACTGTAACCGTTGAACGGATTTGGATTTAATTTGGCACACAGATAGACCATAACCGGGATTAATATTAAGGCAACTTTTATCCCGGGAAAATAAACAGTTCGCGGGGGATTCACGATAACATCTTTCTGTGATAAGCCAAATTACATGCAAAGCCGCAGGCATAAGCTAGTATGAAAATAAAAATGCATTCTTTTGTTGTAAGATTTGTAGGAAAACAATAATTCTAAGAAATTCGTATGACGTAGGGAACTTCTAGTAATTATTCGTATCGCGTAAATTTACTTTCCTCAACGGTGGCGTCAGACGGCAATAGGCCTATACTTATAGAAGCAAGATTTTATAGTGCATAGTATGAAGTGAAACGAGGAACATATTTTTATATACCATAAAAACTTTGCTCATCATTCTACACAACTTGGACTATGGCACCAACTCTGAAACCGTAAAAAAAATTTGAAAGAAAAAGAAAGAAAGAAAGAAAAATTATTTATTGCAACACCACAAAACAGTAGTAGTAACAATGTTGACTCTTGACTCCTAGCTCGGGACTGGGTTTTGCTCTGTCTCCCACATAAAATTCCAGATGTATCTGTCGCTCAATCTAGTACTTAGTCTGTTTTTTCTCTCTTGTCTTATTTAGTAAACAATCTTGGCATGTCTCTTTATTCAAATACATACATACATACATATTATCACGCCTGTTTCCCATTGGGGTAGGCAGAGACTATGGATTTCCACCTGCTACGATCCTGACACACCTCTTTCGCTTCATCTACGTCCATTAACCTCGTCATGCATGCTCGTCGGTTTAGAGAACTCTTAACCTGGCATTTTTTGAGAACATCCGCGATTTGATCGCGATACATTCGCCGAGGTCGTCCCCTTCCAACTCTTCCATCCACACTCGCTTCGTATACTTGTTTCGTCAATCTCCTCTCGTCCATCCTCTCTATATGTCCAAACCATCTTAACATACCTTTCTCAATCTTTGTCACTACATCTTCTTTCACTCCACAACGCTCCCTTATCATGTTATTCCTTACTTTATCTCTCAAAGTTACACCACACATACTTCTCAAAGCTCTCATTTCTACTGCATTTATTCTGCTTTCATGTTTCTTCTGCCATACCCAACTTTCACTACCATACATAAGTGTAGGCACTAACACAAATAACTACTGTTAAAAAAAAAAAACTAGTTCTGCACATGTAATTAGGTTGAAAAATGTTATTTAGTGTGTGAAATTGTTAACATAATGTCTTTTAATAATTATTATTGGTGAATTGCGTTTCATTGCTCAACGCTCTGATTGCTCAACAACCAGAAGTTGATATTTTTTACACCAAAATAAACCAATTTGTCAGCTTTTGTCATACATTTTTAAGTGATTAGACTTATAAGAATTAGATAATGTACCTACCTAAACTATAACTTGGCCTAATGTACGTGTTGGGCAATTGTAAGTACAGTAGGCAGCTGTTAAATAAATAAAAATATATGGCAACATTGTTTACTAAATAAGACAAGTAAGAAAAAACAGATTGTAAGTTAAACTGTACCCATACGTTTATAAATGAATAAATACAGTTTAAACAATCATCATCAGACATCATTCATCATCATTTCAGCCGAAAGACGTCCACTGCTGGACAAAGGCCTCCCCCAAAAGGGGAGAGGGATATGCCATAATCGCCACGCTTGGTAGGCGGGTTGGCAATCGCAGTTGGTTGGATAAATAAATAAATAAATCAATATTTTTAAATACTCAGAGAACGCTGCTGCCCATCCTCTGGGGAATCCCTTAGTCGCCTAAGTCGCCTTTTACGACACCCATGATAATATATAGAGTGTTGCAATTCTTTAAACAAGACATGCGGTTACATAAAAATTACTTCGTACATTTCAGGAATTATAAAAATAATTATATAAATAATAATCTGATAAATATGATTAATATAATCTTGTTGTGCAATAAAGAGGATTTGTATTGTATTGTATTGTATAGTGATAGTTGTAACCACAGTTTTATATATGGTTAAACTGTGGTTGTAACATCATAAGAAAAGAAACTTTGCATGTCGTAGCTGCGGCAAAGAGGTTGACACTCGGCATGATGCTGTGTTGTAACGTGAGTCACAATACAGCGCTGATTTTCAGTGTCAACCCCAAGTGTGATTTTCAGTGACGAGCGAGTATTTGCTATTACATACATTTTGATTCAATTAAGATAAGATAAGATAATCTTTATTTCTCGCCACAATATTTCACTTAAAATAACATTTCTTGTATTATTAGTACTGTGCGGTGCGAGGTCTTCGAGTGTTGGAATGTTTGTTTAAATAAAAAGTCAATGTTTGAGATGAATACGAGTCTATTCAAATAATGTTGTAAAACTGTATAAAGTTCTAAATCTAATGTTATGTTACTAAAACTATGAATTGTTACTATTATAAAATGTTAGAATGTTAAAAATGTTATGAATGCACCCGGTCGCGATGTGTCCGTGTAATGCACTAATTTATTTTACTTGAACTCATCGCTTTATAGGCGCATGCGTCTGTTAGGTAAATTGTTCGGTGGCACTGCGCCGAACAAGTATTAAGATGAGATTTATTTCTCACCACAATACAATTTACAGTATACTGCGGGAGACTGGTGCCTAAACTAGTTAATTAGTTAGTTAGTAAGCCTGTATTTCAGGACACCAGGTTCTCCTACCCTTGGGTAAAAAAAATTTTTTTTTTTTTTTTTTTCGTTTTTCAATTCAATACTTTATTGCATTTCCATGTGTTTTTACAAGGTCTTAATAATATTACATGGACCCTGTCGGGCACAACAATTTAATACAATTTGAATAGTAGCATACATTAATATAAATAATTAAAATTAATTAATTTGATAGAGTTAGGTATCCATTTATCTACAAAGTGTTATTGAAATAACTGAAAACCTCTTAAGGGGTCGTTGTACTCATCAGTATGAACAACTTTCACTATGAGACCAACACTGAAATCGCGAAAAAAAAAACAACTGATCCATACATTTTGTCGATTTATGCGAACACAAATTTAGGAACCAGGTGTTTTTCGCGATTTCAGGGTTGGTCCCATAGTAAAAGTTGTTCATACTGATGAGTACAATGACCAATGGCAATGTTTTCAGTTATTTCAATAACACGTTGTATACATATAAGGCTCAGACCAAAAGAATAAGATAGATATTTTTTTTGTTTTTAGTATTTGTCTTGATAGACACAATAGTAACACATATTCTGTGAAAATTTCAACTGGTTATCTATTACCGTTACAAAGATACATCCCTGTGACAGACAGACGGACGGACGGACGGACAGCGTAGCGAGAGTAATAGGGTCCCGTTAGCACCCTTTGGGTACGGATCCCTAAAAAAGACTCACATGTTTATTTAAAGTACATTCGTCACCATAAATACTTACAAGACATTAATAGGCCGTACAACGATGATGGTTGCTTATTACCATCAGGGCCGGTCACGCTTCGTCCCGGAAGTGACAACACTAGCTGCTCATTGACACGCGGAGCGCGGGAGTGACACGCGTGTCACCTCCCTAGCACGTCTTAAATATTCAATGTTAAGGGCAGGTTTCACCGACGAATAGAAACGATTTGTATTTGATTATTTCATTCCTATTCTTTCCATGCTAAATTAAAACATCATAAATTTATTTATGTCCATGTTTAGTAGTAATACAGCTCTTTGTGAAAGAGCTCGTCCAGGGAAGTAGTACTTCCAAGTACACAAATTTTGTGTGGTTCCAAATACTCACACGGTGGCGCTGGTAAAATTCCTATGTAAAATTAGTCGATAATTATTCAATAACGTTAACGAAATGATACCGCAAAATCTCATGCTAGGGGCTCAGCACGATGCTGTGTTGCAACGTTGGAGTTGGAACAGTGTTGGATTGATGTCTAGTCTGTGTAACGTGCGGAGACCTTAATACACATCATCAACCTCCGAGCCTTTTCCCAATTATATTGGGGTCGGCTTCCAGTCTAGCCAGATGCGGCTGAACATCAGTATTTTACACGGAGCGACTGCCATCAAACCCCCGCAACCCAGTTACTAGGTAATACTGACCATTCGGAGGTTAGACCAGTTGTCAGACTTTCAGACTTCTGACTACCCGTAACGACTGCAATAGATAATCGTATGACAACCGGGACCGACAGCTTAACGTGCTCTCCGAGGCACGGAGGGGTCTCGATGTGTAACGAAATGGTCATCCATCCACAGACTGACCGCGGCAAGTGCAGCTTAACCTTGCAGATCGTACAATCCGCGCAGTCGTTGCTTCGCTACGAGCCCCTCTAATACACATGCATTGTATTAAATGTGTGTATTCCAGTACCAGTAAGATGTAGGTACTCATTGGTCTATGGTACTCGTCAATATTTATTGTCAAGTTACTAATGTAGCCATTAACTGGACTCTTCATTTAAATTAACGTTTTAAAATTAATAGTTTTTGCGTGACTGTAATGTAAATAATCCGTCCTGTAGTACAAAGAAACACTACAATTTATTTCAATACAAGTATACACCTGTAAATGTAATTATTGTTTTCTTTAGTTTTCGTGATTATCTTCACGTATTTATGCTCTTAGGTCAAAATAAACAATATTTTGTTTCGTATACAATGTTTATTTCAACTTATGACTGTATTGGTGACAAGTTTTCATACTATTTATTTGAATATGACGAAGATAAATTTTTATGATTGCAAATTCGAACTCACTGTTAAATAATTCTATCCAATAATTCGTAGTTGTTAAGTCTTCCTGTAATGCCATGTCACGTGGAAGTACTTGATAACATTTTAGATTTTTTGAATCTCCCTATAATAGGTCTTAATGTTAGACTGCCTGTGCCTTAAGCCCTAGATTTTAAAACTCTCCCTATAATAGGTCTTAATGTTAGCCTGCACGTGCCTTAAGCCCTAGATTTTAAAAATCTTCCTATAATAGGACGGTCTTAATGTTAGACTGCACGTGCCTTAAGCCCTAGATTTTTAAAATCTTCCTATAATAGGACGATCTTAATGTTAGACTGCATGTGCCTTAAGCCCTAGATTTTTTAAATCATCCTATAATAGGACAGTCTTAATGTTAGACTGCATGTGCCTTAAGCCCTAAATTTTAAAACTCTCCCTATAATAGATCTTAATGTTAGACTGCATGTCCCTTAAGCCCTCTAAAGGACGTTTTGTCTTCTCAAAAGATATCTCGAAAAATTCTGATTTTATTTTCAATTCAGTGGGAGTTACGTTTCGGTTTAGTTAAGATTTCGCTCTCTAGTTGACCGGTATTAAACCTTACATTCAGAGACGAATAACACCGTGAACTCATGCTTCCAACTGTAAATAGCACTGCATTTTGATAGTTGTATATTTAGAGACGAATCCATAGAAATCTAAAGGTAATAGAAGCGGCAAAGGCGCGTAAACTTGTCACCGCGTATAGGTGTCGTAGGACACCAGTGCGCGAACCGTTTGCTTGATCATCAGTGCTGTTTTGGATGCAGAGTCACTAAAATTGTATTTTGCACCATATCTAGCAGCGGATTTATTTTAGGCTTAATTTATTTTGCATTGAATGCTAGAAACATGGTGGGCGTGATTGCGTATTCATGTTAGTGGTGTGAACCGGAGGCAATTTCAGCCTCCGGAGATTATGTGGAGATTTTATTGAATCACCGGAGATTATCCGGATAATCTCCGGTTATTCAAAATACTCTGAATCTATATATAAAAAAAAAAGGCACATTTGGGTGCGTTCTGCAACAAATAAAATAACCGGTAGTTTAGTGAAATCACCGATTAGTCTCCGGTACTCACTCTAACCGGTGATTATCCGGTTTTTGAGAACCGGTTCACACCACTAATTCATGTGTTGGTAGCGGAAAACCGGCGACATGCGTTCCCGTAGTAAAAGGCAGTAGATAACATTTCTATTCCCTTACTATTTAGATTTCTATGGACGAATCTAAACGATAAGCTTAAATTCATGCTTATTTGCTTATTTTTGTATATTTTTAACCTTCATTATAATTATAATTGCACTATGTCTTCATTTTGTTGCGAGCGTATGGCACTCGTGGGTCGCAGCTGAAAATCAGCGTTGGGTAGTCAGTACCTGTACTGCTACGTATCATTATTCTGAGCTGGTGGCCCTTTGGCACTTACATATGTTTTATTTTTTATGTTCTTTTATTTTTGTAAATTTGATTTTTGTGCCAATAAAAACATTTTCTTTCTTTCTTTCTTTCTATTCGTCTCTGAATATAAGCTTAAGAGCTAATGCTATTCGTCTACAAGTTATTTCGTTAGGTGCGTGGTCGGAACTACCCCTTAAACGCAAGGCTATAACAATGATGCGTCGGTTCGGATGTGGGCCGCGTTCGTATAATGTCCCATCCTCTTGTATTATTTCAAAACGTTTAGTCTTATGTGGTCTTATGGTAAACAGCAGGGACTCAATGTGCAGTCCGACTTATCTGATTTATTACTGTCGAGACGAAAGGAATAGTTATGATATATTGATTTTAGTACGAATGTATCTATTATATGTCTTAATTAATTTATTCCATTGACAGAAAGACTTTCGATTTGTGGTGTGCCTTCATTGAGTTCTTTTTCTATAGTATCCAATGACATTTTATATGTCACTGTTAGCACGGACTTAATAGCTCATTTTATGGTAATTTGAGATGAAACGGATATTTGTCAACTATCCGGTATCTGGCCTCATTTAAATATCCGGTCGGATTCCGGATTTTCAATAAATTACGAAATTTTCGTAAAATCTACTTTATTTATGATCGATTCCAATCTATTTCAAAATCGACTACAATAAATTACGTAAAACGACCAATTATTTTACCAAAAAGCAATACCCGTACTGAACTAGGGGCAACATATAGTGAATGAGTTGAACACCAGTTTCTCTGCATTAAGAGAAAATAAGCTAACTGTGATGTTAGCTAATAGTTAGTTCGTTTAGTATGGGTATGAGTAATCATGGACGACTATGCCCGAATTCACCCAAATCCAATGGTCCGAGCCTCATCTTCGCAAGCTTACTCAAGTCTATACGTTCCGACATGCTCGATGGCATTGTTCAGTCAAATATTTGGCTATCCGTTATAGGATGGCCGAATATCCGGTATCCGGCCAAACAGTTATTGGATTCATCTCTAATAAAAATATTAGCCGGCCAGCAAGGTGGTAGTGGGGCTGACTACCCAGGGTGCGTAGGATGTACGGTAAGGTATCGCCACTCATGGAGGCTAGAGTTTTCGTAATTTAATACATGTCTCTGCGATTTGAGTAGGACAATGTTTATTAGTATCAAACGTAGTTGTTTTTCTACAACGTTTCCGTTTCCTCCGACTGCTACGTCAGGATGACTTATTGCTCTTAATTTTCCTGTGTTATTTGTTCTCAAAAAATCCAGTTCAGCCTATGTCCAGTAGTGGACGTTTTTCAACTGAAATTATGATGATGATGATTATTTGTTCTCAAAACAGCACCAGCGTCAAAATTATTAACAATACTTCTATTTAATATTATTAATAATAATAATAATAATAATGTCCTCCCGGCCGAATTTCGGTCACGGCGGCCAATCTCAATGGAGACTAGCCATCTGTGCGGGACATATTATAGTGCACAAGTGTGTGCGCAAACACACACGGAAAAAAATGCTCGCGGAATTAGTTTTCCTCCAAGAATATTTTTATTCTCAGGAATATTGTTTAATGTTAAATAAATATTTACTTGAACTAAAATTAATATCTTAGTCCAAACGAAATGATATTCTACAAGAAAAATAATATTATTCTTCTTATATTTGCTAGAATCAAAACAATGATTTTCTTTTTAAGAAGTTTTGAGTGTTGTCTGAAAAATATGTTACTTTTTTGAACTAAGATTTTTCATGTGTCTCAGTTTAAAAGAACATATTCTAAGTTCAAGAGCTATTAATATTTGAATCAAAAGTTGTACCATTTACTTAAACTAAAAATAAAACATCAAAACATGTTAACTACAAATTATAAAAACAAAACCCTCATTTTCTTCCTGTTAGTAATTGATGATTCTCATAATCAGAAAGTAGGAAGGTTTTCGATGAAGAAAAATCTTTTTCGGTCTAAGAAGAATGCATTTAAATGTGAGAAAATAACAGATTTGGAAGAAGAATCTAAAATTGTTCGAAATAAGATAGACTTACATTCTGTATAATAAAATACGTGTTTGGTTTAAGAAGAGTTTGTTTTTAGGTAATTAATAGTAGCACTGATGTAAGAATCTAAAGTATTCAATTAAAGTTCGTCCAATGTTTTCAAATGAGACTTTTTTTGTTTTGTGGGAATAAGTTATGGTGTTGAACTAGGAACCCAAATTATTTCAAAATAAGATATACTAACGTTTTGTTGTAAGAAAATACGTGTTTGGGTTAAGAAAGTTTGTTTTTGGATATGTAAATACCAGCATTCACGTAAGAATCTGAATTATTCAAGTAAAGTTCGTCGAATGTTTTCAAACAAGACGTTTTTCTTATGTGGAAATGAGTTATGGTGTTGAACTAGGAATCTAAATTGTTTGAAAATAAGATATACTAACGTTTTTTTTAATAAGAAAATACGTGTTTAGTTTGAGAAGAGTTTGTTATTGGGTAAGCAAGTAGTAGCATTGACGTAAGAATCTAAATTATTCAAGTAAAGGTAGTCCAATGTTGTTAAATAAGACTTTTTTGTTTTGGGGGAATAAGTTACGGTGTTGAATTAGCAATTTAAATGTTTCAAAATATGATACGACTTAACATTTTTAAACAAGAACCCTGTTAAATCCAAGCAATATCAACCGACACGTCGTGTGACCTAGCTATGGGAATAAGCAATAAATTACTGCAAACTTCAAAGTCTTAATAGAAAAACCTACTATTCCATAATAATAACCTATGTTGTGAGAATGGCACATGGTATTAAAATATGCTAAATATATATATATATGGTTAAGTCGTATAAAATTATACAATAAAAGAATTAAAGAATATTAGAGGTAAATGTAGGTATAGTCTGATAATAATCTCTAAATTAGGTACATGCTCTAAAGAATAAAATTATTTAACACTATTAGGTATATTAAGTTGCTCAACTAACTAAATCTAATACGGAAGGATTAATAATATGTAGGTACCTACCTATGTATTCCGTTCCCTATTCCTAAAAGAATTACGTAGGTGCTACATAAACATCTGAAATTATTTATAATGAATATAAGTTTCTACGTATACCTATATGTATAACCGACTTATTATTTATCGCTATGGCAATGGTATGTAATGTAAGTGAATACATACCTACCTATTTATTTTTTAACACAAATTATTTATCAAATGTGAAGGCTGATTGCTGACCTAAACTTTATGTAGGTGTGTATTATATACGGAGATTTAAAACACTTAAAAAGGAAATTAATAAACCCTCATTTTACTCCCTGCAATATCGTCAAAATTTTATACATGTCGTAGGTATCTGTAGTAATAGGTATATATATATATATATATATAATGTATATAAGGTCAGAAACCCAATAAATCTATACTACACTCGAGAGTAATGAATTAGGGTCACATATAGATACCTGAAAATCTCGGAAACTAAGAATGGTAGCTTAATTACATAAATTGTGTTTAATAGACAAATAAATTCTCCTTAAATGAAAGTAATAAAACTTCTTAGTTACTGTAAAGTTACACTATCAGAACGTGACAAAATAAAAAAGGGACTTGTAAATGGAACTACGAATTTTCTTTATCTGTTTTTGCTTTTCTTTCTATTCTGTCATATAAAAAGGCATGTAAACAGCTTTTCTGATGTTCAATATTTATAATTGAAGCTGTTATAATGTTGCTTACACCTGAAGAATGCACCAGAATTCTCACAATGCTGGAAATTGGCCGTAATCAGCGTGATACAGCAAGGACGTTGGTGTGTCATCGTCAACTGTACAACGAGTTCTCCGACGTTACGAGGAAACCGGCTCTAACCTACGTAGACCAGGAACAGGCAGGGCCAGGTGTACCTACCACAGCACGAGAAGATCGATACTTGGTCAACACAATGCTTCGAAACCGCTTTCTCACAGGAACTGCACTTACATATCAGTTCCGACGCCTCGGAGGAAATAACCCAAGTGCATGGACTGTAGTCGACAACATGCTGACGCAAATTTAAAACCATTAATTAAGACCTACAAATGGCCCTAAAATGGCCCTAAATTGGGCATCGTATTTCGAGATTAGCATATGCCCGGAATCACTTAAATTGGAGTATTGAAAATTGGTCAAGAGTTATGTTCTCAGATGAATCAAAATTTATACTCTATAAAAACGACGGAAAAACAAGAGTATATAGAAGACCAAGGGAGCGATTCAAGCAAGCATGCATCGAAGAGAAAGTGGCCTATAGCGGTGGATCCGTACTTGTATGGGCCGGAAATTCTGCAGAGAGTCGCAAAGAGCTGATGGTTACAGAAAACGGCACTATAACTACCGAAAGATACATTGAAGAAATCCTAAACGAATACGTTAGGCCATTTATGGTCAATTTGGGAGAGGATGCTATCTTTATGCATGACAATGCTCGGCCTCATACTGGTGAAATTGTGAATGAGTACCTTCAAAACGTTAACATTAACTGTATGTAGTGGCCAGCACGCAGCCCGGACCTCAACCCAATCGAGCATGCTTGGGACGAGCTCGAACGGTGTGTGAGACACCGACCCTTCCCCGATGACGCTTCAAGAGCTCAAAGTTGCGCTCGTAGAGGAATGGGAGAATATTCCCCAACATCGTATGAGAAACTTAGTGTACAGCATGCAAAACCGCATAACCGCAGTGATGACAGTTTTAGTACTTTTTATTTATTACTCCCACGTGGAGTAATAAATAAAAAGTACTAAAACTCAAGAAATTTTAAATATAAATGCTTTTCTGTATTTTTTTAAGACAAAGTGACACATACATTTTATTACTTGCATTTAAGGAACATTTGATTATCTATTAAACACAATTTATTTCATTGAGCTAGCATTCCTACTTACCGAACGAAACTTTTAGGTATCTTTATGTGACCTTAATTCTTTGCTCTCGAGTGTATATAGAACACTCTTACAGTAATATATATATATACCTACCAGTATATACCTACTACGTTATCTTTCAATGAACACGATTTCTAATGATGATAATGATAAGATGGAAATCATGTTTCTTGAAAGATAACGACTCATGAAGGCTATTATTAATAGTCATCCAAGAAACGTTATTCTTAAATCAAAATCACGTTTCTTGAAAAATAACGACTCATACATTGCTCATATTATTAATAGTCACCCAAGAAACGTTATTCTTAAATCAAAATCATGTTTCTTGAAAGATAACGACTCATAGAAGACTTAATATTACTAATATTCATTTAAGAAACATTTTTCTTAAATCAAAATCATATTTCTTGAAAGATAACGACTTATAGGAGACATATTATTATTAATAGTCATCCAAGAAAAACGTTATTATTAAATCAACATCCTGTTTCTTGAAAGATGTGCTACGTCACAACCGACCACCGGGTAATGGAAAGAAAAAGGAACGAGTGTTGCAATTTCAAAAATTGTTTCCCCAATTTTTGGGAGTATGTTTTAAGTGGGATTTATTAGTGTATGAAATACAGTAGGTACAAAAGCAATTCGTTTTGTTTGATTGTACTGAAACTTAGTGGAAAATACTAAGACCAATACAAAAATAAATTATTACAAACTGATTTCTAGTTTTCAAGTAATTCCCATGTGGAAAAACAAACATGAATACATCCACAAAGTTTAATACATTTGTTTAAATGCTCAGACAAATCACATAAAGCACGTAAACATTGGCCATTTACGCCAGCGACATATACACTACTGAGTAATGGCTTATACCCCTTAAATTATGGTAATAAAATAATGCCGGTAGGTGCTATATTTCCAAAGTAATAAGCGATCTTTCCATAACATATTTCGTTACATATGGTTTTTGAAAATGACCCTAAAGACTTTTTATGGACCAAAAAGAAAGACATTACAAATTATTACCCTTCCAATCTTTTATCCATTGGTACGCATCCACTTAAGAATCTTATGTTTTATCTTTTTCTGTTCCGCAATATAATTGTATAGAACTTTCATGTTTGAAAGCATAAATATTTTATATTTCTAGTCAGTTTCTGAATCAGTTCAATTCTCCATAGTCGTGCCTTCATCTCATGCGCTGGCGAGAATTTGTTAAAATGGTCGAGGAAAAACAAGACAATTGACAAATTTCTTATAAATATGGCTAAAAAATACGTTTGAAAATCCTGTTTGAATCTTGTTAAACTAATCATAACAATAAATAAAATCAATTTTTGGTTTTATTGTTGACCATGAGTGAAAAATTAAGGTGATAGGTAGCTACATGTATTTGTTTGAATCGTGTAGGTAGGTACAATTTAAAAATGGCTTTAATTTTAAACCAAGTTTATTACAATATTGTGTTATACAAATTTTACTCTGAAAAATGTACATAATGTTGGGGGAAAACGCGAGGGGGCTATCTGGCAGCACTGTCTCGATGCGCTCGCGTCTCGCCTACAGTCGGCAGCCACAGAGCAGAGTGGGGTGAAGTCGGCGTTTAGGATTAAATGTTCTGTGAGTCAGCAGCCGATTTTCCGCCTCGCTTTTCTCTGTTGCCGTGCGTTGTTGTGATGACGGGTTTTGGTGAATTGTGTTTTTCAAGATATACGGACTCGGAAAGGAATTTGATCAAAGTGAGTATTGAAGAACAAAGTTGTTAGTAGCAAATCGTTAAGTTTGTTCTAATTTACAGTGTTTCAAATATTAGATGGATGACCAAAACAACGTTACTGATGGAAAGTGTAACCCGGAGACGGACATAGATACGTTACCACGAACATGGGGTATTCCAGAACTAGTTATTGACCGATTTAAAGGTAAATACATTCTCATCACTACCTACTTAACCTTTACTAGGTATTTACTGAGGGTGTCTCATGGTACACACGTGGCTTCATTTAGTAAAACTGGATGGTTCTACATTTTCAAGGGTCATATGGTTGAGACCATAGCAAGTATGAGCATGTGATCCCCGTGTTTGTTAATTAGTTAGTTACGAGTGCTTCTCCTTTGAAATAGATAACAAGGCGTGCACCCGTGCGAATTTTAGCGTAGGTACTTACCTACAGGCCTTACGCGAAAACTCGCGCCCACAGGTTTTTTTTTTTTTTTTTTTTTTTTTTTTCGAATGGGCTCTCGCAGGTGGGACCGAAGTCCCATTTCTGCTTAACCGGACTTAGTTGGCGGAGAGTCCCATGTGGGACTCCATTCGCCACGCGCCCACAGGTGGGTCTATTTCTATAAATAGTATGATTAGCCAGGGAGCCGGGAGCTTCGCCTTTGAAATGGGGGTCTCCCCAGGCGCGCACCCACGCGTGTTTCAAAAGACTAGGTACTTAATAAGTACTAAACATTTTTTTGAGTTATGCAAATGATATTCTAGAACATACAGACCTTAAAATAATAGTATTATTATTCTAAGACAGACATTATTCAGCAAAGATCATTATGGTTTTAGGTTGAAACCTCCAGATACTCAAACTAAAAATATGAATTACTTACCTTAAAAAGCTGCATTCTCAATAGTCAACCTATTAAGTATTACAGATATTTTTATTTTCCAGAAAATGAAATTAAACCCAATCAATTAAATGCCTTAAGTGAAGAAATTCTTAAGGAGCTGTGCCCACTAATAGGCCACAGAATATTTATTCAATCGAAATTGAATGAATATCTCACAGCACATGTAAGTTCCATCTTAATAAGTATTATAATTACTAATATTTATTCAGTCTACCTATAGAATGTTATTTAAATAGGTCAACAAAAACTTTATTTCAGATCAACCTGGATTTTGACCAAAAGTACAAGGAGAATTCTACAAATTTTTATACAAAGTGGCATCCATTCATCAATAAAATTATTAGTATAAAATTTGATAGTTCCAGAGATGACACACTGGCAACTTTGTACGAAAAGACAAGACAACTGCCTGATGATGGTAAGAAAATATTTTTATTTTAAACAAACCAATAATTAAAAGAAGAACAATTACCTCCTATAAAGTAATCTGTATGTAAAAACAAAACTAAAACATGTTCCCAAAATGCAGGTAGCATTGCCACGTTGTATGGCAATTCTTAGGACAAAATAAAAACCTGCATTTTGGTCACATGTTGATGGTAAGTATCCGCATTTTAGTTATCGATAAGTATAGTGTGTTTGTTAATTTATTTCAACAGTGTCCATATTATTGTTTCAGATCAAAAAGTTTCAGATCAAATTAAGCTGCTCTGTTGCCTAATTCCTCCAAAAGGGAAATTAAACAAAAGGACAAAATTTTCAACACAAGAATGCATTGAAAATTTCATCTTTGATGTAGATGTAAGTTCACATATTTACCTGACTGCTCAGAAGGTGATAGGATTCGTCTAGTCTAGAGAGTAGCAAAAAATATCATTAAATCCAAAATGCCCATATTTGATTTTCAGGGATATAAAAATAACTATTAAAACCTACTTTCTGCTGGGTACTCGGTGACTTAGTACCTATCAAAACCTAGCACAGCTGAAAATATTACAATAAAATCTAATTATTGAAAAAAACAAACTGCAAAAATAACTGAAAAGAAGTAACACGCTTTAGAATTTTGACTATCACAGGCTACATGAAAGTTTGCTCTGGAGGTAACCTAGGTAGAGTTGAGAGTGGCGGTACGTAGGCTAAATGCCAAAAATACCGCCCCAAGACCCGACGGCTTGCCTGGAAAAGCCTGGGTTCTGGCCTTAGAGGCTCTCGGGCCCCGACTAAAACACCCTGCCCTGGAGTTGCATCAGGGAGGCACTCCGGTATCACTGGATGCCGACCTACCTCTGTCGTGTGGTCGAGGCTTATTTGACGGACAGGGCCGTCATCTACCCCGGCACCAGGGAGAATGGAACCGGCGAGAGATGTCGTGCGGTGTCCCACAGGGATCGGTCCTGGGGCCGAATCTGTGGGACACCGGGTACGACTGGGTGCTGTGCGCAGACTTCCCCAGCGGGGTCAGTGTAGTTTGCTACGCTGATGACACACTAGTCCTGGCTCAGGGGAGGTCGTACCAGGCGGCGGCCGAACGGGGTGCTGGCTAGAAAACCTCCACGTGTGCCTGACGGCTGCTTGTCCTTCTGGACACGTCTGGAGGGAACGGCAGTTGTTAGGCCGGTGCATCCTGGGCACGGGCAATAAAATCCTTTCGAGGAATTAACCTTCGGGGGATTTTATTGCCTGTGGCGAATATTCTGGCGCGGGAGGGGCCCGTTCTGGGCCAGTGGGGAGTTGCTCCACGTGTCCCTCTGTTGCCAACAGAGGGCACAGTGGAGGAGCAGGGGCGGGCCCGGTGTGCACTCACCCTGCCACTGGGCAGGCAACGGGGGGACTGTCCTTCCCTGCCCCCGTCGATCTTGTAACCCCAGGAGTGCCCGCTGAGTAGTGTTCTCGCGCCGCTTGGGACCGAGGGTCTTGGCTTCACCGCCCGGACCGCGAGGAAGAAAATCTCTATAAAAAATTACGGGAGGTAGGGCCTGCGAGCAGCAGACTCGGGGTAGTATGCTGCCCGACCAGCGGCTGGCGTAGCTGGCACAGCCGGCGTAGTTGGCGCAGCTGGTAAAGGCCCATGAGGTGAGGTGGCGTGCAGTGTTTCGTGTGCGCCACCTAGGAGGGTGCGGCCAACGTTAGGCCGCACGGGGAGAAGGGGCTCGCCTGCTTGTGGCGGGCCAGGACCTGTCGGGGGTGGTTGTGTGAATACTCACGGGTTCCCACGCCCCCAGCTAAGGTAGTTGAAGGAACACCGGGTGGTTTTAGTCGGTAAGAGTCCGACACTGGCTCCGCCTACCCCAGGCGGAGTGCGTACATGAGGCGAACCCACGGCAAAAAAAAAAAAAAAAAGGCGGCGGCCGAACTCGCGACACGTGGGGTTGCGACAATCGTCGAGAGGATCCGGCAATTGGGACTTGACCCTGCACAAGTCCGAGGTCGTGTGTTTTCACGGTCCTCGGAACGCGCCACAACATCGGCGTCGAGTCGACGATGAAGTACCTGGGACTCGTCTTCGTCAGCCGGTGGAACTTCGTTGAGCATTTCTCAAGTTTGGCTCCCAGACTGGAGCAGGCCAGGCTGCCTCGAATTGGCTCCTGCCCAATCTAGGGAGTCCAAACAAAAGTTACTCCTTTTTAATAATTGTCTAAAAATAAATTCTTAAGCTTGTTTCCCTCTTATCAGTTTTTTGCAGTTGGGGTTTTTTAATTATTTTATTTATATTTAAGATTATAAAATTGTTAAACACTAAGAGTGGTAGCGGGTGCTTTCTTATTACTTTCGTGAACAATTAGGCGTACAATATAATTTAGTGCCTATAGCCAACAGTGATCACGAATTACTCAGTAGCATTATTTGTTTGTAAATTCACTTTATATAATAAAAAAATAATTACAACAATGCAATTTGTTTCAGAGATTCGGAGACATAGAAAAGAAAATTGAAGATCTACAAGTTTACACGATTGTTGTTGTTTGACGCCAAATATAATTCATAAAGTGAATCAAAATATGTATGTCTATTTAAGATGTTAATATTACTCATTATGACCTAGTTCTGCCACAATTAGAGTTTTAAGAAATTACTGAATTAATGTTACTTCATTTGACATAGAATTAAGGTAGTACATTTGCCTTCAATTGTAGAACTTGCGATTTAAAATATTGTTTTAGTACCTACCTAGTCAATGGTTATAATTAACAACCATTTTAAAATATGTATGTTGATTTAAGATATTAATATAAGTCACTGTCTCAGAAGGGGGGTAGTTTTTTGAAAAAGTTTGTTGTTTTAATAAAAGGTATAATAAAGTAATTTTAGTTTAATTTTAAAGATATTGGACCTACCAAGACTAGATTTAATAAGAGATGGAAACATGGTACTGGCTCAAGTTTCACCAGATTGTTTTGAGAATTATTGTATTGAATAACTTAATCTATTAATTTTACTAATCCTGGAAGTTTTATAGCAATGTCAGAATAAACGCACGGATCCCTGTGCATTGCGGCCTTTTACATGTGTTACACCAAAGCGAATGATTAGTAGCCCGCCATACCTAGTGTTTTTACTGTTTTTCTGTGTCTTAGTGTTACAAGTGTTTATTATTGTTATTAGCAGTTTGAGCTTAAAACTTTCGGATTTTCAGTCTGAGTTACGATAGTAATTCGGTTTTGGTGGTGTAATATAATATAACAAAGGCTGCATTGAGCAGGGGTTCATAAATGTTTAAATAATGGTCTTGCTTTGATACTTGCGGATTTTCAAATTGAGAAAATTAATAGTATAATCTACAAAAAGTAATTCTCAACTCGAATCTCTTATTTTCTTATATTAAATAAGAAAAAAATTGACCTAACTAAATGATATTCTTTAGAGAATACACAGAAATTATTCACCGAAGGTAAATCGGATATTCAAACTAAGAATATCAACATATTCAGCTTAAAAAATTTAAATTCCTAGTTCAAATTTCACACTTTCTTCTTTTAAATAAATAAAGAACTTGAGCTAAGCAAATGATATTCTTTAGAGAACGCACATAAATTATTAACCTAAAATCGACCTGGTTTAAGTATAAAATATCCGGATATTCAAATTAAGAATATCAGCATACTCACCTTAAAAAACTAAAATTCTTAGTTCAAATTGCACTCTTTCTTCCTTTAATTATGATAAAGTTTGAGCTAAGCAAATTATATTCTTCAGAGAATGCACAGAAATCATTAACTTATGATCAATCTGGTTTTAGTATGAAACATCCGGATATTTAATTTAAGAACATTAATGTACTCACCATTAGAAGAGGAATTCTCAATTGAAATTTTATACTTTTGCATATACTTTATAATTAAGAAAATTTATAAAATCAACTAAAAAATGTGCATTCTTTGATTGAAATTACATTATTTTGAACTGACAATAAAAGTACTAAATTTAAATACTTAATTTGATTCTGTTCGAGAAAATCAATGTCTCAAAGTTCAAGAAATCTGCACGTCTTCTTAAAAGACTTTGTTTTTTTCTTCAACCGAGAATATTTCTTCTTTATTTGAGATAATAAATAGTTGTTTTGAGCATTCAAAACAAAACAATAAAATGCTGGATTTAAGAATATAAAGTGTTCCCTATATATGAAACTATATTATTCTTGACCAATAAATATATACTTGTATTAAGACTATTTTTCTTTCCGTGCAGGTGCACTCTCTATTCCCTCACTCTCATAATCCGATGGGACGGCAATTCGACACGACCGGAGAGAGATCAGGCGCAGGACCGACGGCTTTACGTGCTCTCCGAGGCACGAAGGGGTCTCGATGTATAACGAAACGGTCACCCATCCACAGACTGACCGCGGCTAGTGCAGCTTAACCTTGCAGATCTTACAATCCACACGCTTGCTACTTAGCCACAAGCCCCTTAATATTATTAACTGCTCTACTTAATTTAACGCCTTTTTTTCGCCCTTTGTTTACCAGATTATTCAAAGTGAAATAACAAGGCAATTAAAACCTGTTTATCAAATGTTTAAGACCCAGAAGGTGAAAAGCATTTGTTTTCCATACAATTGTATTATTATGTCCTGAGGAAACAATTACCGTAAATAATAAAATATATCGTACGCTCGCCACCTGTTACAACCAAGGTCTTAGGCAGGGGGGGGTTTGGGGTTCAATTTTTTTACTGATAAAGCATCTGCTTTATTTTTATTACAATTTAGCCTAAATTACACACACAGTGTGACAGTTGGGCTAGTCCACAAATTCAAAGTCGCTCAGCGAGCTATGGAGCGAGCTATGCTTGGAGTTTCTTTGAAGGATAAAATCCGTAACGAGATTAACCGGACAAGAACCGGAGTGACTAACATAGCTTGTAGGATCAGTAAGCTGAAATGGCAGTGGGCTGGCCATGTCTGTCGAAGGACCGATGGCCGCTGGAGCAGACGAGTCCTTGAGTGGAGACCGCGAATCGGCAAACGTAGGGCGCCCCCCCGCAGTTGGACCGACGACCTGAAGAACGTGGCTGCGGGGGACTGGATGCGGAAGGCAGAGGATCCAGTGTTGTGGCGCAAATTGGGAGAGGCCTATGTCCAGCAGTGGTCTGCCATAGGCTGAGTTGATTGATTGATAGCCTAAATAGGTACTTATAAGTAATTTAACTTAAACTTCTTGACAATTGAGGACGTCTGTGGTCTGGTGGTTCGAGTATCGGACTGCTGATCACGAGTTCGTGGGTTCGATTCCCACAGAACACAAATATTTGTGTGATGAGCATAAGTGTTTGTGTTGGTCTGGGTGTTTCTTAAGTATTATTAGTATGTATTTACAAAAAAAATAAAGATTTATATTTAATTAAAATTCTAAGAAGTGTCCTATAACACTTTTATTAGTTTTTAATCAAGGTCCCAGTGACAATGCCTTCACAGAATGAACCTGCAATATGTCAATAAAAGGATCATATTAAAATAGACACGTAATTGTAACAAATAATGTAAGTCTATGTCGCGGGTTCAAACCACGAGGTATCAGGTTACAGCTCTGACTCTAAACTGGTCTTACCTACTTCCAATGTCTGTGTTAAATTTACGATTTAATCTCTGTTTATTTTACGACAGAAAAGTACTCAGAACTTCGTATTAAAATAAATAAAATTTAATAAATATTTTTGGGTCATTTTTTACACAGCACCATCTAGTCCCAAACTAAGCAGAGCTTGTGCTATGGGTACTATACAATGGATATAATACTTATATACTTTTTTTATTTTTTTGTAAATACATACTTATAAGATATAAGAAACACCCAGACCAAAACAAACACTTATGTTCTACACACAAATATTTGTGTCTTGTGGGAATCGAACCCACGACCTCGTGATCAGCAGTCCAACCCTCGAACCACCAGACCACAGACGTCGTCGTCGTATTATACCTATAGTCTGTTTTTCTGTCTTGTCTTATTTAGTAAACAATCTTGGCATGTCTCTTTACTCAAATAACTACTGATAAAATAAAATTACTAGTTCTGCATATATAATTAGGTTAAAAATGTTATTTGGTGTGTGAAATTGTTAACATAATGTCTATTAATACTTAATTATTATTGACGAATTACATTAAAAAAACACGTCAAGACTGATTACTAAATAAGACAAGTAATAAAAAACAGATATTACGTTATATACGCCAGATTCATGCTGGAAAAGGCGATAGAACTATACTATGCTGGTTGGATGTATACGTTACCGTAAAATTTTGAGCTAAAATCATGATAGCTTGTCTAAGTCTTCAAAAGGTTCAAATCCAGATATCATCATTTTTTGCCGAAAGCCGTCCACTGTTGGACATAGGCCTCCCCCAAATCCATACTAGGATGCATACATACGATAGTACATAGGATGTATGCATACTAGGTTCAAAATTTTCAAATTTTATCTAAACTTCGACGTTAGATATAAAAATAAAATAAAAATTCCGCACGCGCTTGGAAAATAAATATGTATCACGATTCTATACTAGTGTTATGTTAGTGTTATAAATAATACATCTAACAACAATAAAATCCCCACTAAATTATTGGTCAACTTTAACGTAAAGTAGTCGTATGTCCCAGGTTCAAACCGCGAGGTGTCGAGTTGCCACCGCACAATAAAGTCTCAAGAAAAGACACGACTTTATTAACATCGCGTTTTCGCTACTGCACTGCGAAACGCACTTGCTGCGGTGTCACTTGATATTTTTGTAAATTAAATAAAAAATAAGATTTTTTTTAAAGAACAGTTGTTTTTGAAAGCTGTAGTAAAATGGTGGTCTTGTTTCAGTATTAAAAGTAAATATCGTGTAGTGTATTATTTTTACTTAAGTTACAAATACGGGCGGAATGTTATATATTTAAATCTATAACATTCCGCGTTATCTCTACAGATAACGCAGAAATTGGTTTTAACTAGGAATTTACTATTTCGGCATTATACAGTTTATTTACACTTTTTTTTTTTTTTTTTTTATTCTTAACGGGCTTGCGTTTGACCGCCACCTCACCTGATGTTAAGCGATGGTGCGGTCGACGATGGTACACGCTTGCCCAGCAAAAACCTATTCACTCGAGTCTTGAAGACCACCAGATTATATTTCTCGGGAAACACTGACGCCGGCAAGGAATTCCACTCTTTGGCGGTACGCATGATAAAGCTATTAGCAAACCGGTTCGTGCGTAAGGGTGGAATATCTACCATATAACGGTGGTGCATCGCCGTGCGTCTGGTCGTCCGATAATGGAAAGGGCTTGGGGGAATTAAATTGTGCAATTGCAACGCACACTCGCCGTAATGCATTCGATAAAAAACCGATAGGCTAGCAACTCTGCGCCGATGCTCGGGACTTTGTAGTTTGGCATCGACCAGCGCATCGTTGCCAACGAGCCTCTTGGCGCGCCTCTCAATCGACTCGAGAGCCGCCAGTTGATATTTAGCCGAGCCATCACAGAGATGAGAGACTTTTTTTTTAAATATGTTATTCTTTTCTGTCTTAGAACTGCAACGTATCACAGAACAGCTTAAAAAAACTTAATAGGTAATTTAAATGTAAAATGTAAGTATCATGTGGCTATTAGTATTTTCATAGTAATTCTATATATTCCTGCCTATTTGTTGTCTAGCAGTATGAGTCTGTCATGCTCACTTAAATGGCATGCATGACTAACGCTCCCATCAGGGGGCGTTAGTATGGTTGATTTAAGCGATGGCTGATGCTCGCGTCATGCTCGTAAACGGGTGCCGTCTGTCGGGACAGGTCAGCTCCTAAATACTATGGCAACTCTTTTTACGTTTATTTCTGTAGGCAATATTTTCATTTTTAAACTTGTGTATTTCTGAAATTAACCTACATTTTAGTCACATTACTTGAATGAATTTGATGTAATAAACAATAACCTATTGCTTTCTTATTCTTTATTGCACACAAGAAAATCACAACAATACATAATAGTTTTGAAATCACAAAAAAAAAACATATCATTACATTTTAAAAAGAGTATATCCATGGAGTTTCTTGTCGGTTCTTCTCCATAGGACCTACAATTTGGAACCTTGCAACCTTTACCTTTTTAGAACCTGACGTTTCAAAAGTGCCTGTAATTAGGTTTATTTGAAATAAAAAAAACCGCTGCTCATCAACTATACACCCAATAGATGCCTCACAACAGGTGACTGATGCCTGTCAACAAATCAGTCTATTAGGTATGATGTAGGTCGCCACTATTCGCTACTTGAAGACTTCAAATCAGTTTTGACCACTTATGTGAGCCGTCAAAACTTCCGTGTTAGTAATTAGCCAATAGCCGCCTTGGTAGGGCCAGTAGGATTGCAGTACTTAGTTGACAGAATATTTTATTGTATGCATTATGTTTAACATAAGGCGTCTATTCGGCTGTATGGTCGATGCCACTGCTCAACCTATTTAAGGAAACAGGGGTAATGTTATACATAGATTTAGGCAGCCTTAAGGGAGTAAGGCTATAAGATAGTGAAACGAGAGGAATTATATTATTTTAGAGACCGATTTTCAGCCATAGCATATCAATGGTAAAAAAAAACCATTGTTATTCGAGCTGGCTTAGTATGTAACTAAGTTTCATATTAGGCAAACTCGGTTTTTGCATTATCGATATGCGTTTCACTGTACAAAAATACGTTTTCTGGTACAAAATTAGGATTCAATACAAAAATATTTTGGAGCCAAACTTTTTAATTATAAATCATTAATTATTTAATCACTGCATAACATACCATACAGGCGCGCAACCGAATGGCAAAATGTACTCCTACCACATCGACTCGTATCCGATAACTAATGTAAAGTAAAACATTCCTGGACGCGACCTCGGGCGTCGCTTGTGCAGTCTGCGCACGCGCCGACGCGGCATCCGCATAACCTTAGACGACATGCACTGTGCCGGTGTATGTGACTGAATGACCTTACTGGAATGTTCACGTACGAAAAATTTACTTAGGTACATGGGGTTCATGCGCTGCAATTAGCACGTTATCCTACTATCCTACTTCCTACAAAAATTCGAATTCAAATTAACTTTATTTGCTTAAAATTTGGTACATAGGATGGTACATTCTAGATACTAATATGATAAATGGGAAAGTATGGATGTTTGACGACGACGACAGATGGACCCAGAGAACAAGCACGTGGAAAGGCCCATTGGGAAAGAGGAAGAGAGGAAGACCTATAGAAAGATGGCAAGATAAAATAGTAAAAATGACTGATAAAACATGGATGAAAAAAGCTTCAGATAGAAAAATCTGGAAGTTATTGGAGGAGGCCTATACCCGTCGAGGGGTCCTTAATTGATTATATTTATATTATACGAGTATTACTGTTCACATACGTAAACATACAAATTAAAATTAAGGAATAATAAAGGCTTTTTTTTTATGTATGTTTGTTTGTTTATTTGCTTGTTTGTTTGATTGTCTTTTCATCATCATCATCATCATCATCATTTCAGCAGATATATTTTTTACGTCCACTGCTGTACATAGGCCTCCTCCAATAGGGGGGATATGCCATAATCGCCACGCTTGGCATGCGGGTTGGCGATCGCAGTAGGTTTGTTAAATAAATAAATATTTTTGGGACATTTTTACACAGCACCATCTATTTCCAAACTAAGAGAGCTTGTGCTATGGGTACTAGACAATGGATATTATACTTATATACTTTTTTTTTTATAAATACATATAGGTGTAATACATAAGGAACACCCAGACCAACACAAAGACGTATATGTTCTTCACACAAATATTTGTGTCCTGTGGAAATCGAACATAAAGCCTACTTTTTATCCATAGACCAGTAAGCCTCTAGACGCCGCTTAGCTGGACACCCCCGGTCACAACGCATATGCTCTACCACTGCATATCATACGTCACTCCGCCAATCGGAACGTCACTCAGTCAGCGAGCGGCACCAATCATAAGGAATCATACCACCGAACTTTTGAGCCGGCCAATCATAACGCACCGTCCGCCCCCCTGACCCCACCAACGTTTTACGACTGCGTTCGAATACAAAACATTGTTTATGCGGAGTCTTGAAGCTTACTGGTCTGTGTTTTTATCCCAGGAAGTTTAACAATTTCTTTGATAATACGCAGGCGAAGCTGCGGGCATATGCTAAATAAGGTTCGAACTTTGTTTTTTAATTTACCTACGGGTCAGAAAAGTAAAACATCTTATCACTAAATATGGATATTGTTTTCAGAATGGTCCAGTAGGTACATAAGTCAGATTTTTGCAATGCATCTACTGTTAAATAGCACTTACAATTCAAATTGACGTCAACGCGTTCCATAGAAATATAAGACCGATGGTAAAGGCAGAATCTGTAAAACCTAGGATTAATAACAATAATACAATCTGTCAGAAGACTGCTAGAATAGAAAGACGCTGGTCGGTCAGTAACAGGTAGTTTTTTGTACTGACTTTTAACTCAATGAGTTAAATGAGTCTAACGTTCCATAATTTTTCCCGTTCATCGTTTTCGTAAACTCATTATACCTACCATGTTTTTGTAACCCTAACAAGCTTGGTCATGTTTATTTCTGTAACCTGTCAAAGATTAGGAAGTAAGAAAACCATCAATTTCCAGCTTTCCAGTTTTTCTAACTGCGATTACTCACTGGTCTATAACAAACAAGAATTTTTGAATTCAAACGCGATTTTTTGTTCAGCCACGATTGAGAAAAAATGAAAAAAATCTTAATCTAAAAGTTGGACTTGATGAACTGTCTCGAAATAAGAGCAAAAATGGCTGCTGAGTGGTAACTTGATAGGTTTTTTACGAGTCGTTCCGGCCGGTCGGTCGTCAGGTGGAGGTCGCGACCGCGGTCCGGCGGCCCGACGACCGCACGACGTGACCAAACGCTGGGAACTCGAGGTACGGTGCACCTGATGATAGCTTCCTGGTTGCGCAACCAATCAGGACCAAAACTTGAGGTTTTAAACTTTTTATTCCGAATAAAAAACTGTTCGATGATGGCATGAAATTATTCTTTGGAATAACCTGGTTGACCCTAAATTTCAAGAATTTGTTGTAAAAATGGTAACGAAGGTATTTTTTCTTTGCCGTGATTCCGTGAAGTAGGCTTTGTATTTTCTCTACAGGCAAACTGTGTAACTCTCGTCTGACTGCCTCTTTATTGCTATGCGTGGGGTCCTAGGTTCAATTCCCGGGTTGGGCAAAATGTTATTGGGTTTTTTCAAAGAAGTCCTCACCTGGGCAACAGGCTCGCCCCCTATTAGTTGGGACTTATAGCATAATTTGGCGAAATTTTGGTGTACTGTACATGTACCTTGGCCTACCCCTTCGGGGAAATACAAGCGTGATTATATGTTATGTTAAGTTCGCAAACTGTTAAATAGAACAGATCTAGTTTTTTATAGCGACTAAATGAAGGTCAAGACATAGCTACTACACTAGAAATCTAAATTATAAGGTATTAGAAGTGGTAAAGGCACGGGAACTTGTTGCGGCGTACAGGTGTCTTTTAATACACCAGTGCTCGAACCGTTTGCTTAATCATCAGTGTTGTTTTGGACACAGCGTCACAAAAATTGTATTTTATATATAAATCTAACAGCGGATTTTTCTTGACTTTATTTATTTTTCAATGAATTTTAGAAACATGGTGGGCGTGATTGCGCATCTATGTGTTGGTAGCGGCGACCCGGCAACATTTATTAAAAGACAGTAGATAACATTTCTACTACCTTATTACTTAGATTTCTATGGGCTACAACCTTTTTGTGGTTGTGTCGGCCAAAGCCTAGCCTAAAATGATTTTAGGTCCAAAAAATAAACCACAACAAAGGTTAACACTTGTTCATGTTTTACTAGATTTTGATGGAGCATTTTATCAGAGACGTGACGGAATCACAAATGCGACGTTTTTTGTCCCGTGGCCTGTTTTTGCCCCATGCGACATATTTGTGTGTCCCATAGCAGGTGCGGGTCACGTTCTACAGTCACGAACTACTTCGTCACCATCGACAAGTGCCATCGGATCGCGTTTTTATGAAGTGAAAAGACATTTTTGAGCGATTAGTCGCGGCTACAGGTGGAGGTCGCGACAAGTGCTCGAAGTCACGAGCGACGAATCTTTGATGTGCGCTGGTAACGCAATGTTAGGGTTATTTGGGATGTAATCGATTCTAAATACGAACGATCGAGGATTCGATTTTTTATGTGGAAAAATGATCTATTTAGGACCGGTTAAACAACTGTTTAAAAGGAAGAAAAAGTCCTTGTTTTTTTTTTGCTATTGTAGATATTTCTGTGTCCTTACATATTATACAGACATGCATATCACGCCTGTATTCAACGAAGGGGTCGGCAGAAACGTATAGTACACCCATATTTCACCAGTTTTGTTATGAGTAATAGGGGGCGAGCCTATTGCCAATAACTGGGCACAAATCCAAACTCCGGGCTGCTACTCAAAATTTCCTTATGAAAAAACCCAACATCATACGCCACGCGCGCGCGGATCATATTATAAGCCTTTATTTGTTCTGAGTGCTGGGTTCGATTTCCACAGGACACAAATATTTGTGTGAAGAACACAAGTGTTTGTGTTGGTCTGGGTGTTTTTTATGTATTATACATTATAAGTATGTATTTACAAATCAAAAAGTATATAAGTATTATACCCATAGTCTAGTCCCATAGTACAAGCTCTGCTTAGTTTGGGACTAGATTATGCTGTGTAAAAAATGTCCCAAAATATTTATTTATTTATTTATTTTATTTCCTAGTTCTTAGTTTCACACTATCCAATAATAAAATATAAATATTACTAACTTTTTTAAACTTTCCGAATTAATTCACTCCACTTTTATACAGAACCAAACAAAAGCAGAATGTTCTTTACGTTTTTTTTACGATCTCAAGTTTCGTGTGCTCTTTGAACTGGTTTGATGGAAACCTGGTAAAAAAACCAGCGAGACATACCTACGGACCGATCGCATGACACGGATCATTGGTCCGTGCTCTATTTCATTTATTACACCTCTAGTTTTGAAGAATTCGAAACACTGCAGCACTGCTTGGCTTACAAAAGTGGCTGAGTTTTAATGGAAAAATAAATTGTAGAATAAAGTGTTGAAATAATGATGAGTATTGTGAAATATACAAAGAGAGTGTTTGCAGAAACAATAAAGAAAACTAACTTGACTATGGAAAAAGAGATGAAGAATTTGGTGATGGTCGAATTATAAAATGAAAAGTAAATAGTAAAAATGTCACAAATATTTTTTTTTATTTCTGGCAAAGCATGGAATAATTGTTTATCAAACTGCTACTTACTTTATTTTTTTATACTGGATCAATGACGTATAATAATTATTGTTCTGAGAACTGTAGAGAATTACATTGCACTAACATCTCACTGCAGTACTGCAGTTTAGTATGTCAATGATCAGCACAATTTTATACAAAAGTTCTCTTCTTCTTAGTCGTTCACTCTTGGCAGAGTGGTCGTGGTTATATCAGGTCTTGAAAGTTGAGTAGCAGCTCTTGCGATGCGTCTCCATTCGGCTCTGTTATTGGCGCTGCGAGAACATTGTGTCATGGTGGAATGCGTGATGGTTTTGATGAGGTCTGACCAGCGCGATGGAGAGCGACCGCGAGGTCTCCTCCCTTCAATCCTGCCCTGCACCACCAAGCGCTCCATTGAGTCCTCCTTCCGGTATACAAAAGTTACATTTTCTTTTAATAATAAAATTTAGATTAATTTGAATGGTTCTGCTTTCATCTCTTTATGATTTAAGCACATTTTTTTATTTTGTTACTAGAAATGTATGGAAATGTAAAATCGTTCACGCTTTCATAACATTAATTTGAATCTTTATTTTCAATGATTTTTAAAACGATAAATAACATATTAGGACAAACATTTGATTTACTTATTAGTTAATTAGCTATTACCCGCGGCTTTGCTCCCGTGGGTCTTTCGTTTAGTGTTATTTTTAATCGATTTCAAAACGGATCTCAAGTCGTCGATATACAAGGTGTAATTGAAATAACTAAAAACCTCTTAAGGGCTCATTGTACTCATTATTATTTATTTATTCGCAATTTTTGTAACACCATAACAGAAACAACGTTTACTACGGAACAAAGCCTGAAACCACGAAAAAAAAACTGCAGCTCTATTCATTTATGTACGCCAAACTAGAGAAAATGTGAGCAACAGCTGTTATTTATCGCGATTTCTTGGTTGGTCCCATAGTAAAAGTTGCTCATAATGATGAGTAGGTTTTCAGTTATTTCAATTACACCTTGTAAATGTTTTTTTATATATGTTCGAGCATAACTCCGACACATATGCACCGATTAACAATATTCTGTTTTTTTAAAGAGCTTTTTCCCGAGTAGATTTCCCTGATTTTAAGTCGGTTTTTTTTTGTAATAAGTTTTTGTAGGATGGAAAGTATTGTATAAAATGCTGTATGTCCTTCCGTTTGGCGCTAAAACGTGCATATTTTAAAAATTATCCTATTTCATGTTCCTGCCCATAAACTATCTCTATGCAAAAAAATCACGTCGACCCGTTGCGTTGCTCCATTGCTGCATGAAAGAAGAACAAACCAACAAACAAACTTTCGCATTTATGTTTGTGTAGGATAGGATTACACCTTATGTTTATAGATATTAGATAATAATTTTATTAATGTTAGATCGAATTGTAGAGTTATGGGCAATTAATAAAGACCATGACCCCTTGCCGTATCAATCTTTAAGGTAAGAGAGCATGAAAGATTTATTGAAATGAAGCATTTACTTCTGGGTTCAGCCGCACACGATATGAGGTCGTTACATAAATTAATATATCGACGCAAACTGGTAGCCAACACGAAACAGTTTGTTTTTGAAAGTTACTGCAGTCAAAACAAGAGCATTATGAGATTACAAGACGTATAGAGGTCGAGAAAAATCAGAGCGAAAGTCGTGTGGAGTGATTGGCGGAACTCGACCCGACCGATCGAAGGCCTCATCGAAAACAGTCCAAAAATGGATGAGAACTGAACCAGTAAATATTACGGTTTGCGAAAATTACGTCATTCCACTTAATAAATAAAATAATTACGTTATTTTAAAACCGTTGTTCAATTATCTCGGGTTATTTGTCGTCGATTTTAATTTGTCGAGCTTAGGTCACGTTTAGATTGAGCGAGATAAGCCTTGTTGGTTATGCTCGCCTAAATATAGACCGATTGTTTTACTGGCTTAGTTTGAAATTGACCTTTGTCATGTTAGCTTATTAGATTTATTAAAGTGTCACGTGATTTGAGATTTTATTTAAAGGTTAGTTTTCCTTATAAGTTTTAATGAAAGCAGTTATTGATGATAATAATGTGTGGGTACTGAAATATGGAACGAGGTACAAAGTATTGAATGATTATGAATATTTTCTTATTTAAAAGAAATAAGAAAGGTAAAACACATTTCTCTTTAGGTCTACTTCATTTTTATTATGATCAAGCTTTTGCATCCACTTTCAGAACGTTATAAGTTGCACGGTTTCAAAACGTTGGTCTATGGAGAAGTGCCGGCAAGAAATTCCATGGATATAATAGTTACTCTTTTTAAATAATAAATATTACAAGGTTTTTTTTTACAAATTTTGGAAAGATTTGTATGAGAACAATGTAGATTAATGAGTGGGACAAATTCAAGTGAAATAATTAATGATTAACAAGATAGATTGACAAGACAAGATTAACAGTGATAATATGCTTAGGCTCATCCATAATAGGAGGGAGAACCCAATGAACCGACTCTATACCATTAATGGCTACATTATGCTCACATTTATAGATAATAAAAAACGAAAATGTCAAAAAAAATGTGAATGTCATTAATTAAATGCATTAGAAATACCATTTTCTATTAGTTTACTCTTGTAATATTTAACTCATTGATACACCTGCACAAATATCTTCTATCTAAAACAATATAAGGCCTCCGTCAACTTGGCAAACGTCGCGTGCCTTGTAGAAAGTATTTAAAAAAAACGTAATTTCATGGGGAGTTGGCTGTGGCCCGCCCAATTCTATTGTCAGGCAGTAATAGCTCACAATTATCTACACATGGCTCTTGTTGTCTACAGACTGCGACAGTTATGTTAGATGGACTAAGAGAATTGGCTGCATCATTTTATGAAGGTAATCGTTTGAAACGTTGCGATTTTATAAAACTAGAAACCGTGGTTCCATTGTTGGGGATTAAACGGTTTTTGTTATGGTTTACGGAATGTTCGGTAATGTATACTTGTTGTTTAGTGTTAATCTTGTTGATTTCGAGTATTATTTTTTGTTATCACGATTATCGTGAATTCCGACCTGATTTTCTCAAACAGCTGTCTGTAGTATTGGCTATACAGACGAAGTGCTGCGAACAATCATAGTGAAGCCAAAAAAACTGTGCTCCTTTGTGTACAACCAGCTCTCACGCACACACTTGCACCTCTAACCGTGCTCACCCCTCTCGGTACACATGTGGCGGCATCGTCCAGTACGGATCGCGAAAGCAAATATCCTACAGGTTCATGGTGTGTGCCCTGGTTTTACACGAATAAGCACTGGCTTCACTTTGATTGTTCGCAGCTTTTCGTCTATATTTTTTACTATTCCTGTGGCTATTGGTAAAACATTTGCTCCGTACGGGAATTAACGCCCTCGACCCGTAGTAAAGAAGCAAATCGCACAGCCACTGCGCCAACCGTATCATCTACCATAATTTCGTACGATTTTAGTGTAGCTTTGTGGAATCAACTTCCGTCAGCGGTTTCCGACATGCCTTCAAATAAAGGGCATAGGTACTGTACTACAAGGTCAGCAAAGCATCGGCGATTCCCCTGGTGTTGCGGATGTCCATGGGCAGCGGAGATTGCTTACCATCAGATGACCCGATTGTTCGTTTGCCCCCCTATGTTACAAAAAAATGAAAGAAAAAACACGTAAACACACATACAGATAAAAAAAATCGTGACTTTTGGGATACTGTTTTTAAGTCCGTTATGGACCCATAGAAGCTCAACAAACATATTTATACCAATTTTTACGACCAAAATAATAAAGTTGTTAACTTAGAATCTTAAAATTATATGTCTCAATCATAAAACTTAGAATGTCACAACATTTGAACTATATTTTAGAGCGCAAATCCGATTACCATCACAAAAGTATCTATGTCACTATAAGACGTTTAAGTGCTAAAATAAATTTAACAGCCGTTATAAAAACTATCTGTATCTGGACAGTATGTGTGAAGAGTAGATGCCAGTATGTAGATGCTTTTGATGACGTCTGTGGTCTAGTGGTTCGACTGTCAGACTACTGATCACGAGGACGTGGGTTCGATTCCCACAGTACACAAATATTTATGTGATGAACGTAAGTGTTTGTGTTGGTCTGGGTGTTTCTTATGTATTAAAGTATGTATTTAAAAAAAAAAAAAAAAAAAATTATATCTATTGTCAAGTACCCATAGTACAATCTCTGTTTAGTTTGGGACTAGATGGTGCTATGTAATAATATCCCAAAAAAATCATTTTATTTTATTATTCTAAACTGCAACTTTCGTTCAACTATTCCGTGTAGTGCCGGACATAAATAATTGTATCACCACTATCTCTTCTCATGGGTGTCGTAAAAGGCGACTAAGGGATTCACTACAGGATGGGCAGCAGCGTTCTCTGAGTATTTAACCAACCAGCTGCGATCGCCAACCCGCCTGCCAACAGATGGTGTGAAAATACCTATGAAGTGCCTATTTTCAGATAATCTGCGAGCTACAGTCCGTTTGGCCAATGCTTTCCACTTCATTATATTTGTTTTTAATCAATTAAGAATTGTATAGAATACTGTAAGATGTCGCCTAGCTTGCGTTTAAGTTATAAAAAATTTACTCTGTCAATTTAATATTGCTCATGGTCACACTTCCTTACTACCTTTTTTCTGTAATTACATAATCAAAAGAAAATGCAAGTGTCACTATCTAGCTCATCATAAAAAAAGGTTGCCAGTCAGTCAAGTCAGAATCAGCAACGTCAAGAATGTCCTTATTGCAATAACGCTCTATATAGTCGGTCGTTTACCTAGCGCAGGTCAGATCGAGGTCGTCATGTCACCGACGCAAGCGCAACTGTTCAGAATACCTAAGCAACTTTTGCTCGCATTGCACAAAACTGCGTTCGGTCATTGAACTGACCGTAGTTTCTCTTATACTGTCTTCGTTTATATAGGCATTTCGAGTTGTCGATTTTATTGTGTTGTTTGAGTATCGATATTTTGTACTCAACTTAGATTTGTAGATCAGCTGTTTTAGATTAGCGAGCAGCTAGTTGACATCTTATATTTTGTTGGTGCCTAACACTTTTTTCGTTTAGTTTACTTTTACCAAAGTTGTTTATGAGATTTGATTGAAAAACTAAGACCGCTGGGGTAACAAAAAAGTATGTTGCGAAAGGATAACCTTAGGTCAGTTTTTGGTCACAAAAACATAATCTAGCTAGATGATTTCTTGTGTTTTATTTTCCAAACATCCTTTATATGATATAAATATTATGGCGATTTTATTATGATTACACGTACATCTTACGTTAAAAAAAATAGATTTGAACCAAATTCTTATTGCAACTATAAAAAAAATTATGGCGAATTTATAGATTTTAGGCCAATTTCTACCATCAAAACAACCTTAATATTTTTTGGGTTTTTTCTGAATGAAATGTTTGTTTTATTCATTTCACTTCTATTTTATGGCCAATAATTTTTATGACAATATTATTTTGCCTAAAATGTTTGTATCCTACACAATCTACAATGATGTTATAAAAAATTTACTAGCAAAATATAATGATTTTATAGACACCATTTGATACGACTGTCGGAATTAAAGTATATGTAAATTTTATAAACAGCCCATTAATGTCCCACTGCTGGGCACGGGCCCCTTCTGAGAATGAGAAGGGTTCAGGCGGTACGGATATAAATAAATTGCTATTTATTTATCTCAATGAACCGGTTGATATTGTTGAACAAAATTTTCTTTTTTGTTGCATAAATATTTCCTACATTTATCACAGATAAATGGCCATTATGATCTTTTAAAATAATTTACCTAGTTTCGACGAAACAATGCTAATCATGAACGTGGAAACCTCGGACGAATAAAAAAGATGGACAGAATCTCGCTAAACAAAGACTGAAGCACTTAATTTTTTCCTGAACTCACTACAATTTCGAAAGCATTTTTCCACACCAGATTTATATTGTTATTTTATTTGTGAGACTACAACAATAACTACCGTCACACTAGATTTTTTGCGTAATCGCGGCTTCTTGGAATACTACGGATGTGAATGTGTGCGTGCCAGCCCGTACTTTCTTACTATGGATGCTTCACTTAAGGTTTAGCAAGATTCCGTCCGCCTTTTTTATTCGTACGAGGTGGAAACCATCAGGAACAGAGGGAACAACACAAAATCTATTCCACCATTTAACACAATCCATCAACTCGGGCACTCCCACAAAGGTCGCTGCATTCCAACGAAAAACAACACTAATTGTAGTCACAGCTCAATTTATTTTTCGAACTCGAAGTAAATGAGACAGCAGTTCGTCGCATAAGGACGCCAAGTGTCAGCAGTGTCGTATACGAAGTCGTTAACGCGATCGAACTCAACTAGATTGAACTAGGTTGAACCGGATTACAGCGGATTGACTGTTAGGTTATTTATGAGGGGATCGTGCGACAATGGGCCTAATTGACGTTTAATCGCGATTGCTCGGTAACGAAGCGACTGGTCGTGTCACCTGGATGCGGACGTGGGCCATGGAGTGCGTTGCACCATTTCTGGTTCTTGATTAGAGTGTGATAGCAATTGAGGCTCGAACACGCAGTGAACATTGAACCTATAAGGCGACGATATACGACTTTTAATGATTTTAAACTGAAAATCACACCTAAACAAGTACCTAGTTTTTAAAATTTAAGAAAAATATATGTTAAACAAAACAATGTTCACAATAATTTAATTTATGAATATTTGAAATTGTATTTAAATTACAAACTGTAATTAATTTGGAATGTTATGTCTAACGCGAGCATAAAAATGAGAATGGCCCCAAAACTATCGAGCGTATTTTTATGAATTCTTCACCATTTTTGAGAAAATTTAATTAAGAATCTTTTAATATAAGATCTTTTTTAAAGCCAAAGAATAAAAGAAGCTAAATCATTTTACTATATTGTACGCGGGTGACGGGTGGCAGTACAGGACAGACATACGGATGGGAGACGGGTGAGATAAAGTCGGAGATACTCAAGATCATTGGAGCTTATGATTTTTAACCGACTTCAAAAAAAGGAGGAGGTTATGTACTCGGCTATTTATTCTTTTTTTTTTATTATACTACACACAAAATGGAAGCATGTGTAGGTATGAAAAACCCTACAGACATTTGGCCTTTTATCGACTTCTATTTAACAGTCAAATTGATTGCCATCAAACGAAAATAGCAAATAATCTATAAATATTTACATTTTCGATTTGATTAATTATGATATTGCACTTAAAAACAGCTCATCCAATATACTTGACCTCAATTTCAGACACTAGTGTCAAATTAAAACCACTCATTTATAATCGATACATTTAGTAAGATTCTACAATCGATCAGTTTAAATCGATCACTATCATTGGTACTAATGATATGTTTGGTAACTACCTATATATTTCGTATTACCATAGTAGTGTTATAATTAGAATTTATTACATTATGGTATTACTAATGAATTTGTTTAAAACAAGTAATTTGCTTGGCGGAAACCATTATATGCAGGACACATAAAATATGTTTTATTGCATATTTGACAACTGTAGTATCAAAACAAAACGAGTTTCTTAGATCATTCTGTGTATTATTTGTGTGTTATTTGTTTGAGTGTTATTTGTCTATGCTCGTAAGTATGCATGAAACAAGCAAATTAATGTTTTTTTTTTAGAACGTTTCTGCAGGTCTGTTTCGTTTCTGTAGGTATATCTGGGGGCCGACCACCATCTCTTAAAGCAGTATTATTTTAATCTTACTTTGTCTTTTCGTACCACAACGTCCTTAAAATAAGCTTATTATAAGCTTGAAACAATGTTGTTTTCTTAGCAGTTATGTGACGTCACCTCTAAATCATTCATTCAAATCGTACTACAACGTCGTTTTTGACAGCTAGCATGGTTGTTTTTATGTCAAATTTAGCAATCTTAAAAAAGTTGCTCAGACGCGACTTTATTAACATTTTTTTGCATAATTATACAAATAAAATCGATTTTCGTGTCATATAAAGTAAGTAAATCATATTTATTTACCTAAAATTGAAGAATGGTTGTTTATCTAGTGATTTTAGTACCTGGGTGATTGATTTCTTGTTTGCTTCTAGATGGCGAATTAATACGAAATATTCGAGTTCTTAGAAGCTGAACGCAGAAATTCATAATAGAAGGAAGCGACGTCGTATGCAGCTACGTGAGGAATGTAAATTAAATTTAGTAGATGCGGAGTTCATAAAACGTTACAGACTTACAAAATAACTCTCACGTAACCTGTGCGATGAGTTGAGGCCTCTCATGAAGAATCCAAAAAGATCCACAGACTTGTCTGTAGACACTAAGGTAAATACCCTTGTTTATACCACAAATTACATGTTAAAGCAGTGTATATGTGCTCCTGAACCACTTTCTTATTCATACAGTTTCTCAATTTTTTTAGGTATTGATTGCATAAGCAGTACTGAGGGTCATTTTGTGGCTCGGCAGACGGTTTCATCAGTAATCGCACAGGTTACTGCATATCTTAATGCATTGCAGATGAGAAAGAAATATATAAAATTTCCAGTGAATGATCAAGAACGCAACAGAATTAAAACACAGTATGTATCTACCACATGTTTATTTGTTGAATATTTACTTTGCAAAATGACAACAATCCAGAAATAATAGTAACAAACTTATTTAAAATAATACAATGTACTAAGTATTGCCTAATTAAATCCCTATATTTTAGAATCAGAAACAGAATATTAAATATAGGTACGGGTTGTTACAATAATAATTATGTGCAGTTTATCCATAAAAAACACAAATAAAACTAAAAGAAAACTAACAATTAATTGTAATAATTTATAGTAAAAAACTTGCAGTAAAATTGAAAAAAAATACAGAAATCTCAAAATATTTCTGTATAAATTGTATTATTTACATAAAATAATTGTCATTCATTTATTGCAGATTTTACACAAGATTTGGGATACCGGGAACACAACATTTGCAATAGCGCCAACATTGCGGTGGAACAATTAAGCTATGAAGATGTGATTCAAGAAGCCCAATCACTACAAAATATGAATACGAGTGAACGCACGCACGCAGTACCAACATCGCTTTGTATTGCAGCAAGGTGTGGCTACTCGGAATTCTCTTGTTGAACATTTGTGGGTAAGGCGGCTCTCAAGATCCTGAAACAATCAAAGAACCTATTTAATCAATTATTATATTATTACCTATTAAAAAAATGATAATAATAATATGAGTATAATGATGTAGAATTTTTTGTTTCTTTTTATAGCGCACATCTTATTGTTACTCTTGTTTACTTGTTATTAAATTTATACACAACTGGGTACAAAGGTGGCTTAATGCCATAGACTTTCTCTACCAGACAACCTTAGGGTGATGCAGAGATAAAAACGAGGTAGATGCCAAGGGCGTCGCCAGCCAATGACTAGAGGGAAGATAGAAAGAGGATATGAATTGTAATAAATGTAATTTGTACAGTTTTAATGGTAAACTACAAGAAAAAAAAACATACTTTAAACATAATCTTCATGGGTGAAATTTTAGACTACTTAATTTTAAAATCTTATAGATTCTATCTAGTCTCTAGGGGGAAGGGCTTCAGCCCCCCTGCCCCCCTTGCCGACGCCCTTGGTAAAGGAGTAAAATAAGTTAATTTCTGACATTGATCTACATTTTAATCACTTCAATGCTTTTATTGTACCAAGCAATGATTAATGCAATAAGAGTCGACTTTTGATAAGTAGGTACCTGTAATATGGACTATTTGAAATAAAATGATTTTATTATTTTAATTATTTGAGAATGTATTATTCTTTTAGTTTACTTCCTCTACCCTGAACAATCTTTGAGTTTTTCATTCTATTTAAAAAGCATGAATGACGGGGATTTAAAGGTAAAGATATTTAATTATTTTGTACCTTTCAATGCTCAATGCAGTATTGTGGAAGTCTCCTATTTTCTGCACCAGCTCCTCCAGGATTTCGTTTGCTCTCACAGCAGCCTCAGCGTCTGTTTGTGAAGAACGAACGAGAGCACGTCTGGCAGCCTCCTGCGTCATCAGCGGTTCGTGCCATTGACGGCGACGTCTCGGGGAGCGGGTTGCAGATGGAGTAGCAGGACGTGGGGATCGTGAAGGAGTCCTGGGGGAACGAGCCGGTGGGTCTTGGACCATAGGTTCCAGAGGAGGATTTTGAGGCAATGGCTCTTGGATGGGTGCTATGGGTAGATTTTGGATAGGAATGAACAACATGGGATTCAGAATAGATTCTGAAGCTGGGGAATCCTGCACATCTACAACCGTTGTAGCAGTGCCAATTTCTGGAGGCTAGAAAGAGAACATAATATAAACTATTTGCTTTATAACAATAGTTTTTTTTCATTAAGCTTAAGTAGGTACCTAATAATTTTTATTTATTCTGCAAATGGTTCCACCCGGACACCTGGTTAGCCCTGACCAAAATCTTTTCCTAGTATATGGAGAAATTTTTCTTTCAATGCTGTCAAGGGCTTCTCAGTGGAAGGTCCTCCACCAGTACGTGCATGAGAAGATTGTACAGCAGCTACTCTGACTTTTATTTTAGCCTTGTAATCTACCCAGTACAAAAAATAAAAAATGGCTTATTTAATATTGTTATAGGGAGTGTTTAATTACCTACCTTAAAAAAAACAATATGTATTTACTTTAGACCAGCCTCTCCAATCTTTATAGGCTCCATCGCCTTGCGAGTTAAGGATATCCGCAATCTCTCGCCACTTTTTTTCTGAGTACTCCTTTGCTTGTAGGGAGCGATTGAACGAGGTAGCCATGTCCTTATTGGAGTCCGAAAATTCCCATAGCCTCTCTACCTGCCGCCCTGAAACCCGGGTCAGTCTTCGGCTGCAAAATGAAAAACAAAACACTTAATCCACATATCCACATACAATTATTTATAACCGCGTCGACTGAAACTAAAACATTGATCACATTATATATAATGTAACCGCATCAACTTAAACAATAACAGCACAATATTTCTTTGTTTTACAATTTCAGTGACCAAATAAAAATGTTCAACTCGCATACCTTGTTTCCATGTTGACTGCGCAAGGAATAATAAATAAGTAAGATAAAATAAGTTAAACCACTTTGTTAACCACTTGAAAGCCCAATCTTTGAAAGCCCACTTATTCACAGAGAAAATAATCACTTCTTTCAATCACACATAATAAATAACAAAAAAATTAACCCCATTGAGTTTCGAATTTCGCTCGCACTCTACAAACTTGATAAGTAAACATTTCGTTCCGAATATACCATGTCACAATCTTACAATCTAACCTTAACTTTTTTAAATTTTTCTGATTACTTTCCAGAGCAAAATCTTTAAATATTTGTATTAATTTAATAGACATTTCGATTGGAATTATTATTTTTACAAACCAATATTTTTAAAGTTAAATAATCACTTATATTGTTACAATTGTATGCTTCGGAATGACTTATTGGGTACGATTCTGAACAACGCGTAAAAGAGATAGCGCTATACTGTTTGTATAGCGTTGTTTCTTTTCGTTTTTTAGCAGGCTATAGACAATTCCTGCAAATCATTCGTTCTTTCACAGCACTAAGCAGGAATGAAACAAAGCTAAACTATTTACGTTGTGGTACGAATATGAGTAAGATTATTATAAGCTTGAAACAAAACTCTCTTAAAGTAAGATTGTTTTGTAAAAGGTTGTGGTAAGGCCCCTGTACTAAATAAGACTTTTTATTCTGTTTTCTTTTACATATTATTGTGTGTATACAACGTGTATAATAAATCATCATCATCATCATCATCATTTCAGCAACGCCACAACGACCAGTCCTGCGCTTTCCGCATCCAGCGGATTCCCGCGGTCTTCACCAGGTCGTCGGTCCATCTTGTGTATCGCGTGGTCATATTTTAAGAGCTCATTCAGGAAGTGCTATCGAAAAACTTTTACTATGGGACCAACACTGAAATGTAAAAAAAAAAACGCTGATGCCTACAAAACCATCGATATCGCTCGTCAAAATGTATGGATCACGTTTTTTCAGTGATTGATGAGATGAGATTTCAGTGTTGGTTCCATAGTAAAAGTTGTATGATAGCACTTCCTGAATGAGCTTTTCAAATTTAACCACGTATTTCTGACACACGTTGTATAAATAAATTATAAATAAATAAATATCTGCGTTTAATGCATTCCTTAGTTATCATACCGTGATCTCCATTAAAATAAAAGGGGAGCATTAAAAAAGTATGAACGAGTGACGCTACCTTGAGTACCTATCTGTCTCCATGACATTGAACCTCGCATCCAACCATGCTTACTGGCCATTGATATCCTTGTATAGCCAGTGGTGACATGACAAGGAAGCTAGGGTAGATCGATGCAGAAAATAAAGGCCCTGTCGTTCTGACACTACTTGGAAGAGTTATACATCATCGTCATCATCAGCATTTCAGCCGAAAGACGTCCACTGCTGGACCTAGGCTCCCCCAAGCATCACCACAAAGACCGGTCCTGCGCTTTCCGCATCCAGCGGATTCCCGCGACCTTCACCAGGTCATCGATCCACCTTGTGGGGGCCTACCCACATTGTGGCCTGCATGCAACTTTACGGCCCCATCGTACATCTATACATAACATAAATTAACCAGCCCATTACTATCATAACTGCTGGACACCAGCTTAGGCCACCACGCTGGCCTAGTGCGGGTTGGTGGACTACACTCACCATTGAGAACAGTATGGAGCACTCTAAGGTGTGTAGGTTTCCCCACGATGTTTTACTTCACCGAAAAAGCAATTTATAATTAAATTCTAATCTGAAAACAAACGACATCCGTAAATGATAATGTAATTATTGATCTGAAGCAAATATACTTCTCGGGTCTTTTACTTGCCTTCTGAAACCTTCAAATTTAGCTTGTTGTTCCTTCTATCAATTAATTATAATGTAATTAACAGAATTAATAACGCGGAGAATTATCCGCATAATATGTGACAAGATGAGTTGGACCTATCACCTATGGCCTCTGTTCAATAGATTCTGTAATTATAGCCTATTATAATATATGTGATACCTTCTTAACTGCAGGATATAGTGACTAAGTTAACCTACATTGTTCTCACACAAATCTTTCCAAATCATGTAAAAAATCATTGTACCGTTGATTATTTGAAAAGAGTATATTCATGGAGTTTCTTACCGGCTCTTCTCCATCATCATAATCGTCATTTCAAAAGACGTCCACTGCTGGACATAGGCCTCCCCCAAGCATCGCCACAACGCTCTTCTCCATAGGACTAACTTTTTTGAACCGTGCAACTAAATACTTAATTAACGTTTTAAAACTGCATGTAAAGCGTCTGCTACACGGTGACAAACCAGCCTCCTCACCAAGGTGACCTTGCTGGTTTCCAACCATGTAGACAGTGGTTTGTCACCAACTTTTGTTTGACGACGGCTGTCAGAAACCAACCTCCCACCAAGGTCACCTTGGTGGGGAGGCTGCTTGCTCACCGTATAGCACACCCTTAAACGCTTATTTAAAATTTAAAAAAAAGACCTTGACTTTGAACTAACAATACAGGCATTTGCATTTCATGAAAATTAAATACAGATGCTTTATATACCCATGTCTGTATCAATATTTTGAAAAAGTCAGCTGAGGAGTTAAGAGACGCGCAGAGAGCCATGAAAAAGGCAATGCTTGGAATAAAACTGCGCGACCGGAAGCGGAACGTCTGGATTAGAAGCAAAACCAAACTAAGTGGCTAGATGACTTCTAATAACTGGAAAGAAATCGGGTTGGGCATGACACCTTTCAAGAATGGATATACCAGCCGCTGGACGAGAAAAGCTTAAGAGGAGACACATAGCCAACACTCGAGGAAGAAGCTGACCATAACAGCGATGGTTCGACGAAATCAGATGGCGTGGAGTTCAGAACTGGATGAGTTGGGCACAGGATCGCCAGGAATAGAAAAGGAGGGAAGAGGCCTACATCAAAGACTGGATAAATGACAGGCTCCAATGTTGATGATATAAATTTTTCCAGGCAATTCTATTTAGAGGTCGAAATTGCTCCATATCAAAATTGCTCGCCTATTCTATTACTCTTGATCTGAAGATATGACCCACCACCTAATCATTGAGAAATCGCATGAATGTTAAGCATTCAAAAAGACAGCTAAACTTTCTATCTAATATTCGCTAAATTTAATTCAATTCGGATCAGCTACATTTATCTCACTCGCATAATGCCATGCGCTTACGCAGAGAAAACGTAACATTCCACAAGCGGTACGCGCGTGCGCCGTATAACAAACAGAACGAAATATTGTGTTGTGTGACCTTAACGGAATTGGGTTCGGGTTGCAAGTGACCGGTGAAGGGGCAGTCACCTAGTGTTGATTGACTTGTCAGCTGATCAGCTAAGTAACTTGGTTAGTTAAAATATTAAATTAGCTGCGGTAGATTGAAGTTGAAACTAATAGATATTGGCGTGAAGCGAGGTAGTGGTTTGGATGCGGAAGGCAGAGGACTGAGTTGACTGAGTGTTGCGGCGTAACTTGGGAGAGCCCTATGTCCAGCAGTGGACTGCGATAGGTTGAGTTGATGATGATGATGATGATGATGATGATGATGATGATGATGATGATGATGATGATGATGATGATGATGATGATGATGCTGATTATGATGATAATGATTATGATGAGGAAGTGGTTATAGGAAGGACAAAAAAGACTACAGAGTATAATGTTCCTTTGAGATATATAAACTTTGGCAAAGCTAGATGAAAAGGCTGTAACGAAACGAAGGTTCTATCAATAACAGTTAGGTACTGATACAGGTACAAAATTAGTCTTAGTTTATCTTCAATCCTCAAACTTGAAAAGGGGTCATTGTACTCATCATTATGAAAAAAAAAACCGCTATTCCCGACATTTGTGTTCACATAAATCAACAAGATTTATGGAACAGTTGATTATTATTCGCTATTTCTGGGTTGGTCCCGTAGTAAAAGTTGTTCACAATGATGAGTACAATGACCCCTTTTCAAGGTTAGTATAAACTAAAACTAATCAATCCTCAAACTTGAAAAGGGGTCATTGTACTCATCATTATGAAAAAAAAAAACCGCTATTCCATACATTTGTGTTCACATAAATCAACAAGATTTATGGAACAGTTGATTATTATTCGCTATTTCTGGGTTGGTCCCGTAGTAAAAGTTGTTCACAATGATGAGTACAATGACCCCTTTTCAAGGTTAGTATAAACTAAAACTAATGTAGTATAAGCTATGTGATTCGGATTTAAGATTGAAAATACGTTTATGCAATCGAAAGGCTTAATAAGATTACTCTTTCTTCTTGAGATGTGTGCAGAAAGCGGCGCGTAAAATGTTATTATTATTTATTTATTACTATGATTTCGGGTCTTTTCGCGTAGACAATAATGATCATAAAAATGTTGCATCTAAACTCAACCTTTCGGCCAAGTTACATTGATCGTGGTCACGAGAAGACTCACAAAATGTTGCTAAGGCACTGTGAAAAACATTGGCACTGTGTGTGTGTGTGTATGATTTTTATGTGAAAATGTTTTCTACTCCATTGATGAATACCTAAATCTTAAAATATAAATGTATGCATAGTATTATTCGTTATAATATATTATATAAATTGATAATTTAATATTGAAGTCTCTGAATGTGATTTTAGTTAGCTCTGTACATCACGGTTTGGTAATTTAAAAAATGCCATAACGTGAAATGGTTTATGTGTCGAACTAATCTTAGTACCATCATGGTAGGACCACCTGTATTTACCGCATTTTAACAAAATAAATGATTTGATTAGATTTGATTTTAGAAAAGATACAATAACGCTTAAAATAATATGACTTCTTTCATTGTTCTCTATACCTAGGGGACAAAGTATATAGTAGCATTAACCCTATTAGTACCTAGTACCTACACAGTATAATTTTCGATCCGCCTATAGAGTGCTGATAGTGGAATTACCTCCAGGAGCGATCGCATTAGTGAAATACCGTTTATATCGGTGAAAGTGAGCTGCCACAGAAAGACTAGATATTTTCATAGGGTTGTCACTTGTCTTGCTTAAATAAAATACACTTGTTAAACCGTTAAACTTTACTAATTAGTTATTGTACATTTAAACATGACATTTAATGTAATAGAGTAAAACTACATTTTGGAACGTGGCAGTAGCTTCTCGACAGTTTGAAAATGAAAACTTTAACTTTTAACTAAGAAAAATATTTAAAGATTAAGGGTTCCGTACCCAAATGGTGTCAAAGGAAACCTATATAAAATTCTTTGATTATATATATAGTCAAAGATAAAAGTCTACGCCACATTTGTCCGACCGTCTACCTGTCACAGGGCTGTATTTTTTTAATCGTAAAAGATAGCCAGTTGGAATTTTCACACAATTTTTTATTATGGCATCTATGGTAAATAATAAAAATAACGTTAAGTATAAATACAAAGGATTACCTTATCCACCCCACCAACATCACCCAATACAAGAAACCTCGAAATAAATGCATTTATTCTTGCTCCATCTTAAAAACGGTAATTCATGCAAACGTCAAACTTGAGCTGATTGTAGTAAATACTCTATAGTTAAACAAAAATCATAAAAAGAAGGGTTTTAAGGACATGTGTGGTGGTACAGAACCCTGTTTATTATTTTTAAAACATTTAAAAACTTGTATAGGTTCATTTTTTACAATTATTATCGCTGAAAGTTTTCTTAGTGAGAATGGACGATATATAGCAGATATAAAACCCAAAGTGCCCAGTAAATCTATCCGATCATCAATTTCACTGTGAATTGTTAATTACCTTAATTAACATAATCAGGCCTTAACGCCTGATTATATTTAAGTACAAGTAGTAAACTAGTAAGCTAAGATTATAAACAAATTGATCGTTGGCCGGTAATTAGATTCAATCGAAATAGGTTTAGGTAATTTAGCTGATAAAACAAACTGATCAGTAATGAAAGTTGTGAAATGGCATAAAAGTTAAATGCCGAATATACAATTCGTACGACCAGGGCCCCAATTCTGGCGTTATAGAGATAAATGTCTAATTCTAGATAATCTCTAATTTTAAATCTCTACGAAAAATATCGCCGGTAATGTAACTGCTATGAACCACTGTTTGTATTTAGAGCACTAGGCGTTGACATATCTCTAACGTGACATTCTGAGAATACGAAAATTTATTTTCAATCGACATTCACCGTCATAATGTCGACTTCGAGATAATGTCTACGACGGACGCGAGAATCACCCCCCAGTGTCTTACGTTAACGAACAATAAATACAATTCGTATACAACGTGTTATTGAAATAACTGAAAGGGTCAATTTACTCATCATCAGTATGAACAACTTTTACTATGGGACCAACCCTGAAATCGCGAAAAAAATATCAGCTGATCCCTACATTTATGTTCACATAAATCCAAAAGAAACAAAAAAAAAATTTGATTTTTTTTCGCGATTTCAGGGTTGGTCCCATAGTAAAAGATGTTTTTTCAATAACATGTTGTAAAAAATACGAAATCTCTGGTTAAGTGAGCGCGGCCTAAGGGCCGAGTTCGCGGACAATGAAATAACCACTGTTTGCAAAATCAACCTGTTATTCAACAGCAGATGTTTAAACGGGACGCGGGAATTTTCGTGTTCACGACTCCTATCCAATCATTGATTCTGAAACCGAGCGTTCTGGGAATGAAAGAACGAATGATGTAACACGATTAATCAAAATGGTAACTAAATGGCAACAACACTATGAAAAGAACGACAATATAAAACGGTTGCATATCAGGTAACTCTTCCAAAATAAAAAATCCTAGTATAATGCTACTCTATACATTTGACATATCTTTTTAATTTGGCAGGATAAGCGGGCTTGGTTGCCATAGCAACCAATTAAATACGCCATTTTGATGTTTGAATATTAGGCCGCTTACAAACTCGAAGTGTATCGGGCGGGCGCGTTTCTTGAAACATGATAAAATTCTGGTAGTTGAGCATACCCAAAAGTAGCGGTAACATTGTACAGGTTTCGTGCGAGCATCGTTTATCAGCCGCATTCATTTTTATTTTGATTAATTATACAAAAAATTATAAAAGAATTATTTTAAAAAAAATTACGTACTACCTCAATACGACAAAAATAGTTATGTTTACACATCTTTCATAAGTTTTCTCAAAGCATAAGCAATATGTTTCGTTGTTTATGTTCGTAAAATAAAAATGCACGCTCGAAAAACGGCAACGTGTTCCGGCCCTTATTTTATTCGGTTTTTATTGTAAATTTTACGAATATGATAAAATGCAATTGTTTTTTTATATTGGAGAGTAATAATCCTAATATATTTATATTTATGCAGCATAGACTCTTCTAAAATTACGAAAAACAATCAAATACAGAATATCAATGAATAACCTCGGCAATTTCAACCATCAAACGTCAGAAATGTCATGTTTAAATACCCGGTTAGTACTTAAACGACGTCCCCGACTTCGGTTAGAAAAATCGATTGATTACTGTGATATAACGGTTGGTTATCGTTGGTGAACACCAAAGTTCGGGTTAAACATCTGGTTTTTACATAAACATCTGTTATTTTCCGGGTGAACTTGCCCCTAAGGCTGCGATCACTGAACCAGCGAAGAGACTAGTGGAGAGTAACATTCTAAGAACAATTTATGGAGCAGCCAATTTCTTGAACGTTCACGCTCGTTTTCCTCTGCGGTATGCAGACAGAAGTACACGGGATGTTAACATTAAGCCCCTCCCCGTAGACGGCAGACTTTGAATCCTAATCAAGTACGAGAATATACGGGACGGGCGCACACCTGCAGATCCGATGTATCATCATCACCAACTCAGCCTATCGCAGTCTACTGCTGGACAAAGGCTTCTTCCAAGTTGTGCCACAATACTCGGTCCTCTGCCTTCCGCATCCAGGCTCCCCAGCTACATTCTTCAGGACGTCGGTCCACCTGGTTAAGGGGGTGCCTAACTCTGTGGTTGCCGATTCGCAGTCTCCACTCAAGGACTCGTTTGCTCCAACGGCCATCGTTCCTGCGACAGATATGGCCAGCCCACTGCCAACATTCAGCAAACTTAATTTTACTTGACGATTATGAAATTGTGTAGAGTGGCATTAGGTCTATTTATAATAATATAATTATGACATGCCTCTAAATTGATTGAGAAATAAGTAATTAACAGAAAATTTAATTACATGTAATCACAAACACACTTGTGTCTGAGATGAAGTGCACCTGTCTACCTGTGGAAATGAAATCTAATTAATTTTATTTTTATTTCAAGTCGCGGTGTTTGTTAGAGCAGGGTTATTTATTTCTTAAAGGTCAAAGCGTATTATAAAGATAACATAATTGATTAAAAAATAAAGATTACAATGATGTAGTTCTTTGCGAAAATTATATTCTTTAGGCAAAATTACGACAACATTTTGATAAACGGTTTGAAAAAAAAACAATAATGTTTTTTCGAATAGACTCTCGCAGATGGCACCCAAGATAGGTGCCCTAACTGCTTAAACGGGCGGGTGGCAGAGAATCCCGTTAGAGACTCCATCCGCCGACTAATTTTCCTAAACCTAACTTACAAACAACACCCAAAAGTTTATACACAACAGGCATATAATTACATGAATTCATGTTTAGTGTTGCAAGTTGCAACCAATGCCTGTAAGCTAAGATACCTAAATAAATATTCTGTAATATATGTATTGGTTAGACAATTAGTACCCACTTAAAACGTATTAATAAAAATTATCATGTCTTGCTATTTAGTTAACTAATCCTCATTTTATTTTGACATTTTTCGAACTTGTGAAGTGATTAATTATTATAATAAAACAAAGTTTAGCCGGTATAATCGCGTATATTATTTAAATTGGTTTTCCTGACGTTTCGAAAGCTTTGCAGCATTAATTAATTAATTATTATTTTTTGATTAATTATTACTACACAAGCTACGTATTAATTTCATTCCCTAAAAAATCTAATAATTAAAAGTTAAAGCCGGTAGGAACCTAACCTCGTCAACTATGTGTCTCCTCATTTATTCGCAATCATGTGCACGCTGACAGGTAACTATCAGCAGCATAGCTTGACAAATGACAACTACACCTTTGTGTATTGACCTTGTCAGCGTAACCCTGCTCTCTCACTCCAGGTCAAACGTACCTACTAATAAATGTGGCTCATAAAAACTGTACCAGTTTATTGCGGCCGCAAGTGTATTTGTAATGGTTTCACGATTTTGTATGTACCATAAGATATCGTATTTGAAAGCGAAGTTTAAGCACGATTTTAGTATGTAATTGCAAATTTATTCATGATCTACAATACAAAACATATAAAAAGTATAAGTAAGTAAAGTGTAAGTAAGTAAGTAGTATAAGTATAGTATTGGTATAAAACTTTACTTTTATGTCTAAAATATGTATTAAAAAGTAAAAGAAGGTACTGCAAACAATTATTTTATTAGGGTTGAATTTTTAATTTAACTATCCACAATATTATGATGAGAGATCTATGTTGATTATAAAAACACTTCGTGATGAAGCCATACAACTAAAAATGCATATGATAATTAAAAACATAAACAAACAAAATTACCAATGTAGGTATAATTATCTCCGAAAACTTGTAAGCTGCGCTGGCAATTCTTAAGATGCTCGCAATAATACATACAGACATAAAATATATAATTATGAAGTAGCTGGCATAAATAATGAGAGACCACGACGTGTTAACTGAATGAAAGCTAAATTGATACTGGCACTAATGCCTGCCGATTGATTGTAAATGAAAATTATAATTGATTTATTTCCGATATTAGTCGAATGCAAGTTTTTTGTTGAACTGAACGTGGTTATTGCAGATCAGATATTGATATATCTACATATGTGTCAGTGTTTTGTAGTTCATGTTTTATATTATCTACACGTGATAGCCATATTTATACTGTAGGTATTATATATGCTTAAGAAAAATAATATTTTTCCGAAAACATTGCTGGACTTTATAAATCTCGTTAAAGGTTAAAAGTTACCTAGTTTTTGTCAATAAGTTTTTGTCATAAGATGTTCATAAATTAGTCCAATAAACGGTTTTAAATTGATAATAAATCCCTTGACTGATTACACTTTTTTTTCCGCGTTTCTTTCAATAACAATCCATATTTAAAGTTTTCTTTTTAAGTATAGAGTAGTACATACTTTAACATTACAATAAGACTGGCGACAACCGTCGTTAAAAAGTTTCTTAAATATTAATAAAAAGAAAAAAAAATATTGCTGTTTAAAAAAGGAACTTTGAATTAATTTAAATATCCTAAAACTACCAGAACGGCCGTCCATCATGACATTCAAAACACAGCGTCTACGTAACAGTGATTTCCAACGTTTTTGCGTTGGCACGCGCTACGTACGACCTCTCCGACTCCTATAACCTTAGCCGCTGAACTAATAATTCTTTGTCCTTTTGTTAGTACTTACGTTTAGCTAATTTATAGTTCTTTTAAAAGGAATTACGTTGAAAAATTTCAGTGTGGGCTAGTAATGAATGTGATGTATTGTGCTGTTATGCTGTTTTATATTGATGTACTGCGATTAGTTTATAATATATATTTGTAGTGTAGGTATTTATATTACATCACTGATGACGATATAGATAAAGTAAAGTAAACTTTATTGTTTCTGATTGAGTGGTTGCAGTTATTATACATATATGATAGTGTTAGATACATCAACCAGCACATTTTGGTCATACAATAATTTTAAGGATAGGTAATATTATTAGTTATGTCAAATCTAAGAATCCATTATAATAACAATCAAATTAAATTATTTTCATATTCAAAAAAATCCATAATTGTATAGATTTGTTTTCAGTTAGCTATTTTTTTAACTGTACACGAAATAATCCTATTAGAGTCTGGGGTATTTTGTTCAGCTGTTTAGATCTCATCACCGAGCACGATTTTACATACTTTGGGGTGTTAAAGTAGTATTTTTCTTGCAAAAAAACTCAATAAGTCTTTGTCAGACAGGAAAAAAATCCAACTGAGTACTTACCTTAGCGACAATCTATTTTACAAAAAAACCATACTAGCTTTGAAAACTGCAAAGAGCCTGCTGGGATCCTCAAAATATGTCTATTCTATAGCCTTTTTTAGGATAGGATAGGATAGGTTTTTTTTAAGGTGTAGGATGGCAAAATGAGCTAAAGGCCCACCTGATATTAAGCGGTTACCTTTGCCCGTAACAACTGCAATACCACCTAGGCTGTTGCCGAAATGGTACCGCAAGTCGGTTCGCCAAACTGAGACATACCACGACTATCAGGGCTCATCACATTTTTGTGCCATTTGCAAGGCATCTATCAGGTTGTCCTTGACAATGTGCACTGGAATGATGACGTCATACCAAAGTAGGTACCTACTCAAACTACCCATCAAATCTGCCAAGTGTAGTCTTTGAAAATGACGTAATACGCACACATTGACACTGAATATTCACAATATTGCATGTGTTAATGTTTGCATGTATACGTATCACAATGACATGCAATGACATTGTGACGTCACGTGTAGTGATTTGGTATGCTGCAATAACGCCAGTAGAATTACGTAGTTGAGTAATTCCAGGCATGTTTGAATTAGATTATGAACTTTTAAATGATGAGAGAGGTACTCAAAAATTACTTTATGTGTGACTAACCAATCATTCAAGTAACATACATATAATATACTAGACCTTGCCCGCGGCTTTGCCCGCGAATAAATTCGGATTATCACAGAAAGACTTATCGCACATGCCTGGAGAACTGTTTATTTTCCCGTGATAAAACGTAGCCTATATGTTAATCCAAGCAATGGTCTATCGTTGTACCAAATTTTATCCAAATCCGTTTAGCCGTTTTAGCGTGATTGAGTAACAAACATCCAAACATCTTCACAAACTTATGATAGTGCTAGTAGGATGTTCCAATTAATTTTGAATTAAAGTGCATACAAATAGCACCTTCAAAATAACCCTGGTTTCAATAATAAAAGGCAAAACAAAAATTTACTAAACAGCTGTAAAACATAGAAAGTAATGTCAAGCGATGTTATTATTGTTAGTATGTATCACAGACAAGTAAGCCTCGAGACGCCACATAAACAAAGTTTTGCATGAGAACACAGTCGTAAATGTTGGCGGGGACCGGGGGCGGACGGCGCGTTATGATTGGTCGGCTCAAATGTTCGGTGATATGATTGGTGCCGCTCGCTGACGGAGTGACGTCCCTATTGGTGGCTGGGCGTAAGATATGCAGTACTACTGCATAATTATGCTTTGTGACCGGGGGTATCCGGCTAATCGGCGGTCTAGAGGCTTACTGGTCTGTGGTATGTTTTTATTTCAATCTTCGTAAGCCGTAGGTCAAACTTAGTCACATAAAACAAATTCATAAACCTACGAACAATCACTACAATGTCAGAAAGGTGACTAGTACGAGTCGTGCGCCGTCAATTTGAACTGCCCTGTCAATATAGTTGACACTGACATTTTTACAAACTTCTAACTAACACTAGCGTTCGAGGATTAAACATAAACATACAATTCTCAAATATTCTGTCGTAACATCCGCTGACCGCTCCACTTATTATTAACTAATAAATGTTTAATTATAAAAGTTAATTAGGTACCTAAATGTCAAAATTGGTTTTAATATAATCGTAAATCATTGAGAAATTTGTTGCGAGGTTGCCAAATAAAATTACCGATGGCGGTCATTAGCAGTCTTTCCGTTCATGAGACAATTTCGGTACAGGTTTTTATGGATCTGTACCCAAAGGGTACCGATGGGACTATTACTCTACGCTGGGATTATTACTTTACGTCTGTCTGTCACAGGACTTTTTAATCATAATAAGTAGCCAGCACAGACAGTAAAAATGTGTGTGCGTGAGCGCTGGTTTGACGGAGGAGCACGGCGGTTTTGTTGGCTTCACTATGATTGTTCGCAGCACTTCGTCTATATTTTTTACTGTCTGTACTGGCTACCTATTATGATTCTGTGATAGCCAATTGAAATTTTCACAGATTACTTATAATTTATTATTTATAGTAATTACCATATTTTTATTTTTTTTATTCATAATTAATATTTTTATTTTTTATTTTTATTTTTATAAGAAAGATAAATAAATAAATAAAAATAAATAAATAAATTTTAATTTGGAGTGGTCACTAAGTTAAAATGGCAACTTCATAATTGAACCCCTATTATCTTATTTGGTTTAGAAGTTATACGGTTTTGACAGAAGGACGGACGGACAAAGTGCTGAGCGCTCAGTAATGTCTGTCATGGCCATAACTAAGACATTTACCCTAAAATACAACAATAATTTCGATACCACGAGCAGTGTTCACGGTAGCTTAGTGGCTAAAGCACTGGCGTACTGAGCCAGGAGTCGCAGGTTCGAATCCTGCTCGTGAGCGATTTTTTATTTCCACAATTTAATTCTTTAGAATTCGCTTCGCATGCGTTAAAATAATAAAATAATTAGTAAGGGTAGGCATATCTATACTACTTTGTTTTAACTGCAAAGTTAGTGGACTCGGTTAAGGAACAATGTTTCTTAATAAGATATCGCTGACGTCACCCAAAGACGTATAGTGGAGGATCATTTCGATACCACGAGCAGTGTTCACGGTAGCTTAGTGGCTAAAGCACTGGCGTACTGAGCCAGGAGTCGCAGGTTCGAATCCTGCTCGTGACCGATTTTTTCTTTCCACAATTTAATTCTTTAGAATTCGCTTCGCATGCGTAAAATGCGTTAAAATAATAAAATAAACATTACAACATTACTTAAACAGGATCTAGTACGAGTTTGAAACTTATAAGGTACTCTTACTGGGTAAGTTACCTAGAAGTTACTCTCATCGCATTCGATGACTTTCATTCGTGAATTAGTAGTGCCCCTAGCGGATAAGACGAGGAACTACTGAATAATGAATGAAGTCAAGTACTCATTCATAACTGATCAATGATATTTTATGAGTAGATTGAATCTTGGCACATCCTAACAAATATTTTTTGCTTGATCATTTTTGAATTATGCTTTTTTCGCAATATAGGACGTACGGAGCGGTACTGACACGGTAGTGTAAATTGAGCCTAAATAAAGCCCGTAATGAGCAAGGCCGATATTGTTTAAATATTATTTATAGGCTTTTGATCGAAATCGGAATACAAAGGCGGAAACTTATGGAAACCTTGATGCTGCTCCGTTCTGACACTGTTATTGTCATATAATTGTTTTTTATAAGCTATAAAACATTTATTTAATTAAAATTTATGCACACAGGAATTTACAGAAAAATAAACTATTTTTAGGATAATACAATTACAAGTACAAAAGTACCTATACTGCTTATCTTTAAAGAAGGATGTCCAAAAAATTTAACCGAATTGAAGCTTTTAGTCTTTTCCTAATTAAACTAATGTAAATAACTAATTATGAGTCGGCGCCAAACAAACAGACAAAGTGCGTGCAAGTTGCAAGTGGTCGAGGGGAGAACGCATTTCTGGAAAGTTATTGTTTATCGTTGAAAGTTTCACGTTGTATCTGATGTTATGTTGTTTTTACTATTTATTTAACGTTGATTGTTTGTTTGGCGCCGACTCATAATTAGTTATTTACATTAGTTTAGTTAGAAAAAGACACGTCAGTGGTAACACTTGAATTACGAAAACCGCCCTTAATGCTTACGAAATGAAGACGCTGTCAAGATCAAACTGTTACCACTGACGCGCGGTCGACTGTATAAAATACAGGTATATAGGTAATAGTGGGGGACTCGAGGCGTCTATTAAGGGTCCCTGGGGAGAACAGCAGTACGTGGTGGTCGCCTGCTACTGTGGGGGAAACAATATTGTTTTCCCGGGACATGCTAAAGGCATAGCACTAGAGGGGCACCGGCGTGGTCCAATCAGTGAGTTGGGTCCAATGGAGTTCCCGGAGCTCCTCCTCCGTCCTCTATTTTGTGCAGAGGATGGCCACTGTGTGGTTTTAGTCGGTAGGTGGTCGACATACTCCTCCGCCGTCCCCAGACGGAGGGTAAAAAATAAGAAGGTAAAAATTAAGTTTTAAGAACTAAATTCATACCGACAGGTATTTAGGTAATTCGGTACATTTATGTAGGTATGACGTTTGTAGAATATTTACATTTGCAGCGAATTTGAGGTATTGATTAATTATGATATTAAATTGGTCCTAAATAATTAATTATATGTTGAATAGAAGTTATGTGACTAATTTGCAATTAATTAGAGTGTCATCAACGGATGTAGATCATCAAAGTGTTTAAGTGAAATTATTATTACTTGCCGTTATAAACAAGCTTATAAATAAATTACAGACTCAATCATAATAAATTTCATATTTTATGATTTAATTTATAACGACTATGTTTTTTTAAATTAATTACTTTTTTGGTAAGATAAATTACAAGATCTAATTGAATAAAATATACAACATGACTTTTTGTTTACCATAAACACAGATAATATAATACTATCCCTAAACCTGAAAAGGGGTAATTGTACTCATTATTATGAATAACTTTTACGATAATCAACCTGGGGTCCTGGGTTCGATTCCCGGGTCGGGCAAAGTGTTATTGGGTTTTTTCATTAGGAATTTCTCAGTAGCAGCCCGGAGTCTGGATTTGTGCCCGGTCAATGGCAATAGGCTCGCCCCCTATTACATGGGACTATTTGATCGTATTTTCTGAAACTGTATTGTGCCCAAAATACGTTTTCTTGAAGTTTTCTCGATAGAAAAGAATTGTAAACTAACCTCTTAAAACATGCTTTAAAGCAAAAAATCTCTATTATTTATTAAATATTAAAAATAAAATTAAGAAAACATTTGAGAAAGACAATAATCTATACATTTGTTATTTCTGTTTTTCAAATAAGCTTTTAGTTTTAATTAAAAAAAATTATTGTTAATTTTCATTCAAGTTGAGCGACGCACCCGACGTCCCTCCGCTCGTTGCCTCTCTTTCTGTTCTGTACAAAACGACAGTGACCGCAGACGTCTGATTTTTTAGGTGTTGTCAGCGTCTTAAATAGACAGATTGTTTATTATAAAAAATACTAATTATAATTGTAAAAAAACACAAATGTCTGCTCCCACTCATTTCACCATGAGACGCAAATAAAACGATAGCTTTTATATACACAACAATAGGTTGTGACATACAAGCATTGTGCCCCGACCTTGCTCTCGCGCCGAAGGCTACGAAACTCATCTAAACTAATATTTGCCTTAATTGTGCTCTCCATGTGTTGTTTTCGAATATGGATACAAAAAAATATATGTAACTATGCTACCGGTTGTTTTTATATATATCTTTTATAGAATCGTTACCGATATTTGAGCCCATCGACCTGAACCCATCGACCATAGATAATACACAATCCCCAGTTTCTGAAAGGCTGATCAATGCAAAAATTAACTAATCGACTGTCAAATCTCAGGTCAAGCGTTGTGATTGGTTGTTAACATTTTCGGCAGCCAATCACAGAAGCTGACATTAGATTTGACAATAGATCAAACTGATCAGCCTTATTTATTTATTTATTTATATATGCTTTATTGTACACACGGCTACACATCAAGCTGTACAAAACCGGTAAAGGCTGACCTCGCGTTGTAAGGAAAACCTATACAATACGAGGTCAGCTTATACTGGAAATGTACAGCTTGATGTGTAGCCGTGTGTACACCATAAAAAACATTACATTGAATATGCATTTAAACTATTGCCAGCCTTCCAGAAACTGGGGTACTCCCATCTACAAATTTTATAAATAGCGTACATAATCTTACTTTATTAAGATTGAGGGGTATTTTAAGGGTTCCGTACCTCAAAAAAAATACGGAACCCTTATAGGATCACTTTGTTGTCCGTCTGTCTGTCTGTCTGTTCGTCTGTCAAGAATTTTTATTTCAGAATCGAGTAAAGGTCTGAAGTTGAAATTAAGATCAAATGTTAAGGTCAACGGTCCCTTGGAGTAAAAAAATTCAAGCTTCTACGTTACGCAATCAAAGGTAAAATAATAACAATTTCATCTAGAAATGAAAAATCATTATTAAAGCTAGAAATTATAAACATTGTGATCATAGCGGTATTGTCCACTTGGAGCTTACAATATCCTTACAAATGCGATCGTGTGCGTACCCTACACATTTCTAACCACATACAGGCTGTATTCTTTTGTCAAACACTTGGCCATTGTGGCAATTGACATTGGTAGAGGCCAACGCCGCCATACTTGTCTGCGCGACCTTTTTGAAACTAATTGCACAGATATTGTTTCTTACATATTGAAAATAACGTTTTTGTTATAATTTTAATTGTTTTTTTTTTTTTTTACAATAAGTATGGTGTGTATGGAACTTTTGGCTTTTCTGAGGTGAGCAGTTTTCAATGGTAACACTTAAATATTTTCGGGTTTCCGAGAAAATTGGCTGTGACGGTTTGACGGACAAAGGAACTTCTGAGTGATCTTATAAGGGTTATACATATGAGCTTTGGTACAAACAACGTATTATTAAAATAACTGAAAACCTCTTAAGGAGTCACTGTACTCATCAGTATGAATAACTTTTACTATGGGACCCTTCGATCAATAATTTATCGAAGATGGGACCAACCCTGAACAATTTTTTATTTTATTTATATGAACACAAATAAATGCAGGGATCAGCTGATATTGTTTTCGCGATTTCAGGGTTAGTCCCATAGCTTAGTAAAAGTTGTTCATACTGATGAGTACAATGACCCCTTAAGAGGTTTTCAGTTATTTCAATAACACGTTGTAGAATATAATAGGCATATGTTTGTTTAAAAATAAACAAATAATGTGTAGAGGCAATTATGATAAACATCATCGATATTTGACATAATTTTTATTGCTACTGATACTGCAACAAAACAGTCGTATTTATCGATGTGTATTTAATCTTTATGTCATGATAAATCACAGACATAGTAAAAAATATAGACTAAGCGCTGCGAACAACCATAGTGAAGCCAACAAAAACCGTGCTCCTTCATGTACAACCAGTGCTCACGTACACACCATGCAGCTGAAGGATATTTGTTTTCGCGATGCTTACTAGACGATGCCGCGACATGTGAACTGAGAGGGGTGAGCACGGTCTAAGGTGCATGTGTGTGCGTGAGCGCTAGTTTGTAAACGGAGGAGCACGGCTTTATTGGCTTCACTATGAATGTTCGCAGCACTTTGTCAATATTTTTTTACTATGTCTGTGTTATAAATATAGAATTTGGAGCATGAAAACGTGCTAATAATATTTTAGCGTCAACCGATTGAGTGATCGATGGCGCGTCATTGATAAAGTCGTGGGAAAGTTAAAGACGCGTTGTTGTCTGAATACTGGTTGATTTTTTACCGACCTTAAAAAAAGGAGGAGGTTCTCAATTCGATTGTATTTTTTTTGTTAACTCCTAACTCCGTCATTTACAAACCGATTTGGTAAATAATTTTTTATGTAAAAGGATATACTTCCGGATTGGTCCCATTATTATCAAAATCCAGTTCTGATAATGGGATCTACGAGGAATTGAGGGAACTCTTCAAATATTATAGGCATACATATAGCGATTTTGATATTTTCATCAACAAATCAAGCATTTGCATTCAGAAAGTATTATTTGGTGAAGATCTGATGAAGATCTTCGGAGATAAAAAAGGGAACTCTTCAATGAATGACAGCAAATCATCCGGGATTGTAGCAATCGCTTGTCTTTCTAGTTAATGCCACTCAAAATAGAAAAATTAAATAAATAAATAAAAAAGTAAAAACCGACTTCAACAAGAATAGAATAATTTGTATAAAACAGTTTAGGAAGTCGGTGCCAATTTTTCCATAAATCAAACCGAATCAAAGGCACCTACTTCCTAATCTGTTTTCAGAAATTATTTTATTCTTTTTAAAGTCGGTTTTTTTTTTCAAGTTTATTTTGAAGGAAACTTTTTGGGAGATTTCGAGACAAAATACAATGGAAGGGACTCCTAAATAGACATTGAAAGAAAATAAAATTTTGAAAACATTACTTTTTGAGATGGTCGAAAAATTATCTTCTATGAGTCTATTTGGAATTGTACGAATAAAAATAAATCGATGATCAAACGAATAATTATTCGTATAATTAAATGTAGCTATACGAGTCGTATCCACTGTTGATTCGATTCATCAAAGATAAAGAGAGAGATTTGCGTTTGCTAGAAGTACCTATGTAGGTACTTGACATTCTGTAGCATTACAAAAAAATCTACACATTCATATATTTTATCTTGTATGTTTACACAGACATACTGTTGTCGGATAAGTCTGGCCATACCAAGTATTTGTAATCAGATATTTAGGATTAGGTGAAATAAAAACCGGTCAAGAGCATGTCGGGCCATGCTCAGTATTATAGGGTTCCTTAAGTAGGTGTAATTACAAACGAATCAAATCGAATATTAATCATTGCTATTTTAGTCTTTGCAATAATCGGCAGCATTCGCGACTCAGAGCGTGTTGTTAGTAGCGCCATCTAGCGATAAATTCAAGAAGCGAAATTTAAGTGCGTCATGTCAAAGTTACTTTTTGTGATTTTTTCAAATAGAAAGTAGCTAAAGGAGCATTATTTGCTACGATCATTTTTCTCTAAGGTCAATGATTTTTGAACTAGGACGTTTTAAGTATTTTTCAGTTTTCTCTCTATAACTCAAAAAATTATAATCACATTATACTGGAAATAATTTTAAAAGAGAGTTTTCACAAAGGTCTATCAATGTGGAAGATTATAACTTTCTACGTTGCATAGTTTAGAAATGGCAGGGGGGGGGGGCACATTGCAAGCCACTTTGGCGGGCTATATTTCGCAGATGGTACACCTGATAAAAAAGTGGTGTATGAAACATTACCTTCATTTTAGTAGACCTATTCAATGATATCACACACGAGGGGGTGCAGCGAAAAAAAAATTTTCATCCCCATTTCACATGTATGGACGCCACCCCTAAAATATGTAAAAACTTTTTTTTATTCTTTTAAAATTGAGATCTATATGTAGAATATTTTTTAACAAAATTTCATTTTCTTATGTTTATAACTGTAGAAGTTATTAAGCTGTGAAGGATTAGGACAGACGGACAGACGGACAGACGGACGGACATGACGAAACTATAAGGGTTCCTTGTAGGACTTCGGAACCCTAAAAATGCCTGCTATGAAAAAATGAATCTGTCAAGAAAAAATAATGTGATTTCTGAATAGAATCGAATGTCATTATTTGTAAGGAACAGGTACATTGTAGTTGGTACAGTCGACTGCATGACAGCGGTAACACTTAAAATAGAAAACCGGCCTTACTGCTTACGAAATAAAGGTGCTGTCAATGTCAAACTGTTACCACTGACGTACGGTCGACCGTACGTTTATTCATAGTGCGCTTATTCCGCTGTTTCATATCAGCTGTTTTTTTTTCGCGATTTCAAGGTTGGCCCCATAGTAAAAGTTGTTCATACTGATGAGTACAATGACCCCTTAAGAGGTTTTCAGTTATTTCAATAACACGTTGTATATTTTTGTACTAATCTGGGATATGTATACCTACTTGAGACCAACAAAAAGTTATGTACCTAACCATATTTGGAATGAAGTTCCCGGTCGCATCCTTCTGTGAGGAGGTTATCTCGCAGAAGGAAGCGGTGGAGCGGGCCAGGGAAGAAGACTCCTTCGCTGATCCAATCCGCCGCAGGACGATGGGTCGGCGCTGGCGGCTTTACGCCGAACTGATACCACCCTAACAGAAGCCAGCGGGCGATAGACTGGGGAGTCAGTCATCCGCATTGCGCGGCCTTTCAGTTGTGGTGATGTCCCAAGTGTGCCCGGACATAAGGAGGCCTAAGGAGCGTCATTACAGGAAGAGGGACCCGAAAATGGGCCGCGGATTTCCTAATGTGTTCACAGGTTTCAAGCCCAATAAATATAACCTTAAACATATATCTATATATAATTATAAAATAATAAATGTATAATAATCTCATACTAATAAGTGACAACCACGCTAAATATATTAATGATATCTTGTCACGTAGTTACACAAACATAATAATTAGCAAATGTTATAAATATCCACGTTTTTCCAATTTCCACGTGACATTTGCGACTGTGACTGACGCTTATCATAATGACCTCTTTACGAACCTGTACTTCCCCTATTGTAATGGCGTAAGTACTTCCCACTTACACCCAAAAATGGACCCTAAAGTGTGGCTTTAAAGTTGCGATTCGCTTGTACAGTTTTCGTTTTATTTTTCACTCTTATCAAGTGCTTCGTTTTAGGCGTTTCAGTACAAGTGTTTGTAAGCAATTTGAAATGGTTGTGTAGTTTTAATTTGAATAAAGGTTTCGAGTTATTTTCCGCGCTTATCTTTGTAAACGGAAACAAAATGTGTTAATTGCTTCTCACTTCAGAGATGAAAATTTAATGTCAGCTGCTGTGATTGGTCGGCCAAAATACTAGCAACCAATAACATCACTTGACATGAGGTTTGATTGCTGATCAATACATTTTACGTTGATCAGCTTTTCAGAAACTGGAGGTCAAAAGGTCAATGTTGTTGTTTTTTCTTGTGGCGGGAAAATTTATTTTCATAGTGCAGATAATTGGAAACTGTGTAAATACAATTACCTACGTCAGTGACTTGAGGACTTTCCTCTTTTTTGCCATCGTGGAATAGGGAAGGGGGAATTTAGGTTGTTAATGCATTTCGATGGCTCATAATATTGTAGCCAATCATTAAGTGGAAAGCATCTTCATACCATAAAGGTATTATACTGACGTAAGTATAGAAATGTCTTTGCTTCATACAATCCCATATGAATTATTATTATAGGTGATATCAAATCGTAACAGGTACCGTGTAAAATCCACTCCATTAGGAATACACATAATACAGGAAAATTACATCGATATGAATCCATCATTTTATCGAATGTATGTGTATAAGCTATCTATTTACTTAAAGAAGTAGGTAACTTTGTAATAATGCACCACCGTCGACTAATTTTGTGACGTGTGAATCTTATCCTATCCTACTAATATTATAAAAGTGAAAGTTTGTGAGTATGTATGGATGTTTGTTACTCTTTCACGCAAAAACTTCTGTATGGATTTTAATGAAAGGCATACAGATAGAACATAACCCGGTTTAACATATAGGCTACTTTTTATCCCGGAAGATGAACAGTTTCTGAGGGATGTGCGATAAAAGACATTCACGCGGGCGAAGTCGCAGGCATAGGCTAGTCATATATAAAGTATCCGTATTTGGCAAAATGCTTATGTCATTATCACTTATGCGGTATGCCTTAGTAAGGAGCAACATGACAGATTGGTAAATATGAAGTACAAAATTAATATTTATGTTACCTAGGTTTTTAAGAGAAAAAAAAAGATAAACGCATATGAAAGAAAGTTTTTTTTTTTTTTCTTTTTCTTTTTTTTTCGAATGGACACTCGCAGAATTGGTACCCAAAATGGATACCCTAACTGCTTAACCAGACGGGTGGCGGAGAATCCCGTTAGGGACTCCATCCGCCGATGAAAGAAAGTTTGACTAAAGATTTGAAGTGGTAGGTACATTATTTAAATTAATTGACTCTACATCATGATTGCGAATAATCGGAAAATCAAATCAAATCTAACACAACAGTAGTTTTATGCTGTAAGTACAAAAAAGTGTTTAGTAAACGATAACAAAAATCTCCAAATACTGCGGCTGTAATTTAATAAACCAACATCAAACTCATTGAACTTGACAATACCCATCTTTACTCAAAATATTCGAAATATCTATAAGCTTTTCCCATACATAACCCTTAGCTTACATAATAATCTCTTGATCTACAACGCTAAAATCCATTCAAGTCGATCTAGCCGTTCCCTATTACACTCGGGACAGACATACGCACACTTATCTAAGGCCGAGCCCACACGAAGCTTCCACAAAAGCTGCCATAGTATTAAGTTGTATTTAGACAGTTTTATGTAAACTTTATAAATAAGAAAACCTTCATAGTGTAAGGATGAATTTAGATTACTATATTAGCATTGGTTATGGTATTTGTGTATTGACTATGGTGGTCCAAGTGTTCGAGATAAGATTATCTATGCAATTTGACACTTGTATGATTTTTGATCGCGTGGGTGATGACGGCTCAATAGAGCGTAGGTTTGGTCATTGTTTGGGCTTTTATGAAAGGTTAATAGTAGAGCAGATAAGAATCACACTGTTTTTCATGTTACTGTCAGGTGTAGATTAAAAATAACAAAGTACTTTTTTCATTTTTGTGGTCACCGTAGTTACGCTTTTTAGAATAATGGTATAGGTACCTTTTTGTGGTAACTGTATTCGAATAATTGTATTGTATACTTTTCTGTGGTCACTGTAGTTAGACTTATTGAATACCTATTTATTCTCAATATTTTAGTAATTTTCAGTGATCTCATAATAATATTCAGCGATCTTTTTTAGGGTTCCGTACCCAAAGGGTGCCAACAGGACCCTATTACTCTCGCTACGCTGTCCGTCCGTACGTCCGTCCATCTGTCTGTCACAGGGCTTTGTCTTTGTAACGGTAATAGATAACCGATTGAAATTTTCACAGAATATGTGGTACTATGGTACCTATCACGACAAATACTAAAAACTAAAAAAGTCTAAAATCAAAGAGGGTCCCCATACAAGTATCGATGGGTGCGAACCCTTACTGCGTGAGTCCGACTCGCACTTGGACGGTTTTTCTTTTTTGTGGTCACTGTAGTTACGCTTATTCGAATAACTTAATGTATACCTTTTTGTGGTAACTGTATTAGAATATTTCTGTATAACAACAGTACAGCATCCCTTAATTTTAATTGATCAATGAAATGTTGTTCAAGAAAATTTAACAAAAACATTAAAAGTTAATTTTTCTTTTCCGCTTACTCTTTCAACCTGTACCATATCTAGGCACGAGCCACGCGTGGGGCAAGTCGTGGGCGTCCGAATAAACATGTCCGTGTAACGAGTTGCTCGTAAACTGCGCCAACCTATCGCCTGAACCCACCTATTGCTTGAACCCTTTGTTGCAACAGCGCGACAATAAAGTCGCAAGATTTGTCGTGTTACTTGTCGCACTATCTGCCGCCTGCTGACACGTGCTTGTGTATAATTGCTGTGTAATTTTACATACATGTTTGATTACTTGATGAGTAAATGAACGTAGATGTAATTTGCAGGTTTATCGCAGAAAAATAACTCATGTTTGTATTTAGTAGGTACACTTCCATTAATTACATAGAAATATTTCTAGAAGACTATTCTTGAATAGTTTGACGTCTTGACTTCGAATATACAACATGTTGCTCTGCATTCGTGCCATATTTAAGGAGGTGACTATACCACCGATACTGAACACGAATCAGTAAAAAAATCAATACCAAAAACCTTTTTTTTTTAAATAACTATTTGTAAACAAACAAATTCCCCCCGTGTGTCACGTGCGACACAAAAACGATGCGTGCGACACCACCAAAACAATTTGCAGGTATTTCCACACTTTTTCAATGCCGCCGATGACTTATTTTCCGAGTCGTTCGGGATTTATTCTTGAACACTCGCTATGTTTCTAAGTGAAAATTTAGGTAGTAAATAATCGTAGAATTTTTCAAGTATTTTTAGGTGACTAAGCACATTATTTATCATCAGATCTAGAAATATGGCACGATTACAGATCAATACCTTGTATTTACTTCGTATTGAACTATGTTTACGGGACTTGTCGCGCACAATTAAATCAAAATATAACAAACATTTTGACTAACCTCGACGTTTTAGCCAAGTTGCATTGGCCGTACGGTATTTTGATTTAATTGTGCGCGCCAAGTCCCGTAAACATAGTTCAATATGAGTGAAATTCGCGAAAGTTTAAAAACTTCTATTTACTTCGTATTTTGCAATGATATTATGTTACTTGCACTCGCAACTGAAGACTCGAAAACGTCCTAATCAGGCCATTTTAAGGGTTCCGTAGTCCTAGAAGGAACCCTTATATTTCTATTAATCCGCGTCAAGTAAGGCGTCGAGCGTGACCGGTGACATATAAAAACTAAAATGCCGTCGTGTGTGTACAGAAATTGTTCCAATTATGACGCGAAAGTAACTTGAAGTAACCAACTTACTTGTTTTGTACTAGTATGTGTATTGTGCTACCGCTGAGTAAGGAACATTTTTTTTCGTTTGTTTTGTTAGGGTATGGCATAACGTGGCATAACTATACTTTTAAATATCATTGGTATTTTGTAACCACATTATACAGCTGCTGACAAAAAAAACTCGTAACCCTATCAGATCCGACTAATCACTTCACGATTATTGATCGCAACCATCTACTTACTTTATTATTAGAATAAACTTAAGTTTGGCCTCACAGCGACTATTATGAGCTCAGGTGTGGCCCTCTGTCATTTCCTATCGATTATCACCTTATAGGTAAATTCCTCACTTGAAGCCGTTTCCTTTCGTTTGCAGGGTTAGTTAGGAGTTCAAACTACGATAACATGGTTGTTTAGTAATATAATACTAAATTATTTATTACAAGCATTCTACTTAAAGAAAATAAGAAATGAGAAAATTGATTGAGTAATAAAATATAATTATAAACATGCATTATAATTACTTGGAATATTGACAGCCATATCTCAATATTCCAATAAAAGACACAGGTGACCCACTTGCTCGTTTTCCCCCCTGTATTATATATTTTTTTTACAAGTATTAATGTAGAAGCAGTGGGGTAATTGTGTAATCAGTGTAATGCATTCACATTGACATTAGCTTTCATTTAGAAATGACAGCGATATTCATTGCGTGGTACATAGTTGCCGATAAGATGAATTGTCAAAACACACGGAGCAATGAACATTGAAATCCTATTGATTACGATCGCGAGTGAGTTACGCAATTCGGCAGCAGGTCCTTGAATTAGTTTAAAGCTTCAGAAATCATTAAATTATCTGCCTACGTCATGGGCGAAATAAATGAATTAGGAATATTGATTGAGTGTTATCACAGAAATCTTAATCATATTGCCTTATTGTTTAGATTTGTGTGCATGTAATCAGACAACAGTTTTAGTAGTAGTAGAGCTCCTTTGTGAAAGAGCTCGTCCGGGGAAGTACTACCACCGTACCTACTTCTCCGCCAAATAGTGATGCTTGCATTGCTGTGTTTCGGCCTGAAGGGTACGGGTGCCGGTGAAATTACAATCACATGAGACTTTCCATCTTCATGTCTCAGTTTGGCGAACCGACTTGCGGTACCATTTAGGCAACAGCCTAGGTGGTATTGCAGTTTTTATGGGCAAAGGTAACCACTTAACATCAGGTGGGCCTTTAGCTCGTTTTGCAATCCAATGCTATACTATAAAAAAAAAAAAACTTGTTAAGTAATTTGTGCAAACGTGCTGCATTTTGTGTAGCCCAGCTATCAATTTAATAAGACATAATTATTTCAATGCGAGTCCAAACTTAAGATTACTACACTGTTCGCCACAAGGCAAGAAAACAAAACCACAAATAAAATGAAGACAATAAGCCTTAATCAACAAAGGATCATAATCCGTGTGTCAACACAAAACAAACTCATAAAAGCAGTCAGTTTGTGCTAATCTTCGTTTAATAAACTCAAACAGTAACGTGGGCGTCAATATTTAATATTTTCCTCAATGCTGAGGTGACCAGCCGACCTTCGAGGTGACCGATAAATCAGTGCAACGAGGTGTAACCTATTAAAACGATTGATAAGGCCATTTTTATAGAAATTAATTGATATACGATGATTTTTGCAATGATGTCAGATTATGTTGTATCAGTAAAGTTTAGGCAAAAATCCCAAAGATTAATATAGGAACATAATCATAATTTCGAGTGCAAAATTTGTACAAGCGTTTATTGAATGAATGTTGAGTTTTTATTTAAACAAGCATTTAATTTTTATTAGAAGGCATTTGGAATGAGATCGGAATTTTGTAGTTACCTACTTTTTTACACTCTTAGTCTGAAATAAATGTTTATTTTTAATTTTTTTAATCTGTTAAAACTTAGTTTACAACAAATCTTGAAAAATTGGCAAGAAGGGAAATTCAGTTTTATGCACCCCTGAACTCAGCAGTTTTTTTATACAAAAACAAAAGATTCCGTTTGCAGCTTAGCTCTAACTAAAGCAATAACACTAAAGAGTAATTTTTTAAATTTTAACTCACAACCAGAGACATGACATTTACGTAAATGTCATGTCACAACTCACAACTTAATTGTGTTTTTTTTTTCTTCTTAAGAGGACAGTGTATTAAGTCTATTATACACAATATACACTGGCCACACGATGATAAACCATGATGGTTATGAAAGTAAAATTGAAAGAAGTTTTTTATCCTCCTATCTTTTACATTACAACCGGGTCCTCAGCTTGGGAATCACACCAATAAAGCCGTAATCAACACATACCAATTACCAATTATTTTATGTTTCATGTCATTAAAAACCTTATCACCGCTACTACAATCAAATTCGCAAGAACACCACCCAGGCAGACGAATCCGTACATATATATATTCTACACAAGCTATAGATAAAATCTTCACTACAGACATTAAACAGAAACATAAAATTGAACGGGTCCAGCAAGAAAATATAAGGCGCAATTCATACATGAACGGGAACGTAACATAGCTAGCCAAGTTACAATCTACAATCGTCAACGCTAATAGAAAACAATCAAAATGTACGGGATTGACATATCTCAACGAAAAAGTCATTCGTTGAAATATGTCATTCCCATACATTTCGTTTCGTTTTCGTTTTCTATTAGCGTATTAGCGTTTACGATTGTAGATTGTCAACTTGGCTAGGGGGGATGGACTATAGGAGTTAGACAATGACAGTTATATGAATATTGTCATCAAATTAACTATCATCATCATCATCAATTCAGCCAAAAGACGTCCACTGTTGGACATAGGTCTCCCTCAAAAAGGATATGCCATAATAACCACGCTTGGCAGGCGAGATGGCGATCGCAGTTGGCTGGTTAAATACTCAGAGAACGCTACTGCCCATACTCTGGAAAATCCATTAATCGCCTTTTAGGACACCCATGAGAAGATATAGTGTGGTGAAATTCTTTACGTCGGGCACCACACGGAACTAACAAATTAACTAAGTGTAGGTACTCCATTATTATAACATTAGAAAAATAACGATAGTAATTATACTCTTGAAATTATTGCATTTTAGTGTTTATGTTTTCTGTGGTAAATGGGTTACATTCCTTTATATTTATCGTAAAATAACGAAGCTTTTATGTCGAAATACCGAAACAGAAATAAAGATATTTTCTAATATTTTAATAAATAAATAATAATAATAATTGGAAAGCGCCATGTGATTGTAATTTTACCGGCACCTGTACCATTCGCACCGTAACACAGCAATGCAAGCATTGTTTGGCGGCAGAAATAAGTATGGGTAAGGCTCTTTGTAAAATACTGATATTAAGTCGCATCAGCTCCCCGATTCAGAACCACACGATAACCAGTTGTCGACCGATTCGGTTTGTTATATCTTTTTCTCTCGTTGCGTGAATCATTAGACGAAACGAGATAACAAACCGAACCGGTCGATAACTGGCTATCGTGTGGTTCTGAATCGCGTAGTTGGTTAGACTTGAAGCCAACCCTAACATAATTGGGAAGAAATTAGAAGAAAGAAGGAACAGCAAGAGAAAAGCGTCCAATCCTCGTCATTGTCTGTGGTCGCGTCCCATCGCGTCTGTGTGCATTGCGCCTTACGGCTGACACACACGACCCGACCGGGTTAAGGCCGCGCACACACGACGCGACTAGCAACACCATTGACATATTTTACTGTGTTACACAATAGCGAGGTGCATCGCAAGCGCATCCGCAGTTTGTGTTCTAAGATTAAGTATAGAGAAGAAGATATAAGCGATTGGCTTATCGTACTGTTAAATTACCGACATAGCCTGAAGAATTGCCAAACTTAAGTGGCAGTGGGCGGGACACAACAAAAATAAGAGAGCATGCCAGCTGTGAATAAATTGACTGTAAATTAAAACGGACAATTTATTAAATAGTTATTGCAACTGACATTCTCAAATTTGCCTACAAAAAATGTGATCTAGATCGCAGAATGTAATAACAACTAGCTACTGAGGCAATATTTAGTTAATTATTAACACATATTTGCACTAGGTGTGGTTCGATAGTTCAACTATGCAGGCTTTGAACCCGCGACCTTTCAGTCCAATCAACACTAGCCTAGTTTTCACTACAACTACAAAGTACTATGTTAATAGGTTGATATATTTTAACATGCAAATCTGTGACGCTGCCTGTCATATCACGCGAGTCACAAAGCTGCGGTTATAATGGTGAAGCGACAGCGTTAAAAACAAAATAAAACCGAACAAGTGCGAGTTAGATTCTAAGCTACTTTTACTCGTTCAATCGATTGACAACTGATTTTTTTAGCTTATCAGGGTTGGTCTTATATAGGTGTTCATAATGATGAGTAGATACAGTGAGCCCTTAAAAGGTTTTCAGTTATTTCAATTACACGTTGTATTCGCCTGTTCCACACCTATTGGTTAAATTCAAATTCAAATATTTTTAATTTCAAATAAACCTAATAACAGGCACTTTTGAAACGTCAGGCTCTAGTTGTGCACGGTTCCAAATTGTGGGTCCTATGGAGAAGAACTGGCAAATAACTCAAGTTTACTACTGTATGCCGTTCCCCGCAACCGCGCTTACCTCGTACCATACGGCTTAAGTCCGCGCGACCTTCGCCCGCTCTTCGGGTCGGCGGGTCGCGCGTTTTCCCCCGTGCGTATTGATAAAACCTGTACTAGTTACGGTTCACGGACGCCCGTGAGGTAGTACTTAGGAGGCCCTATTTAACACGAGTCTACAAACAACGCCACGATGTTTTTATCATTGTGCTTACGCACTTTATAATTTGTAATCGATATCATGTTTGATGTTTATTCGATACTTACAAAGGTATCGAAATATTGAATATCAAATATCAAATCGATCTATCAAACGAACCCAGAGAACTTTGTGTATTATAAGTATGTATTTACTAAAAAAAGTACATAAGTATTATATCCATTGTCTAGTACCCAGTACACATAGTAGGTACACACGGCTACACATCAAGCTGTACAAAACCAGTAAAGGCTGACCTCGCATTGTAAGGAAAACCTATACAATGCGAGGTCAGCTTATACTGGAAATGTACAGCTTGATGTGTAGCCGTGTGTACAAGCTCTGCTTAGTTTGGGACTAGATGGTGCTGTGTAAAAAAGTCCCAACTATTTATTTATCTAAAATTCTGGCAGTTTTATCTTTTTAAGGTTTTGAAGTACTACAAGATAAAATCGTTTTGTCTGTCTTTCTGTGTGTTCCGTCCTTTACAGCTTCATAACTTCTACAGTTATAAACATAACATTTCGCACAAAAGTAGTATAGAAATAGATCTCAATTTTAAAAGAAATCAAACACTATTATGTATTTTAGGGGTGGAGCCCATACATGTGAAATCACGATGTCTTTAATTTAACGTCAACGACCATACAGCCTAATAGACACCTAATGTTGAATATAATGCGTACAATAAATTCTGCCACTATATAGCTGAGGCGGGGTACTGCAATCCGATTGGCCCTACCAAGGTGGCTATTGGCTAATCACTAACGCGGCAGTTTTGACGGCTCATGTAAGTGGTCGAAACTGATTTGACGATTTCAAGAAAGAAAGAAAGAAAGAAAGAATCATTTATTTGCGTAGAATACAGCGTATTTATTTGCGTATAAGTGGTGAATAGCGGCGACCTCATCATTTCAGCCGAAAGACGTCCACTACTGGACATAGGCCTCCCCCAATTAAGGGGGGATATACATTAGCGGCGACCTACATTAGTGAAATTTCATAGATGTGTTGTAGACATCCGTCCTTGTTATGAGGCGTCTGTGGGCTGTATGGTCGTTGTTTTTTTTATTTTTGTTTACCGTCGATCTATTTAAAAAAAATAGATAGTATAATAAAAAAAAAAGTCGCTGTCCGCGTCTTTCTGTCTGTTTATCCGCTAACTCCTCCTAAACCACGCAACGGATTTTAATACGGTTTTCACCATAGTTTAAAGAATTTTTCTCCCACTTGCTCGGAAATTGGTTCATTATTCAAAAAAAAAAGAATATAATATAACAATCGGCTCTTTTCCGTACGCAAGGAAATAACAGGTCGGTAATATCCAACAGGTCAATAATAGAAATTGCTGGACACTTTTAATTTTTTAAATTATGCTACCGAGGTTTTTAAGTACACACTTACATAAATTAGGTGTTTTTTGGTACAAAATATTTATCATTAAACAGGCTGAATGAGCATTTTTTTTTTCAAAACTTTGAAAATAGAACAAGAACCGCGTGCGGGCGAATTGGCGTCAATGAAAATTAGATACTGTTGAATTAATTTGTGTATTGTTTCCTCGCAAATGAGAGAAAAGTACTATACAAGTCTCGGCCGAAATAGCAATTAACGGCCTCATTTAGTTAAAAAGGACTCGGCTAGCACCTCGTCCTTTTAAAATCATTTGGGAAGTACTCGGCTTCACCTCGTACTTCCAATATTACTCAGCCGTAAATTGCTTCATTTCAGGCCTCGACAGTAATGTACTATTTCTCAGATGGTTTATCCATATAATAAAGTCTAATAAGTTAGTAGTTAGTAGTAGTAATAGTTTTTTTGTATGTAGAAAAAAAGAGTATTTTGCAACCAAGTCGCCGAAAAATCAATTTACATGGTTTACGTAGGCTAAACTTTCAGAGGTAGGTACCTCAAAATAATGTACTAGAGAATTTTGGTTCTTCTAAAATCCTAAAGAAAACCCCGCGATTGCATATCTCTATCTGTAACGGTGGATTCACATTTCACAGTAACCATATCTTTCATTAAAACTTTAATTAAAAATAGCGTTATTTGCAACGCTAGTTACTCTTATTGAGTATGGATCCTTGTCCAAATAAATATATTCTTGGGCATTTAATGTCGATTATAAATGTCCCTTACAGTATATAATTCTGATAGAGTAAATTATTCTGATAAATACTTTAGAACAAAATCATAAAAGCAACCGAAAAAAATATTGTTTATAAAGAAATTCCGAAAGAGGATCCGTGTGGTCATGGTGCCAGACGTAAAGAATTGCACCACGCTATATCTTCTCATGGGTGTCGTAAAAGGCGACTAAGGGATTCACCAGTGGATGGGCAGCAGCGTTCTCTGAGTATTTAACTAACCAACTGCGATCGCCAACCCGCCTGCCAAGCGTGGCGATTATGGCATATCCCCCCAACATATGATTGGGGGAGGCCTGTGTCCAGCGGTGGACGTCTTTCGGCTGAAATGATGATGATGATATTAATGTCTGTTGAAAATTACCCAGCGTGGTGGACTAAGGCATTAACCTTTTCAGACCGAGAAGAGGCTGTGCCCAGCAGTGGGTCAATGTTACTGTCCCACTGCTGGGCTGGTAATAAAGTAAAACCATCATGGACGCACTCCGCTCTGGGAAGGCAGAGCCAGTGTCAGACTCTCACCCACTAAAACCACCACGGCGTTCACGGTAACTACCTTTGGCCGAGGGAAAACCACCTACAATAACATCAATAACCACAAGTTCACGTCAATGTTATCTATAAACTACACATACATGTTATTTTCAGTGTAAAAGTCCTTGCAAAAACCATTTCAGGGGAGGCCACAGGAAAAAACAGGGCGTTGTCCTTTGTAGCTGAGGTAGTTCCTCTTATAAATATACTAGCACATCATGGATGTTTGTTAGCGGTTTTCACGTTGTTAACAAAAGGCAGATAAATAACAGTAGAACAACGTTTTGGAAATCATTGAATTATAATTATCGAAAAGAAAGAAATTATTTATTTGCCAAAAAATAAGGAACACAAAAAAAATATTATAAACCATTGTGTGCGCCACGGCTGTGCCAAAAAATAGGTCCAGTTCAGCATATGTAAGGTCACCATAGTACCTGATGCTGGTTGTCATCTAAACCTATATGTGAATAGGGACTGTGACGGATGAAAATCAGTTCCATGAATATATATATATGTAGGTAATTCAAAATAAAAAATACATTCTTAAATTTTAAAATATAAAAAGTATGTCGAAGTAGTGCGCAGTATTTTTTCGGACGTGGGACCGGGCTTTGATCTTATACAATATTTTTTAAATTTCACACATGTTCCTAGGTAGTCGCGTAAGTTTTTTTTTATATTCCTGCGTTTTACCAGGTTTTACCTTGGACAGGAATTTTTCCAGAAAATCTGGCATTTCAGGAACCCTAAAAGACTTCATTCCATTTAGAAATGACAACCCTATGCTCGACTAGCTTGAAGCCGCGTTCTGATTGAGATCTGCTGGTTTATGCACCCTATCAGCATACACTTTAAAGACCCCATTAGGTCAAAGGGACAAGACGTCAAATTCGACATGGGAACCTTCAAAAAAAGAGGATACGTGTTTTAAAGTGTCTACGGGCGGCAAAGATACTTACCATCAAGTTGATCAAGTGACCCGCTTGCTCGTTTGCCCCCTTATGTTATAAAAAAGGTTCTTCCTCCCGTTTCGCCGCCTTCTTCTGCGAGATGACCTCCTCGCAGAAGGACGCGACTGCCTCCCATGCCTCCTTACTGCCAGCCATTGCCCTGAATACGAAAGCACGGCGCTGCTCCACCTAAACAGAATAGTTTGCTAGGGTACGAAAGGCCGCGTTCTCACTACAGCCGCACTGGTGAAACACGGAATTAGCTGGAGTTCTGAAGCAACCGCATATTGAACCTAGCCCAGCTTAGTTCCAGACGGCGCGCTTATGTCTTTTGTCCGCAAATGTTTGCCATGTGCACTAGGTAACGTGGGACAATTATGCGATGCGACATTTTTTTAGGTAAATGTTTCACAAAATCATCTACGCTGGCCATGTCCTAGGATCAACATGCGGTAAGCCTTAATAAGCTTGTCGTATTTCACTTATTAATCACACTTTGTCTGATCTTTGTGAATTTGTGTCGACGCCGGCTGTCAACCAGCTGTTGACAGCTGAAAACCAGCGCTGTCTTTGCTCCGTGCATGAGGCACAGCAATATGCTGAGCGGTGACCGTTTTGCGCGGATGTGACGCACATCTTACCACACTTCTTGGCTCTGTACCTGTATTTGATCTGTGTTTTTGAATTTTTTGGTAATTTTGTGCGTCACTTTTGAAGCAAATAAATATTTTTTTCTTTCTTTCATCTTATGCGACCCTCTCAAATCCAGAAAATTATAGTTTATTATTTGAATTACTGTGAGGTCGATGTAGATGTTTGAACAGTTTTTTTTTTATTGTGATATCTGAACCAATCCTACCCTCTACCGACTCTGACACGGACACTCATTACAATATAAAAGCTAACACCACCTACATTCACAAGATTACGTCTTTATACGAATGCACACACACGTGTAGATTAGGGATGCTTGCCGCTCGTAATGCCGACTCGCTTCTCATTGGTTCTCAGAGATTCAGAGATGGTGTGCTTGTATAGCGACTGGCGATTGACATCCATTGCAATCTTGCAGTCATTGCAGTCCAATTCAAACTGCGGGTGCGTGCGGGGCGCGGGCGAGGACTCTTAAAATGGCGGAGGGCGATGAGTGGCCGTTCTGTACGTTAGTACTATTAGATATTCTGTGGCTATAGCTAATTAATGAAACTTCTGTCTATTTAACTTCGCTAGCGGTAGGTTACCGGTCATTGTACAGTAAAGTGCAAGGTTGCAACACTCATGTTCGACGCGTAATGCATCTTATTTCTGTTCATTGTTTGCTTGTATATTCGATAACTAACGCGCTAATCGGAGAGGAAAGAAAAACAGAAGTAAATTACTTTTATTTTGTCACAGGCAGAATTAAAATCATAATAATGTACTTGTTTAAAAAATCTGTTTTATCCACAGACATAGTAAAAAATAAAGACGAAGTGCTGCGAACAATCATAGTGAAGCCAAAAAAACTATACTCCTTCGTGTACAACCAGCGCTCACGCACAAACTATGCACCTGAAGGATATATTTTGATTTCGCGATGCTTACTGCATGATGCCGCGACATGTGTACTGAGAGGGGTGAGCACGGTTTGAGGTGCATGAGTGTGCGTGAGCGCTGGTTGTTCATGAAGGAGCATAGTTTTTTTGGTTTCACTATGATTGTTCGCAGCACTTCGTCTATATTTATTACTATGTCTGTGGTTTTATCACAATAATTATGAAAGTCGCAGTCCACAGCTAGAAATAGCTTCTTATCACAAATTGTGCCAAAATAGGTACAGGGGGTCTACTCCCGTTCGACGATATTCGATAAATCGTTCGATTCATCGCACAATTTGCTACTCCGGTCAACCATCGTTCCCTTATCGCATGCGATGATCGTGTTTTGACGTTTGTTTTTCTCATCTCCGGTAAATTGTATACGACTATGAACCGTAGTCTATCTTAATTGTGCCTTTTTTATGTGCCTATCTTTATTATGTAAGTATCAGTCGGAACGAAAGTTCGTACTTCGTTTGTCGTTCGTAAAACGCGAGTAGACCTACTGGACCTCCACCTTCTGCGATCCTTCTGTGCATGGAAAGTTATAGACTCTTTTTGACTACCGGCTTTGGTCTAGCTGAAAATAAAATGATGCTTTTTAATCTTAATTACTAATCTCCTAAATAAACTAATGTAAATAACTAATTATGAGTCGGCGCCAAACAAAAAATCAACGAAGATCATTAAATTACTTTAAAGAATTAATAAAAACAAAAATAACATCAATACAACGTGAAATTTTCAACGATAAACATTAACATTCATAAAAGCGTTCTTCGCTCGTCCACTTGCAACTCGCACGCACTTTGCTTGTTTGTTTGGCGCCGACTCATAATTAGTTATATACATTAGTTTAGTTAGGAGATTAGTTATTAAGACTAAAAAGCATCATTTTATTTTTCGCTTTTCAAAGTATATTCAGTTCAGTCTGCTCGTGACCACGGCCAATGCAACTTGACCGAAACGTCGAGGTTAGTCAAAATGTTTGTTATATTTTGATTTAATTGTGCGCGACAAGTCCCGTAAACTTAGTTCAATATATTCAGTTAATTGTCAATATCTAAACTTCTGTAAGTAAGAAACATCAACATTAGGAAAAAGACCAAGATATAGGATGTAACCCTAAAAATAAAAAGGCTAAAATGGAAGTGGTCGGGACACATGATCAGAGGAAAGGACAAATGGAGCAAAATAGTTACACAATGGTACCCAAGGGAAGGTAAAAGGAAAAGAGGTAGACAACAAAAACGATGGGATGATGATATCAGGCAGGTGGCAGATATAACATGGAGTAGAGTAGCAAGAGAGAGATCAGAATGGAGTAGGTTGGAGGAGGCCTTTGCCAACTGGCAAACGGACTTACAGAAAGTAAAGAAACACCAAATACGAGAATAATTTAATAATGTAAAATAAATATATATACATATATATGTAACAGATTAACAGTGCAGGAGTTTAAGAAACATAATTGTATACCTATTGTCCGAATAAAAGGCTTTTATCTTATCTTATCTAAACTTCTGTAACCTTATTTTACTGTGACGTGTTACCGGTCGGTACACAGTGCAAGGTCGCAACACTCATGCTTGACATGTTTACACGTAATGCATCTAGTTTCCCTGCATTTTAACATTTTGTATTGTTGATTGTGTATTTATGTGTGTGTGAATATGTTTTATGCTACTTTATGGTAAGAAAATAAGTTTATTGTAGAACAAACACACATTAACTGCAATGACAGCTGTACCTACAAACCAGTCCTGCTTTGATTTCAATATTTATTATACCAGGACCCTCAGAAAGTATTGCGAAAAAAAGTTTTTATATATGAGAGACTGGCCAGTTATAATGTTTTTCGAAAATATGATTATTTATATGTAAAAATAAGTAAGTTCCAATTTCAAAATTTCCCTCCACATTTTTTGCGAGTTAATTCAAAGTATTGTGTCTCACTGAAATATGGATCTGCGCCGGGAACATTTTAGAGCTATGATTTTATACGATTTCAAGTGTCGCCTGAAACCGGATGAATCGTACGATAGACTTCAAATGGCATTCATGGATGAAGGCCCTTCCAAGGCAACCGTGTATCGTTGGTATAACGAATTCAAGCGCGGTCGACCAACTTTGGGGGATGACGAAAGAAGCGGTCGCCCTTTGACGGCTGTTACCGAAGAAAACGTGCTAGCAGTGAAAAATTTAATCCAAGACAATAGGCGAATTACATATCAGGAGATTCAACACATATTGAAGATTGGATCGGGAAGCGTTCACGAGATTCTACACAGCCATCTTCGCGTGAGGAGGATAGTATCACGCTGGGTGCCGCACAACCTCACCGATGCTCAGAAGCAGGCCCGGGTGGAATGGTGCCGTGATATGCTTAACAAATTTGAAGCAGGCTCGTCTCGGCGTGTTTACGACATCGTTACAGGTGATGAGTCCTGGATTTATCAATAAGACCCAGAAACCAAGCGCCAGTCGACTGTTTGGGTGTTTCAAAATGAGCCAACGCCTACCAAAGTGAAGCGATCTAGAAGCGGGGGTAAGATTTTGATCGCTAGCTTTTTTAATTTGACTGGCCACTTGGTATCAATTCCCTTACGGGATCAAAGAAGCATTAATGCCGAATGGTATACTACCAAATGTTTGCCAGAAGTTTTCTCTGTTATAAGCAACAAGCGACCAAACACAGGGCTCCGCGGGTTACTGCTCCACCACGACAATGCACCTGCGCACACCGCACTCAAAACGAGGGACTTCCTGGACAGCACGCCAGTCAAACTCCTGGGTCACCCTCCTTACAGCCCTGATCTAGCACCGTGTGACTTCTTTTTATTCCCAAAAATTAAAAATCAGCTCAAAGGGATACAATTTTCGTCGCCGGAAGATGCGCTGGCTGCGTTCGAGCAGGCTGTAAACGAGGTGTCTGCGGCGGACTGGAAAAAGTGTTTTGAAAACTGATTTAGGCGCATGAATCTTTGTATAGAGGCTGGTGGAAAGTACTTTGAAAAGATTTGATAAAAATATATGTACGTATAGAACAATTTTTTTTAGTTTCGCAAAACTTTCTGAGTGTCCCACGTATTAGTAATAAAATTATCATCAATATTATTCATGTCCTTGATTTTTGAAGCTGTAGGCAGAGACATCGTATCACACCAAGTTCATATTTTGTAGACTTTAACAATTAAATATGATGATTTTTACATTGAGGTAATATGTACTACGTACTGGAGCAGACATCAGGAACAAAAAAAATAGCACAACTTGCTGGCCGCGGAGCACGCGCGGCGCGAGCGTGGCTAAGCGAGTGAGAGTGCAGGAGCTCTAAAACGTGCTATAAACATGTTGTTCGAGGTGTCTTCTCTAGTACGTAGTACATATTACCTCAGTGGATTTTTATTTAGATTTATTTACATAGTTTAGCCATGTTCAGGCTATTAATAAGCCCAATATTTTTTTTGTAGTGTTGAGACATCAATTTTTAGGGTTCCGAAGTCCTACAAGGAACCCTTATAGTTTCGTCATGTCCGTCCGTCTGTCCGTCTGTCCGTCTGTCCGTCTGTCCGTCTGTCCGTCTGTCCGTCTGTCCGTCTGTCCGTCTGTCCTAATCCTTTACAGCTTAATAACTTCTACAGTTATAGACATAAGTAAATGAAATTTTGTTAAAAAATAGTTTGCATATAGATCTCAATTATAAAAGAATAAAAAAATAGTTTTTACGTTCTTTAGGGGTGGCACCCATACATGTGAAATGGGGAAAAAAAAAAAAATTCCGCTGCACCCCCTCGTGTGGGGTATCATTGAATAGGTCTACTAAAATGAAGGTAATGTTTCATACATCACTTTTTAATCAGGTGTACCATCTGTGAAATATAGCCCGCCAAAGTGGCTTGCAATGTGTCCCCCCCCCTGCCATTTCTAAACTATGCAACGTAGAAACTTATAATCTTCCACATTAATAGACCTTTGTTAAAACTCTCTTTTAAAATTATTTCGAGTATAATGTGATTATAATTTTTTGAGTTATAGACAGAAAACTGAAAAATACTTAAAACGTCCTAGTTCAAAGGTCATTGACCTTAGAGAAAAATTATCATGGCAAATAATGCTCCTTTAGTTATTTTCTATTTAAAAAAATCACAAAAAGAAACACACTTCTTAAATTTAGCTTCATAAATTTAGCGCTAGGTGGCGCTGTTTGCAAAAACTAAAATAGCAATGATTAATATTCGATTTGATTCGTTTGTAATTAGACCTACTTAAGGAACCCTATAATACTGAGCATGGCCCGACATGCTCTTGGCCGGTTTTTTATTATAGTCTAATGTTCAAATGTTTTTTTTTCACGACCGATAATATAATAGACACCACCACATCGGTCGGTTTCACAGATGTAAATAAATAAATAAAATAAATATTTTCTGGACATCTTTACACAGCACCATCTAGTCCCAAACTAAGCACAGCTTGTGCTATGGGTACGAGAAAATACATCAATAAATCGGTCTATTATCGCTCATTAGAAAAAAAAACTTTTGAATATAACAAGATAACTGAATTCCAAGCCACGTATATCGAACCAATGACGTCACAAACCCGTCACTTTCCAACAAAACCGAAGCATATCACATAACAACAACAAACTACACGCAACAATGATAATAAACAACCTACTTTCGAAGAGCTGGTGCCCCCAGGACCCTCGGAGCCGCACAATACGTTAATCTGACATAGTGTTTCCGTCGCCATGCCCTCGACGCACCCTGAGTCAAGACCTAAGGCTCTAGGAGGTGACATGATGCAATAAACATATTGTATGCATGATGTAATTGAAGGAGTATTCAAATTGTGTAGGATAATAATTGAATTGGATTACTTACATTTTCATAAAGTGGTAATAGATTGTAGTAATTTTCAAATTTTTCGACCAATTTTCACCTCTGTAAATCTAACTAATGCGCAAAATCAAAATGATTTAAAGAATATCTCCTAAGTCATACTTAACACCTGCACAAAACTGATTATGAACCCGTAGAATTAATATATAGAATGTAGATACTCTATATACCCTAGATTTACTTTAAGGTGTGCGACGTCGGATTTCGGTTCGGTCAACAGTGCACCTACTTATTTAAATTACTTCTCTTTTTATATCCAAATTATATAATACTATTAAGGCTAAACTAACACTAACTAACCATCTTTATGTATTTTCAATTTTTAAGTTTCTCATGTTAAGTGAACTCTTAAGTTCTTTGTGAAAATAAATGTCTTAAACCTCTAATTTTATCAAAATTTTACATACGGTCATGTCACATTATGAAGAGTCTGTGGTCAAGTGCTGTCTGAAAAAAGAAACGTGAATCATAACTAAGTGATCCCATCATGACACTATGTAAAAGTTGTATAAAAAAATAAGCTTTTAAATTCGTTATATTCTCTATGAAAAAAATAAACCTAATCGAACAGTTTAAGGCCAATTCACGTAACTAAAGAAGTGCAGTTGCAGTGCAGTTGCAGTTTGGTTTTGATCAAAACAACGCTTTTCGTATTCTCTTATCTTCGGCGGTCGCTGTCAGATGCGAACTGCAACGTCACTGCAACTTGATCGGCGCGTCATGAAATTACGTGAATTAGGGCCCATACATACACCACTATGCACTAAACGAAAAGCAATAAAAGGTGTAAAGTAGAAGCAAGTCCCATCATAAGAACAAGGTGATATGCTACTGCCAAATAAATTATAGTAATTACTAAATAAAACATTTCTGTTGAATTCCGTCAGAAAAACTTTTTATGTGATTCTGGTGAATTGATGCAATACGCTCCGTGTGGTGCCGGACGGAAAGAATTGCACCACCCTATATCTTCTCATGGGTGTCGTAAAAGGTAACTAAGGGATTCACCAGAGGATGGGCAGCTGCGTTCTCTGAGTATTTAACCAACCAACTGCGATCGCCAACCCGCCTGCCAAGCGTGGCGATTATGGCATATCCCCCCAAGCTACTTGGGGGAGGCCAATGTCCAGCAGTGAACGTCTTTCGGCTGAATTGAATGAATGAATGAATGATGCAATACAAATTATATTTTTATTTCTGGCTACTGCCTAGCTTAGGTACAAGTCAGAATAATAGGATGACTTTTTTCAGTGCCTGTTATAATAATATAATATGTTCTTGTATGCATCATCCGCACCAAAATTAGACACCTCTATAACCAATTTATCATAACATAACACATAACATCACGCCTGTATTTCCCCGAAGGGGTAGGCAGAGGTGTATAGTACACCCACATTTCGCCAGTTATGTTATAGTCCCATGTAATAGGGGGCGAGCCTATTGCTATTGACCGGGCATAAATCCAGACTCCAGGCTGCTACTGAGAATTTCCTAATGAAAAAACCAAATAACACTTTGCCCGACCCGGGAATCGAACCCAGGACCCCACGCTCAGCAGTCGCGCAACCAACCAATTTGAATTTCAAAATAAAAAAATAGTTTCAAAACGTTATTTATTTTCTAGAGACGCAATCGTCGGTTTTTCCATGAGGTTGTCGTAACCATAACATTGTTTCGACCGAGAAATCTGAACTGAGCCAAAAGTGTCGCGTTTGCATGATAAAGGCGGCCGATTCACAATGGCGCCGCTAAAATGATGCACTGAGAATATCAAGTGTGATAATATTGTTAAATTTGTAGTAAAAAATATGTATACGGAATACTTATTGTGGTAAAGTCAAAACGAAGACTCATAATTATTTATGATTCACAAGAAATTGTAAATTTAATCAGAAAAGTTTGTTGTATGTTATTACTATCTGGAATTTCATTGATAGCAAGGTAGAGAACGAAAATTCTAGGTAGTGCCCAATTTTAGTTTATATTATACATATCTGGTTAAACAACCGTTTACTCGAAAAAAATACTGGAATATTAGGTAAACCGTTGCTTAAACTAATGTTGGTGAACGCCAACCTAAGACAAGAAAAATATAATCTATGTCACTATTGATTGATTGACGGCCTCAAAATCTTTTCAAATGCCTAGCAAATCGACCCAGCGATCCTATCAACCAATTATTTCAGCCTATCGCTGACGAATGCTCAAAGACCTCTCTCAGTTTGCTTGTCCGTCATAAAATTTTGCTAGCTTTGTTACTACGCCAAAGGCAATTAAACAGAACGACAACCAGCACCATTTTATCGCTCACAACTGCCGTGCGTCAAGTGTTCTTATTCATTGCGAAGGCTTTGTCTGTATGCTAATAGTGGATGGCCGGTCACCGCCGCGACCTGTCAGGATCGAAGGTCGAATGTAGGACGGAACGCGACGACGATTCGCGAAGGATAGTCTTGCGAACGTGATGTAATGTGCACGGGAATTTGAGCCCTATTGAATGAGGGTTGTACTTGGTCGGTAACAGAATTGTGTAATAATTATTATGAGTGTTTGAATGTGTACTATTGGGTACACTACACTACTTTGTAGCGTAGACTAATGTGGAAATTATTAGGTCGTGTGTACGTGTCATAATGCCGCCCTCATGCCGAGATAATTTAATAAATAAAATTTACTGGAGGATTTGGCAAATTGCAAGAAGTACCATGTATCGTTGATATCTGACTACAACTACGAGTCTGGTGAAACAACACATTATTGAAATATGGTCATTGAAATATGGTGCCTTAGATAACTGCAGACATAGGTTAATTCCGCTATAATGGATTTTTGTCGGATACGATATCGTAGCAATATTACAACGCACACTGAAGTGAGGGGTGGAATAAAATGACGTCCTTCACACTTTTCCTGCCAGCAATTTAAAATGTCGCCACACTACGTTAAATCAATTTTAACATAATTACCCCTAGTCCCTAAGGCACCATAGTTAAAAAAATTTTGTCAAACCACTAGATTTATATTATTGAAACAAAAACATAGTAAAATGTAAAGTTTCCGCTCGTCACTTGGGGTTGACACTAAAAGTCAGCGCTGTGTTGTGGCCCACGTTACAACACAGCATCATGCTGAGTGTCAATCTCTTTGCCACAGCTACGACATGCAAAGTAACTTTTCTTGAAAATCATGAATGAAATAATTATTTATTTATTATTTATTTCTATTTATTTCTTTATTTATCTACCGCACGTCTTGTGGCAATAAAATCATTTTTCTTTCTTTTTCTTTCTTTGAAGTAAATGGTTTGCAGATGAAATCGATTGGAGAAATACTCCAAGAATTAAGGTGCCATTTTTATAGATATTTGGAACGAGAATCAAATACTGAACATCCTGCTTCATAAGTACAACCCGTCAACCTATATACATTTACCTATCCCTTCGAGGAATACAGACGTGACGTTATGTATGTGTATGTATAATTCTGTTTTTTCTCTCATGTCTTATTTAGTAAACAATCTTGGCACGTGTCTTTATTCAAATAACTACTGATAAAATATAATTACTAGTTCTGCACATGTAGTTAGGTTAATAAATATTATTTAGTGTGTGAAATTGTTAACATAATGTCTTTTGATAATTATTATTGACGAATTGCATTAAAAAGACATGCCAAGATTGTTTACTAAATAAGACAAGTAGGGAAAAACAGAGTTTATATGTAAAACTTGTGGTGGCTGATAGTATGACCTGACTTAATAGGTCTATAAATAGTTCATAATCACCTCATTAACACTTCAACATTGACTATGAAACTTGAAAACAATAAAACGAAGTGTTTTCATGTCTAACCTACATAGCGTTGTGAGGAACAAAAGGCATCGGCCGGCGTCGAACCTTGGCTCGACCTCCGCGCATCCTCGCTCCACATCACCATTGTTCGTTCCGGTTGTGTGTGGGTGAGGCTACCGTTTGAAAATTCATAATTAATAATTATTAATAGCATCCTCACTTATTGCTATATTTTTACTAAAGATAATGTTTTCCTTTAAAAGGCTTACGATGCTATTTTAAGGTGAAAGCTACATGGTAGTCCGTGAAATTAAAAATTTCTCGCGTTTATTGAAAATTGTAGATCTGTTTCGCGTTATAATGATATAACGAACAACCTTTACTATTGCAATCACGAAATCGTTAAAAAAATAGCTGTTCTATTTATTTCGTCGATCGACTTCGATAATTTGGTATGGATTAGCATATTTTTTTGCGATTTCAGTATTTCGTAGTTTTTTCGGAAAGTTGCCATGCATGAATCGCAAGTAAAATTCTGATTACAACCATTCTACCTATTTCTGTGGTCAGAATACTTTCCACTCCACACTCCAACACAACACAGTTTGTGACTATCTTTTTATAACGCTATCTGTCGATAAACATAATATTTCAGTTCAGTCAGGGCAATTTATGTTACTAAGGAAGTGCAGTTGCAGTGCAGTTTCAGTGCAGTCACAGTTAAGTTTTGATCAAAACAACGCTTTACATATTCTCTTACTTTCGGCGGCCGTTGTCCGATACGAACGGCAGCGTCACTGCAACTTGATCAGTATGTCATTATATTTCGTGAACTAGGGCCCTTACGTTACATGACCTTTTTAACCGACTTTTGTTTTTTATTTTTATTTCGCAATTTTTTTAAGCATTGCAATTTAACGAATCAATTTGTTTATACTCTTCCAAAGAGTCCAGTCCCACAGCCACACTTGTCCATCCCTGTAAAACAGGCGCTAACTAATTAACATCTTTCCACCGACTAACGGTATTCCATTAAAATGCATAACTTCTGCCTCATAATTAACATCTATGCAAAATCCCGAGGTCAACGCATATAACTATGACATACACACCTTTGGCCCGATAATTGTGCATGACCGTGTCTCAGATCGGTACCCGTATAGCTATGTCATAGAGCATGAATTAAATGAAATGCAATTCATTTGTGTAACCAAAGGCCACAAACGTGACATCGAAGTATAGCTTCAAAGATAAAACAATTTCAATTTTCAGTTTTGTACCAAAACCAAAAAACAGAATTTGAAAGTCAGAATGTGAATGTTTTTTATAGCACAGAATTAATTTTTCACTTTTAGCGAATTATGTTTTGCCTATTTTAAGCAATTGTGTTACGTTATAATTATTTTCGTCGAATTAAGTTTAATTTAATAATAATTTAATATCTTTGGGACATTTTTACACAGCACCATCTAGTCCCAAACTAAGCAGAGCTTGTGCTATGGATACTAGACAATGGATATAAATACTTATATACTTTTTTTTTTGTAAATACATACTTATAATACATAAGAAACACCCAGACCAACACAAACACTTATGTTCATCACACAAATATTTTTGTCCTGTGGGAATCGAACCCACGACCTCGTGATCAGCAGTCCGACCCTCGAACCACTAGACCACAGACGTCGTCAAGTTAACTCAAGACATGACTATGATTATTATACTAAGAAGAGGCCTGTGCCCAGCATTGGGACAGTAATGAGCTGATTTTGTTTATGTTAAGTCCATGAAGTGTGAGAGAGGAAAGCAAAACCTGTAATTGGAAGACCACCACACTGATTGTATCGTTTGACGCGCTGAGTTGTGGTGACAGAGCGTGAGTCGTCGACGTAGGTCCTGCAATTTCCGTTGGCAGCTGCTGCTATCTCGGCGATAAACGCAGAGTTTGTGTAACTGTCAAACGCTTGCCGCATTTGCATTCCATGTGTTTACTACTCCGTGGTCGTCGACGTAGGTCCTGCAATTTCTGTTGGCAGCTGCTGCTGTCTCGGCGATAAACGCAGAGTTTGTGTAACTGTCAAACGCTTGCCGCATTAGCATTCCATGTGTTTACTACTCCGTGTCATCATCATCATCCGTGTCTGCTCATTTAAATAAACTAATAATATATTCAATTATGATTGTAAACAAGCTATTAGTGGGATGCGTCTGGCTGTATACATGCATGTTTGACCTAGCCCCTTGTTGTAATTCTATTGATATAGGAAACCGGCAGATTTGTTACTTCTACTTACTGGCGTTAAATATTTAATATAACATATAGGTAACATAAACGTTATTATAAAACTAACTCATCAAATTGTCTCATAGGGGTCTACACGATTTTTACCATAGTAAAAAAAATGTGGGACATTTTACACAGCACCATCTAGTCCCAAACTCAGCAGAGCTTGTACTATGTGTACTAGACCATGGATATTATATTTATATACTTGTCAAGGCTGGTCGACACTTCGAGTGACCAGAGGGCTGGTTTGTTCTTTGGCCAAAGAATAAGCTTTGCCATTCAACGTGGCAACGCTGCCAGTCTTTTGGGGACTTTTCCAGGTGACAGCGATGTGGAGGAATACTTTGACGCCTAAGCGCATCTTTTTATATATTTTCATTTTCTTATATAATACATAAGAAACACCGAGACCGACAGAAACAAATATGTTAATCGCATATGTTCACTTGTGTTTTGTGAGAATTGAACCCACGATCTCATGATCAGCAGTCCGACACTCGAACCACTATACCACAAATGTCGTCATTTTTTTTTCTATAACCTGTAATCGAGGATAGAGAGAATCGTGCAAAAATAATATGATATCGATAGAAGCTTAATCGTTACGGGTAGTTAGAAGCCCTAAAGTCTGATAAGGTCTAACCGTATATACCGTTGATGTCGATTCTCTAAGAACTAAACTCATTTTAACTATCGCTCTCTTTTACAGTAGATACAAGAAAGGGATGGCAAGAATTTTAGTGCTGTCAAATTTGTCGGAATAAAAATGTGTACCATGTAACTTACCCATGTAAACTGACTTATTGAAACTCTTTCTTTAAAAGTTACACAACAGACTTTTCCAATAATTGCAATTCAGGGCCCTAATTCACGTAATTTCATGACGCGCCGATCAAGTTGCAGTGACGCTGCAGTTTGTTTCTGACAGCGATCGCCGTAGATAAGAGAATACGAAAAGTATTGTTTTGATCGAAACATAACTGCAACTGCACTTATTTAGTTACGTGAATTGGTCTACTGTTCACCACCGTGTATCAAAATCAAAATATGTATTTTATCTCTCTAACCACGAATCAAAAGAACAATTAAGTACAATAACAAGTTACCTCCCAAATTATCATGTTATAACATGGATTAAGTCGTTCAACCATGTCTTAATTACCTCTGTGAAATACCATAAGAAGCCATTGTCGGCCCCACCTACACTGTGTAATAAAACTCTTATTGCGTACGCATAGAAATCATTATAGATTTTGCGCCTATCAAAATAATGTTTAAGATTTTTTAAGGGGAAGTTTAGTAAGGTTATGTCACGTGAAAGAACTTATTTTTTTAAACAATTGAAAATCTATCGAGGTAGGTACCCCGCTGGTAGTCACCAAGCATGTACTGACTAGATTCAACAAAAAATTGATTAAGTAAATATTGCCGAGTTTTCTTCAGAAGAGTAATTTTCGGCTTCCTTGAACGTTAACTACAAGAGCTTAATTTGTCCAAACAACTAAAGATGGGGTCGTGAAAATTTTCAAATCCATACAAGTCTTTTATGAACTGTTGATGGACATGGAGCGAAAAATTCTCGACTGCAGTCTACAAGCCGCTTGCGCATAACCTTTTTGAAAAAACCTATGACACGCGACAATGACACCTATAGAAGACAAACGATTACGTGTCCTCAGCGCTACAACTTTATAACTTTGTACTAATCTCCATACAATATTTGTCTTCTATAGAAGACGTGGCGCTGAAGGCACGAAAACCTTTACGACACCGTGGCCTTTAAAAGGTTAAGGCCCTCTTGTAGTACACAATCATAATGTACCTATTATACTTACTGTACTTTATAAAAATTTGCTGTCATACATGACCTATGAAATAGTAAGGCCTATCTTTTGAGTTAATTTTTATGATGGAATCTCTTAGCAAGGTGCACGTTATAAATAGCAATTTAGTGTTAGCTTTATGATTTTCGTTTATTGCACCAATTATTTTGATTCACGTTTTTATCTTTATACATCACTTGACCATGTATAATTTTGATAAAATTATTTTATTTTTGCGCAATACTTATTACTATAAGTAGCTAGATTTACAAGGGTTCAAAAAAGTTCAAAAGTATTGGTACAGTTGCTGGCACGAGTCGTGAGCACAGATTTCTCTGCGTAAGTGGTCGAATCTCTGTTCACAGTACAATAGACCAGAAACAGGTACTTGCATTGGCTTAAATATATGATAAAGCATAATTTAATATACGTAGAAAACGGAATACTAGAACACGGTGACGACAGAGACTACAACGTAGGTACAATTTGTGCTCACGTCTCGTGCCGTATAGTATAGTTCCATACAGTCTAACAAAGCAATTAATATACAGGGTCGCTGGCTTTTGGAGTTTGATTAGGGTTTTGTATAAATACAGTTTAACTTTGTCCGTTTTTAAAATGATATTTCACTCGAAAACATCCATAATCTTCTGAGAAAACTTCATTTATATCTGGCGACCCTGGATACTAATTGCTTTGGTAGACTGTACAATCCCGCACGAAACATTAAATTAAAAAAACTCAAGCGTGACATTTATGTATTTGTGCTGCACAACATCGCCTTAACAAAAATGAACGATTAATACTTTCTTCAAATTAATGATAGAGCAGAGATATCATTATTAATTGGGTTAAGAAACATGATTTAAGTCAGTCCGGCTATTTCGTACCTACTATGACCGGCATCGATCATGCAATGACAGCTGTTTTGTCCGGTGAATGCGCGTAACGCTGCGCAATGCATTAAACAAAATAGTTAATTAGGTGTAATAGTGTATAATAAAATGGTTACTTTGATTCATGATGCCCTGGAGCCAAGTTAAACACTGATTGACTGATGATCTATCTGTGGATTAGATCATGGGATTATGATCAATGGTAATTAGTCAAAAGTGAAAACTACGTACAGAAAGGATAAAGAGGTATTTAGGCGTGGTTATAAGGCCTGGGGATTGATAGCTTTATAATTATATAAGGTCTTACTTTAATAATGGTAATTATTAAAGTTACAACTCACCACCCCACAACTAATTTGATGGATTTTTCGCATGAAGCTTTGCCTATCTGGATAAAATTTGGCATGCGAGTAGTCAATAAAGTAGAAAATTTTTTAACTTGGATTCCAATTTTTTAAACAGTGAAAATTTTGAGTAGGCCTCCTAGAATTAAGATCGCAATATTATCCACATAAAATATTCAGGTTTTTTGCTTTTTTAAAGTAAAATAAAGAAATCTCAGTTTCAATCTTTATTTTAATTATCAAAGGCCTTTTCGTTGTTTGTATTCATGAAAAAATTGCTCGTCCTGTGTTAAGAGTTTGGGCGCAAAATCAATTTTTGTAGGTGTTGTGAGACAAATACGGAAATTGCGATTTTCTCGAAAACTGGTGATTTTCGCTGAACATACATTGGGGTATTTTCGATAGCCCTTGGTGCCCTTTATCAATGGTTTTCGTTTGGACCACGAGAAACATGACACCGTGTATAAAACTGAACACTAGGTAATATGAATCATCCATGTAAAAATTAATCGAAATGAGGTTTAATAAAAAAAATGTTGTTTACTTTATATTGTTAACTAGTACTTATCAATCAATCATGCATTATGCAAATAACAATATGATTAGGTAGCGGTAGCGGTAGATGGCGTAGGCCACTGAAGAGATTTACACAACTTTCAACGCTGAATAAATTATGGAAATCATATATGTCATATTATGGTGTTCATAATTAATTTTAGCTGCTAGTTTCTTCCGTGGTCATTTTAATTATTATCTGGGTACTAACGGACTGCCCCCATTATCTATATCTTACGTCTTCTTTGTCCATCCAAAGGTTGTCTGGAAGATATCGCTTTTAGCGATAAGACCGCCCATGTGCCCATAATTTATACGTTGTTCCTGTTTACTACTATTTTCATGGTGTACAATAAAGTATATTATTCTATCTATCATCTATCTACTAAATACATTTCTGTAAATAAATATGATTCAAAGACAAAAAAGTTTTGATACTGTGCTTGATTTTATAACTATTATAACTAGTAAACCCCGCATCGTTCACTTTCCATACATTTTTGGACCAAAAACTTAGTTACATAATCTGATGGAACATGTTATTTTTCTTATGGAGCAATACGCAAAACTAGCACAACACGCAAAATGTTCAAAACGCAAAATGTGCAATACGCAAAATGAGCACGATACACAAAATATGCATAACTGAAAATGAGCTCAATACGCAAAATGTGCAAAACTTAAAATATGCAAGAAAGCTTGCGTTTTGTACATGTTGGGTGTCGTACTTACATACATACATACATATTATCACGCCTGTTTCCCATTGGGGTAGACAGAGACCATGGATTTCCACCTGCTACGATCCTGACACACCTCTTTCGCTTCATCTACGTCCATTAACCTCGTCATGCATGCTCGTCGGTTTAGATAACTCTTAACCTGGCATTTTTTGAGAACATCCGCGATTTTATCGCGATACGTTCGCCGAGGTCGTCCCCTTCCAACTCTTCCATCCACACTCGCTTCGTATACTTGTTTCGTCAATCTCCTCTCGTCCATCCTCTCTATATGTCCAAACCATCTTAACATACCTTTCTCAATCTTTGTCACTACATCTTCTTTCACTCTTACACGTCGTACTTATCTTGCGTAGGTACATTTTTCTCCGAAGGCGTTATTTTGTGCATTTTTGACTTGGCGGTACGACCAACTTTACGGATATTAATTAGCCAAGAATACTCTAAATAACACATCCTAATATAATTTTATTTCATGGGTAATTTTATTTTTTGGTCTAAAATTCATCAATAATGCATCTTTTACTTTGACCAGCCCCTACAGAAACCGTATAGAGATTAAAAATTGTATTCTGTTCAAAATAGAATTACCTAGCATAGTAAAAAAACTGTAAGTCTGCTATGCCAGAGGTTATCTTCCTGGTTAACCCCTCAACACTGACAACAGGGTGGTCCTGTCCTATTCAATATTGTATAACTAGAAACCAACGCAGCATAAACAAATATTCCGCTAACATTATTGAGTTTAATAAGACAAGATCAGGGTTGGTAAATTTGTGGCATGCGGTATTTATATGCAAATATTCAATCGATTATGGCATATTCCCCCCTTAATTGGGGGAGGCCTATGTCCAGTAGTGGACGTCTTTCGGCTGAAATGATGATTCAATCGATTTGTATGAGTATTTACCATGTTTCGTACAAATAAACATTTCATTTCATTTCATTTACTTATGGATTTACTTTAAACTTTACTTAAACTACTACTTACTTTTTTACTTTTTTTATTGCATGCCGATCATACGGTGAGACATGATGTACCTGCCAAAAACCACTAACATCTTTGTAAAAACCATGTTTCTTGCAAATAAAAATCTTTATCTTTAAAGGATTTTTTGCTTACTTATGCTTTTTTTCGGTAAGGACTACGATGGATGTTGATGATATTATATTTAGGTGCTAAAAGAGAAGAATTAAAAATGTTAGTTTTAATACTAGCACTTACTTAATAAGTAAAATCTCATGTCTCTATGTTCAATCCATTTTAGCGCTATGAACTTTTTGCTATTTTGGCGTTTTTAGAGCGTTAGACATATTTATGGCAATCATTTGGACGTTATTTTTTTTTTTCTCACCTCACATAACAGTCATTACCTGCCATTCATTACCAGGGTAAAAGCCTAATTCATTTCACATACGAATGCGAAACCATAACCATCCCTATCCAACTCGTTACTCCATCGACACACGTGCGGAGTAGACGGCGACCACCTGCAGACTGACCTGCTTTGATATCTGCCGGTATTACCTTCGACCCAACCATTAATCTAAGTACAACGCTAATGAATTGCTCTGACTTATGTAACCGATGTACGATTAGCGGGTTATGGGACCACACTAAAGATATGTAAGCTAATATGATTTATAATAAAACAAAATTTAACCGGATTACATCGCGATTATTATTTAAAATTGATTTTCCTGATGTTTCGAATGCTTTACAGTGTTTTCGTGGTCGCAGGAAGACTAACGGCCAAAATTAATATCCAATCTATCCACGGTTTGCCCTACTAGACACAGGAATTTGACATAAAATATAATAAATAATAATATATAATGTATACAACGTGTATCAGAAATGCGTGGTCATATTTCAAGAGCTTATCCAGGGGATGCTATCGGACAACTTTTACTATGGGACCAAAACAGAAATCCTTACATTTTGTCGAGCGACATCGATGATTTAGTAGGGAACAGCTGATATTTTTTTCGCGATTTCAGGGTTGGTCCCATAGTAAAAGTTGTTCTATGCTATGGCCTGAATGAGCTCTTAAAATATGACAGTAAATCGTGGATAGATTGGATATTAATTTTGGCCGTAAGATGACAAACGTCTTTACAGATCAGAGACATGACATTTACCACGTTCTACCGCAGGTAGATGTCATATCTGTGTTACAGATATACATATACAAAAATGCCAGAAGATATATAGTAGTATAGTAGTTATATGCCCAGAGGATGGGCAGCAGCGTTCTCTGAGTATTTATAAAACCAACTGCGATCGCCAACCCGCCTGCCAAGCGTGGCGATTATGGCATTTCCCCCCCATTTTAGGGGAGGCCTATGTCCAGCAGTGGATATCTTTCGGCTGAAATGATGATGATGATGATATACAAAAAAATCAATCTACCGTAAAAACGTTAAAAATTAAAAACGTTTCGATGCACGCAGTAAAGAAAGAAAGAAAGAAAGAAAAAGATTTTATTCTTGCGCTCCATTTGACGCACACACTACAATACTTATACATAATACTTTACCATTCCATAGTAGTCACTTACAGTTTCATTGTTTCACAATGTAGTTTACTGTTTAGGACTTGATTATTTTTAGAACTGGGCTCCAATCAGGTGGTAGCTGCCAACCATCTTCTCTATTCAAATACGGAGTTTTTTATTATTATTTCAAAGCCTTACTTACGGAGCCCAGAGCATTCTAGATATATATCGGATTTCCTTCAACAGGACTTGTGGTTTATCAAAACGAAGAAAATGGTTGGTTTTATCAACAGCTAATATTTGGCGATGAAAACTGCTGAAATTGTGACTTCAATAATGATGAGTATAGGAAAAAAAAAATTAGAAGCAACGGATAGACTAAAGAGCTACATCCAGTTTCTGAAAAGCTGACCAACGCAAAAATTAACTACTGAAGTGTCAAATCCCATGTCACGTAATGTGATTGGATATTAATATTTTTGCCAACCAATCACAGTAACCTACCAGCGATAGAAATTTGACATAAGCTCCATACATTGTATGTCAATACTTCTACCTTTAGTAGGGTAAATTGTGGATAAGGTTATTAATTTTGAAATCGTTGACCGACAAAGGAAAAACAGTGTTCAAATATTATAGATGTCAAATATTTCAATGCCCAATGGGCTTACGCAGAAAATTGTTTCATGTTATCATAAAATAACTTATTCCAGAGCTGCTGAGAAAATACACAACTTTAGGTTTCACATCGCGTTCTAATTCCGCAAGTAGGTACATTCATTACAATCTTGACCAGCTGAGAAAGTCCACCTCCCCCCACTTCATCTTCTTAGACAGGGTGTAATGAAATACAAAGACAAGGATTCTAACAACCTGTGATAGTTATAGTAGCAACCACTTGTGAGGGCCCATAGTGATGCGACATATGCAAATACACGAATACATTAGTCGATGTACCTATCAGATAAAATCGAATACTTACTCGTTTTAATATTTACGATATTAAAAAACAAGAAAATAAATTCGAATATCGATGTTATCTTTTTAATTCGTTGTATAAATAATTGGAATTTTTAACACATTTGAGAGAGAGATGTTTATTATTGGATAAACAAATAAATCACATAAATTTGAGGATTTATTTGTACAATTATTCAAGATTAGGTTTAAAATTTTGTATTCTTAATAGTTTGACTTTTTTATTGATCTACAAAATTAATCATACCACAGAAAAACTCAGATCATTATGTTTTTTGCATGTTTTATGAAGAATTTAAGAAGTATTTTTTTTCAAATATATAGCTATGTCACTTCGCTGGCTACTTTATAATTATTTTTGTAAAGAGGAGTGTATTTAACACACTTTAATTATATGAAAAGGCTCTTTTAACTTGTTAAATAATTGAGAATTGGTTTTTTTGCTTGCATATCGCTAATAACACCGTGCTATAACTTACTTAAGACATTCCACTTTTGAACCAGAACATAATATCATACATTTCAGCAAAACATATCGATACTTGATTCTCCGTGTACCAGCACTAGTGATCTTAATGTTAGTCGAACCTACCGCGCTGGAGGTCTCATTCATAAATCTCGTCGGCCAGAAACAACACCGTTACATCCCTAGCAGATATCGACTGTCGACCGACTGATTTAGTCGTGAGCTCTACTTGCTGTACCTGTTACATTATGTAAGAGGTTACAGAAATATATTTGCGTAGAGATACATTTAAATATTGTTCACGGGGAAGTTTCTGAAAACTGACTTTTATTTCGTGTATTAAATGGGGTGACTTTTGAGAAAAATCACGATTTTACATGAAAAAATCAAGAAAAAACATTTTTTATTTTATTAAAATGATTCCTGAGATATTTTATATAATTTCCATTTATTTTATAAAATTTACATAAATAATTTTACACAATTTAGAGATAAACTTACTAATCATCACCATCATCATCATTTCAGCCGAAAGACGTCCACTGCTGGACATAGGCCTCCCCCAAGCATCGTCACAACGACCGATCCTGCGCCTTCCGCATCCAGCGGATTTCCGCGACCTGCACCAGGTCGTCGGTCCACCTTGTGGGGGGCCTACCCACGCTGCGCCTTCCAGTACGCGGTCGCCACTCCAGAACTTTACTGCCCCATCGGCCATCTGTTCTGCGAGCAATGTGCCCCGCCCACTGCCACTTAAGTTTGGCAATTCTTCGGGCTATGTCGGTTACTTTCGTTCTCCTGTGAATCTCCTCATTTCTGATTCGATCACGCAGGGACACTCCGAGCATAGTCCTGTCCATTGACCTTTGAGTGACTTTGAGCCTTTTTATCAAGCCCATTGTGAGCGACCACGTTACTTACTAATTAACTTTGACACAAATTTAATTTACATTTAAATCTTTATTCGTGAACTTGCCTAGAGTTAGGGTTGGTGTACGTAGTACATATTACCTCAATGGTTGGTGTTAGTCTATTTTACCCGAGCCAATTAAAAATACGAATAAATCACGGTACATCAAATCGTCTAGAATCTAGACTGTAGATAAACTTAGTACTACAAGCTTTGTACCAAAATAACAAGACAGGTAACACTACCTGTCTGGTTCTGGGAAATCAAATAAAATTATTATTGCAGTTATATATTTAAGTGTTTATTTATTTAAATTCAGCCAATTTATTAGTTTTATCATGGCAATTAACAGATTAAATGTGAATTTATCGGAGTCCGGTGAGATACGTTTATTCCAGTGGCAATTTCTAAGTAAAATGTTATGATTTATGTTGTTAATAACATAGTTATTATAAACAAATATCTCAATCTTTTGGCAGTTGTTTCTACAAAATTTCATGAAGCCAAATATTATTATGAACCCTTTTGTTGTCAGTTTAGAGGGAGTTTTTTATTCGACTATTTTAAGTTCCAAATTAGGTATTTTAGTATGATAAACGTGTTTTCATATAAATTAGCGATTGACTCTTTATTTTTTAAACTGTTAGGGATTATAAGCAAGATATTCTGTAGGTATCCGTTAATAAATCCGTATCGAAATTATCCGGAGAAGAACCGGAATGACCGACATAGCTTGCAAGATCAGTAAGCTGAAGTGGCAGTGGGCTGGCTATGTCTGTCGAAGGACCGATGGCAGTTGGAGCTGACCAAAGTTACTCTATTCGCAGTCTCCACTCTTATACTCGTCAGCTCTTGACGAATATTAGAGTGGAGACTGCGAATCGGCAAATGCAGCGTAGGGCGCTCCCCAGCCAGGTGGACCGAGTGTTGTGGCGCAACCTGGGAGAGGCTTAGGTATGTCCTGTAGTGTACTGCGATAGGCTTTTTTATAGTATAGGATGGCGAAACGAGCTAAAGGTCCACCTGGTATTAAGCGGTTACCTTTGCCCATAACAACTGCAATATCACCTAGGCTGTTGCCTAAATTATGTTATTAATTGTGTTAATTGTTGCCTATATTCGTTTATCACTTGCTATAACGGTGAAGGAAAACATCGTGAGGAAACCTGCACACCTGAGAGTGCTCCATACAGTTCTCGATGGTGTGTGTAGTCCGCCAACCCGCACTAGGCCAGCGTGGTGGACTAAGGCCTTAGCCTTCTCGTACTGAGAAGAGGCCCGTGCCCAGCAGTGGGACAGTAATGGGCTGGTTATGTATGTATGTATGTATGTTGCCTAAATTGTACCGCAAGTCGGTTCGCCAATCTGAGACACGAAGATGGAAAGTCTCATTTTATTGTAATTTCACCGGCACCCGTACCCTTCACGCCGAAATAAAACAATGCAAGCATCACTGTTTGGCGGTAGGAATAGGTGGTAGTACTTCCCCGAAGCTGAGTTGATGAGTGTAAAATATTATAAATTATAATCATTATTTGGTAAAATAATTTCTCACCAGCTTTACTTTTTAATCAAAGTTCAAATTCGCGTAGCAGCAACTTCCTCTATTTGAAAAAATAAACACAATTTTCTTTCACATTCCTGCAGTTTAAGTACTCGATCTCTGACGGTTAACTTAACCACATTGCACCAGCAACAAAATAGATGAATTTGTAAATAAGACAGACGCATAGACGTGAATATAGAGATGAATCAAAGAGACAGGATGTTACAGTTGGCAGCGGTGGTCTGTCTGCGGAGTGCCACGTAATTGGCACTGCTTTCTACTTATACACTTATATGTATGCGGCGTTATACAGGTTGGTGCTTTGTTTTTTCATAAACAGTTATAGAGGGATTAAATAAATTGTGTATGTATATAATAAAATATCTACGCAACTCAACGATGTCTGTGGTCTAGTGTTTCGAGTGTCGGACTGCTGATGACGAGGTCATGGGTTTGATTCCCACATGACAATCGACCATACAGCCCAATAAACACCTAATATTGAATATAATCCGTATAATAAATTCTGTCAACTAGCTGAGGGCGGCAATTTTGACGGCTCACATAATAGGTCGAAAATGATTTGAAGTTTTCAAGTGGCAAATAGTGGCAACCTACATTAGTGAAATTTCATAGATGTGTTTCATGTCATAGTCTATGATCTATGGGGTGTATGTTCGATGCACAGGACACAATATTTATGAGATGAACAATACGTGTTTGTGTTTGTATGAGTGTTTTAATGTATTATATGCATGTATTTATTCAGATATAATAAAGTACTCTGTGTTCTGTAAGCCAACCTAAATGTAATTGGGAAAAGGCAAGGAGGATGATGATGCCTAGTACCCATAGTAAAAGTTCTGCTTAGTTTAGGACTAGATTGTTCTGTGTAAAAATGTCCCAAATATTTATTTATTCAAATACTTAGTAACATAGAGTTTTGATTTTGTGTTCAAGTTCGTTTTATCTGACAAATGAAGGTTTTTTTCACAAAGCGCGTTATAATTACACGTTAACTACGTAAGAGATAAAGTTAGAATAAAAAAGAATATTGGATGTACTTTCGTACACTCCGAATAAGTAATATGGCGTGTTTATTTAGGAATTAATTCCATTTTCATACAACAATTTATGTATAAAGAAAAAAGTAAATCAAACATCCTGTACATGCACTGTCACCTAGCTCGCGTGTCGTCTCTAATGGCGGCTCGGAAAAAAGCCTCAATTGCGCGCAATTGACGGGCATCCAGTTACCAGCGATCTGCGCACGACGCAAACACCTGGCGCGAGCGCAGGGTTCACACACTAGGAAAAGTTATGGTTTTACGTTTTCTTTCATATTAACATTGCTCAACACTAGGTTTTCTCCCGTATTGTGGTTTATTATTATTTTGAGGAAAGAGGTAGGGGTCTTGGACGCCCCTAAGCTACTGCGACCTGATAAGATCTATTGTGACGCCTCTTGCAGCATTACAGCACTTCCCCAAGCTGCAAGTCAATCATGAAGTCGACTATAGAATTGGGGGAGGAGGATTTGATCTCCTGCGTTGAGATGACGTGGCCTCCAAGATGCTGGCTTCTTATGTGGTGCACTGCATCACATTCTTATAGGATAATGATAGGTGTCTCATCCCTTTCGCAACAAAACCCTCTGTAGTATCACTGAGGCCACTCCAAAATGTATCGTGGGTACGTTTACCTACACATATTTCACATGCATAAATGCCCAGACCTGGAACAATGATCCCATTCAAATATATTTTCGTGCGGGAATCAAACCCGCGACTCATAGCGTAACACACAAGTGCTCAGCCAAAGCACCAAACATGCCAAAAAAGACGTGTTAGGTTTTTCGTTGTTATGGTGTTTAAAGTTTGACTACGAGGCGTGAAGATTCTTACAGAGATAGTGAGGTAATGAATATTTTTGTAGCAATCTATGCACGACGCAAACACCTGGCACGCGCCCAGTGTCATTTATTATACTACCGAGAATTGGTAACCGTAGCCAGGGTTTTGTTATGGGGGGGGGGGGGGGGGGCTGGTAGGGGCCAGCTTGCAAAAGCGTAGAGTGTATTTTTAAAGGACTTTCGTTTTCCCATATATTTACAATTTGAGCCTCCTTGGGCTGTGCTTGAACAAACCTGCGATATACATAAAGTACAAAGTTCTATGAACGTGGGGAAGATTTAAAAACGATTTCTTGCTTTAAGTGTATAACATGACGAATAGGAGACAAGTAGAGAGAAGAGAGAGTGAAGTTCCTAAGTGTTTTCGTATCACAAAATATTTACAAAAGTATTTTGTTCTTAATAAGTATTTCACATTTAATTATTTTTAACGCATTTATGCTCGTAGCGATGCAACGACTGCGCGGATTGTACGATCTGCAAGGTTAAGCTACACTTGCCGCGGTCAGTCTGTGGATGGGTGACCGTTTCGTTACACATCGAGACCCCTCCGTGCCTCGGGGAGCACGTTAAGCTGTCGGTCCCGGTTGTCATACGAATATCTATGGCAGTCGTTACGGGTAGTCAGAAGCCTGAAAGTCTGACAACTGGTCTAACCTCCGAATGTCAGTATTACCCAGTAACTGGGTTGCGGGGGTCTGATGGCAGTCGCTCCGTGTAAAATACTGATGTTCAGCCGCATCTGGCTAGACTGGAAGCCGACCCCAATATAATTGGGAAAAGGCTCGGAGGATGATGATGAACGCATTTATGCACAATTCACTTTTATTCTGGGGTGGGTCTGAAGGCTCCTAGGGGGAGCCGTGCCCCGTACCTGACTACGCCTATGATACCGAAAAGAAAAGCTGTAGTTTTATAGAAGTGGCAGGTTTTTTTGATAGTTAATAGTATTTTGACTGGAAAGTGCTATAATGTTAGTTTGTAGAGTTAATGATGTATTGGATATTTACTAGTTATTTGAGTGTGACGCTAACATTTGACGCATGTGCATGTCTTTTCTTTATTAAAAGTATTGAGTGTGACGCTAACATTTGACGCATGTGCATGTCTTTTCTTTATTAAAAGTATTAACAAGCTGTCGTTGACTTTGCCGGCGTATTTTGAGTATTTACTCATGTTGATATTGAGCTTGCTTTGGATTTCCGATAAACTTATTTTAAGAATATCGGGCCCATTAATGAAACAAATGTGTTTTACTGAAACCCAACGCCATTGTATTACTTCCGTTTTATAATAGTGTAATTTTTTATTATTTATCATTAATCCCGCTACAAGAAGACATTGATAGTTGCCCAAAATCTAAAAATTCACAAGATTCGCCAACTTTTGTTACAAGCTGTATAAAACTCGTAAAATAAACAACAAAATCACAAACATAAACAACCGTGACCTACTACAATATATCGTACATTACCTACATACTTAGAAAACCGGCAACCCTACTAACAGCTAGCGGGCACAGCCGCGGCGCGTGCGTCGAACACGCCCAACGGAAACTAGACCGACGCCATTTAAATTTGACCATTGTCACGGAAACAGAGGTCACGATACCAAACGAAAGTAGTTTTGGAATTCATTTGGTATAAAAATAATTCTACTTGTGCCTACCTATGTCGACTAGTTTTATTTTACTTAGCCCCACACTATGATTTCTCTTGTCGTTAGCTAGTTGTCTATTAGGAAAAAGTTATGATGTTGGTTATTAAGAAAAAGATGGATATCACAGACTGCCTGTGATTTGATGAGTCATTCTAAGAAATTATATAACTTACTAACTGTTCAAAGTTTATTTTATAAAATTAAATTACTGAAAATACTTTTAGAAGCTTTTTAAAGTTTGATTTTAGTAACAGATCGAAACCGTTAGAGAGATTCATAAAAACCGTTAAGTTGAACAACAAAAACTACAATAAAGTTAAACTTTAAAACTACGAAACAAATCTAGGATTAGCTTTTTGCATTTGAACCAATGATAATCGAAAATAATGGAGTATTAACCTCGGTACAGTGTCAGCGGCAAAGAATCCATCTGAACCGTAAATGATCGATTTTCACGCATTCCTACCGGACCCAACTCAGTACAGTTTTTCCAACAGATGAAAAATCTAAATAGAACCTCATGTTTTTTTTTATGCCAAACTATCCATCCTTCTACGAAAACTGTAATATATAATAGTTATTGATAAATAATAGTACATTACTGTCGAGGTCTGAAATGAACCAATTGACGGCCGAGTAATATTGAAGTTATTTTAAAATAACTTTTTAACTAAACGAGGCCGTTAATTGCTATTGGCCGAGACTTGTATAGTACTTTTCTCTCATTGCGAGGAAAGAATAAACAAATTAATTCAACAGTATCTAATTTTCATTCGCACCAATTCGACCGCGGGCGGTTCTTGTTCTATTTTCAAAGTAAAAAAAAAGCGCGTTCAGCCTTTATAAATATTTTGTACCTAAAAACACCTACTTTATGTGTGTATTTAAAAACCTTGGAAGCATAATTTAAAAACTAAAACTGTCCAGCAATTTCTATTATTGTCGTGTTGGATATTACTGGCCTGTTATTTCATTGCGTACGGAAAAGAGTCGATTGATGTATTCTTTTTTTAAAATAATAAACCAATTTACGAGCAAGTTGAAGAAAAAATATAAACTTAAATAAACTTTTTTATTCATGAAAAGAGATTGTAGTAAAAACATTAGCAATTTCTACAGAATAGGTGGAATATAATGAACAAAGTAGAACGTTTAGTGACACAAAATAGTTTTATCATTTAATTGTTTGCGATACGTTTTCTGTTTTTTTTCTGTATGTAGGTAGAGGTACTTGAACTGTTGTTCCTATCAATTATTTTCATTTTAAAAGTTGAACGTTGTAACCTCCATAATTAACCTAATTTTTATTTCGTTTTTGTGGTTTTGATCCACCGTACAGTAGCTTGCGCGCGCGCATGTCGGAATCTAAATGAACTTGGACCGAATTCGTTGTAAGTAGTTTTTAATGTATAACTAGCGTGTTAGTAGTGTCGATTACATGTGTTTTTATTATAGTACATTAAGTAGACACTAATTTATTGTTGGATATTCAATAAGCCTTGTCATCGTGGAAAAACTAATAGGTGTTCATTTTTTATCGCCTTTTTTCTAAAGCTTGCTTTTGTTAGGGCTGCTATGATGTCATCATATTATAATATCTAGACCTTAATAAAATTTTCAAAAATTTTGTAATCACCTAATTAATTTTCACTTATTTTAAGAATAGTGCAGAAAATTAACCAGTTTTTGTTAAATAACTGTTATTTTAACTATCGTTATACACTTTTATTTAATACGTAACTAATAGCACTGGAGAGTTTTTGTGTACACACCGCGTTCGGTCATTCACGCTCCCGATTTCAATATTTGCGTATGATACGTATTCAAAATGAATTTATCACCAGAGCACTAGAAATAACACACAGTTTACAAGTCATACTTTCCATGTATTTATGTATTTGTAGTTCATATAATTTGTGCATAAGTACACCACAGACTACCCATATTCTATTTTCAGGTCTTCCTTGTCAATCCAAAGATTGTCTGGAAGATTTTTCTATTATAGCAATAAGACCGCCAATGTACCGTAAATTGACATGTGGCTTCAACATTTTTTGAGTATTCTATTTATCTATCTATCTTACGTTCTGGAAACATTAAAGTTTGTTCCATAAAATACAATATGTGCCAATAGCCTACTACATATGTCTAAAGGTGTCGATTTGCATTGTCTTCGTGCGAATCGATTGCTAAAAAATATTAATATTTAAAAGTGTCGATTCGCACGTTTCGTGCCAATACAATTCGTGCGAATTGACTATTAACCCTACAAAACCATTACTCCCTGGACCTTAACTAGTGCACATTGTATCCTACCGGTCAAAATCCGAAGATAACCTGTGACGTAATTTTAGAGTGTGCTAACCTTAAGCTGTGTTTAGGGTGCACTTGCTAACGGGGAAATCAGGTTAATCCAGACCAGTGTATGATATCAATTTGTAGGGTATTGCGATGTCGGGGAGCGCCGGCGGATGAGATGCAGCACTGATGATTGCCTCGCTGTCTGCTCGTCGCGACGTGGACGCAGAAACACCGGTCGTCTGGCCAGCATGGTGCTACTCAGGTACATTACATGGTGTATAACAACAGAGAACAATAACACTCGTTTAAAGAGGTTTTAAGACACACATTCCAACTAAAGTAACCCTGTGAGTCATCTACCAATAGAGCCCGAGACGCTCAGCGTATTGTAGACATCTGTCTTGGAACTCGCAACGAAATTTCATAGAAGAAAGACAAGAAGTCTTAGATCACATCAGGGATTAGTGTATATCTACTGCTAGCTAAAAAAAGCCGGAACTATGCAAAAAGTTTAAAGTTATGTTCAAAGTGACCACGATGCGCAAGAGACTTGGTGACCATTAAAATTTATAACTATACCGCAATTTTTCTTCAAATAAAAATAAAAAAATTATTTCTATGCAAACATGAGTATTGGGTAGTGAAAGTAACCGACATAGCCCGAAGACTTGCTAATTTAAGTGGCAGTGGGCGGGGCACATTGTTCGCAGAACGGATGGCCGATAGGGCTGAAAAGTTCTGGAGTGGCGACCGTGTACTTTAAAACGTAGCGTGGGTAGACGGGGGACAAGGTGGACCGAAGACCTGGTGAAGGTCACGGGAATCCGCGGGATGGGCTGGTTGGTGTGGCTATGCTTGGGGGAAGTTTATGTCCAGCAGTGGACGTCTTTCGGCTGAAATGAAGATGATGACATAGATCTTATCAAATTTCATAGTTTTCTCCTCGTTCTGTCTAATGTTCATGTTCTTCTGTTTTAATCCCACCAGATTTTATATGATAGTCAACCGAGGTTTTACTCTTAGAGTTCAGACTCATAGCCATTATACTATGACCTTCCTTAGTCCATCTGCCTTGGAGACGTATTCAGAAAACAGTTTACAAAGCCTATTTCACATCGTTTGCCTCCTTTTACTTCACCGTTTCTAAGGCATTAATGTTAGTAACGAATAGGCAATGAACCTCAATTATTACGCCCAGGAAACTGCCTACCATCTAGGCATCATAACTCATCTAAATGTTTCTTGTAAACGGTAGCGGACGTAAGTAAAAAAATGGTAGGCAATCTACTGTAACAGGTAGTTAGCAAAAAGGAGACTAGACGCAGAAAAAGTCCTAGCTAGAAGGTCCACTGTATTGCAAGCATGAATCACTAAAGCACGACCAATATGCGATTTGCAGTTGTTCGAAAACATAGGTCTTTCCCCTTTCAAGAACATATTTGTTTCACGTCTGAAGATAACTCGACAGCAAAATCAGGATTTATTAGAAACATGGCCGTAGTTGGGTACTTCAGGATGTATTAGGGCAAGCGCTGACTGACAGTTAATGAGATCACCCACCCGGTTAAGCAGTTGGGTATCTATTTTGGGTACCAATTCTGCGAGAGTCAATTCGAAAAAAAAAAGAAAAAAAAAGTTTATGAGAGTAACTTGTATAGACACGGCAGTGTGGTGGAGCTTTTTCAGGCCAAAACTACGGTTTTGTAAAAGGAGAATAAGCTAAAGATATAAAATTTGGAAAGAAAAAATTGCTCACGAGGATTCAAACCTGTGACTCCTGGTTCATTACAACAGTGCTTTAGCCACTAAGATAGCTTGTACGCTACAAACAATTTTCAAGTATTTTTAATTGTTTTTTTCAGAAGTCAACCTTCTGATCTTTCTTATTTTGTGATGTAACTGAGTCTGGTTTATCTGCGCTCAGTGGGTGGCGGAGTGGCAGGTGCGCGCGCATTTCCATACGTCTTCCGTGCGCGCGCGCACGCCTGAATGACGGACGCTTGAGTTTTTTCGGCTCGTCTAGAAAGCATTGAAGCTTGAATTTATGATTTGGTTTGGTTTTTCTAGAAACGGTTCTAATAAACTTAATAAATCGACGTAGCAACAAATTCACGTCAAAATCTCTTAATTAAGTTCCCTTTTACAGTCATGACATAAAATAAGGTGTAAAGTGATTTCTGGCTTTCCCATACATTTCTCCAAAAACTTACTTTTCCGATAATAACCGTGAGAGTTACCGAACCATGGCAAGAATCTCTATACACCTTGTTGTTCCTACTTACAAACTATGGCTAAAAAATTGTTGGCAACCAATTACGCTACTAAGTGGGTACCAAAAGTGCCACCTTCTAGTCACTTTAGGTGCCTAATTGAACACTTTGAAGAGATAACTTCTCACAGTTTTCGATAATCATCATGACTTTCGTGACTCGATCAATAAAATGGTTCGTTATGTTGTTAAAACGCTGACAACAGCCAAATAGCCCAAATAGGCTTCTTTTAAAATCAATTTTAGACAAATATTAGAAAAAAAACTTATTAAAACATACAGTCTTTCTTAAACCGTTTTTTTTTTTACAAAGCCGTAATTAATATCCATCTCACCCAAAATCTTTAGATTTAGAGTCATAGGGTGGCTTTCCAACAGAGTAATGCAAGGAAACTAAGTAGTTAGCGAGGAAAAATCCTATAGGTAGTAAGATTGCTACACTTTGCTTGGCTGGCACGGTGCAGCTTCGCTTATTTTAGCGTATTTTTTATGGCTCACCACTTAACAGCCTCCTGTAACTATAACGCATCCGCAAATCGAGATTACAATCTTTTCATGCATGATTAATACTTTCAAGCTCAAATCTAAAGATTTCGGGTATAGATTGATTAATAATTTTGGCCGTAAGTATGTTGTATAATATGCAATCATAACTTATTATTTACCAACATTTATTAATGATAATGCTTTGTATAACAAGTTATTATACAAAGCTTTACAAAACAATTCACGTTTCGCGGTATAGTTTGGTTCCAATACTTCCAATTTGATAAAGACCAATTTACGGTCACCGTATTATACTAGTTGCTACAGTGTTGCCACACCTGTATTGTTATTTATTACTTTTTCAACAAGTTCTGCATTTAAAATGTTTACCGTTAGCATAGTAAATTCTAGTTCTCATTAAATTGAAGTTGGATTTATGAATCGAAAGTATTTTCTAAAATAACAGAACATAAAAATATCATTAAAATGAAAGTGATTGAATATAATACTTATAATATGAATTAAAGTATCATCGCAAGAACTAGGATCGAGCCGACACACATAAAAGCTTATATTATTAAAATTAGTTTTCCTGACGTTTCGAAAGCTTTGGAGCGTTTGTGGTCACAGGAAGACTAAGACGATAAGCGTCTTTATAGATATTTAAAAAAAAAGATCTACCGTACAATATTTAAGCATTTCGATACGCGTAATAGTCACTCACAATTTCATTATTACGTTATTTAAACCAATTTTAATAATATACGCGAAGTAATCCGGTTAAACTTGTTTTATTTAAATGTGTAGTGATCGCGAAAACCTTAGAAATTAGGTATTATATAATAATGCTTACAAAATAAATACGTCAAGTTAAAAGAGACCAACTGAAGAATTAAAACAAATTGAGACCACTATTTCGCTGACGTATCTCTCAACGACAAGTCTCAAAACGCAGTGCTACATCAACAGATCTTTCCGAGGCCAGAACATCATCTGATTTATTATTTATGAGGTCTTCACCATGTTCTACTTATAATAACTTATTCCGATGCCGAGTCGTATTCATAGAGCGATTTATGATCATCTGGTATCACACGACTTTGTATTTATGATACAGGGACATAGTAAAGAGGTTTAGTAGCCCAATAGCTGAGACATTGATACGTGATTGAGAGGTCGCGAGTTTATATCCTGCCTCGTTGAAATATGGAGGGACGTACAGACTTATGTACCAGTGGTGTTATACAACTGAATTATAACTAATTTTCTAAACTGTTTGGTGAATGAAATGTGTTTAGTAATGCGTGGTCGGATTCAGTTGTGATTTTTTTGACCGTCATTCGACTTTGGACTTGGGCTCTGTATCTAGTTATATTTATTATAATTGGCACGAACGTTATTTAATTTTATTAACATCACAAAGAGATCAAAGCTCTACAAAATATTACCTTATGAACACAAATTTGTTGTACTAGCATTAAAACGCGTTAAAGTTAGTCCTTAACCAAAAGTTGCACCAGTCTGTACTCACCATCAGGGTAATTTCTTTTTTAACCGACGAAAAAAAGGAGGAGGTTCTCAATTCGACGCGTATATATATATATATATATATATTTTTTTTTTTTTTTTTTTTTTTTTTTTATGTATGACCACGCATAACTTTTTACAGAGTGGCCCGATTTTGATGATTCTTTTTTTAATGGATAGGGTATATCTCGAAGTTGGTCCCATTTAAATTTCAAAATCAAAATCCACCCCTAAGGGTGGGAAAACAGGGGATGAGTGCTTGTTCACCCACTGAATTCTTATCTGTTTACCGATTCTGTTGAAACTTGGCACACATAAATATAGTTCTAGACACTACGACATAATGGAGACCTGGAGTTAGATTTTGACCACAAAAAAAGTTAAAATAAAACTATTTAACAAAAAATTGAACCGACGAAAACAGAAACTGAAAAGCGAAAAATAACTAATTATGAGTCGGCGCCAAACAAACAATCAACGAAGATCATTAAATTACTTTAAATAAATAATAAAAACAACGTAACATCAAATACAACGTGAAATTTTCAACGATAAACAATAACTTTCCAAAAATTCGTTCGTCGCTCGGCCACTTGCAACTTGCACGCACTTTGCTTGTTAAAAGTTTGTTTGGCGCCTACTCATAATTAGTTATTTTTCGCTTTTCAGTTTCTGTTTTCGTCGGTTAAATTTTTTGTTAAAAAGTTTTATCTTTGCTTCTAGAAGCTAAAACTAATGGATTTAGACAAACGACAGTGTATCGAGCCAAGTTCGAAAAAAAAGGCCGACGCACGAGCCGTGTGTTATACAAATTTATTCTTAGTTTAGGTGTACTAAACCTCTTAAAGGGTCATTTTACTCATCATTATGAACAACTTTACTATGGGACCAACCCTGAAATGGCGAAAAAAAACACAACCGTTCCCTATATTTTGTAGATTTATTTGAACATTAATGTAGAGATCTGCTGATTTTCGCGATTTCAGGGTTGGTCCCATAGAAAAATTTGTTTATAATGAATAGAATAGAATATATTTATTTGCTTAAAAACATGGTATACAAAGGACTTATAGTTCATAACGAGCAAACATGTTAAATGATGAGTATAATGACCCCTTGAAAGGTTTAGTATAAATATAAACTAAGAGTAAGGTTGTATACCTTCACGAACCATCTCGAGCTACTTTCGACCCCATAAAACAATATCAATTAGATAACCTATTCCTAAAATATCATATTAAGTTTCCTGTTTCAAATTTTTGTTATTGCGAAACTTACTCGTCCATTCGTTTTATCTTTTATGGTAAGACTCCTTTGAATTTGATTTATTATGACTACTTAAACCACTTTAATCGCTGGTCAAGAATCTAGGTACAAATGTCACATAGGTAGCATATGAGGTCATTTAAGTGAAGTGTAGATTATTTTATTCGGATCAAATGTCTGTCTGAAATGTTTCCTGTGTCAATTTGAATGTCAATGGCGATAAAAATAATATGAAAATACTATGTAGTAAGTCTATTTTTGTACTAAATACACGTTTTATCACTTATCGCGGTGTTTGAAGTAACACTTTCAATTGTTACATGATAGTGCCTAATAAATTTATGTATTATTTATTTATTTATAGTTAATTAACACGGTATAAAAACCAATTTCATTAATTAACATAGAAACCGGCTAAGTGCGAGTCAGACTCTCGTATTCGGGGGTTGCGTACCATATATTTTATAATTTTCAGTATTTGCCATGATACAAGCCATAGTAACAATATTTTGTTAGAATTTTAACTGCCTACCTGTTATGGTAAAAAATATTAAGCCCGTGACAGACGGACGGACGAAAGGATAGACATAAATATGATAAATAAACATTTCATTACATCAAATTATTTGGTTTTTTTTTTTTTTTTAGGTTCGCAAACTGGACGTTACGACATTATATTTAATAAATAACAATAATTAACAATAACTTGTATTATAAATGAAAAAATCTATTAAATTAATTTGTTCTATTAGGCTGTTTGGAGGTTTCCGTCCACCACCAGCGCGCGCATAGCCAAATAATTACGTCACCGTGCGATTACAGTAATCCGCGCGCCATTTTTCACAAATTTAATATTAATTTGTCTAAAATATGTTTATATGTTTTTTCCTCGCAAGTGTGTTGTATTGTTTTTCCAAGCAATTACCTGGATGCGGAAGGCGCAGGACCAGTCGTTGTGGCTGTGCTTGGGGGAGGCCTATGTCCAGCAGTGGACGTCTTTCGGCTGAAATGATGAAGTGAAGTGTGTTGAAAAACGTCGTATGAAACGCGTGAGCATTAAATAAATAAATAATAAATAAAATGTTTATTTTCATAAAATATCTTTACAGAAAAAAAGGTAACGTTGGTACCTGTACTAATAATTGTCAATTATACCTCGCCTTCGGCTCGGGCTGCAATCCAGTCTCGAGTATAATAGCCAACTTAGCTCACTTGTATCAAAATGTACTATTTCATAAAATTATTTGGCTCAAGACATCCGCATTCCAAACTTTTTCATCATCGATAAAACCAATTACAGCCTTGCCCACAAGAACCTCTTATACTTAATTCCTTGCAACATCATCAATATTAACACTTTCATCTCAAAGTAAGATGGAAAGCTAATGAAAAGCCATTGTAAACAATGAGTAGAAATCTTTAAAGAAGGAAGCTTAGCTGTCGTTTTAAGTCTGTAAACGGGTTTAAATGTTCATGTATTATAGATTTATTTCCACTGTTCCTACTAGCGTATTAACACTTAATGTTTTCTAAACTTGGTAGACTGTACAGTAACTCAACCTGTCTGTAGAGTCTTCCACGTTTCACCGCATCAACGGTTTAGGTGACTTCATTTATTGTCTAAATGTGATTAGCTTTTATTAATTTTGTGCTATTTGTTTATTTTAGTTTATGCCACGGACTGCCCCCATTATCTAGATCTTACGTCTTCTTTGTCGATCCAAAGGTTGTCCGGAAGATATCGCTTTTAGCGATAAGACCGCCCATGTACCCATAATTTATACGTTGTTCCTGTTTACTACTATTTTCATGGTGTACAATAAAGTATATTCTATCTATCTAATTTTCTCTTGCAAACCTATGGTTAACAGTTTTAGTGCAAGATTCCTAAAAGTATAATAAATGATTCGAATCTCGGCGGCAGACTGCAAGCTGCAACCGCACATCGCAGGCGACGCGATTTGTTTTGTTTGTTGTAGGTGACAGTGTCGCCGCGCTCGTAGTTTGATTGACTTAGGTGGCGAATGACCCAAAAAAAACTTACCCGAAAGGGTGAAAAGCCACCTTATAATGTTTTTATAAGCTTTAGGTATCAGTTCAACTGAAGATGATTGGATGTTTAGATATTTGGTTGTTTGGATGTTTGTTACTCAATCACGCTGTAAGAGCAAAACGGATTTGGATGAAATTTGCCATAAAGTTAAAACATAACCCGAGTTAACTTAAAGGCTACTTTTTATCCCGGGAAGATGAATAGTTCCCGAGGGACGTGCGTTAAACGATATCCACACGGGTGAAGCCGCGGGCATAAATTAGTATATATTATAGTGAAGACGAGCTGCACTCCCTATTGCACTAATAACACCTTAATAACTTCTTAGGTTTTCGCGATCACTACACATTATAGTAAAACAAAGTTTAACCGGATTAAATCGCGTATATTATTTAAATTGGTTTCCCTGACGTTTCGAAAGCTTTGCAGCATTTCGTGGTCGCAGGTAGACTAAGATGACAAGCGTCTTTACAAATATTTCTAAAAAAATATTTTTATCTACCGTACAATATTTTTAATTAAAATCGTTTCGATGCACGCAGTAATCACTCACAATATCATTATCTTTTACAGTGTTGCATGCTGTTTGGGACTTGATTATATTGACGCTCCACAAAGTCTGCAGTGTGTGAACATGCCCTAGACAAACCCAACCATTTTCTTCGATTTGATAAACCACAAGTTCTGGCGAAGGAAAACCGATATGTACCTAGAATGCTCCGTGAGGCTATTGAAATTAAAAAACATCCTAATTTTAATAGAGAAGATGGTTGGCAGCTACCACCAGTTTGGAACCCAGTCCTAAAAATAATCAAGTCCCAAACAGCATGCAACACTGTAAAAGATAATGATATTGTGAGTGATTACTGCGTGCACCGAAACGATTTTAATTAATAATATTGTACGGTAGATAAAAATATTTTTTTAGAAATATTTGTAAAGACGCTTGTCATCTTAGTCTACCTGCGACCACGAAATGCTGCAAAGCTTTCGAAACGTCAGGGAAACCAATTTAAATAATATACGCGATTTAATCCGGTTAAACTTTGTTTTATTATAATAACACCTTAGTTTGATCACCAACCTGTGTGTAAATTATATTCATAATTCAAACGTGGTAATAAGGGCAATATTTCTGCAGGATCGATCGCTGAAGCGACCCCTGGGCCTGTTTAGTGATTTTTGATTCAGTGAGTGTTGGGGAAGCATGGAAACAAGAAAGATCGCGCGCGCCGCGCGTGCCACCTTTTTTTGCGTGCTCTGTGGCCTAAGCTATTTGAAATGAACCGTGTGTGTGGAACAAAATTGGCATCCATCCATTCCTTCTGCAGTCGTTCAGCTCCACGCCAAATGGCGCGAACGTGAGCTTAAGGATTTTTTTAAAGTTATCAATAAAGCCGTAGCCTTTATTAATAACGTTGGTTTATTTATTTATTATATTCTTTATTGTACATTGACTGCCTCGTTGGTCTAGTGGTTGCAAACGCGACTGCTGAGCGTGGGGTCCTGGGTTCGATTCCCGGGTCGGGCAAAGTGTTATTGGGGTTTTTCAGCAGGAAATTCTCAGTAGCAGCCCGGAATCTGGATTTGTGCCCGGTCAATGGCAATAGGCTCGCCCCCTATTACATGGGACTATAACATAACTGGCGAAATGTGGGTGTACTATACACCTCTGCCTACCCCTTCGTGGAAATACAGGCGTGATGTTATGTGTTGTTGTTATTGTACATTCATCATCATCATCATCATTTCAGCCGAAAGACGTCCACTTCTGGACATAGGCCTCCCCCAATTAAGGGGGGATATGCCATAATCGCCACGCTTGGCAGGCGGGTTGGCGATCGCAGTTGGTTGGTTAAATACTCAGAGAACGCTGCTGCCCATCCTCTGGTGAATCCCTTAGTCGCCTTTTACGACACCCATGAGAAGAGATAAGGGAGGTCCTATTCTTTAAGTCCGGCACCACACGGACAAAATTGTTGTTTATTGTACATTACACCAAATGAAAACAAAGACAATAGTTTACAGAAAGATTAAGTACAATGGGCGGTCTTTGGCGGTGGTTGGTTCATCATGAAAAAAAAAAATCATGGCTAGTTCTAAATTTTATACATAATTATATACTTAAAATAAGCTTCTGGTAAAGCTTTTATGAAAGCCCACCTGTCTTCATATTTTTTTACACCATCCAAAGTCCCTCTCAAGTCTCAACATTTTGACTCGAAAAATGCACTATAAAAACACGTCTCATTTTTTCCTAGTGTGCTTTATGAATTGCTATGATATTTACATTGGTAATGTGTGCGTGGGCTGCGCACGCGCCGCGCCTTCCTCTATTATTTATTGAGTGACAGTGTCAATGGAAAAGCCAAATAGTTCCTTATATCGCGGACAGGTTTTTGGGGTTCCTTAGATAATGGTGGTCTAATTTATTGTGTTTTGGTCCTATTGTTATTTCTCTGGATAACCGTTTCAGTCCTGGCATCTTATTCAAACCAATTCTCTCAATTGTTTAAAATTGAAGTTACAAATTATTTACTAGACAAATAGCCAACATGACCATAAATCGATATTTTATGCCAATTAGCAATATGACTCGTCGGATCGTTTACTTTTAAATTTTTGGTTTAGAATAAAATAAATAAATAAATATCTTTGGCACATTTTTACACAGCACCATCTAGTCCCAAACTAAGCAGAGCTTGTGGTATGGGTACTAGACAATGGATATAATACGTATATACTTTTTTTTTTGTAAATACATACTTATAATAAATACTTATTCACCTTAAAAATAGCGCTTGTATATTAAATCCCACTTCATTTCTACAGAACCCTTTATTATCAATATCCACCATTCACATCACCATATTTCACGCTGTCATTGACACTCAAAACATCAATGAGTGGACTGTTATTTCATAACAGATGCGCACACGCAGTTGGGGTCACTTTTGGCCGTAGACTATATTCTGCCGAGTCACCATATTGAACCTACTTGGTAAACAATTCTTGACAACTAGTAAGGTCAAGTTCATGACTTTTAAGGTTAATTAAATTCGCTTTTTGCTTGTTTACTGATGAAAATAAGGTTTAGAGTTTATTTTATGACATTCCTTTAGTAAAAGTATTTAAATCTACATAGGTCGTTTATGCTTAAATTATCAATTCACATACATTTCTCTTCCACGCTACAGAGAAAAATATGTACGGTGATTTAAAAATTATTAATCAGCGACAATCATGTGCATTTGTTTAAAACAGATACTAAGAAACATGAACAAATAAAAAAAGGTGGACGGAATCTCGCTAAGAAAAGATTGGAGCACAAAATTTTTTCCTAAGCCCACTATAATTTCGACAGCATTTTAACACACCAGATATTGTTATTTTATTTGTGACACTACGACAACGACTACTGTCACACGAGATTTGTTGCGTAATCGCGGCTGTTAGGCCAAACCCGCACAGCGATTTTTTATCGCAAAATCTGTAACACATGGAATTATACGCAGGTACTGGCGATTAAAAACCGCGGTGAAAAAAACATCTCAGTGCGCGAATAAAAACAGTGCGGATAAAAATCGCTGTGCGAGCCTGGCCTTGGGCTTATTAAGGGTGTGAATGTGAGCGTGCCAGCCCGTACTTTTAAGCAAGCCGTCTTATTATGGGTGCTTCATTTATTGTTTAGCGAGATTCCGTCCACCATTTTTGATTCGTCCATGCTAAGAATAAAACATATCTCGCGTCGCCAAGCGAGTATATCTTGAATAAACGCCTGTCCATGTAGGGCACATACTTTACTTTAAGTACTCAAGTCACGAAGGCGCCACATTCTACCGCAATGAAAAAGTATAATCAAAATCAATAACAAAGTCAGAACAATAAAAACTGAAGGTTCTTGCAAACCACCCGATAAGGTTAATCGAGGTCATTCCGATATTACGATAACAAACGCAGCTAACGAAAGAAAAAATGAAATATCGATACATTATGTACCGTTCGTAATTTTACGAATGACATTACTTTACATATGTTCAAAAATTGAATTGCCACTAAAAATTACGACACAATTAAATTTTTTGTTGAGTTTTTTAAACATATTTTTCGTTCCGTATTAATGTTTTGATATAACTTTAGTATCTCGCATCGGTATTTGGACGTCTCCATTTGCGAGGTGATAGCCCTGTTTACGACAGTTAAGACGAACTTAGGGACTTGTATTTGGAGCATTTTAATTGGAAGATACGCGGTTTTACGCGGTTGCGAGAACACGTTACGTTCGGCCTGTAGTAAAAGTTTCTGCAAAGCGATTTTGGGCGAAATAAATTTAAATTTACTGGCATCGTTTGATCCCCGGTTTTTAATGTAAAAATAAGAAATAAAAATAAAATAAAGTTGAAGGAAGATAACCAACCCATTTCTGTCCCACTGCTAGGCACGGGGCTCTTCTCATAATGAAAAGCATTCGGGTCTTATTCCACCATGCTGGTGCTGGTTGGCAAACTATACACACTATCAAGAACTTTGTAGATCATTCTTATGGAGGTTTCCTCACGATGTTTTCCTTCACCGTTATAGCAAGTGATAATCAAATTCTGATCCGTATATGAATCCGAAAAGTCAGAGGTGCAGGTCGGTTTCGAACTCAGACCCTCCTGCATGGAAGGCAAGCGTTCATCCACTACTCTATCATTGCTTCGACTTCTGACTGCGAAGGAAACGACAAACACTAATTGCATCCGGAGAAATAATAATAATATGTATTTTATGTTTTATTTGGATGCGGAAAGCGCAGGACCGGTCATTGTGGCGATGCTTGGGGGAGGCCTATGTCCAGCAGTCGAGGTCTTTCGGCTGAAATGACGATGATGATGTTTTTATTGGCTCTTTCGAGCTAAAATTGTAAGATCATACTCCAAGTTCTCCAATTGTCTTGACTCTTGGAACTTCGCTTCTAGGACAGGCATCCCAATCCTAGAGTGTGCGTCTTCTTCTATCGTGTCGACATGAGCTACATAATGATTATAGCTCATGTCTTGGGAAAAAGATTAGCCAGTCAGCAGGTTGGTAGCAGGGCTGACTGTCCGGGGTGCACCGGACGATCAATTAAATATCGTCACTTGTGGAGGCTCTTTTAATGCACCCCAACTGAAAACATTTTCGTCTCAATCTCAATGCTTTTACCGCATCTCAAAATTTCTAGATCCACAAGAACCATGCCCTCATTCTAAAAGTTTGTCAGCCCTAATATCAAAACTACTGAATCCCCCACACTAGCGAGACATAAAGGCTCATGTACACTGGCAGAAACCCGAATATAACCTTAATGACCTCGACAGAACCCGTTTGTGAATATAGTCTTGTCGTCCGGGCATTCCTTTTACTTTGCAAAAACTTACTGTTCCTCACAACTCACAAAGGACTTGTCTTTGTTTTTGTTAAGCGTTAAATATCGGTAAGTGGTGTTCATTTGTCTTATTTTTTATTTTTAAGAAGGCCCATATTGGTATTGGTGAGTTATTTTTCTGATCTTTAAGTAGTTTTAGTTTACTGCTGTTTTCATGAATGTGCTACATTACTCTGTTTTTTATAAAGTACTAATAGAATGGTAACTACATGTCACTTTTCTTCTTCCTACCAAATGTCTTCAAACTTAACATATTTTACGCTTTCTCTCTTGTGTTTGCACACGCACTTGTGCACTATAATATGTCCCGCGTAGATGGCTAGTCCCCGTTTAGATTGGCTGCCGTGACCGAAATTTTACTGGGAGGACATTACAGAAGACATCTGCAATGTTCTGATGGACCTATCTCTCCCTTGTTAGATGTCACATGAACTTGATCCTCTTGAAATCACAAGCAGAAGTATAGAATTATTGTGTTTAAGCAATGACATATAACAGTAAAAGCTTTTATATTTAAGTCCTCTCAGTTGCATCAGCATTGTCCTAGTTAAACCCATACAAATAGGATTAACCTAAAATTGTAGTAATGAAATGAACATTTCTCATATAGCTGCTATTTTTTGGCTAGCTATCTAGCTAGCTATCTTTCTTTTAATAGAAAAGTCTCTCAGGATGCGATGTGTGGAAATACTAATAGCCTCAGATTGCTTTTGACAAGGATATGAAAGTAAAAGCCAGCTATGTTGATTCCGTTCATAAGTCCTACAGCTTGCCTTAACTGCATACCTGTCTGCAACAAAGTAACAAACTGTCTTCGGATATAACTCAGTATTTGTCGTAGTAAAAGTCTTTAAATGTTAGGTTATTGATTGAGTCATAAATATATTCACGAAATCTTAATCTTCATTAATATGGAGTAGAAATATATCAGCAGTCTGTCATTGTCAATTTTAGAACTACTTTAAACCTTCAGTCATGTACATTTATATCATCATCATCATCATCATTTCAGCCAAAAGACGTCCACTGCTGCACATAGGCCTCCCCCAAGCATCGCCACAACGACCGGTCCTGCGCTTTCCGCATTCAGCGGATTCCCGCGACCTTCACCAGGTCGTCGGTCCACCTTGCGGAGGGGGGAGGGGCTACCCACGCTGCGCCTTCCAGTACGCATATACAGTACATGCAGTACGTACATTTATAGGATATCAATCAAAGTAATTAGGTACTTTTCGGCCTATAAGATTTTGGAGCTGTGTAGCTCTTCTTCTCGGGTTTCCTTAGTGAAAAATAAAATTGTCGAAAATGAGCACTTAACACCTAAAGTTTAGGTGATACGTGCTCATTTTCGACAATCAATAAAATCTTCTAGTAAACAATTATCATATTATACTAGCTTGAAGCTTATGTCCGCTGCTTCGAAAGCGTGTAATTTGGTTTATCATAGAAATATTTTACCGCGCATCCCACGGGTACTAATTATCTACCCGTTATAAAAAGTCCCAGGCTACCTCTTTGCCAAATTTCACTTCGATCGGTTCACAGTTAGTCGTGAAAAGATAACAAACAAACAGACAGAATTACTTTCGCATATACCAGCATAGGTGGTATTGAAGTTGTCATGGGCAAAGGTAACCGCTTAACTTCAGGTGGGCCTTTAGCTCGTTTCGCCATACAATACTATAAAAAAAAAAAACTGAAAACCTCATAAGGGGTCGTTGTGCTCATTAGTATGGACAACTTTTACTACGGTACTAACCTTGATATCGGGAAAAACTCAGCTGTTCCCTACATTTGTGTTCACATAAATCGACAAAATGTAGAGAATAGCAGTTTTTTTCAGCAATTTTGGGGTTAGTCCCAGAGTAAAATTAGTTCATACTGATGAGTACAATGACCCCTTAAGAGGTTTCAGTTATTTCAATTACACGTATAGTGTGGATTGAAGTTATTTTATTAAAGTTAAAATGAGCCATCAAATCCCTTCATATTCTTAGGCCAAAAACTTTTAATGTTATAAAAATAGGTAAGTAGTAGGTACATTTCCAGTATTCACCAAAAAAAACTTTGTATGTGTTGATTTCAGAAAATAAAATTATTTATCTAATTTCTCAATTATACAAAACATAATAGTGCACTAGAGACTTTCACCTCAATTCATAGAGTGGCTACCGCCAGAACAATCGATTAAATAAGATAATAACAGTATCATTCGATCGAAATGCGAGTGCCTTAATTAGTGATTGTAAAACCACTTTTGTGTAATGGACCATTACCTATTCTAAAATAGGTTTATGTGGTTCTTGATCAATGACAAGAGAATATTCCATTTGGTGTCCGAAAATAGGTTGATAGAGCATTTGAGCATAATCCGCCAGATTAGCTCCAATTCAACGTATAATATTCGCGTAAACATAATTTGTCAATGTAGAAAATCAATTAAAATTAATTTATTTTTTTGCTTCACTGTATCGTTAAGAAATAACATTAGTACTTTGATATCAAATACATTAATATTACATCACTAGCTGTCGGTTTGATAATACGAAAGTGTTATTTATAATCGACATTAACGACAATTTTAGTTAATTACCGAAAACGTCTGGCAACTTTTATGCAACAAAAACTGGTTCAAACTTGGACTCACTCGATACGAGCCGATACTATACTTACAATATGAAAATGAAGAAATTATCGAGTCAGTAACGAGCCGCGGATTGCGGGTATCGATAAAAACGCCTTTATATCGACTTTTATGTCAAGCCCTAACGGTCGTCGTAAATTCGACATGTTATGGCGGCTGTCACTGGACTATAGCTTTATTAATGCATAGAGAAGTGTTTTGTTTACTCACTTACGATTATTTCTAGTGTCGTATTATGTAACGCGTGTAATCGTAACACCGCGCGATGTGTCGTCGGCGTAAATCTAATTTAACTATAGAGATTGTTCCGTATTCTCTTGACACGCGAACCGTTAAGTTTTATACGACAGTACATGTTTGTTTTAATGACTACAGTGTTACCATAAAGTTTTATAGAATGTTAACACAAATGAAGTTTACAATTGCGGACGTATTAAATAAGAGAGTGGACACTAACGCAGCAGGGTTTACAAGCAATTAACTATGGTATAAGCAAATTATTTTACGACGTACTAAAATGAGTCTGTATTATTGACCCCTTTAGTCGATTTCTCATAATAAAGCTGGATATGTGTATCGATATGCGGGAAATCGAGGTTTTATAATGTTCCTTCACTATTTTTTCGATTTCTCGTTTTGCGCATGCGATGATGTTTACATGCACTGAGGTTGCAACAAGTAGTTTTTTATTAGTTTTGGTGAGTGAATTGCGGTGACACCGGTAGGGATGTCCCTTTAGGCTTTTACGATGCAAATAAACCGTGAAAGCGGGTCTCGGCGTCCTACGCTCGCAACCTTTACAATGTCACTTCAATTATTTTATTGCTGTGTTCTTAAGGTGAATGCTACGGGGTAACCCGCGAAATTCAAATTTTTTGGCGTTTTTTGCAAATTGTAGCTTTATTTCGCTTTGTATATCGGTCAAAATATAATTGGCGGAAATAATAACAATATATCTACTGAACTATTAACCTAGCTCTATAAGCTGTATAAGCTCGAAAATCGATAATTTGATCGTAAATTAATATTAACGAGCTAGTACAGCTTATAGAGTTAGGTTAATATTTTTTATGAGTATAATTCCTTAGATATATTGTTACTATTTCCGCCAATCATATTTTGACCGATATATAACGCGAAATTAAGCTACAATTTGAAAAAAACGCCAAAAAAATTGAATTTCGCGCGCTACCCTGTAGCATTCACCTTAATTGTTTAGAAGATAAAAGAGAGTGGACATGGGAACCTTATTTTTGTTTTGTTTGATATGTGTTATTTAACTTCGACTCTTATTTGCTTCTTCATTCATGTAGCGTCCTGGGCTAGCTGTAGATGCTAAATGGCCCATAAAATGTTGTAATAAATTACCTCGCTTTTCTACACTTAATAAATTAAATTGATAAATAGAAAACTGTTAACACTTTGCTACCTGCTAGTAAATACTAATAAATAACCTTTGATGAGTGTAAATATTAAATAGGGATTTATGAATACTCAAATATTGTGCCAATCAAAATTTTCTGAATGACACCGAGTTGCAAAGCTTTTTTGTTGTAACATAACGGAGCCATAAAAAATAATGTATGAAATTGAATGTCATAAAGACGCATCTCTAAAGCCTTTTATACACGAGTGGACACTGGACATCTATGCACGCTTGCAAAAATACGGAAACTTAGTTACTAATGTGAAAGATATTTTTTAAAGCAAGCATTGCAATCAGTCTCTGTATGTGTATAATAGAAAGAAAGAAAGAAAAATGTTTATTTGCATCTAGACTCTAGAGTGACGCACAAAATTACGCAAATAATAAATAAATAACAAAACAAATACAGGTACAAAGAATCAAGAATAATCCAAGCCCACTTTTTTTTAAGTATAGGATTGCGAAACGAACTAAAGGCCCACCAGATGTTAAGCGGTTACCTTTGCCCACTATAGAAGAACCGTGAATTGTGCACCCTGAAATGGACGAAGCTTTAGCAACTTATAACAAAACTCATTCAGATATTGTCGTGTCTAGAACATCTGTAAAAAAAAAAATTGCTATAGGTATGTACGAAAATAACTTGACAAAGTATTTTAATCAGCTGATTACACACATATTTTAACGAGCGCTTTCGTAAGTGACGGTCAAATGTGTAATTTGGGTCATTTCGCATAGTCAGAGTTTTGACATGCATGCGATGAGGGGCCGAAATGTTAGACCACATGGCCAGGTATTATATAGGTGTAGTGTTGTGTGTGTGTAGGAAAACTTATCGTATGCTTACTATTTCTTCTTCTATCGTGTTGACATGAGCTACATAATGATAATAGCTCATGCCGTGGGAAAAAGATCAGCCAGTCAGCAGGTTGGTAGCGCGGCTGACTGCCCAGGGCGCGCCGAACGATCAATTAAATATCGTCGAAATATTCATAGTGTATTAGAAATGCGTGCTCAGATTTGAAGAGCTCATTCAGGGAATCATCATCATCATCTCAGCCTATCGCAGTCCACTGCTGGGCATAGGCCTCTCCCAAGTTGCGCTCGGTCCTCTGCCTTTCGCATCCAGTCCCCCCCAGCCACCTTCTTCAGGTCATCGATCCACCTGACGGGGGGGCGCCCTACGCTGCGTTTGCCGATTCGCGGTCTCCACTCAAGGACTTTCAACAGACAAGGTCCTTCGACAGACATGGCCAGCCCACTGCTACTTCAGCTTACTGATCCTACGAGCTATGTCGGTCACTCCGGTTCTTCTCCGGATAATCTCGTTACGGATTTTATCTTTCAAAGAAACTCCAAGCATGGCTCGCTCCATAGCTCGCTGAGCGTCTTTGATTTTGTGGACTAGCCCAATTGTCAGTGTCCACGTCCCGGCACCGTAAGTCATAACAGGTAGCACGCACTGGTTGAAACCTTCTTCTTCAAACTTTGCGGTATAGGTGACGAGAAGATTCGGCGAAGTTTGCCAAATGCTGCCCAGCCCAACTGGATCCTTCTGTCAGGGAATGTTATCGAACAACTTTTACTGCGAAAAGTAAAACATCCCTTCCAAACATTTCGGTCGAGAGGTATTGCACTTTTCTATGTAACGGATGATTTTTTTTTCATGATTTCTGGGTCATCGCCATATTAAAAGTTTTTCTATGCTATGCCCTGAATGAGCTATCCAATTATGACACATAACCTATACCTACTAATATTATTAAGAGAAAAGATTTATTGTTTGTAATCGATAAACTCTGAAACTACTGAACTAATTTTGATAATTCTTTAAGTAAAAAAGTGTAAAACCAAAGTAAATAAGTGGCTATATACACTTTCTTATGAAGATACAGAAGGTCTGGTCATAAATTAATAATTCTCACGCAATAATACATCAACACACAAACATACCACTCACACATCCATACATTACACATACACACTCAAATACTTAGATGATGCTAAATAGTAACTATTTGTATTTTATCTAAATATTTATTTCACTGGTTTTATTTTTGATCATGTTTTTCAAGCACAGTTATTGCATTATATTCCTGTAGAATCTGGAGGTGGGCGATGGCAGCTGCGACACAGTGCATACTACTGCAGCTACTATCGTACTCTTGTACCTTGTTATACTTGTAATAATGTTGCCCAATAAACTTTATCTTTATCTTATCTTATCTTATCTTTCACGATTAGAAAGCTACTTTATCCAGAAGTAACAGGCTATATTTTATTTCAATGCGCGGGCAAAGTCAAGTTTCTAACACATGAAGTAGCTACTGTATTTAGGTACTCCATTTATTTTTTTGCATGCAATGGAAAAGAGAGCTAAAAAACAACACATTATTTACGTCATCATATTATTATTTACAGCTCCGATACACATTTTTTTTTTCATACATTATCGAATAACGGCTTGCTTGTTTTTTAAAATAAGGTTAACAGTAAAACTCAATGCAGAAGCGCCATAAAGATTCATTTTTTTAAATTAAAACATAAAAACACGTTTGATGAACATCGTTTAATTTTTTTCCCGAGATTATTGTACCTACAACTTTACTCGCCACGGTTTTATATGCAGTCCTACAAGGTTCTTTGTATACATTTTAAGGTTTTTTAGAGTAACTTTCTGTAAATTATATCAGTTCAATGCGAATTGATTCGATCTTTTTTACAAAATGGGTCCGTGATTTGTTTGTGATTATAATACAACGTGTTATTGACATACCTGAAAACCTCTTAAAGGGTCATCATTCGTACTCATCATTATCAACAACTTTTACTATGGGACCAACCCAGAAATCGCGAAAAAAAAAATCAGTTTGTCAAAAACATTTATGATCACAGAAAAAGACAAAATGTAAGGAACATTTGATTTTTTTTTCGCAATTCCAGGTTTGGTCTCATAGTTAAAGTTGTTCATACTGATGATTACAATGAGAAGAGAGAGTACAACCCTTAAGAGGTTTTCGGTTATTTCAATAACACGTTGTATATTATTATTATATAAATTTTGAATCAAAATTACTTTCAAGCATACGATTATGAATAAAGCGAGTTACAAAAAACTTAAAAAAAAAACATAAATGAAATCTCAATTGCAGATAATTAATTTTCTCAAGGACTAAATATCTATCCAGGAAGTTCGTTACGATATCTTTTAACTAGTTAGTACATAAATTAAAAAATCTAAAACATTTAGCATATTAGTAAATTCCATCTTGTCACCATTTGTCACTCCACTAAATCAACGTATGCTCCATCATAAATCCAAAAATGCGTGTCATAGAAATTTAAACTTCAGTATATTAAAAAAATGATTTACGATACAACGTTCATGGTACATAAAGGTGAATTTTGTTTTACGCGATCACAGCGCAGCGCATCGGGCACGCATGATTATGAATGGCACCGCACGCGCGACGAACGATCAACCGGACGCTCGTTCTTGCAATTCGTTCAAAATTGCTCTTTCACTGTGGTCCGTGGCACATCAATTCTAATGTAGTTGAATCGATATATCATGCATGATTTACTCCTTATGAAAAGTCTTGTGCGGCATATAAAATATATTGTTTTTGTTAGGCACTGTGTATCAATTCGTAAAATCATATTAAAAATATATTAAACAGGACGATAGGTAGGTATCTAATTGCCTCATAAAATATCATAGCTACCACAAATTATAATTCTGTATCTAAAAAAATTCAAGTTGAAACACCTAAAATCACAGAAAATGCAATTTACAGTAAAATTAAAGGTAATTTTTGTTTTACGCGCTCACATAATATATTGTTGGTTCCACGTGATTACGATCGGCGCACGCGTAACAGCCCGTGTCCATCTAAGACCTTATAAGCGATTTGTTCGAAGAGCCGCGGCTGATGGATTTAAAGGCACACATGTTTATCAAATCGCACCTCATTATAATACAACAAAACGCGACATAGTCTTATTATACATTAAGAAACTCTTCGTAACGAAATAGAGATTTGCCATCCAAATTAATTAAACAAATTACAATTTAAATATTGCTATGTACCTAATCATATGCACTAATCTGAACATTGTTAAATACATCATTCTTGTTGTAAATACATACAAAAATTATATTAATACAGATAACATTTTAATTATCAAATAAACTGCTACTGGGAGTAACAAATTACCAAATTTTAATTTACAATTATACTATGAAATCAATAAACAAATACATACAAACTTTATCGTGTAATTTTAGGAGACATAAGAAACTTATCTGAAGCGAGTGGGTATTAAAGTCATAGTTGGACAAACATTCTGTTGTCACAATAAAATTGGATGCTGATAAGCAATAATGTGTCAACCCACAAAAATTCGAAAATTGAGTTAATGATGCAGTACGCTTCTTTGGCTGACAAAGAACGTTTTTCAATAGGGTTTTAACCTGATTTAATGGTTTTTATACCAAAAATGAGTATAAAAAGGTTGACACGAAATCAGTTCGAAGGGTAAGACATTTTGCAATAAGATGTTTAGGCACTTGAAACATTGTTTGATGACCCTAGGCGCCGTCTGTTTAAAGTCAAAAGAAGTTATGGGACATGATCGGTTATTGCGTAATTAGTATTATCCTTTTTCAGCTGTGTAAACAACATTGGCCCATATTTAATTAAAATTATACGTATAAAGTGGGCCTCACAAGACTACTAGCCACGAATACTACATGGAAAACGCAGTAGAAGACTTGGGGAATATAAGATCATCAAAGATAAGTCAAAATATTACATAAATATAAGGATTTTAGCTATACATGTTTAGAGGTCATTTTACCGGTAAAATTATTAAAACAACGCTTTTTTATGACAGAATACTGTTTAAAATTACATTCAAATACGTTTTACATACTAACCGTGGTAATATTACTTATCTTAACTACCTAATTTCAGCAAAATGTAATATTTTTGATTAACAGGTTATTGCTTAACAAACATTCTACTATTTACTAACGCTTGTAAAAGTTTTATAAAGCTTGACACGTTATTGCTACAAAAAAAATCTCGTTCACTTGTTCGTTCGTTTATTTCAATAGTATGTTAAATGACTTGAAACGTTTTTGAAAAACGTGGAATGAGGGAATTAATAAAACAAACAGGTTCACGACTGTAAGTATCCGTAAACAGGGTAGACAGACATTGTCTCAAATTATAATTATTTACAGAATGCTACCGCCAAGATCAAGAAGCCATGTTTGCGGATCATTTACCTAATACCTCACGAGGAAAGCCATGCGTCGCGTTCTACTTCTGACGAGGAGTTTCAGTGTGAGGTTATTAGCCACGATGTTGAAGAAAAGAGGCGTATGGTTCCGTCAAATAGCAGTCTCAATGAGGAGTTTCCAGAAGTTCAGCCAATAGAAACATACCTTCCGAATATTTATATTTCTGATCAAGATCTGGACTTTGAGAATACTCTGGATTTATTGGAGTTTCTAGCTGCTGTTGATTGCTGTTTGTGGCTGATAATACAACACTAGCTCATTCGTCGTTCATTGAGCTTATTCATCATACAGCAACTATTCAGTCCGAGCCCAATGAGTTGTATGATCCATCATAATCTCAGCCTGTCGCAGTCCACTGCTGGACATAGGCCTCTCCCAAGTTGCGCCACAACGCTCGGTTTTCTGCCTTCCGCATCCAGTCACGTTCAGCCACGTTCTTCAGGTCGTTGGTCCACCTGGTGGGGGTCGCCCTACGCTGCGTTGGCCGATTCGCGATCTCCACTCAAGGGCTAGTCTGCTCCAGCGGCCATCAGCCCTTCGACAGACATGGCCAGCCCACTGCCACTTCAGCTTACTGATCCTACAAGACATGTCGGTCAATCCGGTTCTCCTGCGGATAATCTCGTTACGGATTTTATCCTTCAAAGAAACTCCAAGCATTGCTCGCTCCATAGCTCACTGAGCGACTTTGAATTTGTGAACCAGCCCAACTGTCAGTGTCCACGTCTCGGCACCGTAAGTCATGACAGGCTGGACGTACTGGTTTAAGACCTTTGTCTTCAAACTTTGCGGTATATGCGACGAGAAGACTCGGCAAAGTTTGCCAAATACTACCCAGCCTAACTAGAACCTTCTGTCGGCTTCTTTCTTGAAGTTTGTCTACCAAGCTGAATTATCTGCCCTAGGTAGACGTATTCCGTTACGACTTCGAGTGCCGACCCTTCAACGAATATTGGCCTCGGCATGACATGCATATTGAACATGACTTTCGTCTTGTCCAGATTCATGCCGAGACCGACACGCTGAGATGCTCAGTTTAAGCTGTGCAGCATTTCGCCCAGGTGTTCCAACGACTCAGCCATACAACGATGTCATCGGCAAAACGGAGATGTGAGATGTTCTCGTTAACGTTGATACCCTAACCAGTCGAACGAAACGAGATTATTTTGTTGTAGGTAGTTTGATTTTGATTTTTAAATACTGTTTTAATTTAGATAATGTTGATTATGATGTAGGTAGGTAAGTATTCAAAGTAAATCTTGAAGATTGAATAGCCAATAACGCTCGATGGTCCCTAATTTGTTCCGTTTTTAAAAGGTAAATAAATATTTTAATATTGTAAGAAATCATGGCTTTTATTGATAACACCTTAACAATACAATTTTTATCTCAATAATACGTTTATCAATATAGGATTAAGGTACTTGACATTAATCAAATTGAATTTAAATTAATTGTTTTCAGTTTAGCAATAATGTGTTATAAGACTTGAAATGTATATTCAAATAAAATGTTTGCTGGCGCATTTTGTAATATAAAATTTAACGGATTTTGGAATGAATATAACAGATTTTACAAGTTTAATTGGAGAAATTTGATCTAAACTTATATTATGATATAATGACTGCATATCATCAATATTTGCAGCAAATTCTTGAACAAACTAATTAAATTGGCGCCGTAATTTTGAAACACGATTTACTCGAAATGGCTTCCGTGCAGGTTGACATACTATTGCTTATCAGCATCCAAATGTGATTCACGCGCGCTCAAATGTCGCGATGAGGCGCGACTAATCCGCGGTAACGAGCTGCCTCGCCAACGCGTGAGTATGCACAAACCTTTATTGCCTCCGATATAACAAAGAGTCCACCCCGTATTTTCCGATTATAGATACTTGTTGTATCCACTTTGGATCGAGCCTTTATATTCCGTGACATTCACCGTCATTATAAATACATCTACAATAAAAAAAGGAAAATCCATGATTTCTGATATTCGTTTTACCTTTATGGAACTTCGCGGTTTGTCTAACCAAAAAATTATTATAAAACGTTATCGTATTTAACAATCCATAAAAAGATCTATTTTAAAAACCGGCCATTTATGAGTCGGTCTCACGCAGTTAGGGTTCCGTACCATCCATCGACCCATTTCGATGATACCCCATAGAAACTGATTTAATTTACGAGAGTTCATCAAAGACATCAACGCACCATACACGAAATATGAATTTTTACATCTCTTACTTACGTAGGTACCACCACATATGTCAATGTATACCCTATTTTTATAATTTGTTGTTAAACTACATAGTATGCACTATAATCAGACCATGTTTGGCGCTGGTATGTATTAGCGTTTTGAAGATAGAGCAGGAACAAAAACGTTGAAAAAAATTCACGTTTTTCGAGGTTTCTTGTTTTGGGACTCCCTTTGGGTTTAGACGGTTTTGTTATATTTAGTATTTGTCGTGATAGGGATCATAGCAACACATATTCTGAGAAAATTTTAACCGACTACCTACTACCGTTCAAAAGACACAGCCCTATGACAGAGAGACGGACGGACGGACGGACAGCGTAGCGAGAGTAATAGGGTCCCGTTGGTAAGGGTGTCACCCTTTGGGTACGAAACCCTAAAAATGAAACACCAAAAATGTATGAACAGTTTCATGTCAAAACACCTAATGCAATTGACCCACATTGTGTACCAGGTGTTGTTTTTGGTAACCCTGTTCCAGTAGTCCTCTCTCCTAAATCACTATCATTAGTGATAATCATTTGTTCTGACTGTACGTGCGCCTCTTATATTATTATCTAGTGTTTTTGCTGATCTAAAGCTGAGAGCACAATGTTTTCCTGCTAGGAGAATGCCCCCTAGCCTATACTTTGTTTGTTTGTGGTCTAGTTTTTGTCAAATTATTTTTGAGAATTGTGGCTATGTCTGATCTATTTGTACCACGTATTTATTAACTCGCTTTCAGTCATGTCTGTCTGTTCGGTACAAATTTTGCAATCGATTTTAAACTAACTTCACGATGAGCTAAGGACTTGAAACTTTAAACATAGCTCAGAACTGTATGATCATGCAATATTAACTCGCTTTCGTTTAAAAACATGATTTAAACAAAAAAAATCATAAAAATATTTAAGTAAATTCCCAGATTATTGTTTGTATTTTTATAATACTGCTATGTTGAATGTTGATAAATAAATAAAAAACCGGCCAAGTGCGAGTCGGACTCGCGCATTAAGGGTTCCGTACCTCTCAATATGTCTATGCTTGTCTTATTTTTAGTATTTTTTGCGAAACTACATAATATGCACTATAATCTGACCAAGTTAGACGCTGGTATATATTACCGTTTTGAAGATAGAGCAGGAACAAAAACGTTGAAAAAAATGCATGTTTTTTGAGGTTTCTTGTATAGGGACCCCCTTTGGTTTTAGACTTATTTTTGTTTTTAGTATTTGTCGTGATACACCTCATAGCAACACATATTCTGAGAAAATTTCAGCCGGTTACCTATTACCGTTCAAAAGATACAGCCCTGTGACAGACAGACGGACGGACGGACGGACGGACAGCGTAGCGAGAGTAATAGGGTCCCGGTTGGAACCCTTCGGGTACGGAACCCTAAAAAGCAATTTACCGTTATTAAATGTTTACTTCAGAATGTCAACCGTTTTAAAATAATTTCAACTAACATTCAACGAAATTAATTAATATAATAATTAATATGTTTCAACGGATTTGCATTCAGATTTAAGATAGTGATAAATCTGAGTATTGCATGTACTTTTACCGGAAATGCCAGGCATTCATTATCATTTATTTCTAAAGTGACTATAAAGGTAATAATCTTGTATTATTTCAATTAACGATAATGCCTTTAATTTCATCACGTTTTAACTAAAATGACCGCTGATTAAATATTTAAGTAGTAGTAAGAAATGAAGCTTAACTTGACCGTATATTATTTAGCTAGCTAAAACGACTAACATCCTAAAGTCTGTTTTTTCTCTCTTGTCTTAATTAGTAAACAAACAATCAAACAATCAAAAAACAAACAAAAAAAAAATACAAATTAAATCAATCAATTATTTAAACAATCTTGGCATGTCTCTTTATTCAAATAACTACTGATAAAATATAACTAGTAGTTCTGCACTTGTAATTAGGTGGAAAAAAAAATGTGTATGAGATCTTAACACAATATCTTTTCATAATTATTTCAGACGAATTGCGTTAAAAAAACATGCCAAGATTGTTTAGTAAATAAGACGAGTATAAAAATACAGAGTGTAAGTCATATTTCTCGTAGGTGGGTGACGAAGGTATTAGAACATGTATGATTGACTAATTGTGTAGGAGCAACAGACAAATATTATATATGTAATATGACTTATAACGACTTAAGACAGGGTTGATATTATATCAGTGCAATTGTACTATGATGTACCTATATTATTTATCAATCCAAAAACAAAATTATCAAGAGAAGACAAGAGGGTGAATATACACAAATAAGTATATTTTCTCCATGCAATAAATTACTTTTCTTCACTTAATAAGTTGTTTTTCTCCAATCGAATATTCTTACTAGGTACAACTTAGTTATTTCTCTCCTATGTGTCCTCGTCTTAACATTAATACTGTAATCACCTAATTGCCGCCACTCGCTGCCGTGTCGCGACTTTCGACACAATGAATTGTTTTTAACAATAAAAGACAGCAACTGTTCGTATTTTTAGCCTCAGGGCTCTGGCCAACCACAGCTGAATTGACTCATGGACATGACATGATGGAAAAAAGTTTTTTTTTTGTTTGATAAGTGTAATTGGTATAGAGGATAATACATTTATGTATATTTTGGTATATTTATTTTATTTTACTAGCTAAGTTAGTTTACTTTAATTAGTTAAGTTTCCAATATTCAAGTGCACCGGTAACTACCCTTTGTCCCTTCCATGACATTTCAGTCCATTCAATGGTTGTCTGGAAGAGATCGCCGTGGAGCGATAAGACCGCCAGTTGTACACTAACGCATAAGTAGTTATTTAAGAAATTAATATAATCTTGTTGTGCAATAAAGAGGATTTGTATTGTATTGGTAGGTGCAAGTTAATTGTGTTTTTTTTTGCAGTGAAGTTAATTTAAGTATAAACTAACCTTTAAAATATGTTTTTTTCTTTTAAAAGTAGACCACTCGTACTGTTATCTACAAATTTTATACATAGTAAAATCTGAACTACCTTTTTATATCACTACGGATTTTTCAATTAATCAGTAAACAAAGGAAACATTTTCTTTCTTGGCATGCACAGTTCGCTTTCGGTGATCGTACTCAAAATTTGTGTTCCGCCGTACGTTTGTTCTAATTATAGTAATTTATACAATTACAAAATTAACACGATGCGCGTGTGACGAAAAAAGAAACTTATAACATATTATATGTTCTAGAAAGTGCACTCAAAATGTTTTCGAAAGTGCACGATCCAGATAAACACATAACTTATTTTAATACCTATTTGATTTTATACGACACGTGAAATTAGGGTTACCATTTCGAAATATGAAAAGTCCTGGCAAATGCTTAGTGATCTACAAAAAGTCTGGATATTTAAGTTATTATTAATAGCGTTTACACACCACATTGATTTCTCAAATTTTCTCCTCTCGTCTCCTGTAAATTACCTTTTTATTTTTGATTATTTTCCCTTAAATGAAAATTCCAACAAAAAAAAAACCCAAACATATCTGGACAAATCCGGAAGGATGGAAACCCTACATGAAATGATTTCGATGTAGTTTTATGTAGGCTTTGCAGATATAAAATTTTAATTATTACTCTCTCTTATTATATGCAATTTTAATCGGTTTATTACCGTACTGATCTGAAGTATTGAATTTCATATCTAAGGAAATTGTTTTGAGTTATTAAAGATTATGTGTATCAGTCCATTTCCCAAATTCATAAAAGTATAAGCGCATTGTGAATTAAAACTAAAATATGAGTCATGAATAAACTTTGGCTAGATATTTTATAAACCAAATCATTAAAAAAAAAAACTTATAGGTAAACTCTACAGTTTTGCTCTAAAGAAGTTTAGTATATGTTATTTAAGTACGTCGCAACATGTATTGTCGGATTAGGCAATATTTTAATCAATATTATATCGCCGAATGAAACTACACTGTAGCGAAATATTGGTTCAGCATAAACAACTAATCTGCTCTCTATGTAATCTAATAAACGTTTAAGGTTAGTGCCAAACCACAGTCCACATAAATAGGTACCTGGTATCGATGCAATTTAGCAGAATAATTCTGCAATAAAAATATATTTACGAATATAGTTCCTACACGCTAGTTCAGTGTGAATGTAGCCATATTTTTTATGATAAGTATTATGTGTGTATAGTTAAGCTGTCGGTCCCGGTTGTCATACGAATATCTATGGCAGTCGTTACGGGTAGTCAGAAGCCTGAAAGTCTGACAACTGGTCTAACCTCCGAATGTCAGTATTACCCAGTAACATGGGTTGCGGGGGTCTGATGGCAGTCGCTACGTGTAAAATACTGATGTTCAGCCGCATCTGGCTAGACTGGAAGCCGACCTCAATATAATTGGGAAAAGGCTCGGAGGATGATGATTATGTGTGTATAGTGACTAACAATTCTTTATTTTTGTTTACAGGTAAATATATGCTGTTTACAACATCCTTTTTTGTATGTAAGTAGAATAGATATTTATAATTTTCTGCTTCAGAAAAGTCAACACAGAAAATGTTGTCCCGTATACCGTTCTAATTTATTTATTAAAAATAAATCTATGATTCTTAAGCCTATTAAAAAAAACAATCGTCCAATAACTTGGGCAAGTTTTTTTTTACATTTAATAGCCACTAGCATGATTTAATCCATGCCTAACAAACTTCGTCCCACCTCTAAATCAGTATGTAAATAATAATATAATATACATAGAGATACGGAGGCTCTATTATCATATGTTTATGTAGATTACAGAACAAAGTACCGCGTCCATTTACATATTATCAGTAGGACCAATTAATTTTACAACATATTGGTATTAATTGTACCAGATTTATGCAAACCTGGCTTTGAATTTTAAGCAAGCCTTCTGCCTTGGTCTGTGTTATGTTCAAAGACGAGTCTCGTTCAAAATAGAAATAGGCTTTAACTTTTGTATCATTCCGATTTTAAATTATTAGACGACTGTTTATGAGCTATGCTTGGAGTTTCATTGAAGTATAAAATTCGTAACGAGATTATCCGGAGAAGAACCGGAGTGACCGACATAGCTTGTAGTATTAGTAAGCTGAAGTGGCAGTGGGCTGTCCATGTCTGTCGAAGGACTGATGGCTGCTGGCGCAGACGACTCCTTAAGTGGAGACCGCGAATCGGATACACAGTGTATGGCACCCCCCAGACAGGTGGATCGACGACCTGATGAAAGTAGCTGGGGGGACTGGATGCGGAAGGCAGAGGACCGAGTATTGTAGCGTAATTTGCGTGATAGGCTGAGTTGATGATGATGAGACGACAGTTTTACAGTGTTTCAACAAAAATAAATAGGTACATAAATACTTATCGCAAAAAATCACAAACTTTTTGAATGTTTTCATAGGTAGAGTCAAGTTACATTGATGTTGTGACCAACCGTTATTTTGCAAAACTATGAATCCCGTATTAGGTATTAATTAACTTGGAAGTCTCTTAAATGACCATCGTACGTGGAAGACGATAAAGTATTATAATTATATGCTTTGAAATAAAATTAATTTTCACAATACTTTACTACCTTCAAGGGAACGTTACAATAAAATGTATTTGAACAAAACCTGTAATTTATTAATTGTGAAGTCAGTCACAAAATTACAGTATAACTAAATTAGTCGATCTTTTTAAATTCAAATAAAAATAAATCTAATTACACAAACTTAACAGATAGGTACATATTTTTTTCCTTCACAACCTAAAAGCTCAATACCTATATCATATAAGAACCATCATCATTACCTATATATATCAAACACACGGACATTCTCGTAGTTTTGACAGAAAATTAACGTCATGTTATATTGTCGTGATGGTAAAATTAAAGTTATAGGCAGCATTGCAGTAAATTTAAAGTCAGAAGTTACGCGGACTTTTCCTGTACAATGAAAGTCAAACGTTGACGTAGCCGTAGTGTTACCGGCCAATGAGCGTCATATTAGCGGCATTGCTGTTTAGAGAGTACTACAGCGTCTAGCAGTTCACACATACCGATGTACACAATTAAATGCGTAGGTTTATTGGCTATGCTACATTTGATGCTTGGTCACACTGTAAGCGGAAAATACGGTATGTGTCCTCATTCCTATATGCAATTAAACTGTTTGCCGATAAAAAAGATATGTGAATCCTTCTGCTACATATAATCTTCTAAGTTGTCAAGAAAGAAAAATATTTATATTAACTTGCACAGATTTGTATAATGTGTTATATATAATAACTACACCTGTATTGTTCCATATTCTGACAAATAAATTATCTATCTACTATTCATCTAATAAAATAAGACCTATAGATTGTATAAAGTTTCATTATGTATAAGAACCGTACAAGGTCAAAAGGGCCAAAAATCCATATCTCAGCATTATGCCAGAGTCTAGGCTTCACCAACCAGACAGCGGTCTACGAGCATTCACCTCTATAAAAATTACGGAAGCATAGGGCCTGCGGTTCGGTGTGGTCTCGGACACAAAGAATAGCATCACCCCATCACTTCTCGTGGGTGTGGTAAAAGGCGACTAAGGGGTTCACCAGAGGATGGGTAGCAGCGTTCTCCGAGTATTGAGTCTGTCCTGTTTTAAGTCTCGCCTGAAAAGCTGGCTTGTCGAGCAAACATTTTACAGCTATGATGAATTTATAAAATTGAAATTATGAATATTATTATTATTAAAAAATGACTGTATTTTTAATTGAATCAGTGTAATTTAATGGCGAACTTTATAAAATTGAGATGATAATAATCAAAGACATTTGTATACTGTAATAATATTATTTAGTTATTTTAATTATGACATCTCTTAAATTTATGACATGCTTATTTTTTTGAATTTTTATTTTTTTGTGACATTCGAATTTGACATCTATTAGCTATTGTGACTTTTATTTTATTTTTCTAGAAGATTATATTGTGAACATTATTACTTATGAATCTACTGACGTGTAAATTAACTTTATAAATAAATGAATATGAATATGAATATGAATATTCATTCAACCAACTGTGATCGCCAACCCGTCTGCCAGGCGTGGCGATTATCGCATATCCCTCCCTTTTTGGGGGAGGCCTATGTCTAGCAGTGGACCTCTTTTAACTGAAATGATGATGATGATGATGATGAGGGCCTGCGGTCGGTGGACTCAGGGTTGTCCACCGCCTGACCAGTCAAGGCCCGTGACGACGGCGCGCATTCCATGTGCGCACCAAGGAGGGTGCAGCCGTCGATAGGCCACACGGGGAGAAGGGGCCTACTAGTGACGAGCCGGGACCTGTTGGGAGTGGTTGGCGAACACAGAGTCTATCCCACGCCCCCGGTCAAAGGTAATTAGAGGAACACCGTGATGGTTTTAGTCGGTAAAAGTCCGACACTGGCTCCTCCTCCGGGCGGAGTGCGTCCAGTGGATTACGCCATGGCAAAAAAAACATTATAGTACGAAAACCGTAATTCTGCTCTGGAAAATAATATCAAAAATCAGACCTTACCTACTGTTAATACAGCAGTCTATACCTTTATGAAAGTATTTGGCAATCGTTTAACTCACTATCATTACATTTTAATGTCCATCGCATAAACAAATTTTTCTTACACACTATCTGAGCTCATCACACTTATGCTGCAACCGCTTAAATTCAAACCTAGCCTCACAAAATCCTTCACAACTCTACACAAAATAAACCTTATAACGACCACATAAGGTCTACAAGCACGGCCTGAAATACTAGAAACTCTCCACATAATTCAAGCCCAACAAAACAGACAGCACAGAAATAGTTGGGTTCTCAATAAAATTGCAATAGTTTCTTTGTCGCTAAATGCATTAAGGTTTGTAGTAAATAATAGGACTTTCGCCTGGCAATGAATGGAACTATTAATGTGTAGGTTACAGTACAATCTGGATATCTAGCGTGCGCAGGAGTGGTATGAAGAACGTTTATCTGGTTGGCGTAACTTTCAATAGCTGGAAGTAATGATAAGGAAAAATGTTTTGAATGGTGTGAAATAAAACCTTAGACGTCTAGAGTATTTACAATGTTACAATGAGTGTCCTATGTCTATTATAGCTGCCGCGTAATGGCAAAATGAGCATACCCCATTCATAAAATCCATGGGTTTTATTGATTTTTAGCCCATCCTACTTTAAATCCTTTTCACATATTTTTTTTTGGAAATATTAATCTGATATCAGTTTATTTGTTAGTTTCAAAATCATCAATCTAATGATTTTTGGAGACAAGAACTGTTTAGTCAGTACGTTACGTTGTTAGCAAAAGACAATGTTCATAGTAAAGACAAGTTTTTTTAACCGACTTCAAAAAAAGGAGGAGGTTATGTATTCCGCGGGGTTTTTTTTTTTTTTTTTTTTTTTTCATGTATGTACACCGATTACTCCGAGATTTGTGGGCCGATTTACGTGGTTGTTTTTTTATTTGGTAAAGAAAGTCCGCGCGGTGGTCCCATATAAATTTTATTGACTTAGGTTAAGTAGTTTTTTAACCAGCTTCAATAAATCAGTTTAGTTTAGCTTTACGTATCTAGATGATCTGCTCATTGGTTCCTCATTCTGAGAATTCTTGGCCGATATGCGTGTTTTTTTTTGCCACGATAGTGATTGGACGTTTGGAAGAACATGAGCGAGACCTTTGCCCAGCAGTGGGATTTTAAGGTTGCAGGTTAATAAAAATATATTCTCAAATTGGTTATATAAACATTTATGAATCAACCCTCAACTAAAAAGTATGAAATAAAAACTTTTTAACAAAAAATAAAACCGACTTCAAAAACCTAAACTAAAAAGTAAAAAATAATCATTGTATGTATTTTAAAATCTTAACTTAAACAACATTTTGAAGGCGGCGCGTGATTTTCATGTACGTTCACATAAACTGTTTTTACTATAGATATTGCGCTGGACTGTACATTACATAACGCAAAGGGTCAACCACGCGCCGCCTTAAAAATGTTGTTTAAGTTAAGATTTTAAAGTACATACAATGATTATTTTTTACTTTTTAGTTTAGGTTTTTGAAGTCGGTTTTATTTTTTGTAAAAAAGTTTTTTTAGTGTAACAAGTTATCTATTACGGCCTTTTTTGTTTTCGGATAGAAATCCTCAAGGATACTCTCCATCTGGGGAGGGCGGAGTGGTATGTCGGACTCCTACCGTCGAAACCATACGGTGGCCATCCTCAGCTGCCTCAGCACAAAATATAGGAGCTTCGGGAACTCCAGTGGACCGCGTGGCCCTCCAGTCACAGTAAACATAACTTACAGTACGAAAACTACGTACAAACGCTCGAAACGACGCAATAACACAGATGCACTTGTCTCAACAAACAAGGCTCCTAAGTGGGTTGTTTGCACTGACAGCACTGCGACGGCCGCTCCAGTTCTTATTGAAGCGAGTGTATGTGTGAGTGATTAAATCCGGAGCGTTAGGACGTAATTTCCACATTGTATATTATGTTTACTGTGCCCCACTGCCACGCCTTTGGCTTTTCCCGGGAAAACAACAAGGTTTCCCCAAAAGCAGCACGCGACCATCATTTTCGCCTTCGCGTCCTCCCCAGGGTACTGCCTCGATTCTAGTGTCAAATCAGCCCAAATATACTTCAGACTAAACAATTTTTTTAAATGTTTTAGAAAAAAATATGCATAACAAATCAAATGACCTGCATTATATAAGCGAAACAATTTCTCAATTGCACTAGACGGAACCAACATTATGCAACTACTAAATAACAACCTTATAACTCCGCTTTACTCGAAGAAAGCGTGGATTTATTATCATTGCAATATATTTGCATTATTTATCTTAATTCCAGATGTAATTAAAGGTATGATAATTATTGCATGACGGCTTGTATGGGGCTCGTAGCGAAGCAACGTAGATGGGTTACCGTTTCGTTACACATCGAGACCCCTCCGTGCCTCGGAGAGCATGTTAAGCTGTCGGTCCTGGTTGTCATACGAATATCTATGGCAGTCGTTACGGGTAGTGAGAAACCTGAAAGACTGACAACTGGTCTAACCTCCGAATGTCAGTATTACCCAGTAACTGGGTTGCGGGGGTCTGATGGCAGTCGCTCCGTGTAAAACACTGATCATCATCATTTCAGCCGAAAGACGTCCACTGCTGGACATAGGCAACAAAAATTCCTCACTAGCCTAACTGTTTGTTATTTCGTGTTATTCATTTGTTATTAATGGAAACTGTATAAAATTACTAGTTCAAAAGTGCTTCTTTATTAAAGCGATTAAAGAAAAAAATGCATTTTGCTCGGATAATTTATTTACACAAACAGGCAGCACATCAAATTGACAAGTGTCACGCTAACAGCGCGCTATTGGCTCCACAGCCGATGACGTAGTACGGAGGCAATCACGTGAAGCTGTCACGGGAAGAGAGGTACCTAACCTGGTGAAATATCTTATTATACCATGGTAAGCAGTAATAGTTTTAATTGTACGGTATGCGCAATCTATCTAGACCGGAGTGAAGTTAGGCACTGCGAATGTTTCCAGCCTCTCGCCTCTAATTGACACCCATAAAAACTTTTTAACAAAAAATTGAACCGACGAAAACAGAAACTGAAAAGCGAAAAATAACTAATTATGAGTCGGCGCCAAACGAACTTTTAACAAGCAAAGTGCGTGTAAGTTGCAAGTGGCCGAGCGGAGAACGCATTTTTGGAAAGTTATTGTTTATCGTTGAAAATTTCACGTTGTATTTGATGTGACGTTGTTTTTATTATTTATTTAAAGTAATTTAATGATCTTCGTTGATTGTTTGTTTGGCGCCGACTCATAATTAGTTATTTTTCGCTTTTCAGTTTCTGTTTTCGTCGGTTCAATTTTTTGTTAAAAAGTTTTATTTTTCATTTTTTTGTGGTTAAAATCTAATTCCAGGTCTCCATTATGTCGTAGTGTCTAGAACTATATTTATGTGTGTCAAGTTTCAACAGAATCAGTTAACAGGTAAGAATTCAGTGGGTAAACAAACACTCATCCCCTGTTTTACTACCCTTAGGGGTGGATTTTGATTTTGAAATTTAAATGGGACCAACTTCGAGATATACCCTATCTATTAAAAAAAGAATCATCAAAATCGGACCACTCTGTAAAAAGTTATGCGTGGTCATACATAAAAAAAAAAAAATAAAAAAAAAAAAAAATATACGCGTCGAATTGAGAACCTCCTCCTTTTTTTTCGTCGGTTAAAAATGATTATTGCGACGGTTTTGTGACAACTTCACTCCGGCCGAGTTAGATTGCACGTATTGTACCGGAAGTAAAGAAGGCTTCTACTTTTGCTACAGCTTAATCAGGTAGTAGCCCTACAAAGGTAGCAATCATTGAAAGTTGTTGTGCTACTATGATGGCTATAAAATTAGGCATTTCCTCAACACCTGCTACTAGTATCGATGTTACAATTAAGTATTGGAACGTAGCAATCATAATAAACTACTATACTAACCGCATTAGTAAACAGTATATTAGAAGCAATCTGGAGTGACCAGTTATCGGTTTTCGGTGCCATTTACAGTTGGAACCATTTTCATGTGGACAATTAAAAAAAATTAAATCCGTCCAGCCAGTCCAGCAAATACATTCACTTTTATAATATTAGTACGTAGATTACCTAGAAGATTTGTAAAATCCCTTCAATCTACTCTTTCTTAAAAAAAGAAGAATGTATACATAAGCATAAAAGAAAAAAAAACAAACGAATGCATTCAAAATCAGAAATTCAGTCCACAGAATTTCCATACTGAATCTGATTTCAAAGTGAAAAATCTGTGACTTTTTTCTTTCTTCAGATTTGGATATGAGAAAAAATCTGCGATACCTACTTAGAAATACTAAGTGATTGACAGACTCATCATAATTTTATGATAGCTTTTAATTAGTCCGACCGAATTTCGTTTAAGGTTTTCAGCCGTTTTTGGCCAAAATAAAATTCAAATCAATTATTCCGCAAATTAGATCACTTTTACAAGTCGGTTATTTTAAAAACTGGATGACATCGGTATTTTCTATATGACTACCTCTGAGAAGAAATACCGAAACAAACAGACCGAAATAAAATCAAATTTCATAACTTGGCTGTGCACATTATGAAAGAGTTCTCAAAACGCATGGTCCTGATTGTAGGAATTGCTACTAAATGTGGATGATATCCTATATACCTACTATATCCATTTGCAAGCGCTCGGTTCTTTCAGACGCGGTGGCCGGTGGCGGACGAGCGCACAACAACGATATAAAAGCTTCGCTTCAAAAGTTTGACTGGAAGAGGAATAAGAGCGAAGAACTTTTATAAGTCCAGTTTTTCAAATTCAGTACCTACCTCTTTTATCCCTTTAACTAAACCAAAAAAATTTAGTGCTGCTAGAAGAAGACTCACAGTACGTATTTTGCAACGGAAGGACTCGACCTTGTATCAAACCACCGCCCATGTCACTAATGCCTAGTGTACACGGTGCGAGCTAGCGTGCGAGTTGGTCTGGCGATTAGCTGCAGTGCGGCAACTCGCACTGTGTGGAAGCATCATACGAGTTACTCGTAGTTGCGAGTCGGACAGTAGCCAGCATGCAAGTTACTACAACATTTTTTTGTTTTGACTCGTCTGCTCGGCAGCTTGCACATCACTCGCATCGATTGGACGCGTTCGGTAGTAACTATCCAGCACACGACTCGCAATGAGACTAGGCAGCTACTCGTATCGTGTAAACAGCACAGGCGAGCCGAGCTAAAGTCATGCGAACACCAATGCCGTCTACCCTCAGCCAAATAGCTCGAACCGTGTAAACTAGACATAAATTATTGCCGCTTACTTGAAAATCATAGTAAGTCCATCATTATTCAGTCCTGTCTGCCACACATGCAAACGTACTTCAGATCCGCGAAGATCATCGCGTCACATATTCCGTAGACGGCAAGTTCTAAGCCAAGGTAATAAGACACTCACGCGCAGGCCGGAAGGCGTCCGTCCTCGTCTGATGAATATCTGCCATCCTGCGCACTTGAGACGTGCCTCCGGTAGCGACATCTTGTGCCACCGCACTGAACTAATTTACTGCCTATTTTGTAACGACAGCCGATAATGATAAGTACTAAAGATTTAATTAAAAATACTTTTTATCACATTACGTGGGACACTCAGAAAGTTTTGCGAAACTAAAAAAAATTGTTCTATACGTACATATATTTTTATCAAATCTTTTCAAAGTACTTTCCACCAGCCTCTATACAAAGATTCATGCGCCTAAACCAGTTTTCAAAACACTTTTTCCAGTCCGCCGCAGACACCTTGTTTACAGCCTGCTCGAACGCAGCCAGCGCATCTTCCGGCGACGAAAATTGTATCCCTTTGAGCTGATTTTTTATTTTTGGGAATAAAAAGAAGTCACACGGTGCTAGATCAGGGCTGTAAGGAGGGTGACCCAGGAGTTTGACTGGCGTGCTGTCCAGGAAGTCCCTCGTTTTGAGTGCGGTGTGCGCAGGTGCATTGTCGTGGTGGAGCAGTAGCCCGCGGAGCCCTGTGTTTGGTCGCTTGTTGCTTATAACAGAGAAAACTTCTGGCAAACATTTGGTAGTATACCATTCGGCATTAATGCTTCTTTGATCCCGTAAGGGAATTGATACCAAGTGGCCAGTCAAATTAAAAAAGCTAGCGATCAAAATCTTACCCCCGCTTCTAGATCGCTTCACTTTGGTAGGCGTTGGCTCATTTTGAAACACCCAAACAGTCGACTGGCGCTTGGTTTCTGGGTCGTATTGATAAATCCAGGACTCATCACCTGTAACGATGTCGTAAACACGCCGAGACGAGCCTGCTTCAAATTTGTTAAGCATATCACGGCACCATTCCACCCGGGCCTGCTTCTGAGCATCGGTGAGGTTGTGCGGCACCCAGCGTGATACTATCCTCCTCACGCGAAGATGGCTGTGTAGAATCTCGTGAACGCTTCCCGATCCAATCTGCAATATGTGTTGAATCTCCTGATATGTAATTCGCCTATTGTCTTGGATTAAATTTTTCACTGCTGGCACGTTTTCTTCGGTAACAGCCGTCAAAGGGCGACCGCTTCTTTCGTCATCCCCCAAAGTTGGTCGACCGCGCTTGAATTCGTTATACCAACGACACACGGTTGCCTTGGAAGGGCCTTCATCCATGAATGCCATTTGAAGTCTATCGTACGATTCATCCGGTTTCAGGCGACACTTGAAATCGTATAAAATCATAGCTCTAAAATGTTCCCGGCGCAGATCCATATTTCAGTGAGACACAATACTTTGAATTAACTCGCAAAAAATGTGGAGGGAAATTTTGAAATTGGAACTTACTTATTTTTACTTATAAATAATCATATTTTCGAAAAACATTATAACTGGCCAGTCTCCCATATATAAAAACTTTTTTTCGCAATACTTTCTGAGGGGCCTGGTATATTGAACTAAGTTTACGGGACTTGTCGCGCAAAAATGAGGGAAATTCACGAAAGTTTAAAAACTTCTACTTTTTATCACGTATAAATATGAATGTTTTGGTGGGTTTGATTTTCTTTTGAGTTTTCTTAGAAAGAATGCAGCGTTTTCCGCGGATGTTTTTTAAAGATGATTTACAATACAATACAATACAAATCCTCTTTATTGCACAACAAGATTATATAAATTTCTTAAATAACTACTTATGCGCTAGTGTACAACTGGCGGTCTTATCGCTCCACGGCGATCTCTTCCAGACAACCATTGAATGGACTGGAATTTCATGGAAGAGACAAAGGGTAGTTACCGGTGCACTTAAATGATATTGGAAACTTAACTAATTAAACTAAAAAAATATGCCAAAATATACACACATATATTATCCTCTATAACATCATAAACTTACAAATATAACTAATCATTATTATTATTATTTAAATATGACTAATCAGATTTTAGAAACCTCTATGAATATTGATATCATCATCGTAGTTAAACAGTAATCTACGATGGTTACTATTTTTAAAAAAAACACACAAACGATGATGTTCTTACTAAAATTAATGATAATTACTATCAGAAAGACGAAAAACATTTGAGAAATGACCTACACCAAAGCTTTTAACAAATCTAATTAAATAAAGTTACATAAAGTAATAAAACATTTAATTTAAATCTGACTATCAATCAAATGAACAATCTCAAAAACCGACCAATCACCTAGACAATCGTGCAGCATCGCCAAAACATAATTAATTACAAACAAAAACTGCGAGCGGCGCAAGCGCAGGGGGGCGTCGCTGGGCTGCGCGGGGGCAGGCCAACGCACCTGCGGTAGCTCCCTACCAAACGCCGCACTAAAAATACGTTATTAACACAACTACTTTTATTTTTACATGCGATAGCCGCGAGCTAAAGGTTATCCCAGAGACGGATTGAAGACAAATTCCGATTATGAATTTTCGAGTTTGGAATTTGAGTTCTATCTTTGAAGCTATATTGGAGTTTGAACTAATGGCTTTTGCATTTTTTTTATCTTTTGTGTGTGTAATCACTTCTGCTGCGGAATTGTGTAACTCACTCGCAATCGCATTCAATAGGATTTCAATGTTCATTGTTCAGTGTGTTTTGACAATCAGTCTTATCGGTAACTACGTACCACGCAATGAATATTGCTGTAATTTCAAAATGAAAGCTAATGTCAATGTGTATGCATTACACAAGTACCCCACTGTTCCTTATTGCTATTATGTCATGTTGTATACGTTTTACGTTTGTAAAATTCGTAAACTGAGTAATTTTTAAGAGGCTTGCATAGTTAGAAACTTGACTAGTAGATATTTTCCGGAAATTGCCGAGATTTTTCGAAAAACATTGGTCAAAGTCGGACAGTCCGCTCAGGTTTAGTATAGTTAAAATGATGTTGAATTATGCAGTGACCTCTATGAAATTTGATCTCCTATGACCTGTGGCCATAGAGCCTGTGGCAGTTTTATAGTCTGTTTCAGAATTTTAATATATAAATTGTGATTATAAAGTTAATGAACTGTGTAACTTAAACGAACCTGATACAGTGACCTCTGTTTTATTGATCCAGATGCTACGAGTATAAAATTAAGTCTAGTATAAACATTTAAAAACAAAAAGTAATTTGCATATCGATTAATTCATAACATGAATTGACTATCTATAAATTGGACTCATTCTGATGATATTTAAAATAAAACATAGTTAATGTTAAAATATGCACCAATTACAAATTATTAGCTTGGTCTGTTGACATCGCATCTTATAATTATGAATATTACTAGAGATAAATTAATAATTATTACCTTTTTTGTATGTGATGATTTTTCTAATAACACTTCTGAACTGGCATAAGTTAATCAGATCCGACAACTTTTTGTCTTAAACAAATTAATTGTTGTATTTATTTTGACAAATCTTGCTTTAATTTGCGATAAGGCAATGAGAACTACATTTATTTATTCATTGAATCATTGTCATACCAGACCTACATACCTACTTCATATTATTAGTATTTTTTTCTAATAAGTATCGTAGCTTTAAGTATCGTTTTTCACACAACAACCTTTAAACTACCAATAATTAAAGGGCAGGTTATCCCAGACCCTTGAAATGTATAGCGGAATGGACACAAAACGCGTTGCGCGCAAGCCGTTTCACTAAATTAAATTAAATTTAAAACAAAACCAATTACATATCAGTAAATTATCCATTCAAATCACTTACAAATACCATTAATCTTTTATGCAATTTTTATAACATTTCATGCTGTAATTATTTTAAAATATAAAAAGAAAAATTGTTTTAAAATGGACATTATTTCGGTTTTTTTTTTTCGATTGAGCAAAGTAAAATGTATCGTGTTTTGATCCTTTGATATCATTAAAACAAGAATGTATCTATGACTAATTTAATGATATTACATATAAAAAGTGGTCTATGACACGGGTTTTAAAAAAAATTCTGGGTTTAAAAAACACAATTTGACTATTTTAAAATAAATTTCGCAAGATAACAGGCCGTTAAATAACAGTGTGCATAAAATTGTAAAATGGAAATATTATTCCTGTCAACAAACATTACTCATAACTGCATATTTTTAATTATACCAGGCCCCTCAGAAAGTATTGCGAAAAAAAGTTTTTATATATGGGAGACTGGCCAGTTATAATGTTTTTCGAAAATATGATTATTTATAAGTAAAAATAAGTAAGTTCCAATTCAAAATTTCCCTCCACATTTTTTGCGAGTTAATTCAAAGTATTGTGTCTCACTGAAATATGGATCTGCGCCGGGAACATTTTAGAGCTATGATTTTATACGATTTCAAGTGTCGCCTGAAACCGGATGAATCGTACGATAGACTTCAAATGGCATTCATGGATGAAGGCCCTTCCAAGGCAACCGTGTATCGTTGGTATAACGAATTCAAGCGCGGTCGACCAACTTTGGGGGATGACGAAAGAAGCGGTCGCCCTTTGACGGCTGTTACCGAAGAAAACGTGCTAGCAGTGAAAAATTTAATCCAAGACAATAAGCGAATTACATATCAGGAGATTCAACACATATTGAAGATTGGATCGGGAAGCGTTCACGAGATTCTACACAGCCATCTTCGCGTGAGGAGGATAGTATCACGCTGGGTGCCGCACAACCTCACCGATGCTCAGAAGCAGGCCCGGGTGGAATGGTGCCGTGATATGCTTAACAAATTTGAAGCAGGCTCGTCTCGGCGTGTTTACGACATCGTTACAGGTGATGAGTCCTGGATTTATCAATACGACCCAGAAACCAAGCGCCAGTCGACTGTTTGGGTGTTTCAAAATGAGCCAACGCCTACCAAAGTGAAGCGATCTAGAAGCGGGGGTAAGATTTTGATCGCTAGCTTTTTTAATTTGACTGGCCACTTGGTATCAATTCCCTTACGGGATCAAAGAAGCATTAATGCCGAATGGTATACTACCAAATGTTTGCCAGAAGTTTTCTCTGTTATAAGCAACAAGCGACCAAACACAGGGCTCCGCGGGCTACTGCTCCACCACGACAATGCACCTGCGCACACCGCACTCAAAACGAGGGACTTCCTGGACAGCACGCCAGTCAAACTCCTGGGTCACCCTCCTTACAGCCCTGATCTAGCACCGTGTGACTTCTTTTTATTCCCAAAAATAAAAAATCAGCTCAAAGGGATACAATTTTCGTCGCCGGAAGATGCGCTGGCTGCGTTCGAGCAGGCTGTAAACGAGGTGTCTGCGGCGGACTGGAAAAAGTGTTTTGAAAACTGGTTTAGGCGCATGAATCTTTGTATAGAGGCTGGTGGAAAGTACTTTGAAAAGATTTGATAAAAATATATGTACGTATAGAACAATTTTTTTTAGTTTCGCAAAACTTTCTGAGTGTCCCACGTATAAACAAAAAGATCGAATGACCTCTCTAGTCCGTACCTGGCTGACTTCTTTCGGCATCTGGCCGGTCGGAGGCTGCGATCTCGAGATAGCTCGGGTCACTGTCCCCGCACTCACACAACCCCACCCACCCACACAAGCACAGCCTGTCACACAGCCTCTGGAAACTGGAGCGGTTGTGTTTTGTAACATTCGTAATTACACTTCATTGAGCAGATACATGCCGGTGGAAATGGATACCTCCATTCGTGAGTGCGCCGTGTAGAAAATCATGTGAGGTCTGCATTCGAGTCCGATAAATGACAGAATGATTGGAATTTTATGACGAGTCTGAAATCGACTCGGAATCGGATAGAGTATACATTTGATTTGGAACGCATCAATGTGTTTGAAATTGGAATGGTTTATTGAGTGTGTTCTAAATTTGAATATTCACGTCAGCGTCAGAAGAATTTTCGTTAATTTGTTTCAATTATCGTTCGGAATTTAATTAACTGTGGCATATCTATGTTAGGCCTATGTCCAGCAGTGGACTGCGATAGGCTGAGTTGATTGATTGATATCTATGTTAGTCGTTACGGGTAGTGAGAAGCTCGAAAGTCTGAGAACTGGTCTAACCTTTACAAATTTTTAAGTTTAATCAGAAAGTATTAACTCTGTAAATTAAAGTTCGCTGTTGTTGTAGACAGAGAAAGTGCCAAATGTAGGTAGCCGTTTTTCGCATTTTTTCCAACTACAACTACAGCGAACTATAATTTACCGAGTTAAGAGTTTCTGATTAAACTTTCTCGATAAATGATGTTCTCAGCGAGTAATTATTTTTTTACTGAGAGGGGCGCCCCTTAGCTCTTAGTAGGGCCTTAATTTACTGACACAATGTTCTTGCAGCGCCAATAATAGAGCTGAATGGAGACGCATCGCAAGAGCTGCTACTCAACTTTCGAGACCTGACGTAACCACGACCACTCTGCCAAGAGTGAACGACTAAGAAGAAGCATCGGTGGCCTGCAGTTAACGTACCTACTCATAATTGCGAATAACTTTTTCTATTGGACCAATCCTAATACATAAAAAAAACAGCTGATCCCTACAAAATCATCGAGGTAATTCGACAAAATGTATGAAACATCTGGTTTTTGGTGGTATCATCATTCTACGGCGATCTCTTCTAGACAACCATTGAATGGACTGGAATGCCATGGAAGAGACGAAAGGTAGTCATACATACATATTATCACGCCTGTTTCCCATTGGGGTAGGTAGTCATTGGTGCACAGAACCTTCTTTTTCAGCTTGTAATCATCCTTTTGAGTAAGCTGAAGTGGCAGTGGGCTGGCCATATCTGTCGAAGAATCGATGGCCGTTGGAGCAGACGAGTCGTTGAGTGGAGACTGCGAATTTGCAAACGCAGCATAGGGCGCCCCCCAGCGGGTGGACCTTATGAAAGTAGCTGGGATGCGAAACTCGATGCGGAAGGCAGGGGACCGAGTGTTGTGGCGTAACTTGGGAGAGGCCTATGTCCAGCAGTGGACTGCGATAGGCTGAGTTGATGATGATGATGATGAACCATCCTCTAAATGGCAGTAGGTAATGTCTCGCTCACGCTGTAGTCCTTTTACCTGCTCTTTATCTGTCAACCTGTCAGGATTAATACCTTATTATTACCACACTGGCATAAATCGAATGAAAAAAGACGTAATAAGTGTAATTACCATACCGAACGGTGCTTTTAACCAAAATATCACACGCCGCCCACTTAATATAAGTTCATATATTAATATGTATATTTAATCAAATTGACTGAACGCCTTAATTAAGAGTCCGGTGTTTGACACTTCACTTTATCGGCTAGTGACGCGCTACAGCCTCGATACACTCGGTACCGATACCGAATACCAATTACCTCAGTAATAAACATCGGAACCGTAAACTTGTCCGTTGCTTCGTTGATAAAGATATTAGCATGTGTAATTATTATCAGTTCATACATATTGAGATATTATGGTGATGTGAAATAGGTTGTTTAAGGGCAATAAACATGTTTCGATATGGTGCGATTTAAGTCAGAAATAATTAAGTGCGTATAGGTATAATCTCTACGGTATCTCTAAGTTGTATAAGTTCCAACTTTAACTTAGTTTGTAAGTAAATCAAAAGTTTTCCTTTATTCATTTGTTGACACTATCGCTTGGTACCACTTTGAATAATGAAAACTGGTTCTTTGCTCATAAACAAGTACACAGCTAGTTGGTCTATCGATAAAAATTTGCGTAAAATAGTTTTGGTGTAAGCTCCGCGTTCTCACTTAGGATCCACCAATCACTTCCTAAGAATGGTGTAAGAAAAACAAAAAGTAATAGAAGTAATTAATAAAACTAATTACAAATCTATCAAACTGTAAATATTTGCTAAACATAAAAGAAACTATGTTGATAACCAGAGATAATTGTGACAATAATTTTATGTTTTAAATTTTATTTTAATAACGAAATGATTGTTACTAGCGTGAGAACCATAACTGAACTTATTTGCAACCTTAGAATAACTAGGCTTAGAACCGCAGTAGCAATTTCGAGTTGGCCTTAAAAGGCTACGTTCATACATTGTTACGTGCCGCTTGCGGATACACATTGTTGTTGTGCGTAAAATTTGAGCAGAACTTTGAATGAAATTATCACTCGAATCTTATTTTATTACTTTAAGGCCCGTATTACAGTAGCTTGCTCAAGTACAGTTTAAACTCCAATCACCTGATCACTACTTAAGTATAGAATCGTTACTTGAGTATCGGACTTATTCCAGAACGGTAATTATAAACTTTAATTCAACAACATAACACATGAATTTGACCTGAAATATAATAGAAATCTCTACTCAAGCGTAGTCTGGACCACGCTTGAGTGATTACAGATCAAATATTTGCCCAAATACTGAAACAGGTGACAATATAAAACGAAACTAAACTCAGCTGAACTGTGATCAACAAATCTCTGCTTGAGGGACGTTCTAAAATCAAAGCTCAACTTAAAACTAGTTTTAAACAGAGATCAACGCTTGAGTATCCTTCTGGAATACGGGCCTTAGTTTGCAACCATAAACACGGCCAAAAACTTATTTTTGTAAAAAAAATGCTGAAAATTTTCCAATAAAATAAAACTCATAAATATAGGTTATATTTAGCTACATTTTTTTACTATTCTCATTGCTACGAAGATCCTGTTCTTCATAGCTTATAGTAAGAAACTATGCAAGCAATTAATTTTAAATACATTCTTTATTCTTATCTCCAAACATGTTCTAGGTTTGCATATTGTAACCGACACTAGTTTAGCTGTGTGAAGCAAAAAACGGATTGACCATTGGCCATTGCTCGTAGGCATTAGTAGTAAAAACTATGTTATGACTAATACTGTAATGTGGCCACGTAATTAGATAATAACAGGTTTAAATTATCCGAGATTATTTATTTCGAGATTATCCGGAGAAGAACGGAGTGATCGACATAGCTTGTAGGATCAGTAAGCTGAACTGGCAGTGGGTGGTCATGTCTGTCGAAGGACTGATGACCGTTGGAGCAGACGAGTCCTTGAGTGGAAACCGCGAATCGGCAAACGCAGCGTAGGACGCTCCCCCGCCAGTTGGACCGACGACCTGAAGAAGGTGGCTTGGGGGGACTGGATGCGGAAGGCAGAAGACCAAGTGTTGTGGCGCAACTTGGGAGAGGCCTATGTCAAGCAGTGGACTGCGCTAGGCTGAGTTGATCATCATCAATATCATTTCAGCCAAACGACGTCCACTGCTGGATATAGGCCTCCTCCAATTAAGGGGGGATATGCCATAATCGCCACTGGCTGAGTTGATAGATTTGAATAATTGTAGAATCTGGCATAGTTTTTCCACATTGTTTCCTGTTAAAGATGTGGTGCCTTTAAAAAAAAACATAGTTAACACGAAAAAGGATCGTTTAGGTTGCCCGTGACAATCAATCAAAATTAGGACTCGTAAGTCGTAAAAAAGGCTATTTTTTTAAAATAAGTTACTTTGCCTTATTCTTAGGAAGACATAATACAATGTGTTATTGAAATAACTGAAAACCTCTTAAGGAGTCATTGTACTCATCAGTATGAACAACTTAAGTCGTAAAAAAACCGGCCAAGAGCATGTCGGGCCATGCTCAGTATTATAGGGTTCCTTAAGTAGGTGTACAAACGAATCAAATCGAATATTAATCATGGCTATTTTAGTTTTTGCAATAATCGGCAGCATTCGCGACTCAGAGCGTGTTGTTAGTAGCGCCATCTAGCGATAAATTCAAGAAGCCAAATTTAAGAAGTCTGATTGATGTCAAAGTTACTTTTTGTGATTTTTTCAAATAGAAAGTAGCTAAAGGAGCATTATTTGCCATGATAATTTTTCTCTAAGGTCAATGACCTTTGAACTAGGACGTTTTAAGTATTTTTCGGTTTTCTGTCTATAACTCAAAAAATTATAATCACATTATACTCGAAATAATTTTAAAAGAGAGTTTTCACAAAGGTCTATCAATGTGGAAGATTATAAGTTTCTACGTTGCATAGTTTAGAAATGGCAGGGGGGGGGACACATTGCAAGCCACTTTGGCGAGCTATATTTCGCAGATGGTACACCTGACAAAAAAGTGGTGTATGAAACATTACCTTCATTTTAGTAGACCTATTCAATGATACCCCACACGATGGGGTGCAGCGAAAAAAATTATTTTTTCCCTATTTCACATGTATGGGCGCCACCCCTAAAGAACGTAAAAACTATTTTTTTATTCTTTTAAAATTGAGATCTATATGCAGACTATTTTTTAACAAAATTTCATTTACTTAAGTTTATAACTGTAGAAGTTATTAAGCTGTAAAGGATTAGGACAGACGGACAGACGGACAGACGGACAGACGGACAGACGGACAGACGGACAGACGGACGGACATGACGAAACTATAAGGGTTCCTTGTAGGACTTCGGAACCCTAAAAAGGCTATTTTTTTAAAATAAGTTACTTTGGCTTATTCTTAGGAAGACATAATACAATGTGTTATTGAAATAACTGATAACCTCTTAAGGAGTCATTGTACTCATCGGTATGAACAACTTTTACTATGAGATCAAACCTCAAATCGCTAAAAAAACAGATGTTCCTTACATTTTGTTGATTTATATGAACACCGCTGATATTTTTTCGCGATCAGTGTTGGTCCCATAGTAAAATTTGTTCATACTGATGAGTACAATTACACCTTACGAGGTTTTCAGTTGTTTCAATAACACGTTGTGTATTTACAATAAAATATCAGAAAAAGAACTTAAATTAGAGATTATAGGAAACGGCAGAGGCTGTTTTTCTCACATTCAAGTTTTAATTTGAGAAACCTACACCTTTGTCACTTAAATTTTGCTTAAATTTACTAAAGCGTGGGGATATAAAATGTCTTCTAATAATTTCAAGTGTATGGTACCTACACATAAAACTAATCTGCTGTTTTTGCCCGCACCCCACGACACAGGCGAGGTCGACAGACATTACTCAATAACAGGTGATAAAAACGATCACACTTCCGTACCTGTCAACGTATTTGATCCAATTTTAATGAAGAACAATCATCCATTACCATCCTACAAGATTACGTATGAAGATCTTCTTAATATGATTCATAAATTTATTTCAGCTCATGGAAATCCAATCCTGTGACAAAGGATTCTTGAATTAAGTTGGACACATTAGTTTACTAGCCGACGCCTGTGGTTTCGCTCCCGTGTTTTCTTCATACAAACTTTACGACCACTTTTTACCCCTTTAGAGATGGAATTTCAAAAAACTGTTCATCTAAGTTGGACACATTAATTTACCATCCGACGCCTGTGGCTTCGCTCCCGTGTTTTCTTCATACAAACTTTACGAACCCTTTTTACCCCTTTAGAGATGGAATTTCAAAAAATTGTTCATCTAAGTTGGACACATTAATTTACCATCCGACGCCTGTGGCTTCACTCCCGTGTTTTCTTCATATAAACTTTACCACCCCTTTATACCCCTTTAGAGATGGAATTTCATTTTTTTTTAACATTAAACATTGATAAATTTTTGAACCACCCTATTGTTTTAATTTCGAGAAATCCTATCTTAGTAAAAGAAAGCTACTCAGTCCAAATTTCTGCAAATCACAGATTCATTGTACAGTTATGTTCAAGACAATTCTAAGACGCATCTTTCGTAAATGAACCAAGAAAGATTTTTCAGGCATAACTAAGTTAACTTATGTCAATAATTGTCACATAAATAAACAAAATCTAACAATAATATTTGAACTCAAAGCTCGCGAAATAGACCAGTAGCAGCACGACCTAAAATTTATAACCCGTTCAACGCCGGACACTCAAACTGAAGGTCTAATAAATATTCAACGGCCAAAATAAATAATAAGCAATGCTTCACAAAGGAAGAGATTTAATTAGAGCACAACACGCATGACATTCACTGGGCAATGCATTAATCACACAAACAGGTTTAGAGCGACAACTGTATCCATCATAAAAACTAAACGGATTCGAGTTTTGGAGATTGTTTGAGGTTCCGTAGAAGTTTTAAAGGTTTTTCGGTTTTCCTATACATAAATTTTAAGTTCCAATTCAAATTCAAAAGATTTCATTTCGAATAAGCATTTTTACATGCACTTTCAAAACATTAGTAGTTGCAAGGTTCCAAAAAGTTGGTCCTATGAAAAACAGCCGACAATAAATTCACACATACACTCATTTCAAGTAATAAATGGTACAATGTTTGTTTGGTACATATTTAATTTCAGAAACAAATTAATTTTTCAGGGTTGTCACATCATGGGCAGAGAGAATATCCGTCATATTTAGATACTACTTTAACAAAAAAAAAGATATTTCTGATACTTTAGTAAAATTTTGTGGTCACCAATTTCAATATTTCATCATTGTTCAGCAATGCTGTAATGGCAAATGGAACAAACATCACGATCAATTGCATGACTATCGTTAGTTCACCTCTCTGAAAATAGCATATTTCGCTGATTTAATTTTGTAAATCTCATCTGGCAACATAACGCTCATATTTGATAAGCTTATCTAAATTAAAGAGGCAACATCAATAACACGGTCAAAAACGCCTCCGGTAGTTTAGTGTTAAATAATGTTAAGTCCATAAAATGCGCCAGTTTGCCAGTAACCTGTCACTGCTGCTCGCTGGCCACGGGCGAGCATCTGAACAATTAATATAAGTAGGTCGCTGTAGTGTTTGCGGGCTTAAACTAATAACCTGTCATAGACTGTTTTATTGGTGTCCTTAAACTCGATTTAGTATTCCTTCGGGGATACAAGTAACCTGCAAGATATAATATTCGAATTCCCTAGTCGCGAGTTGGGGCGAGCTAATTTTATCTGAAATTTAAGCCACGTGTGGTGCTAAAATAAATAATACTGAATGACCGACCGAAGCTAGGTTTTCAGCCGAAACCGAATTTTGGCTTCTATTTTATTTTCGGCCGAAACCGACACTTTTTTAGACATAATATCAAACCTTTCACCTACGGTTCACGATGATTATTTAATCTCATTCATTTATCACTATAAGTTCAAGTAAGTAATTTCAGTATCTAATTCTATTACATTATGGATATAAAAACAAATCAAACAAATACTTACCAGATTTTTTTATGCGCGTGAATGACTACCCAAATCGCCAGCGGCCGTAGAACTGAATGTCAACTGGGCGCAACTATACGCGCCCGAAGTAAGATGAACGTGATCTGAGAGTATACATGAATTTCGGCGGAGCCGAAGTTTCGGATGATCTTTGGCCGAAACCGCGGCCAAACTTAGATTTTTTGGCTGAAACTGGCCGAAACCGCGGCCAAAATTAGATTTTTTGGCTGAAACTGGCCGAAACCGAAACCGAAACTTCGATCGGTCACTAATTAATAATATAATAAACGGTATCCGATGAATCTTTTATTCTAATAAATATAAATAAATAAATAAATCTCATTTTTTAAATGGGACGTTTGAATACTAAATATGAGTTCACAAACATCTAGGATCTAAATCACAATTAGTCAATTAGTGGACTGTGACCCGATTCGTCTAGTTGTTTTACGTCAATAATTCTACAGAGTATAAGTATAAAAAATATCACGTAAAACATTGAACCAAATACTTGTTGGACCCCAATAACCCAGTTAGAACAGTACACCGACAGCCCACACCCACAAATAATAATTAGACGTGTGGCGGGCGGTAATGTCAAATGTCGACTAAATGCCAACACATAAAAAGTCATCGGTCATGCGTACACAAGGACCTACTTCCGTAACTACCTACACTGTGGCTGTCGTCTCGAGGGGTTTGTGTTTTTGTTTTAAGAGGCTGACAACACCTAAAAAATCAGACCTCTGCGGTCACTGTCGTTTCGTACAGAACTGAAAGAGAGGCAACGAGCCGAGGGGCGTCGTATACGCCGCTCAACTTGAATGAAAATTAACAATTTATTTTTTTAATAAAAAGCTAAAAGCTTATTTGAAAAACAGTAACAACAAATGTTTAGATCATTGTCTTTCTCAAATGTTTTCTTAATTTTATTTATAATATTTAGTAAACAATAGAGATTGTTTGCTTTAAAGCATGTTTTAAGAGGTTGGTTTACAATTCTTTTCTATCGAGAAAACTTCAAGAAAACGTGTTTTGGGCACAATACAGTTTCAGAAAATACGATCAAGATTAACATATATTTTTTTCACTGCCACAAACCGAATAGATACAGCTAAAAATGTTTTTAACAGAAGCCTATTTGGGGTATTTGGCTGTTGTCAGCGTCCTAATTGCAACCACACGATTCGATCGAACTACTGCTTGCTGCTGTCACTCCAACGATAGGTGACCATTCTGAAGTTGAAATTCTTTCACATCTCGAAGAGCATGTTAAACCTCCCGGTTATCACGGGTATTGCGGGCAGTCAAAAGCCTTACAAGACAACATTTGTGTTGACAATAATTGGGTTAGATTTTAGAACTGCCTTGATGGTGTAGAGGTAACATGTTCAATTGTCTGCAGTTCAGTTCAATTGTGTCTGTTGTTGTGTTGTGAGGTCCTGGTTTTGATTCCCGGGTTGAGTAAAAAGTGTAACAGTCGACACACCTGTAATTTTCAAAAGATTAGATGTATTATTTTGGATATTATCCTATTTAGTTTGGTTCACTGACTCAGTGGTTAAACGGTAACGTGTTCAACCGCAGATCGTAAGGTCTTAGGTTCCAATCCCGGGTCGGGCAAAAAGTACTATTGGGATTTTTCTGTCAAGAAATTTTCTCAGTAGCACCCCAGAATCTACGAGTTGGCGGTGCTACACCCACGTGGCTTGGAGAGAACGTAAAGCCATTGGTTCTGCGTCTGATATCTATCCGGTCATGTCGGATTGCCGTCCCATCGGATTATGAGAGTGAGGGAATAGAGAGTCCACATGTGTTTGCGCACACACTTGTGCTTGCGCAGATGGCTAGTTTCTGTTGATATTGGCCGCCGTGACCGAAATTCGACCGAGAGGAAATTATTAGATGGTAGACTTCCTTGTAAATTACTGATTTTCAACCTCATCTGATTAGACTGGAAGGGGACCACGACATACATAGGTGGCAGAAATAAGTTGGCAGAAATATAGGCAGATAATGCCTCTGTGACAATTCTCTCTTACGTCGTAACTACATTGCAACAATTTTCTAGTTAGATTTATTACCGTACAACTTTTTATGAGTGTTTAAGTCGGTATGAATAACGCGAAACTGTACAATATAATGTAAAATGTAATAAATTAAATAGTACGATACGATATATGGCAAACGTAGCTTGAGGTTATTATTTTGCAGTTATTGTGATTTTCATTAAATCCTTAGTAAAATCAACGCGAATTATGCATAAATGTTATTTACATCTTGACTAAACTCTGAGATTAATTATTAGGCTTTGTTTGAGATAATTGATGATATTAGTCATCACAGTAAACGCGTGGAACACGAACCATCACTATCGTGACTGCAATAACAAAACATGCAAATTGCAATAAAATAATTAAGGCATAAGGAGCACTTAACGACTTTATTACCGCACAACAAAGTTGCCGACTCAATTCTCCACGGATTATACAACCGGGTGCATTCACTTTAGAACTCGTAAGAAACACGAAAATATAAATAACAAACATCAAACAACAATCAGATAAACGATTACGATCGGCATTACGGGGCAGCCTGATATAGTTTTATGGCATCAAATAAAGGACTATTACATGAGCGTTACGGCACGAGCGTGCGTTCACGGCGGCGTTCGAGCAGGAAGTGACACTGAGCGGTCCGTGCGTCGATTTCTCCTGCGCGCGCGCAAGCGATAAATAACCGCGGGTAGTTCTAATTCTGCGCTATATTTACGCGGTGGGCCGCGACAGGCGTGGGCGGTAACACCGCAGAGTAAGCAAAACAGTTGCACTAAGATATCGTTTGCATACGGCCTTCTCAGTTGATTCGATAAATCTTGTAGGTATTTGTAATTGAAATACGCTTTGATTACAATATTTGATTGAATAAAATATTAAAATCCAATATTGAGTAAAAATTTAAATTGACAAGTAGGTGTATTACAAGTCATAACAAACTGTGAATTATGTTTTACATTATCACTTCCAGCATCTTAAAAAAAACATACAACTACCCAGTCTCTCTTGATTTCCAAATGTAAAGATAACTACAACCTTTCCATTATAAAGGGTGCCACTGACGATGCATCCAACAGTCCGAATAGCGTGGCCGCATTGCAAAATCTGCCCGTCAATGTTAAAAACGTATGTTATTTTTAGAATAAGTCAAGCTTTTTTGGAAGTAGTCATTAAAACAACGTCCGAATGGGTACATCATCAGTGACTATTCTCCTATTTCTGTGGTGCCCACCTTAACACACACACACACACCAACATACAGTAAAAAATAAAAACAAAGTTTATTGTTATTTTGTTTTTAATTTTTTTATGTAATTTCAAAACCATTATGTATTGTTGTGATTTTCTTGTGTGCAGTAATGAATAAAAATAACATTAAGCACAGTCTAGTCTAACTACATTCCATACATACTACAAGCACATCCAATGAAAACCTAGCACAAAAAAATCTCCTCTAAATAACCTACCCACACAATACAAGCCATTAAATTCTAATTGCAGCGTCCTTTGTAAGTTAAAATGCGTAGATAAGTTACAGACCAGAAATCATCAGTGCGACAACCATGGCATTGATGAAATAAGTCCGGACTGCACTCTCTGTGCGTGCATTAATCTGTGCACCGTTCTAGACCTTTATCTAACGGACAGGACTTGCTATTGTAGAATCAAGTGCTGAATTATGATAGGACCAACTTAGATTTCACGGGAGAGATCATTTTCTGTTACTTTCCCTTCGCTCGGATAGCGATCAAACTGATTATAAATACTTCGATTTGAAATTCAAAATGTCTGCGGTTTTAACTGGGTGCAAATTATTGTGCTTCTCGTTACAAACTAGAGGGACCTGCTACAATACAGCGAGTTATGTAAGTAAGGGAAATGTTGGCAGAAATTGTAATCGTCAGCTCTGTTTATTACGTTGTGTATCTTTGGATGCTAGGAGTTTGTTTTTTTTTTTTTTTTTTTTTTTGTTGTTTATTCAGCGAAAAATTACACAATATACAATATCAAACATCCTGCCAAACTGCAGAACAGTTTGTCGGCAGTATTCTCGTGGGTACACATTCAATTTAATATTATAAATATATCTATGATAGGTAGGTAGTTCTAGATACACAGTATTAATTTTTAATTTCCAATATACATATTTATCGACATAATTGTCAGTTGCTACACATAACTGAGGGCAACGGACACATCGACAGGTAATGTTTTCTTAAAATTTTCTTTAGTACCGTTTTTGAAACAGAGTCCGTAGCTATTTCTTTAGGTAATTCATTGAGAAATGTAGGGGTTAACCATTTTCGAGTCCGTTGCCCATAGTAATTAGTAATTGTAGGGACCACATATTTCTTTCTTCTTTTTTTTCTTTTTTCTTTTATGCTGGATTATTTGTGTGTTAATTTGTCTTCAAGTTATTAAAATCAGGCTTTTGATCATGCATCCATTTTCCGTATAAGGGAAAAAAAAACAAATTGCTCTAAAGTCTAGTCTTTTTTCTCTCTTGTCCTATTTAGTCAACAATCTTGGCATGTCTCTTTGTTCAAATAACTACCCAAAATAATGAGTACTATAGTTCGGCGCATATAATTCGGTTAGAAAAAAAAATTACTGTGTGAAATTTCTAGCATAATGACTTTCAATAATTATTATTGACGAATTGTATTAAAAAGACATGCCAATATTGTTTACTAAGTAAGACAAGTAAGAAAAAAGAGAGTGCACGTCTGATAGTATTTTCGTGCGTATCTTGTGAATTTCGGAGTTATTCTTTTTATAATTTTAACTCTTCTGCATTTTGTTAGTTCTCAATTTTACTGTTTTCATTTACTATCAGTGAGATGTGTAATGGAAACTATTCCCTTTCCTATGACCTCCTATAATATTCTATCGACCTCATTAAACCAGTCGGATCTCTGCTCTCCTAACCTCCCATTGATCAGCCCTAGAGGTGTGCCCATAAATCCATGGTGTTATCGATGTTTTCCCGCTATCTGTTCTTGTTATCACGTCGATACTTAACGATACAAATCACTGCTACTGTTCGACATTGTACAATACTTTAGACTGTATGTGCCAGTTGCCAATGTAGACGTAGATTTATAAGTAACAGGTGATACTGTTGAGCTAAAACCCTAGAGGCGAGTTTTATGCATTATTATTTTGTTATTTTATCGAATAAATTGCTGTGCCCACGAATTTTTTGCGTGATTAATTCTAATTGTAATTAATTTTCCGAGAAAAGCTCACGCTCTTTGTGACGATCCACGACGCGTTATACGTACCAAACATCCAAACTTTAGACTTATAATTACAATCCATAAAAAAAATGAATGCCCATTGTTTAATTTGTATGCTATCCAATTTAATTTACTTTTACATAAATGATTCGATATTATTTTGAGTACCTAGCTAGCTATTTTTTTTTTACAAACTCGACAAGCCGATCGGTAAGGTAAAACAAAATAAAGGAATTTTAGTTTTTGTCTCATACGTCATCATCATCAACTCAGCCTATCGCAGTCCACTGCTGTACATAGGCCTCTCCCAAGTTGTCTCATACGTATTGTAATCAAATCTTTATCGAGCTGTTTTGAATTTCTAGCGGTAAACTAGTTGATTTTGTCGCTCGATGCAACAAATTAATGTACCGTGTCTTAATCACAAGCAAAAAAATCTCGCATATTTGACCTTTAAATAGTTCAACTTTTAATCAAAATACAATAAAGGACAGAATAAAGTGTAAATAAAACTCGCAGTTAATTCCAACGCCACATTCTTGCAGTAAAAAGGAGACTTCCGCGTCGCAGGCTATTTTCGCGTACAATTTTATTGTTAAACATATTACCTTGGGGTCGGGTGTGCAGAGTTCTAGGTCGGGATCGAAGATCACATGTTACGTAAGTAATGTGCTGACCGGGGGCTCTGCACCTTGTGCGAACTGTGCGTGGGCGTGGCATAGTATCCTGTGGCCGACAGTGTACGGGACTTTGGTTTGTACTAAATTATGCTCAGGGAAAATTAATTTTCTTTCGTTTCTGTGGTCCTTTGGTGGCGTAGCATCAAGTTCCCGAAAATGCCATAACTTTTTCATATATTAACACAACATAACATAACATCACGCCTGTATTTCCCCGAAGGGGTAGGCAGAGGTGTATAGTACACCCACATTTCGCCAGTTATGTTATAGTCCCATGTAATAGGGGGCGAGCCTATTGCCATTAACCGGGCACAAATCCATATTCCAGGCTGTTACTGAGAATTTCCTTATGAAAAAACCCAATAACACTTTGCCCGACTCGGGAATCGTACCCAGGAACCCACGCTCAGTAGTCACGCTTGCGACCACTATTTCATATAATATTATATCGTGAAAAATAGCGTAAACAATTTTGATGCGTAATTGAATATTTTGAGATATTTAACGTGTGTCAGTAGACTATAGGGGTCATTGTACTCATCATTATGAACAACTTTTACTACAAGACTGACCCAGAAATCGCGAGAAATGAAACGACAAATTTTTCAGCGTCTTTATAGAACTAAATCATCAGCATCAGCATCGATTTCAGCATCTTCTGATGACTAATATTTCGGTACGCTAACGGTCAAAATTAATATCCTACCTATCAACAATTTGCCCTACTAGAGATAGAATTTCAAAAAATCAATAAGTCCATAATCTGTTAAAAGTAATGGTTGTAGCTCAACTCTTAAATAGACAATAAAGAGTCTCTTTTCAGACTCCCACGTCCAACCCTTTCACTTCCAACAATTTTATTATAAGTTCAAATGTTGTAGTTAGTAACGAAGCTATTTAATGTGCTAGCATACTACCTGCTTGCTACCGGCCATAGTTTACAATGGTGCCGATTCTATTAAACACAACTAAACTGAACTAAAGGTATTGCTATCTTTTATCAACATGGTAATAGAAAAAGAGACGGAAGAAAATAACAGCAGGCTGTCAAAATTTAGCATGTTTTAGGCGACATAACTGAAGTGTCACCTAAAATGTGTTGGGAAATCCTAGTTCAACAATTTGACAACTATAATTTTATTTGATCTCTTTCTTGCTTTACCTGCAAGTAAAATATTGGTAGCAATTTTTAGCTAAGTTTGTCATAGCGCAAAATCGATCCCTCTATCTTATATTTATTCGCAATGAAAATAATAGTGTTGTAGTTACGGTGTGTAGTTTGAAACGAGTAAGTAATTGAATTTACGTTTTATACGAACCTATAATTTTATAGTGAATTCCTAGTTTGTGCTAGAAAAAGTTAAAAGAATTAAATTTATGGTGTTTTTTGCTTTTTATATGAAAAGAAAAAATGTTTTCAGTAGAATAAGTTTTCTTTTTCTAGTGGAAAGTCAGTATAAAACTACTAAACACTATTTTAACTTCATCATCATCATCATTACAGCTGGAAGACGTCCACTACTGGAAAAAATAGGCCTCCCCTAAGCATCGCCACAACAACCGATTTTGCGCTTCCCATATCCATCTATTTTAACTTGGCATAATAATCATCATCATCATCATCTCAGCCGAAAAACGTCCACTACTGGACAAAAGCCTCCCCCACAGGGGGGGGATATGCCATAATCGTCACGCTTGGCAGGCGGGTTGACGATAACAATATTTGTGGAAAAATAACTTAAAACAAAAACCGGACTTGGCCGGTTTTTGTTTTAAGTTATTTTTCCGCGAGTCGGACTCACGCACAAATGGTTCCGTGACATCATAAGTGACTTTACTTACTTATCTTTTCATTACTTGTTAAGTGGGTCCCCTCAACCCTTTTGGGTTTAGACTTTTTAGTATTGACCAAAGTAACACATATTCTGTGAAAATTCCCATTAGCTACCTATTATGGTTAAAAATTACAGACGGACGGACGGACAGACGGCCGTAGGCATAGTAATAAGGTCCCGTTGGTACGCTTTGGATACGGAACCCTAAAAATAACTTTATTTTCGTATTAATAAATAAAACCAGCCTTGAAAATCAAAATCTTTGCCTTTAAGTGTCTTTTAAGTTACCTAACTATAACACAATTCGAAGTATTGATGCCTTTAAACAATTCAAAATATCAGTTCTGAATATCTATACGGTATAATTGAATTATTGATTTAGATATTCATCGATTCGGAACAATGGACATAATCGAATAACTTTATCGATCGAGAACTCACCAGACCTGACTTAATAATCGACTATTTGGTGCTATAAAGAACGTGACAACTTGTCGTTCAGAATATTATTCTTATTGGTAGTCCAAAAAAAAATAACAATGAAAATTACTGAGCTATGAATGGCTTTATTGTAACGCAAAATGATTGCTTTATTATTTTTTTGAGAACAAAAAACCCGTGTTGTCATTGTCCGATTCCCAAAGGGCATGCTCACGCGCAGGCGTTTTACTTCGCAAGCAAATTAGAACACAGAACGCATGACCGCCGCGCCACCCGTCTAGAACGCTTGAACTGAAAAAAGATTACCTAATTATTTTTGAATACATTCAAACGAGTTCACATCTCTTTGGAACACGCTGTATCCGCCTACGTATTCAGCACTGATTTCGCAACACCTTTTCATCACCATGTAACTTTTACGAACTAGCTCCCCAATTACTCATGAACCGACATTTGACAACAATGAGACCGATGCTTATCTTCAATCCATCGACACCAAGGCTGGGCAGAACAGTGCTGCTAGAGCCGTTTGAGTGTTGGGCGCCAGATCTGTCCAAGAAAAGCGCTAGATTCATTGAAATATATGTTATCACGTACATATAAATCGATGGGTAGATTGAGTTAGATTCCGTTTGTGAACTGTTGAACTAGTTTTTTAGGAGCTTCTTTAGTTTTTTCCAGCCTGTTTTAGAGTGATGACTTTTTAGCTCCAGCGCCTCCTCCTTGATCCTAGGGAACTTAATACCCATAGGTATTGGACAAAGTAATGATGTTATTTAAAAGCTTAAAATCATTCTAAGAAACTAATTTCCGTTTAAAAATGTTTAACAATGGATCTCGGTAACGTGCTAGATTATATGAAAAACGAGAAACGAATCAAGAAAAACAGGCGCTGATTACCCTAAAATTGCGCTAGATCTAGCGCCAAACGCGCTGTAATAACAGCTCTGCACTAGAGCAGGGTCGTCCGTCAGTTAAAGGTCTAAACCGATCACTTTCTTGGCTCGGATTACCAAAATGTCAGTAGCAGTGACATTTTTATATCGGTTCGACATTTTGAAGTGAGATAACATCGCGCCAATTAAAGATTAATTTATTTAGGCGTCCATCGTGGGATTATAGATATAGTGATGTGTAAATATTGTGGAGTATGCACCTATCTGATTTATGTTGTGTGTTTTGGTGTGCCAATGGATTTGTTCATCATTATCATCATTTCAGCCGAAAGACGTCCACTGCTGGACTTGGGCCTCCCCCAAGCATCGCCACAACGACCTGTCCTGCACCCTCCGCATCCAACGGATTCCCGCGACCTTCACCAGGTCGTCGGTCCACCTTGTGGGGGGGCCTACCCACGCTGCGCCTTCAATACCACGTCAAGATATACCCTGGCTCTATGGATTTGTTAAAGCCAGGGTATATCTTGACGTGGTTTCGGAATCATCATCAATTCAGCCTATCGCAGCCCTCTGCTGGACATAGACCTCTTGCAAGTTGCGTCACAACACTCGGTCCCCTGCCTTCCGCATCCAATCCCCCCCAGCTACCTCCTTCAGGTCGTCGGTCCACCTGGCGGGGGGGCGCCCTACGTTGCGTTTGCCGATTCGCGGTCTCCACTCAAGGACTCGTCTGCTCCAGCGGCCATCGATCCTTCGACAGACATGGCCAGCCTACTGCCACTTCAGCATACTGATTCTACAAGCTATGTCAGTTTAGAAATAATAATACCTAATTTGTAAGCTAAAAATGATGTCCAAACATCGGATAATTCCGTTAAAATGGATTTGGAAGTAGTGTCGCGAAATTTTGGCAGAAATAGTGTCAGATGTAATTTTGTTCTATACCATCACTTTTGTGCACGACGTAATAATATTGTTACGATATCCAACTAAAATCCATTTTAACGGAATTACCCCATGTCCGGAATTACCCTAACACCATACCATTACGAAGCCTATGCAAAGTAAACATTTACAGTCTAATATAATAATAATATGATGATAACAAATCCGGCTAATAAATAATCTTTATCCTTACAAATGGTCATAATTCCACCGTCTCGGTTCAAATTCAATCAATTGTACCAGCCCTTTTCTCTCACAATCTAATTTAACACTCTCCAAAATCAAGGCATTAATAAATCCACTTAAACTTATAACCTCTTATTGAGCTACATTTTATCAGCACCACAAGAGTACAACATAGTATTTCAAGTTATCCAGTTCGCCTACAGACCCATTGTTTTGCTATAAGCTGCTCGTACATTCCATTTGTCTTCAGATAGGCGGGAAACTAGTCCGGGGCTTAAAACAGCATCAGTTTATGGCGACAAATGTACATATGTTGATTGTTAATAGACTGGTAACATTGGATAGGAAATAGCAATATAAATTGGATGTCTTTGCAGTGATAAAACCTTCACACAGTAAATTATGTATGTTAAGGCGAAAACCAATGATATTTAAAAGTATAGATATGTCATACCCTAACAAAACCAACGAAAAATATGTTCCGTACGCAGAAGCAGCACAATACACATAAACTAGTGCAAAGTAAGTAAGTTAGTTAACTTTTAGTTAGTTTCGCGTCATAATTAGTACACTTTCTGTGCACACATGACGGCATTTTTGTATCTTTTTGACACGTCACGATCGGTGCCTTGCTTGACGGAGACTAGTAGCAAAACGTCCCAATTAGGATGTTTTCGAGTCCATATTAACTAATATGTATTTAAACAACAGCTTGCCGAAGGCAACACAGTCGACGCGCTGTTTAGTGTTTATACAGCAGTCAATTGCCGAAGAAGTCAGAGTAGTCCGGCAATGTTTTCACATAGTCTACTTCGGTTGCAAACTATAGTCGTAAGCTATTGTCACTAAACAACAGCTTGCCGAAAGCGACACAGTCCACGCGCTGTTTATACAGGAGTCAATTGACGAAGAAGTCAGTCAGAGTAGCCTGACAGTGTTTTCACATAGTCTACTTCGGTTGCAAACTATAGTCGTAAGCTGTAGTCATTAAACAACAGCTTGCCGAAGGCGCTACAGTCCATGCACTATTTATACAGGAGTCAATTGATGAAGAAGTCAGACAGAGTAGCCTGACAATGTTTTCACATAGTCTACTTCGGTTGCAAACTATAGTCGTAAGCTGTAGTCATTAAACAACAGCTTGCCGAAGGCGACACAGTCGACGCGCTGTTTATACACCAGTCAATTGCCGAAGAAGTCAGAGTAGTCCGGCAATGTTTTCACATAGTCTACTTCGGTTGCAAACTATACTTGTAAGCTGTACTGATTAAACAATAAGATTTATTTATACCAAGTTAGTCGCAGACTTCGGCGGTCAAGCAATTTTGACCGGTTAACATAATGTTAATGAGTCATGATGTTTTCAGTACATCACTGAACTGTTTTCGCCCAATGTCTATTAATTTGACCGTCAAAGTTAAAAGTCCGTCTTTGGTATTCGAAGTCCGACCTTTGATTAACCAACCGTGAACCCAGTTCTGCGACGAATTAGTTTAACGGGCAATGTGCTCTCTCATCTCAATTTCACACTAAGTCTGCAAAGCGGTTAAATGGGTAACGGATCAAGCAAGCTGTGCCAAAATGGACCACTAAACATACCGATGAAGATAATTCCTACACACTAAATGAAAAAAAGTAGGGAAACATTTGGATAACTAAATAAAATAAAATAAAAATTTAGGTTTGGTTTAGGTTAGGTTTTCGGTTTTTAGGTTTGGCGACCACGAAACGCTGCAAAGCTTTCGAAACGTCAGGAAAACCAATTTAAATAATATACGCGATATAATCCGGTTAAACACATCTTTCACAGTCCAAGCTGCTCGTTTATGGAATGTGTTACCTGTGCCTATAAGACGTGCTCAGTCGCTAGCTTCTTTTAAAAAGCTTGTAAAGGAACATTACCTCTCTGTATAATTTGTTATTTTATTGAGATTTTGATACACTGGTATATACACGTATTTTATTTTCTTATTTATTTAAGAATACTATTTGTTGTTAGATTTGTATATATTGCATATATATTTGGTATGTATTTATGGATATTTAATAGAATTTATTTTCCATATTTATACATGTAATATTTGGAAGGTAAATATTTATTTATTTATTATATTATATATTAGTAAACTTTATGAAAGTGCACTACATACTGCCCTCATCTATTATTCACGTCTTCCTTGTCCATCCAAAGGTTGTCTGGAAGATATCGCTATTAGCGATAAGACCGCCAATGTACCCTTATTTAACGTGTTAGTCCTAAGTTTAATAATGTTAATGGTGTACAATAAAGAATATTATATCTATCTATCTATCTAAACTTTGTTTTATTTATTTATTTATGTACATACAACACATTTTATAATAAATAACATACAGAACCTCACAAAGGTACTGCTTATCTCTAAAAGAAATTTCTTCCAGCAGACCTGCGACAGGAAAGAAGGATAAAAGAAAGACGAAGTGTTATATTATAAATAAAAAATGTTTTATAGTATTTTGAAATAAGAGAAGCCCAAACACTTGAAATATCACTGTAAACAAAAAGTCTATTCTACAGTATATTTCTAGACTATTAGAAATATATACCTGCAAGGTTAATTTTAATTCATTTTGAACAATGGGACCATCTCTTAAATGTGAAAAAACTCATTCGTAATTACAATCACATGAGGCTTTCCATCTTTACGTCTCAGTTTGGCGAACCGACTTGCAGTACCATTTCGTTGTTATGGGCAAAGGTAACCGCTTAACATCAGGTGGGCCTTTAGCTCGTTTCGCCAACCAAAAAAAAAACCGTTCCATAGAAAATGTTTCATGTACTTGACCAAAATATAGTAGCAGCTTATTTCGCAGAAATTTTTTCAAGATCCCAGAGTTGGCCCGATAGTAAAAGTTGTTCAGATTGATGACTACAATCATTCCTTAAAGGGTTATTAATGAATTCAAAAAACCCGGTAAAAAATAACCCGGTATAGCGTGACAAGAATACGAAATAAATAAATTCATATTATACGGGACGATATACCAAACATGAAGTTGAGCTCTGTACTACTTTTTCTAAAATAATCAAAACCACAGCGTCCACTTATAGACTGACCAGCTACCGTAACCTGTAGTTAATATATACCTATATATAATATACGTACACCAAGACAAAGACGGTCGAAAGTAAAGCCGATACCATCGGCACCTTTCACCGAGCGATCGGTTTTGCTCCAAATAAGTGAAACCTCGCCATTATGTCGCATTAAGTTGATACCCGCTCTATATGACGTAAATACTCAGCATTTTATGTAACCCTGGTAAAAATCTGTGGGTAACACTTCCGGGGCGTTGCGTGTATGTGGAAGTGTAACGATTTATATTTATTTTTAGTGATTCAGGAAAAAGACGAATGTCAATATTACTGGAAATTGGTATAATTTTCAAGAAATTATTTATACATACGCATCTTTCTACTTACTACACTTTTTGCTTATCAAAAAGCTGTCTTGCTTGAACATTACATTAACGAATAACCCGTAGTTTAATAAAAATCTAATTGACAATCCAATCTCATCTTGAAATCTTCTTTCTTTTTAATTTTCTATAATACTCAACCATAGTCACACTACCTACTATACAGTCTAGCCACTCCATACAGTCGTCCAACGCCGGGACTCGATGTCCCGAACTGCCTATAAAACTGTCAAACACTGTCCTGAGCCATCTTTAAATACTGTCAATGTCAAACTTTCGTTATATGTACCACTAGGGACTCGATGTCCCAAACTGCACTGTCCCGCATTAAATACTGTCAATTTCAAACTTTTATTTTATCACTCTATGTATGGAGTAGATAGTTACACTATGACTAACAAACAAACATTTATAAACATAAATAAATAAATATAAATATCTTTTGGGACATTTTTACACAGCACCATCTAGTCCCAAACTAAGCAGAGCTTGTGCTATAATACTTATATACTTTTTTTTTGTAAATACATATAATAGATAAGCAACACCCAGACCAACACAAACACTTATGTTCATCACACAAATATTTGTGTCCTGTGGGAATCGAACCCACGACCTCGTTATCAGCAGTCTGACACTCGAGCCACTAGACCACAGAGGTCGCAAAATTTAGCATCAAAAAGACGTATGGGGCCATAATTCGACCTCACTCAATAAAAGCTTAACAATTTGAATAAACCTCAAAATTTAAAACATATAAAGATAACTATACTTATCCCAATACAAGAGGGATAAGGGGATAACACATGTATGGGCGCGCGACAAATGTCTTCATTATTCGGCCCACGCGCAGCTAAGCAGCGCTTATTACCAAAGAGCTGACTGTATTATCGCAGATACGACACTTGAATTTATTATGACAACAACTTAGTTTGTAGGTGTTGGGCGTTCATTTCATTACTTGATTATCTTGGGTTTTTTGGTTTATGAGGCGATACATTAGCACTGATGGAAAATGTAACTCTAACCGCCGACGACGCCTTAATGCATCAGTTTAAGTATTGTACTTAACTGTAAAATAAGTCACGCTTTAAAACGTCATTCGCGGCTAAAGGATTATTTAAAATACATTGTTTTCAGTTATGAAATGCCTTTGAAAACATAATTATGCTTGATTTCTGTTTAAAATTAATTTATTTCAGTCTATTTGAATTTATGCTTTATGAATTCGATAAAAACACATGTTTTTTTATGGCTTAGGATGTCAAAAAGAGCTAAAGGCCTACCTGATATTAGGCAGTTACCTTTGGCGATAACAACTGCAATGCAAGCATCACTGTTTATCGGCAGAAATAGGTACGGTAGTACTTCCCCGGTCGAGCTTTTTCAAAAGGATTTTTACTACTACTTTAGAAGATATAATACTCATGGTATCAGTGACCGAAATTGCACCTGCCACCGCTGCTACGGCTGTCCAATTTGAGGTCCTAACTGGTTCGATCTGGTCTTCTATTACCACCGTTATTCTGTTAGCAATCCAAAGATTGAAAAACCGTACTCATTTATTGGAAATAGACTCTTGTTAATATCATTGTCACCAGCGTAATGTGGATCTACTGTTATATTTACTCTTCTACCTAACTCTTTATTTATTTTATCTTTCCAATCATATTATGCACAAACCTCTCCCGAATTAGCATAGGCACAAACAGGTTAAGCCCGCACCGTTGATCTATGCCCGGGTCACGCCCAGGGCGGGCGCCTGCCCACGTTCATATCCCAAAGGTTACACCTATAACGTATTCGCTGAACAATGGAGGTGCATTGATCGAAGGCTTGTCACTGGCAGTCGAGGTCGTTCTCCTTTGATTCATTACTTATACTTCTTATGTAATGCAATGACGGTGTTTTGTTTGTTAAGGTTGGTAGTTATACAACGTGTTACAGAATAAACACAAGTCCATGTTACATTTTTACCCATTTTTTTTTCAAACCGTGCATCTATTACCTATAGTTTCAAAAGTGCAGTAAATGCTGTGATTAGGTGTATTAAAATTTTACTGCTCATAACAGAGAATAACGGGGCTAAAAATACGAAAAAAAACTTTTAAAATCTAACAATATCTAAATGAAGAAAAAAGAGGCAGAATCTTCTCAACTAGCAAACACAATTCTATAGAATTCTCCATATAATATACAGGCTAACTGTTTGAACAAGGGACTTATGGAAGCCTTCTTCAATATGTCCCTCATGTTCAGTATATACTTGATTCTCGTTCCAAATATGTAAAAAATGGCACCTTAATTCTTGATATATTTTTCTAATCGATTTTATCAATTACTGTGGACACCATAGAACTCTTACTATTAAGATTTCAATGGTGGCCACTGCTTTGCGTTTACAAATCAAAGTTGCATGCGGTGTGGTGATGCACCTAACATGGCAATGTCCATCGGTCGTTATTTCCACCCTCTCGACCTGTTATACACACTTTTTGCCAGCAGACTCCTTGCAAAGACAAAGAACAAGCGAGCAAATTTTTATAATACATTTTTTTATCATTACATTAACGCACTTTCTATAATATTCTTGAATATATCCCTCCTTCATTCAGACATGTAGCCACTTTAAAGTCGCTCACCGAGCTGTGGAGTAAGCTATGCTTGGAGTTTTTTTGAAGGATAAAATCCTTAACGAGATTATCCAGAGAAGAACCGAAGTGACCGACATAGCTTGTAGGATCAGTAAGCTGAAGTGACAGTGGGCTGGACATGCCTGTCGAAAGACCGACGGTCGCTGGAGCAGAAAAGCCCTAGAGTGGAGACTGCGAATCGGCAAACGCAGCGTAGGGCGCCCCCCGCCAGGTGGAACGATGACCTGAAGAAGGTGGCTAGGGGGGACTGGATACGGAAGGCAGAGGACCCAGTGTTGTGGCGCTACTTGGGAGAGGCCTAAGTCCAGCAGTGGACTGCGGTAGGCAGAGTTGATGATTCAGACATGCTAATAATTAAGTTAGTCTTCATTTCCCGGAACAAGTAACACATGATTCGGTAATTCCATAGTATTGACCTCAATGAATTATATCAATTATCGTGACGTGTAATATTTACAAACAATTTTGGCCATAACATTGGATCATTGTTATGTACAGCATCTTACCTCACGATGTTTGTTATCTTATTCGGTAACATGTTTTGGCATCTCGGCTCGTCGGACTCGACACGATAGGAATTATGTCAATATGTTTAGTCAGAGGCAAACATGTGCGAAATTTGTTTACACACAAATACTGGTTTGATGATGGCAACATAACTCTGGTAATAACTATTTGGGCTAGTCTGGGCTGGAATCTTTGAAGAAAATGTAGCGGTACATTGGTAGAACTACCGTTTGTGAGTGGAGGTTTAAGATCCTTAATGAAATAAAGGAACGCCTTATACAGTTTATCAATTTATTTCATACTAGCTTTTACCCGCGGCTCCGCTCGCGTTAAATTCTGCTAACCCACGTCAGTCCAGTCCAGTCCAGTCCAGTCCATTCCAGTCCAGACCACTGTCCCACTGTCCCGCTGTCCCGCTGACCCGCTGCCCCACTACCCCACTGCCACGCTGCCCCGCTACCCCACTGCCCCAATGCCCCTCTACCCCACTGCCCCGCTGCCCCGCTATCCCAATGCCCCACTGCCCCGCTGCCCCACAGCCCCGCTGCCCCGTGCCCCACTTCCCCGCTGCCCAGCTGCGCCGCTGCCCCACTGCCCCGATGCCCCACTGCCCCGCTGCCCAGCTGCCCCGCTGCCCCAATGCCCCGCTACCCCACTGCCCCGCTGCCCCACTATCCCACTGCCCCACAGCCTGCCCCGCTGCTCCCCACTGACCCGCTGACCCGCTACCCCACTGCCCCACTGCCCCACTGCCCCGCTGCCCCAATATCCCACTGCCCCGCTTCCCCACTGCCCCACTGTCCCACTGCCCCACAGCCTGCCCCGCTGCCCCACAGCCCCGCTTCCCCGCTGCCACACTGTCCGGCTGCCCCACTGCCCCGCTGCCCCACTGCCCCGCTGCCATATTGCCGCACTGCCCCACTATACCACTGCCCCACTGCCCCGGTAACCCACTGCCACGCTGCCCCACAGCCCCGCTGTCCCGCTAACCCACTGCACTACTATCTCACTGCCTGCCCCACTGCACCACTGCCCCGCTGCCTGCCCCGCTGCCCCAATATCCCACTGCCCCGCTACCCCACTGTCCCACTGCCCCACAGCCTGCCCCGATGCCCCACAGCCCTGCTTCCCCGCTGGCACTCTGTCCGGCTGCCCCGCTGCCCCATTGCCGCGCTGCCCCACTATACCACTGCCCCGGTAACCCACTGCCCCGCTGCCCCACAGCCCCGCGGACCCCTCCCCCACTGCCCCACTATCCCACTGCCTGCCCAGCTGCCCCACTCCCCTACTGCCCCGCTGCTCCGCTGGCACGCTGCCCCGCTGCCCCATTGCCTCGCTGCCCCGCTGCCCCACCCCCGCTGCCCCACTTTCCCAATTCCCCACTGCCCCGCTGCCCCGGTACCCCATGGCCCCGCTGCCCCGCTGGCACGCTGCCCCGCTGCCCTTCTGCCCCGCTGCCCCACTGTCCCGCTGCCTCGCTGTCCCGCTGCCCCACAACCCCACTGCCCCGCTACCCCACTGCCCCATCATCCCACTGGCCCACTGCCACGCTGCCCCGCTGCCCCACTACCCCACTGCCCCACTGCCCCACTGTCCCACCGTCCCACCGTCCCGCTGCCATTGTCCTACTTTCCCACTGTCCCACTATCCCACTCACCCACGGCCCACTGTCCCACTGTCCCACTGGCTCACTATATCACTAAATCACTATCGTCCCGTCCCATGTACCATGTCCTGTCCCATGTCCCATCCTATGTCCAGTCCCATGTGCCGTCCCAATGTCCTGTCCCATGTCCCGTCTCATGTCCCGTCCCATTTCCCGTCCCCTGTCCCGTCCCCTGTCCCGTCCCCAGTCCCATCCCCAGTCCCATCCCCAGTCCCATCCCCAGTCCCATCCCCTGTCCACTCCACTCAACTCCACTCCATCGTACATTACTATCCGCTCGTGCAAATGCATAGAAGCTTCGATCTGTCGGGTGAGTACGCAACGCACGATTTTTTTTTTCTTTCTCTCTTTCTTTCTTTCTCAAAACCCATACCAGTTTTTAAGTCAGATCATCAGCTTTCAAACAAAAAAAAACCCATCAAAATCGGTCCAGTAGTTTTAGCGTGATGCTGGAACAAACAAACAAACAGACGTTTACAATTTTATAATAGTTAAGAAGATAAGATAATATACGTGGGACACTCAGAAAGTTTTGCGAAACTAAAAAAAATTGTTCTATACGTACATATATTTTTATCAAATCTTTTCAAAGTACTTTCCACCAGCCTCTATACAAAGATTCATGCGCCTAAACCAGTTTTCAAAACACTTTTTCCAGTCCGCCGCAGACACCTCGTTTACAGCCTGCTCGAACGCAGCCAGCGCATCTTCCGGCGACGAAAATTGTATCCCTTTGAGCTGATTTTTTATTTTTGGGAATAAAAAGAAGTCACACGGTGCTAGATCAGGGCTGTAAGGAGGGTGACCCAGGAGTTTGACTGGCGTGCTGTCCAGGAAGTCCCTCGTTTTGAGTGCGGTGTGCGCAGGTGCATTGTCGTGGTGGAGCAGTAGCCCGCGGAGCCCTGTGTTTGGTCGCTTGTTGCTTATAACAGAGAAAACTTCTGGCAAACATTTGGTAGTATACCATTCGGCATTAATGCTTCTTTGATCCCGTAAGGGAATTGATACCAAGTGGCCAGTCAAATTAAAAAAGCTAGCGATCAAAATCTTACCCCCGCTTCTAGATCGCTTCACTTTGGTAGGCGTTGGCTCATTTTGAAACACCCAAACAGTCGACTGGCGCTTGGTTTCTGGGTCGTATTGATAAATCCAGGACTCATCACCTGTAACGATGTCGTAAACACGCCGAGACGAGTCTGCTTCAAATTTGTTAAGCATATCACGGCACCATTCCACCCGGGCCTGCTTCTGAGCATCGGTGAGGTTGTGCGGCACCCAGCGTGATACTATCCTCCTCACGCGAAGATGGCTGTGTAGAATCTCGTGAACGCTTCCCGATCCAATCTTCAATATGTGTTGAATCTCCTGATATGTAATTCGCCTATTGTCTTGGATTAAATTTTTCACTGCTAGCACGTTTTCTTCGGTAACAGCCGTCAAAGGGCGACCGCTTCTTTCGTCATCCCCTAAAGTTGGTCGACCGCGCTTGAATTCGTTATACCAACGATACACGGTTGCCTTGGAAGGGCCTTCATCCATGAATGCCATTTGAAGTCTATCGTACGATTCATCCGGTTTCAGGCGACACTTGAAATCGTATAAAATCATAGCTCTAAAATGTTCCCGGCGCAGATCCATATTTCAGTGAGACACAATACTTTGAATTAACTCGCAAAAAATGTGGAGGGAAATTTTGAAATTGGAACTTACTTATTTTTACTTATAAATAATCATATTTTCGAAAAACATTATAACTGGCCAGTCTCCCATATATAAAAACTTTTTTTCGCAATACTTTCTGAGGGGCCTGGTACTTGAAGAAGAAGGTAATTAAAAATTGTAGACTGAAAATAGTATTTTTTTAGTTACACCAAGATAAGTTTATGCTTATTCGTATATTAAGATGGATACAATATAACAACGTTTAGGTACTTCTAAATTTTATTGCTTTTCATACAAAAGTTTAGAGAAATCGCAATTTAGAGGTAGCTTCCGGTCCTTGTCTGTAAGTCGAAAGATTCTGATTTTCGGTTGGCTCAAAAGACTGCATTTCCAAGATGGCACCACCCACGTACGACAGGATTTTTTTTTCTACTCTATAAAATTCGGCCCGACCAAAAAGTTTTTAATGCAATTTCTTTAGCAGCCGTATTTTCTCTATGGAGGCGCGCGCTAGAGCGCATGTGTGTGAATGACAGCTGGATATGAGTGCCTTATTCACCTTGATGTATGCAAAATGTTGTAGAAAAATATAATTAAAAATCACCGGTTCCCGTCATCGTAGCGAGGTAAAATACATACCAGTTTTTAAGTCAAATCATAAGTTTTTAGTCACAAACCCTTTCAACAAAATCGGTCTAGTAGTTTTATAGTGATGCTGGAACAAACAAACAAACAGACAACTGACATTTAACAATTTTATAATAGTAGTAGATAAAAAACCGATTCATACAAGGTATAATTGAAATAACTGAAAACCTCTTAAAGGGTCATTGTACTCATCATTATGAACAAGTTTTATTATGGGACCAATCCAGAAATCGCAAAATAAAAATCAGGTGCTGCCTACAATTTGTCGAGTTATGCGAACATAAATGGTTGGTGCCATAGTAAAAGTTGTTCATAATTATGAGTAAAATGAGCCCTTCATACCATTTTCTCAAAAAGCGCGGCTTCTAAAAGTCATCATTGCATATTCCATTATAGTGTTCTCTGAGCTATCGAGTTCGAGTTCGCTTCTACATTTATCCCGAATCGCTTTTACAGATAAACCAGAATTTCCTATTGCTACCATACAGCCGTATTTGATAACTCAATACCAGCTGAATGGGAGCGTGCCTGCTCCCACAGGACCGAAGTAACCACACATTGTGTGTAATGCAACAATCGAACTAACACTATTACAAGACTGGTAGGTAGTTGTTAAAGTAGGGGACAACATGATGTAAGGAATTTTTGAGGACACATTCTGATTAGTGTTCAGCACTAATTTATGCCACATTTTTTGTGTTCCCTGTGGTGCCGGACACAAAGAATGGCATCACCCCATCTCTTCTCTTGGGTGTCGTAAAAGGCGACTACGGAATTCACGAGAGGATGGGCAGCAGCGTTCTCTGAGTAATTTATTCAACCAACTGCGATCGCCAACCCAATCTGCCAAGCGTAGTGATTATGGCATATCTCCCCTTTTGGGGGAGGCCTATGTCCAGCAGTGGACATCTTTCAGCTGAAATGATGATGATGATGACTCATTTATGCATGTACCACAACTTTTGGCTTATGCATTTGCCACAACTTTGAAACACACACGACTTGGTATATTCTTAAAGCACACGAAGCATGATTTGACAGTGAACTCTTTGACAGATGTATAATGGAAAAAAAAACTTTCTGATATATGAATAATGCCTAATAATTTACTAAAGTCTATATTGTGTGTAGGTACCTATCTTTTATTGTGTTAATCGTGTGTTAAGTGTCACTGTTAGTTATGTCACATAAGTGATTTTTCTTTCTTTCTTCATTATTTGTTTTACTCATAACGAAGTTGATGCTCGAGACTGTGACTGGATAAAACTAACTTGTAAAATCTTAATTCCTTCTTGGTGTGATTTTTAGCTCAATTTAAATCGCCAGAGTCTTTGTTGTGAGTGATTTAAGAAGTGACTGAGGGACTATTTGTCAACTGGATAGGGAACAGAGAAGAACACAGTACCTATATTATTTAATTGGATGGTGGGGGGACTAGTACTGGGACTTTGGTACCCAATTTATACTATTGATGTTGTATTTAACACAATGTAAACACACAACATGATTAAAAAGAAAATCATACCATAATCTCGTTTCAAATCAAATCATTTCATCATCATCATTTCAACCGAAAGACGTCCACTGCTGGACATAGGCCAATGGGGGGATATGCCATAATCGCCACGCTTGGCAGGCGGGTTGGCGAATCCTTTTTTTGCATGAAATTTGGTACAGTTTGTCACGTCTCCCTTTAACTTCGTCTAGAGTTCGAAATAGAGAGGATGACGACGCATGTAGTTATTTAAATTTTGTTGAGGAAAATTTTCCACTGAGTTTTAAGAATATTAAATCTGAGATGGCTAAGGATCCTCTCCTCAGTAAAATTGTTGGTTATGTGATGTTTGGTTGGCCATCAAAGGTTAACATCGATCAAGAAAAACCCTATTTTACTAGAAAAGATTCATTGCATGTTGATCATGGGTGTTTAGTTTGGGGCTATAGGATAGTTATACCTAAGGTGTTACGTGAGACGATACTCAAAGAAATACATGACGGTCATCCCGGTATAGTAAAAATGAAGCAGATAGCGCGCAACTACGTGTGGTGGGAAACATTGGACAATGATATCGAGAGTATTTGCGGTGAGTGCGCGGCGTGCGTGTCACAGCGCGCGCAGCCGGCGCCCGCACCGCTGCACTCGTGGCCGTGGCCTGAGGAGCCCTGGTCGCGTATTAATGTTGATTTCTTAGGCCCGTTACACAATCGTTATTATTTAATTATAGTGGATGCACACTCGAAATGGATCGAGGTGGAGCGAGTGAGTACCACCTCAGCGGCTGTTGTCATTGATTGCTTTAGGCGAATATTTGCTCGTTTTGGCATTCCTAAAAGGTTAGTCAGTGACAACGGCCCGCCGTTTTCATCTGTTGAACTAGCAGTATATTTAAAACACAACGGCATAAAACATTTACCGGTTGCACCTTATCATCCCGCTAGCAATGGTGCCGCCGAAAATGCGGTGCGCACTATAAAACGAGTATTAAAAAAAGCAGCAATCGAGAATGTTAGCGATAATACAGCTCTAAGTAAGTTTTTGTTCATGTACCATAATACTGAACATAGCACTACGGGGCGCGAGCCGGCCGTGGCGATGTTTGGGCGTCGGCTGCGCGGCCGGTTAGACTTGCTGCGGCCCGATACGGCGGAGCTGGTGCGCGCCGCGCAGCTGGCGCAGGAGCAGCGCGCGGCCGCGACCAACCCGCCGCTGCGCCAGGCTGAGGCCGGGGACGCTGTCATCATGCGTGACTACTCCAAACATAGGCAAAAATGGGCAGATGGTGTAGTGGTTCGTAGGTCCGGACCGGTCACTTATGCTGTTAAAACCAATGACGGGCGAGTGCATAAACGTCACATTGATCAGTTTCTAAATAAAAACTTTAGGAAATCTAGGTTTTCGCTCGCTGGCCCGAGTCAAGAGCAACTCATTGAGTCTAGCATACTAGATGTTAGTGTTGCAGGATCATTGAATGACTCCACGAAAGATTCTACGATAAAAAGTAACGAGGAATGCCTGGTAGGCAAAACAACTACGTCGCCCATAATTAACGCAACCAGTAGTCGTTCGCCGCCAACACCGCCAAATGTTAACATTCATTTACGCCGGAAAGCTGCCGTAGATTGTGAAAAGAAGATAAAAGATATTAGATGAACGATTGGTTTTGTAAACAAGACTACTCACAACTACTATAATAATGTTAGAAGATACTTTTTCGTTGTAGCAAACTTAGTAGGTCCTGTATTAGTTTAGAGGAACGTTTTACAGTTGTACCTACTTAGTTAGATAATTATTGTTAAGAAACAGATCAACAATGTATATTATAAAATTAGTTTTAAGATATTGTTGCTTGTTATTCAAATGGTAATAGCATTTGTTGTTTGAATACTTTGCTTGTTTATTTGTTATTTACTTTAGGTTAAGGGGGGACAATGTTGTGTACGGTATAATATAAAGTAATGTGAGGGTACGCCTATATACTTTTTCAATGCATATTGGCTTTAATACATCACTCATGTTGACGCAAAACTTTGAATAAAAATTTACAAGTCCTAAAAAACTTCTTAATTGAGTGATATTACAAGGAGCTGGCGCGGCTACAATAGCTTTAATTTTCTTGTTGTCTGTGTGTAAACCGTGCTTATCAATTCTATAACCTAAATAAGTCACAGATTCTTTAAAAAATTGACACTTGGAAAAATTTATCCTAAGTCCGTTTTCCTTTAGTCTTTGCAATACGGCCCTTAAATTTGCCATGTGTGAAGACTTATTTTCCCCACTGATACAAATATCGTCCGCAAACACAGTCGTAAACGTTAAGCCACTCAACGTCTCTTCCATTACTTTCTGGAAATTCTCAGGTATACACTTAATACCGAATGGTACACGATTATACACGAATGTGCCGACGTGAGTCGTTATCGCTGTCATCGGCCTTGAGGATTTGTCTAATATACATTGTTGAAAAGCGTTTGACAAATCAAGCTTACTATACAATACTCCGCCACCTAATGTTGCGAACAGTTCCTCGATCCGTGGTAACGGGTAGTGAAAGTCCTTTAATCGCGGATTGATTGTCACTTTGTAGTCTCCGCAAATGCGTATATCACCGTTAGCTTTAACAACTGGCACTATTGGCGTACCATAATCCGACCTATCAACTTTGTAAATAACACCTTCCCGCTGTAACCGATTAAGTTCCCTTTCCACGCGCTCGCGCAGTGCCAGCGGCAGTGGCCGGGCCTTTACAAATACCGGAGACTCGTCTTTCAAATGCAGTCGTATATGCGACTTGAATGTGCCGAGACCTTCTGCAAAAACGTCAGGGTACTCCTCCTTTAGAGTTTTTGCCATAACATTTTCATTGATCATATAATGGTGACTATTAATTTCACTGCATCTCAATAGATCTAGTTCTTTAATCCAAGTGCGTCCCATTAACGGGGGACCGCCATTTTTTATTATGTATAATTTCAAATTAGTTTTTTTATCGTTAAATGAAACTGTCACCATTATATATCCGAGAGTTTGAATAATATCTCCGGTATATGATTTAAAACTTAAGACTTTATTATTTATCGGCAATTTAAGAAACATTTTATCATAAAATCGTTGTGATATGGCCGAAATCTTACTCCCTGTATCAATTTCGAATTTTACTGACAAGTTTTCAACTGATAATTTTATGTAATATGGACCGTCATCATTAGACTCACAATAATAACTATGATTACTATTTATACGACTAAAGTTATAAAAGTTACAATCGTTGTCCGAGTCAGAATCCGTACTAGAGTTTTCAAGATAAAACTGACCTTTATTCGTCCTTTTACCAGAATGACCACTGGTTTCAACTCCACTCCTAGTGCACACAGATTTTAGATGACCTTTTTCACCACACTTGTCACACGTATAATGCTTGTATCGACACCTGCCCTCCACATGGCCGGGCTTGCCGCAGCGCGTACACGAGCGGCGGGCCCCGCCGGGCGGGGCGGCTCGCGTGGCGCGCGGGCGCCCGCTGGCGACGCGGTGTAGGCCGTCGACGCTGGCGGCGGCGCTGGAGCCTGCGCTCGCGGCCTCCGCGGCCGGGGCGCACGCCACGCTCGCATGCCGCTCCGCCGCCTCGAGAGCCAGCGCCAGTTCAACACCCCGCTTGTAATCAATATTCCTCTCTGCAAACAGCCTAGATCGCATCTCCTCGCTGTATAGGCCTGACACAAACTGATCGCGTAAATTAACCTCCAACGACGCGCCGAAATTGCAGGTTTTAGCCAAATGTTTCAAACTTTGCAAGTAAGAACGAATGCTTTCACCCTGCTTCTGCTTCCTCTGCCTGTATATATGTCTCTCGGCTATCTCTGATCTATCGGGTTCCAAATGATCTTTGACCAACTTCACAAGCACATCAAATGTCTTATCTTCTGGTTGATCCGGGGAACACAAATCGCACATCAAATCGTAACACTCCGGCCCAACTAACGTAACCAACGTGGCCACATGCAAGTTACTTTCAATATCGTTCAAAGTCATGAACTGCTTAACTCGACGGATATAAGTGTCCCAATTTTGAGTACCGATGTTAAAACTTTCCACTTTTCCGATCGGCATCTTAAAGAAACTTAACACGCGCACGAATACAAAAAAAAAACCGTTTCCTCGTCGCCAATGTTATATTTGTGACAATGAAACACAGAGATCCAAAGCAGACTGATTGTTTATTGAAAAAGTATATAGGCGTACCCTCACATTACTTTATATTATACCGTACACAACACAGTTCATTTCCTGTAACTCCTGCGAGTTCAATTAAATTTTAGTTCTGCACATTTCACTATTATAGTTATATTATCGTTTGTTTTCTTTGTAATCAAACACACCACGTAGTAAGTAAATTGTGTCCTATCACCCATAAGTACCATGGTATCCCTACATCGATCCTGCCCATATCGTGAGGCTCTCGCGGCGTAACCTCAGTTAACAACTAATTTACAATAGCTCATTGAATACAGCCAACAGCTGTAGAGTTGCATGTCTGCCAACAGATCGTAAATACAGCTCGGTATTGAATTAACTGCAAATCCACTTTGTATTGATTTTATTGTAGTGTGTTTTTTCTCAGTAGCAGCCCGGAGTCTGGATTTGTGCCCGGTCAATGGCAATAGGCTCGCCCCCTATTACATGGGACTATAACATAACTGGCGAAATGTGGGTGTACTATACACCTCTGCCTACCCCTTTAGGGAAATACAGGCGTGATGTTGTGTGTGTTGTTGTGTTGTGTTTTATCCCGTGTGTGCTGTGTAAAACAAGTACCTTTTTTTTTCCGTTAAGTAAACCTACTTGTTACATTTAACCGGGTAAGGAGGGGTTCGAGTGTCGAAATCAGTGGTACGCTTGAAATAATCGATTGAAAGTTTGTGCTTTATTTATTACTAGCCTATGCCCGCGACTTCACTCTCGTGGTTGTCGTTTATCGCGCATAACTTGGGAACTGTTCATCTTACCGGGATAAAAAGTAGCCTATATGTTAAGCCGAGTTATGTTCTATCTGTATGCAAAATTTCATAAAAGAAAGAGTACCAAACATCCACACATCCATTCATACATCCTCACAAACTTTCACGTTTATAATGTTAGTAGGAAGTAGGATAGTAGGATTAGTAGGAAGTAGGACTAGCATTTACTCTTCAATCTGTTGATTAAAGAATCAAATTTTAGCATTATTTTAGACGCGTAGGTATACAAAATTGTATACGCGTCGGACCGCTGACGGAAGTTGCTTCCACAGTTTTGCTGTACAAGGCAAGTACACTAGTTGACCGCCGTCTATCAATATGGTGAGGATGGAATTCAGATTTAAAACAAGTGGTACGATGGTGGAAGTCAGCGGCTGTTATAAGGTCGAACAATTCCTCAAAGCACTTCCCATTGTACATGCGATAGAGGATACATAGAGGTGCAAAGTCTTATCGTATTGACCGCAGTAAGAGATTATTAGTACACAAATCACTTTACATCCTCTCGATACGCACCGAAGAAATTAACTTTTTTTACATAAACCATGCAGTGGGCAGGGCACATTGCTCGCAGAACGGTTGGCCGATGGGGCCGTAAAGTTCTGGAATGGTGACCGCGTACACTGGAAGGCGCAGCGTCGGTAGGCCCCCCACAAGGTGGACCGACGACCTGGTGAAGGTCGCGGGAATCCGCTGGATGTGGAAAGTATTGCACACACTTTCCTGACATGCGTTGCAGCTTAAATAATTGCATGAGGCGTGGGGCTGGAGGGAGAGAGTATTGGTCATACATATACATAATATAACGTTACCCGCGACGTCTCCTTCACCCCCGTCACACGGGGTGTTTAGCGTCTATACCAATCGAACTGGGCGGGCATTCCCTTTTATGGTTGCGAACAGTCGAATATGTGCGACGATGCCTACTGTTTATAAAGTTACAATAGTTAGTATCTAGCATAGTTATAAATATAGCAATAGTTAGTAAAAAACTCCCCTGGCCTACGTGGAAGTCGCTAAACCGATTGCGGACCCAGGTAGGCAGATGCAGGCTTAACATGAGCAAGTGGGGCTATATAGACCAAACGGCTACAGCCTGCATGTGTGGTAATGTCACACTTGCTATGCTGCTCCTTATGTCCAAGCACTAGCACATTGAATGACTTTAAATATGTGGAAACTGTGACTCTTTATCCATCTGTCTGGACCCGTATTTTTTGCGAAATAAATTATTCTTATTCTTATTCTTTAACAATGGCACAGACAACGCACGAGACGTGGCAAGTTTCTGGGCCAGCAGCATCTGATTACTGTGCCACTGCCAGTAAATTTTTATACCATCGACACGAAGAAGAATAGTTAGTAATAGACTAATAGCTGGTGGAAGATTTATTAAGTCGTGCAGAACACCAACATAATTGGGAAAAATGCTCGGAGAGTACAGGCATTTGATATTACACTCGAAATGTTTCCCATAACATAAATAGTCAGCAATAGGCGTTTTATATTCAAATAGCCATTGCACACTGTAAAAACTGGTTCACCTTTTAACTGAACTTCGGTAAATAGCTTCCTAAATAATTTATTACGTTATTCACAATCCGAATGTGATAAGTAATGGCAGTTTTTATCTTAAATAGTTCAGCATTTACATAAGTGACAATTTGTCCGTCTGTGTTTAAGAGTTTGACCTTTTTTAAGTTCACGTCAGTGCGTCAATATAATGTGTGAGTATATTGAGTTCAGATGTCATGAAATAGAATAATAAGAATAGTGACGTTTGCCAAAAACGTCACTATAATTGAAAATGTTATCCGCGTGTCCAACGTTTATAAGACGTATTTTTTTGGGATAGGTACAACAATATCAGCCGAATGTGGCAGGCGGAGAAGCCTTAGATATTATTATGTCAGCTCGTTATAGATTTGCAGATTTGAGGCAAAGATTTGCAGCCAGTTATTGCTGGTCTTATTGAGGGCCTAATTGATAAATCCACCACGGTTTGCATTTTCCAATATCAGCTGAGTGTGGCAGGCTGAGAAGCCTTAGATATTATTATGTCAGCTCTTTATAGATTTGCAGATTTGAGGCATAGATTTGCAGCCAGTTATTGCTGGTCTTATTGAGGGACTAATTGATAAATCCACCACGGTTTGCATTTTCTGCTGTACATTTGCTCAGCAAAGAGGCGAGATATACATACTTTTTTTCTAAGCCGGAGGCAGTGTTGAAATTATTTATTACATTCTAAAAGCTACACGGTGTTCCTCTAAGGGTCACGACACATTGATCGACGGCGATCGACGGGACGCCGTACGCGGCGAGACGATGCGAAAGGATGCGTACGGCTTCCCATACTAATAGCGATTTTTGTATGGAAGAACCATAGATCCCCGTCCACAGAAATAGAATGGCCATGTAGGGGAGCGGGGGGCTTGTTGTAACAGTTTTTGGAAAAAACATTGTGAAAGGAAAACTACAAAATATTTCTTGATTGTGAAATAATGTCTTGCAAGATTAACTATCTGTCTAGCTTTTCATCAATTAATATTAGGAAAATTGTTAATAGTATTTAATCAGAGTGTAATTTAAAAAAAAATGTCTCGTGTTTCTACTTACCCCGTATTCGGGGCTAGTTGTAACAGCCTTGGGGCATGTAGTAACAATAAAAATCGGTACGTATTTGCTCCCGTTATACATTTTCCCTACTCTTTTCCAGTAGTTTTTAACTTACTATCTGGTTTTCCTTGCTCATTTTCTATTTATTTATTAAATTTATGCACACACAGAGAAATAAAAATAAAATACACAGAAATGAAAATTTAAAAAGCTGTACCTTTGTAATAGTACAAAGGCACTGAATTTTCTGTTCATATATCTTCTCTATCGCTTCTGTTTCCGGTTTATCAGTTAAATAAATTATATTCTATTATATTCTTAAAACACAGCATTTTATTTTACGTTGAATGCGGTTAGTCGGTTTCCGTGCTGGAGCTTTTGGAAAATGCTTATTTTTGGAAGGTGAAAAATCTAGTTTGCTTTGGAGTTATGAAGGTTGAGGAGTTGATTCACAAGCGTGTGCACTTGTGCTGAATTATTTGAAGCAGGCGTGATTTCAGAGTGCGAGTTATTGACGCGGGAGATTGTTCAATCAATTCAAGTTGATAGAAACATCAAAATTATAGACTCTGCACAAAATTGTGGGGAAAGTTGTAACATGTTACAACTTGCCCCAATATTTTGTTACTACTTGCCCCATGGTGTAATTTTTTACTAAAATTTATATATATAAAAAACAACATGGTTTGAATAAAAATCACATCTACTGATACATAATTAAAGAAATGGTCTAGAATTTTGAATAAAAATAATGATAAAAAGCTACTAAAACGGAGACAAAAAACAAAAAATTACAAATACGTTTTTTTCCAAAACCCGGTAAAAACGAAGCGCATGACCATGAGCACTTCATGTGCCGTCCGGTGGGACTCTGGCAGTACCCATATAATAGAGCGCGCTATGAAGGATAAATTTAGTTGAAAATAATATAAATAAACGTTGGTTTACTAGGCAAAAATTGAGTGTTACTACTTACCCCTGCTACAACTAGCCCCCCGCTCCCCTAAGTAGCTCGCGTGGCAGCACCATGCACCATAGTGCAGGATATATCAAAGCCTTTCTCAGAACACCTTATGACTTGTTTCTATAAATACTGTAACAAAAACCCGCAAAAATGCCTTATTGTGCTGTTTCTAGCTGCAGAAACAAAAGCTGTAAAGTACATTTTACAAATGTAAGGCGTTACTTGTTCGGAAATTTGCCACACATGAATCGCAAGTAAAATTGTGATTACAAGCATTCTATTTCTGTGTCGCCGTCGATCAACGTGTCGTGACCCTAACTACCTTTGGCTGGGAGCGCGGGATACGATCTACATTCTTCAAACACCCCTTACAGGTCCCGTTTCGCCACTAATAGGTGAGACTCTTCTTCCCGTACGGCCTCTGCATCGACCGCACCCTCCTGACGGGCGTGCGTGGAACACTATGGGCGCCGCCGTCACGGGATTCACGGGATTTGACTGGTCGGGTGGTGTGAGCTACCCCGCACCCCCCGCAGGCCCACTCCTAGGGCTGCTCAAAGTGTGAGATAATTATACACGGGTCGAGAAATTCCTGCAAAAAATAATGTTAACACTTAAAAAGGTAAAAATTGAGCCATTTGCGTAATTGTAGAGTATCACCTCAATTAGTTTAAATCGATTTGGAATTCTCAATTCGTACCACTTGGCAACCTTAATGCTGGTACAGTTATGTATGTAGTTAGTAACATTTCATTAGGTTCAGGAAGAAATTGTTGTTCCGACTTGCTAATTAGTGCATAACCAGTTATATCTTTGGTTTATACCTACTGAAACCAGGCTTATGATAAAGTCGAAAAATAACACTAGAAATCTAGATAGAATTTTAGAAAGTTTTGCTTTAGAAGATTTATTTATTATAGGAAGCCGATGAAGGTATGACTTCGATTCGATGGTGTCAAATAAAGTTTTATAACAGCCAATCAATAAATATATCCTATGGACATCATGCCGCCTCATTGACTTAATCCCATGTCTTAAAATGTCAAATGTCAAAAAGCTTCACACGCTGCCTTAACTCTTAAAAAACCTGCCAAGTGCGAGTCAGACTCGCGCAGAGTTCCGTACCATCAACCTGATATCCCATAGAAACTGATTTAATTTACAAAAGTTCATCAAAAGACATGAACGCACAGTGAATGAAATATGAATCTTTGCATCTCTTTCTTACGCAGGTACCACCACATCAACTCAGCCTATCGCAGTCCACTGCTGGACATAGGCCTCTCCCAAGTTGCGCCACAACGCTCGGTCCTCTGCCTTCCACCACATATGTCAATTTAAAACCAATTTTCATATTTTTTTGTTAAACTACATAGTATGCACTATAATCAGACCAAGTTTGACGCTGGTATGTATTACCGTTTTGAAGATTGAGCAGGAATAAAAACGTTGAAAAAAATGCATGTTTTTCGACTTCCCTTTGGTTTAAGAGTTTTTTTTAGTTTAAGTATTGGTCATAGCAACACATATTCTAAGAAAATTTCAACGGCTACCTATTACCGTTCAATAGATACAACCCTGTGACAGACAAACAGACGGACGGACAGCGTAGTGAGAGTAATAGAGTCCCGTTTGGCACCCTTCGGGTACGGAACCCTAAAAAAGAACGTATCGAAAGTAAAAAAACAAAATAAAGTCTCGATAATCTGTTGTGCACTATCACGCACGGGGTCATTGGCCGGTTGACATTTGACATGCGAATGTCAAGGTGCGCTCGCGCAGTTCCGAGAACGGTAGGGCGCATGCGTCAGGAGATTGAGATTATTATGTGTATAATGTGTCGTGACATTTTTACACAGAAATGTCAATGTGTCTTTGTGTTGGTGTTGGTTATGATCGATTAAAGTGTGATTTGTTGTTTAATATGTAGTTAAACTCATAATACCAACATATTGTTTTTTCTTGTTCTGGTTATGCATGCACTGTCTGCCTTGGCGTAGGTATGGTTTCATAAAGTCCAAGACTGATGTCGATGGATGTACTATACACATGTATTTCTCCCAAGGGTTAGGCAGTGGTGTATACTGCCTACCCCTTTAGGGAAATACAGGCGTGATGTTGACTGACTAAAATTAAAATTTTCACTTTTTACTTTTAACACTTAGGTATAAACTCATTAATTCAAAGTATTTACTAGAGTTGTAGGTACCTAAGTACATACCTCTAATGCACTGAATTCCATTCCCTAGCTGCATGTTTAATTGTATGGACATATTTGGTAATGCCACTGTATTAATGACATCAAATTGCCATTACACTAAATAACATCGTCAGGCAAGTTAGTTACTTGCCTGACGATGTTATTTAGTGTAAGTGTGTAATATTAAAGAAAATTACTCAGGAATACATACAAAACGCTCAATCACAATTTTATAATAAAACTGAGTTTTATTAGTCAATCAGATGCCGTCGCAATTTTGGAAGTCAGAGCGCACAATTTCGTGAAAGCGTAAAAATGGCGCTAACTTTTTAATCTAGAAAGCGTAAGTGATACACATATTATCTAGATCTTTTTAAATCTCTTTTAACTTTTCACGCTGCAATTTGTCTGTCATGCTCAATATGAAGATCACGGTATATCAGAGACGAAGAGATTGTATCTCAGTTCGGGTCATTTGGTTAACGCGGATAAACTAATTTTAGTCCAGTCACAAATTGCACTAGAAAATTACGCCTTACATTACTGTGTTTTGACCTCCGAATCCGTCTAAATAATGTTTAACATAATAATTATTTTGTACCTAATAAAAAAAATTATATGTATCTTTTCGTCATCATTAGCATAACAAGAGGAGAAATGACAAATATATCGCAAATAAAAGAACCTGTAGGCCAATTCACGCATTAAAGAAGTGCAACTGTAGTGCAGTTGCAGTTGCTTCGATCTTCTTCTCCTGTCGTGTCGACATGAGTTACATATGAATTATCATATGTAACTCATGACGACACGACAGACGAGCTATTAAGCTCATGTCGTGGGAAAAAGATTAGCCAGTCAGCACGTTGGTAGCGGGGCTAGCCCAGAATACGCTGGAAAGCCAGTGAGCGTTAGATTGGGGAGTCTATCGTCCGCATTGCACGGCCCTTGAGTTGTGGTGATATCCCAGGTGTGCCCGGATATCTCCAAAAGAGTGTGTAAAATTAAAGTAAGTAGGCCCTGAAGTGAGCCGCGCTGGATGCGTCACGAAAGTCATGCGTAGCAGTTCTCGTGGCCCATCCACCCAAGGCAAAAGTAGGCACACGGCGAAGTTTTTAGTGGGTGCGAGCCCCACATAACCACACTGCTTCCCCGGTAGTGTGACATGCGACAGGCATTTTCTCCGCTTAAAAAAAGGATACGCCGGACGATCAATTAAATATCGTCACTCGTGGAGGCTCTTCGTTTCGATCAAAACGATGCTTTTCGTATTCTCTTATCTACGGCGATCGCTGTCAGAAACGAACTGTAGCGTCACTGCAACTTGATCGGCGCGTCATAAAATTACGTGAATTAGGGCTCTGTGGGCTTCATAGAAAGAAAATCTGCTGAATATAGCCATAAATACCGCCTTTTACAAACGGCTTAGGGATCCGATCCGATGACCGACACAGTTTTTAGGATCAGTAAGCTGAAGTGGCAGTGGGATAGCCATGTCTGGGTAAAGACCGATGGCCGTTGGAGCAAAACGAGTCCTTGGGTAGAGACCGCGAATCAGCAAACGCAGCGTAAAGTGCCACCCAGCCAGTTGACCGACGACCTGAAGGAAGTAGTTGGGGTAGACTGGATGTGGAAAGTGGAGGATCAAAGGTTGTTGCGCAGCTTGGGAGAGGCATAGGCCTTAGCCTATTGCAGTCCACAGCTGGACATTGGTCCGGCAGTGAACTACAATAGGTGATCCAGTAGTCCAATGCTGGACATAAGTCCAGCAGTGGACTGCAATAGGCTGAGTTGAAGATGATTGATGTAGGTACATTATTATAATTTTCCCAAGAAGTTTCCGATGCCTGTCGTCTTTCCACAATCTTTTATGGATAGGTTAACGACCTCAAATCGACATTACCTTTTGAGGATAGTAATCTAAAAATAATCTCACGTCATCAACCATTATGTTAACTGTGAAAATGACTCAAAAACATGAAGAAATCAATAGCAACAAACACGTGAGTCAGATCACCCGAAACAACCAAATATCTAAAAAGAAACGTCTCAATTTCCATTCTTGAATCCTACACGATGATCGTTTACGGACTTTAGGTGGTTTAACAGGGTTGCTACGTGTGAGTGAACTTAGATAATAACTCACAAATTAAGACGAATTTGAGGCACGACGACGCGACGGCGACGCAGGGCTTCTTGCTTGATTGCCCTCCCTCTTAAAATACTTTCGGTTGTAGATGGTTATAGTAATATACTGAAATCAAGTATCAACATACTTATCGGGTGCATAATTACATAATTAACGCGCACAGAGTACCTATTTCACTCTGGGTTAATTGAGTATGACGTCCAATTCACATATAGGTAATTTGAAAATAAACTGTCGTTACAATAAATTGTCAACGTGTTTTTTTGTCGAGTAGATCAAAGAAAAATACCAAAACAACAAATATAACAAAAGCCACATGCAACCTCGCACAGCCTACTCACACATTTTGTAAAGTAAAAAGAACAATAAACTTGAGCGTGTCAACCCTAGGTGCAGCGGACGTCAGGGTGAGCACGTGGGCCGCGGGCGTGACATTTGCCCCGTGAGTGCAGCGTGACGTCATCGATGCGCATGCGCAGTATATACTCCCGGGTATATATATTATATATACTGTACGTTACATATTTTACTCGTAGGCGATAATGTAAGGAGTTTATTAGAGACCATTTATAGGTAAACATGTCGGTGATCGCGGTAATGTCACCGAGGTTAAGAAAGCTTTGTGTAAAGTCGCTGTGGATGAACTAGTATTGTGCTATCTGATGAACCTTACACGATTGACATATTATTATATTGTAATAAAATTGGTAGGGATTTCTTTAAATTCGTCTGAAAATTCAGAAAAAAATAAATATGAAGGAAAATCTCACTTAATTTTTTTACCAGCCAGCTTAAAAGAATGCATTTGTTCTAAAAAAATATACTCGCTGGATTTTTTGTCAACCTAGTATTAAAATTAAATGACAATTTGTTTAATTAGGAAAAAAACTTGTTATTTAGTTTTTTTATTTTTATTTAGTTGCAAAAAAATATTGTTATGCTTTTCAAATTGACACTACCAATCTATCTATCATTGATATTGAGTCTGTTTTATTGTTTCCAGAACAACTAAAATTCACCGTGTATTTCTATAATATTTTTTTATTTTTTTTATTTAGAAAAATAATATTTTGATTCTTTTAAGATTGACCATAACATTGATTTATACCAAAACAAATCTTTAACGGATATAGCATGACATTTATTACCAATAATTATCATATCCTACCCAAAAACTCGTAAAAATTTATGGCATTTGACACACATAGATTGCAAATACCAAACTAAGTTTAAGCTGACATAAAGGTTGAAAGCCATCCAGACAGTTTAAGCGACATTAAGATCTGAATGCTTCGCGTCCGCAATGCGTCCGCCTACACACTGTCGACTAGTAAATTATAATTGTTGGCCATTTGTCGCAGAACCGCGCCTGCGGTTGAGAGTGTACTTAGATTGTATGCTGACTGAGTATTGCAAACTTAATATGTAAGAATAATAATCATGTAAAAAATATATTAACGGCATTTTATAAAAAAATAACATAGTAGCAATAAAATAAATAAATATCTTTGGGACATTTTTACACAGCACCATCTTGTCCCAAACTAAGCAGAGCTTTCAGCAGTCCGACACTCGAACGACTAGACCACAGAGGTCGTCAATGAAAGCAATGAAAAATTATGCACAGAGTATTTGTAAATTGTGAGAAACAAAAAATGTATTGTGAAATGAAATAAGACAAAATTGCCAAGTCAATCATATATCTAAATTCATTTTTTGTACTTCGGTTTTATTGTTTACATCAAAAAAAGTTTTGTAAACGAAGGCGGTCTGAGGTTAAAACATAAAAAAACAATACAATCGAATTGAGAACATACTCCTTTTTTTGAAGTCGGCTAAAAACTGAAAAAGGACGGCACAGCTAAGTCGTAACAAAAAAGCTCAAAATAGCAAGATCCACCGTAATATGTAACTTTTTTGGCTGGTTTTCAGTTTTTTTTCCAAAGTGAGTAAAGAAACCTGACCTTTGTCTGTGACCTTTGTCAGTAAAGAAAAATCGCCATCGTGCAATCAGCCTAACCCTAGCCATGCAACACGACCGTGTCTAAACACGTCCGCGGCTGCGTGGGCGCAGGTCACCGCGTTAGCGGCTTATTATGTCCGACGCGAATAAACTATGCAGAATTATGCGCTACAATATTAAATGCGTTTTGATTGTCGAAATGTGGACAAGAATGTTTTCGAAGCACGATTCTCTTGTTGATGGTACAACGGTAAAATTGTTGTTTTTATAGTGACGCTTTGGTACATGAGCTTCGTATTTTGATCTACTCTTAACACTTTGACAACAGAAAACATTTAGTCTTTTTTTTACTAAATAGGCTTATACTCGACCGCCACCTCTAAGTTAGCTATTAAGCGACACTGTAATTTGGAGCCATATGCTTATTGGAACACTCGTAGAAATCTAAATAATAAGGTAATAGAAATGTTATCTGCTGTATTTTACTAGGGGAACGCATGTCGCCGGTTTTCCGCTACTAACACATAAATACGCAATCACGCCCACCATGTTTCTAGCATTCAATCAATCAATCAATCAACTCAGCCTATCGCAGTCCACTGCTGGACATAGGCCTCTCCCAAGTTGCGCCACAACGCTCGGTCCTCTGCCTTCCGCATCCAGTCCCCCCCAGCCACGTTCTATAGGTCGTCGGTCCACCTGGCAGGGGGGCGCCCTACGCTGCGTTTGCCGATTCGCGGTCTCCACTCAAGGACTCGTCTGCTCCAACGGCCATCGGTCCTTCGACAGACATGGCCAGCCCACTGCCACTTCAGCTTACTGATTCTACAAGCTATGTCGGTCACTCCGGTTCTTCTCCGGATAATCTCGTTACGGATTTTATCCTTCAAAGAAACTCCAAGCATAGCTCGCTCCATAGCTCGCTGAGCGACTTTGAATTTGTGGACTAGCCCAACTGTCAGTGTCCACGTCTCGGCACCGTAAGTCATGACGTCATTCTAGCATTCAATGCAAACTAAATTGAGCCAAAAAAAATCCGCTGCTAGATATGCTGCAAAATACAATTTTAGTGACTCTGAGTCCAAAACAGCACTGATGTTCAAGCAAACGGTTCGCACACTAGTTTTCTAAAAGACACCTGTACGCGGCGACAAGTTCACGCGCCTTTGCTAGAAGTGATTACCTTTATTAAGATTTCTATGGAGAAAGGCTGAAAAAAATATCAGCCAAATAAAAAAAAAAAGACGTGTGGCACTCGGAGACTGCCGCGGTAAAGCTATTGCATAGCATTTTTTATGTAAATACAAAGAGGAGGTGCCCTAACGCCGAAACTCTAAGCAGGCATGAGTCACCAGATTGCGGGGCGAAGAGGGGGATTACGCATGCGCAGTAACGCCGATATAACCAATGCCACCTAGAGGCGATTTGCAGAACTAAAGAGACAAGCGTGATATTTCAAAAAGTCATTAAAAGTTCTGCTATTCATCGATAGATGGCAAAACTAAAAAGTATCACCGCTGGCCCGGTCGGAGTGGGAGGTGTAAGGTTATTTTCGTTACGGAATTTCTGGATTCGGTCTCCACGCTCAAGGCCCGCGATAGAAGCTATGCAATAGCTTATAAATTTTATATAATATATTGATATATAAATTAGTGTGTTGCCAGTAATTACTTACGGTACTGAAACGTGGTCGCTCACAATGGGCCTGATAAGAAGGCTCAAAGTCACTCAAAGGGCAATGGAGAGGGCTATGCTCGGAGTGTCCCTGCGTGATCGAATCAGAAATGAGGAGATTCGCAGGAGAACGAAAGTAACCGACATAGCCCGAAGAATTGCCAAACTTAAGTGACAGTGGGCGGGGCACATTGCTCGCAGAACGGATGGCCGATGGGGCAGTAAAGTTCTGGAGTGGCGACCGCGTACCGGAAGGCGCAGCGTGGGTAGGCCCCCCACAAGGTGGACCGACGACCTGGTGAAGGTCGCGGGAATCCGCTGGATGCGGAAGACACAGGACCGGTCGTTGTGGCGATGCTTGGGGGAGGCCTATGTCCAGCAGTGGACGTCTTTCGGCTGAAATGATGATGATGATGATGATGATTGATAAACTTGTAACATATTTTTTACTTAGACATTGCCATTCGAGCAATAAAATAAAGAATCCTTTTACCATAATATTTAATGTCTCTTCCAAATGATAAGGAACGCAGATAAATATACATTTTCTGATATTTTAGGTATTCTGTCTGACTTTAAAATCGTCATGAAATCGTCACCGTTAATCCAATTTTAATAATACTTTCGATCACCCAAACATTTTCTAAATCATCGTTTTGATAGCATAACTAATTTAGAATCGTTTAGGGATAGCGTGGGAAAGAGGCCCAGCGGTGGGTGACGATGACGTAACCGGTGTCAAACCAGGGACCCGAAGGATCCCACGCAAGTGCGACTTTTGACCGCTGCGCCTACGTGCAAATCGCTTATAACATTAGTTAATATCACTGGCAGCATCTTTCCTTTGTTTGTTATTTTTGTTTGAACTTTTTATTCTTGTGCTACTTTGGTATAAAGAACCAGCTGAATTAAAAGTTATTACTCATAATAACTAATGAATCTAATGTAAGCTATAACAACATTAAAAAAAAAACAACAACTACCTAAACCAATTCAATTAAATAACAAGATTGATGAATAAAACTATTTTTTTTATAACAATAATTGAAAACCAAAATATTTGCACGACTGAAATGACGAATGTATTGATACCCAATTTTAACCTTAGACAAACAAAATGTTACCTATGTTCTTGCAAATAAATAAATCATTAATTCATTGACTCGTTCATTCAACGAATATCATATTATTTAAATAAAAATCGACTGCCTCGTTGGTCTAGTGGTCGCAAGCGCGACTGCTGAGCGTGGGGTCCTGGGTTCGATTCCCGGGTCGGGCAAAGTGTTATTAGGTTTTTCCATTAGGAAATTCTCAGTAGCAGCCCGGAGTATGGATTTGTGCCCGTTTAATGGCAATAGGCTCGCCCCCTATTACATGGGACTATAACATAACTGGCGAAATGTGGGTGTACTATACACCTCTGCCTACCCCTTCAGGGAAATACAGGCGTGATGTTATGTTGTTAAATAAAAATTAACAATAATACTGTTCAAATGTGTAGCTGATCTTCTAATATCACTTTTAATAAATTCAATTTACTACATTGTACATGTAGTTTACGAATAAATTTCCATTTAAATATGGCTACCTCAAAGAGCTCTCAGTATCGTTACATTTCACACCATATAAATTAACGACACTTTTAGCATACGCCACGGGACAGATTTATAAGACTTATTCATATGAAGATTACGAACTATTATGTTTGCTGATGTTATAAAGAGTGTTTTGTATCTTTGTATGGCGGAATCTAAAGCTACTGGAATTTAAAATGATAATCGCTTTAAAGCATATTTTATACGAACAGGCTGTTCGAACTTAAATATAATGTCATAATTTGTACGTATTTGTACGAACGTATTATTTTGTGTATAGTTTAATAATATAGTTTTTTTTTTATGAATTGGAGAAAAACTGCGTAAACTTTTGACAGTGAGCTGATAAATCGACCAATATGAAAAACGGACACTTTCGGCATTTTTTATATCTACAAATACAGCGAACTATATTTTACAGAGTTAATAGTTTCTGGCTAAACTACAGTACTTGTACACACGGCTACACATCAAGCTGTACATTTCCAGTATAAGCTGACCTCGCATTGTATAGGTTTTCCTTACAACGCGAGGTCAGCCTTTACTGGTTTTGTACAGCTTGATGTGTAGCCGTGTGTACTTCAATCGTTAAAAACGAATTTTCGATAAATGATGTTTTCAGCGAGTAATATTTTTTTACTGATGGGGGCGCCACTTGGCTGCTACATTCCCCTTAAAGCGTCTGCTTCACGGTGACAAACCAGCCTCCTCACCAAGGTGACCTTGCTGGTTTCCAACCATGTACACAGTGGTTTGTCACTAAATTTTGTTTGACGACGGCTGTCAGCAACCAACCTCCCACCAAGGTAACCTTGCTGGTTTACAACCACGTAGACAGTGGTTTGTCACCAAATTTTGTTTGACGACGGCTGTCAGCGACCAACCTCCCACCAAGGTAACCTTGCTGGTTTACAACCACGTAGACAGTGGTTTGTCACCAAATTTTGTTTGACGACGGCTGTCAGCAACCAACCTCCCACCAAGGTAACCTTGCTGGTTTACAACCACGTAGACAGTGGTTTGTCACCAAATTTTGTTTGACGACGGCTGTCAGCGACCAACCTCCCACCAAGGTAACCTTGCTGGTTTACAACCACGTAGACAGTGGTTTGTCACCAAATTTTGTTTGACGACGGCTGTCAGCAACCAACCTCCCACCAAGGTAACCTTGCTGGTTTACAACCACGTAGACAGTGGTTTGTCACCAAATTTTGTTTGACGACGGCTGTCAGCGACCAACCTCCCACCAAGGTAACCTTGGTGGGGAGGTTGGTTGCTCACCGTGTAGCACACCCTTAGACACAAATTGAAAAAGAAAATATATCAAAATGATATCCCTTTTAGTGTCATTTGGTCAGGTTACAGCCGTTACTTCTTCTGCCTATTAGCACTAAACATCATCTAAGTACGCAACAAGTTAAGCTATATGCTTTTATGTGAGTTAAACATAATTAAAACGTGTTTGAGCTACGCGTTTGTCATAATAAGTACGGATGGTGCATAGAAAAGGAATAGATAGCCTCTAAGCATCAATCAGATGTTAATAATTATAAATTATTTTTATTAACGGTTTCGAAGGTAACCAACACAGTCCGAAGAATTGCCAAACTTAAGTGGCAGTGGGCAGGACACATTAAGTTGTAAATTTCATTGCCAGTATTTCTCTTTCGACGTCAAACACCTTACTTTTGACACCTCACTCCACCACCTCACTCCGAGCATAAATAAATAAATAAATATCTTTAGGATATTATTACACAGCACCATCTAGTTCCAAACTAAGCAGAGCTTGTGCTATGGGTACTAGACAATGGATACAATACTTATATGCTTTTTTTTTATAGTCTACTATGACTTCGTAAATAATCACAATATCTGTCTTTGAATCCGATAAACGACAAAGAATTCGAACATTTATTTGACTAACATAACATTATATTATACATAACATAACATTATACACATAACATAACCGATACATTCGGAGCACAATCATGTCGTTTAATTAATATCGCTGTCGATTTTGAGAGTAGACCCCAGGGATCTCACGATCGGTAGCAGAGCGTTCAACCGCTAGACCAAAGAGACAGGAAGATTATCGAAAACCGAGATTACCGAGGTCACTAATCAAAACCAATTCTTCACGCACCATCCTATTGTAGTTCAAAATAACGGTTAAAACAACGTTTAAGTCCTGCAACAGTTACCAGGATCTCAGATAATTACTATGCTGGTGAACGTAATTTTCCGGTTAATGAAATATCTAATAGATTACAGAAGGCACAGAACCTTGTAATAGAATGTTTTGCTCAATAAAGTTAATGTAACGGGAGATAATTGATTGGGGAAGTGTGTTGGGGTTTGGTTTAATACTTGTATAGTCTATGTAGGGTTTAATGATATATGAAGTGCTTTGTTTTGTATAATAAATGACAGTTTATCGCTTGATAAACTTTGATTTTTACAAGGTTGACATTGTACAAGCAAATTAATATCGCCCATGACTTACACATTAACTTATAAATACAATTACCTAAGATAAAACTAAATAAAACTAATATTTACATGATGGCATCAAAAAATTCCTCCATATCGCTGTCTACCGTGAACCTGCCCAGAAGACTGGCAGAATTGCACGTTGTATGGCAATGCTTATTCTTTGACCAAAGAAAAGGCCAACATTTCGGTCACTTGACGTGTCGACCAACCGCCTGGAGATGTTTTTGAACAAAAGACGAGCGTGTAAAAAAGGAGAATGTTTCAGTCCCAAACGGCTCGAAAATATATCTACTAATTAGGTTATTATATTTTGAAGCTTGAGGGTCTCAGCCGCAGTGGCAGCGCCAGCACAACCTGCCAAGCTAGGAAGATGGCATGGCGCAAGAGTATCGACGCACGTTGTGTCCATCACCAGAGGCCTACCCACCTCCCATGGCCATAAAGTCATACCATCTAGTCTCTTGCCAACGTCACGTACCAAGCCGTTTGGTTCTAATACAGCTGGAACACCAACAATTTTCAATTGACAAGAATTGTCATTGTTGAATTAATGTTTTCAAAGTAAAGACTAGTAATACTAACTTATGCAAAACTCAAATATAAAGCAGATGAAGAGTAATCGTCTCACTGCGGTAAATTGTAAGCATTGTGAATACAAATAACAAATAATCCACTAAATTTGCCGCTTTTGCTTCAATTAAATTATAATAAATAACTAAATTCCCGATATAGGTACCTAAAATCATACTAGATAACCCATTGGCAGTCAACTGTCGTCTCACATTTTTCTAAGAAGACTAGCGACGCGAACTGAATCTCATTAACCTTTCAAACTGAACTAGATTTGCATGTGTCCAACTGTCCATTAGTTACAAATAAACGAGGTTGCATTAACGGTTAGAAATTGAAGGCAAGCTGCATTATAAATTATCACTGCTGCAGTACATAACATAGGTACATAATCACCCCAATTGTCCCGGTGCTGGGTACGGGCTGTTCTCAGAATGAGAAGGTTAAGGCCTTAGTCCACCATGCTGACCTAGTTCGGGTTTGCAGACACACACCATCGAGAACTGTATGTAGCACTCTCAGGGTGCAGGTTTCCTCACGATGTTTTCCTTTACAGTTATAGCAAGTAATAATCAAATTCTGATCCGCACATTAATTCCAAAAGTCAGAAGTGCGGGCCACACAGAAATAGATAGATAGAATGGAAAAGTGGGCAGGGTACGTGTGCCAACACTATGCATCATAGTACAGGGCATTTCAAAGCCTTTCTCAGTACGCCTTATGACTTGACTTGACATGACTTGACGAAAACCCACAAAAATGCCTTATTGTGCTGTTTCTAACTGCAGAAACAAAAGCTGTAAAGTACATTTGATTAGAGTTATTTTTTTTAAAATTAATGTTGTCAATATGGGAGGCGTAGTTTGTTCGAATGTTGCCACGCATGAATCGCTAGTAAAATTGTGATTACAACCATTCTATCTATCTATTTCTGTGGCGGGTCAGGTTGGATCTCTGACTCTCCTGCATGGAGACAAAAGAAAAGCATTCAACTGCCAGGATATCACTGCTTCAGTTTATAGCAGTAAATCATCAAGCTGAGAAGACAAATTGACGATTGGATTACAAGGTGTTTTAAATCCCGCACCACCCTTTCTTACCAGTGTTACTACCAATTCTACTACCAGTTGTAATACAGGTAATTTATTTCCTTTGTTACTGCTGCAGTAGTCAGTTGTAAGAAGAGACATATCGACAGGCGAACCGGGCGAAGTGCGTCTTTGAGGATTTTCCCACAAAAAAGGTCTAAATCCCAGTTACTAAAATCATTCTCAAAACCCTGGTAATTACTGTTCCATGAAAAGGAGGTCGCTTCAGATACGTTAAGATAAAGTTCCCTTCAGTTAGGATTTATATACAGTAACCTCAAAACCTTTCTTAAGATGGCTGTTAAAATTAAGAAGCTATTAAAGACTCAGCTATTAAAGAATCAGCTGACACTGTTAAAACTAGAAAGCTACGTTAAACGCAATACTTAGGAAGAAAGATTAGATCACCCTCTTATATACAGCATGATTCGATGAAACGAGGGACATTAAAAAAAATTAAAAGAAATTGGGAAATATATTCCACGATACATCACGCGTACAGGAGCAAAAATGCTCGCACTTGGTCTGTCTGTCTAGGGGGTCGAGGGTCTGCTGGCTAGTACAAAAAGCGGTGAGGGTGGAGTTCCACCTAGTTGCTAGGTGCATCATCTCACCGTAAGCAACTTTGATTTGCAAGCGCAAAAAGTGTACAAAAGTACTTTATGAAAAAATTTACAACATTATTTGACGAAATCGATTGAAAATATATTGTAATAAATTAAGGTACCACCTGGTTAATACCAGGTGAGGCAGCGGACAAACGCAATCCCATATTGATAAAAAATTACCTTTTTTACCTATTTGGAACGAGAAGCAAGTATGTACTGAACATCCTCCTTCCAAAAGTCCCTCGTACAACCTGTATAAGATTAATATATTGACTGACCTATGAGGTGATAGTCCCATCAAACGTTAAGTGTCAATTCTAATCTCTTAATTATCCACAAACATTTATAGGTACGCCATCTAGAAACATCTATGAAATAGAAAGACGATCGATCGATAACAAATATGTGCAATAAGTGTTGGACCTATAAACTATGTCATTTTATATCGAGACTGAACAAACTACAATTGTATCGATACTTGCAATGATGATTGGAGCAATATATCGATAATATGTTACTGCTAATTGATCTTAAAAACAATAAATGTGATAGTAATGACCGACACACACGCATATAAAACTTTCCATCTTCATGTCTCAGTTTGGCGAACTGACTTACAATACCATTTAGGTAACAGTCTATTGTAGTTGTTATGAGCAAAGGTAACCGCTTATCATCAGGTGGGCCTTTAGCTAGTTTTACCATCTTATACTATAAAAAAAACCAATTATTGCCTATGCAATGCATTTCAACAGCTAAGTATACACACGGACTTCGTTCCAGAGTTTCAAGCAAAACGCCATTATCATAATCATCATCATCGTCATCATCGTCATCATCATCATCATTTCAGCCGAAAAACGTTCACTGCTGGACATAGGCCCCCCCCAAGCATCGCTACAACGACCGGTCCTGCTCTTTCCGCATCCAGCGGATTCCCGCAACCTTCACCAAGCCGTCGGTCCACCTTGTGGGGGGCCTACCCACGCTGCCAGTACACGTTCGCCATTCCAGAACTTTACTGCCCCATCGGCCATCCGTTCTGCGAGGAATGTGCCCCGCCCACTGCCACATAAAGAGAGGGCTATGCTCGGGGTGTCCCTGCGTGATTGAATCAGAAATGAAGAGCCCGAAGAATTGCTAAACTTAAGTGGCAAACGCCATTATATTTCATTGAAATTCTCGATCCTTCATTAAATGAAGTCCAATATAACTCAAGTGGCTCCCTATCCGTCTTCGTAGGAATACTCGGATTTTGTGTCTGTTATACAACATTCTTCACAACCCTGCGTGTCCTCACTACCTTCGAGAACGATTTTCCTACATGCGTAACCTCGATGCTCCCTGCAGATCCCACCTTAGAACCATTCTTAAAATCCCTTGCCATAAATCTGATTTCTATTCCTATTCTTTTTCTGTCCATGCAGTGCGATTGTGGAACTTGCTTCCCCCTAAAATACGTGATTCTAAAACTATAGCTGTGTTCAAGAATAATGTCAAAGAATATTACCTTTCCTCAGTACATTGATCGTCTAATTTAATAAGTTGTTTATTTTCTCGGTGTTGATTATAATATCATATTTTTTATTTATTATATATATATTTTTATTGGTATACGTAGTTTATAATTTATTATCGCAAGTATGTTTATATTTAGTATGTATTCAATGTCACACACTGTGTCTACGTCTTTCTTTTATCCTACTTTCCTGTCGCAGGTCTGCTGGAAGAAATTTCTTTTAGAGATAAGCAGTACCTTTGTGCTCAAGTGTTTGTTCTGTATGTTATCTATAATAAAATGTGTTGTGTGTACATAAATAAATAAATAAAATAAATAACATGAACGAAATTTCCTTCAAGACAAATAGACAATTAATCTTCATGTAAAAAAATCCGCAACCTTTTTGAATGAAAAACGATTAACATATCTTTAATTATTGCAAACAAAAAGTCTCATAACTCCTGAATTCTTAATCGACTCTTTAAGAAGTTCTTTCTGTCGCTATGATGCAGAAACTAAGATTCAATTTCGTTCGTTCGTTCGATGGAAAATTATAAGTTTCAATCTGCAACTTCTGTCCAATTTAAGTATTTCTACAAATAAACGTTTCCTAAGATTTCAAAGTCACGTATTAAATTAGTCAAATCCACCAGCTCTGACAGCAGTTCACCTCAACAAAAATCTAAAGCGTTTGAAAAAAAAACATCAACAGTCCATCGACGGCCACCGCCGTTTCAAATCTGACCTTTACTTATCAAACCACTAATGGACCGACATCACCAGATAATCACCGTCCACATTATAATAATCCTTCCGACCTGTCTATTAGACTTTCACTTTGATATTTGTCAAGTAGTTCGGTTACAAAAAATAGAAGAATCGATGACCTCTTGCTTGCGAAAGTAAATAGGTATTTAATTTACTATTCAGTTTTTGTTAGTTGATTTGATGGTAAGTTTGATTGAACTTGATTCTAGACCAGGGCTGGCCAAAGAAATAGTTGGCGAAAGCAAAACTTCACAGACGTGATGATTCTTCATAATCCGATGGGACGGCAATCCGACACAACCGGAGATAGTTCAGGTGCAGGACCGATGGCTTTACATGCTCTCCGAGGCACGGGGGTGTGGAACCACCAACCTCCTGACTCTGGACTGCTACTGAGAAATTTCTGGTTTTCAGGTACCTACCAGATACCTGAATACCAGGTAGGTTTTAGGTATTATTATGTAATTCGTACCAAAAAATCCTATTACATGACTCAATTTCAGAACCGTTTCGTCAGTGCACATTATCTCATGCGACATAACATAAATACCAGCTTAGCTCATCACTTTATTGAGGAATTAATTTTAACGATCACTGCAACGGCTTAGTAATAAAGTATTAATTCACTCGTAACAAGAGTTCAAATTCTATAGGTATTATTAATTCTGAACTGAATGTACTTTCGTAATTTTACACTTTATATTTGTAGTTTATAGTTTTCTCCCACTTGCTCGGAAATTGGTTCGTTATTTTAAAAAAGAATGCTTCAATCGGCTCTTTTCCGTATGCAACGAAATAACACGCCAGCAATGTCCAACACGACATTACTAGAAATTGCTGCACAGTTTTTATTTTTTAAATTATGCTAGCAAGGTTTTTAAGTACTCACTTACATAAATTAGGTGTTTTACGGTACAAAATATTTATCATTAAACAGCCTGAATGCGCATTTTTTTTTTCAAAACTTTGAAAATAGACCAAGAACCGCGCGCGGACGAATTGGCGCGAATGATAATTAGATAGTGTTGAATTAATTTGTGTATTGTTTCCTCGCAAATGAGAGAAATGTACTATACAAGTCTTGGCCGAAATAGCAATTAACGGCCTCGTTTAGTTTTTAAAATCACTTCGGAAGTACTTACTCACCTTCGCCTAGTGCTTCCAATATTACTCGGCCGTCAAGTGCTTCATTTCAGGCCCCGACAGTAATGTACTATTTACTTTGTAGAAAGCAATGATAATAATTAATAACCAACATAAAAACAACACAGTAGGTACCTACACATTCCTGGTGTAACCTGTGTAACCAGTGTTAATAGTATTACTTAACTGTCTAAGGACCATTGATTGTATTTCTAATTGACAACTCTGATGATTATAATTATGATATAAACCAGAATGTGATGATGATAATTAATTTCAATATAACAATGTTGCTGGATTTTCCCCGCTGGCGTAGCATGACCACTGTAAACAAAATAGCTCTCTACGGAGGAATAGACAAAACGACATTGTATTTGTATTTATAGAACTAATACTGTCATTTAGTGTATTCTTTCATAGACAAAAAGATATACACCAAAATGTGATGATGATAATTAATTATGATAACAACAATGTTGCTGGACTTTCCCTGCAGGTGTACTAAACCACTGTAGACAAAAAAATCTCTACGGAAGAATAGACAAAACGACATTGTATTATTTTATAGAACTAAAATTGTCATTTAGTGTATTATTTCGTAGACAAAATACTATAAACCAGAATGTGACCATAATAATTAATTATGATATAAAAATGTTGCTTTCCCTGCAGGCGTAAGCATGACCACTGTAGTCAAAAGATTTCTCTACGGAAGAATAGACAAAACGACAATGTATTTATAGAACTAATACTATCATTTAGTGTATTCTTTCACAGACAAAAAGATATACACCAGAATGTGATGATGATAATTAATTATGATAACAACAATGTTGCTGGACTTTCCCTGCAGGTGTAGCACAACCACTGTAGACAGAAAATTCTCTACGGAAGAATAGACAAAACGACATTGTATTTATAGAACTAAAATTGTCATTTAGTGTATTATTTCGTAGACAAAATAATATAAACCAGAATGTGACTATAATAATTAATTATGATATAAAAATGTTGCTTTCCCTGCAGGCGTAAGCATGACCACTGTAGTCAAAAGATATCTCTACGGAAGAATAGACAAAACGACATTGTATTTATAGAACTAAAACTGCCATTTAGTGTATTCTTTTGTAGACAAAATGATATAAACCAGAATGTGATGATGGTAATTATTTATGATATAAAAATGTTGCTGGACTTTCCCTGCAGGCGTAGCATGACCACACTGTAGACAAGAGATTAACATACGGAATAATAGACAAACCGACGTTGTATAGAACTAAAACTGTCATTTTGACTCTATAGACCCTTGTCTATAAAGGTCATGCTACGCCAGCAAATGTCTAATTACTAATTAAAATTACGGAAACAAACTACTTATCAAAGTAATCATTTACCACAACATCGTTAATCTTCGTAACTAACATAACATAACATAACATCACGCCTGTATTTCCCCGAAGGGGTAGGCAGAGGTGTATAGTAACACCCACATTTCGCCAGTTATGTTATGGTCCCATGTAATAGGGGGCGAGCCTATTGCCATTAACCGGGCACAAATCCATACTCCGGGCTGCGACTGAGAATTTCCTAATGAAAAAACCCAATAACACTTTGCCCGACCCGGGAATCGAACCCAGGACCCCACGCTCAGCAGTCGCGCTTGCGACCACTAGACCAACGAGGCAGTCTTCGTAACTAAATTCATTATTCTTTTGTTTCAGGTAATTTTAAGACAACGAAATGGATGCAAACGCATCGTAGGGCGCACCGACGACCTGAAGAACGTGGCTGGGGGGGACTGGATGCGGAAGGCAGAGGACCGAGTGTTGTGGCGCAACTTGGGAGAGGCCTATGTCCAGCAGTGGACTGCGATAGGCTGAGTTGAAATGGATGCGCTGATTTCTTCGAGAAAATAGTTCAGGACTAAAGGACTACGAACTGTTTTCGGTGTACTGCACTGCAAATAAATTGATACTGGCTGATGTAATGACATTCAAAATGGGTTTAAAAAAAGCCTACATCAATAAACAAACCTAAGATGTATGTACGTAATTATCAACATTCAATACAAGTATTTCTTCTCGCTCTCGTAATAACAAATGACAATCAGACCAGGGTGTAAAACAGGCGTTTTAAATCACATAACCAGTCGAGTGAGCCGAAATGCCACGAAGCGCGTTCGGCATTCCTCGGCGCGCCTAGCCTACGCACCCCGCGACCTTCTCAATGCTAATCGGCGCCTGCGCAAGCCGTACAATAAGACGGCATGAACGGGTGGTGCCCGTACCCGGAAATTGTCGCGACCTTATATTTTAATAGTTCGACCGATTCACGTTGAAAAGGTGGCTACCTAGCTACCTACTTTGTTTTTAAAATATGAGTAATGTCATTTAAATTGGATCAATATAAAGAACTCGATGTATTGAATTACTTTTTAAATTAAAGACCATATTTTCCTGAAACTGGGACTGAAAGATTCAGATTTAACTTAAAGATTAAATGATTATATTTATTTATTTTCTGTTAAATCAAGTATCTAGTGCATGTTGATTAAAAATTAAACTTAAAAGGAAATCAGCAAATCATTATTTATTGGTCTATGTTGAAGCATACTTCACTACGTCTAGACTAATAAGCACTTAGAATATTTGCAAAGCACTTGAAACTATCGAAAAGGCAATTAAATCGTGGACAACCTCTGTGGTCTAGTGGTTCGAGTGTCGGACTGGTGGTCACGAGGTCGTGGATTCGATTCCCACAGGACACAAATATTTGTGTGATGACCATGAGTGTTTGTGTTGGTCTGGGTGTTTCTTATGTATTATAAGTATGTAAATACAAAAAAAAAGTATACAAGTATCATATCCATTGTCTAGTACCCATAATACAAGCTCTGCTTAGTTTGGGACTAGATGGTGCTGTGTAAAAAAATGTCCCAAAAATATTTATTTATTTTATTTATTTATTTATTAAGAATTGAATTGATAAATCTTTAGCTGTACATTCAACCGCACATCAGTGGTAACTAAACTATTTTACGCAGAACTGGCTTAATAAGTAAGTTTTATACAAGACAAGCTCTGCTTATACTAGTTTTGATACCATCGATATGTGGTTTACGGCACCTATTGTTTAAAGGCTGGCAAAAAAAAGTACTCATGCTTGATTTCACCAACGATAATTCTCTGGTTAAAAGAATAGAATAGAATAGAATAAATTTATTTGCTTAAAATGTAGGTTACATGATTATGGAAAATTTAACATTCAGTGCCAGATACATTTTGTCGTTTCACGACATGCAAATGTTAAAATGAAATAATTAAGTTTATCTTTGACATCAGCATGTTACATCATTACTTATTGAATAATTCAGATACAGAATAAAAACATTTCTCAATTAGCCATATTTTTAGTTTTTTTCTAAATCTATTTATAGGTAATTCTTTAATATTACAAGGAATGGCATTATAAATACGTCCACACATTACATTACATTTTTTTAAATACATTGTTGTTGTTATTTTGATAGGTGACGAAAAGGTGGAACAAGTGAAAGATTTTGTATACCTGGGTTCCATGTTTACGAGAGATGGCAAGCATGTGAAGGACATTGAAAGGAGAGTGAGTGCTGGTAATCAAGTGAATGGGGCACTACACACCTTCATGAACAGCCGCAAAGTGTCGGAAAAGGCACGGCTGGCTGTTCATGGGGGAGTGTTAGTGCCTACACTTATGTATGGTAGTGAAAGTTGGGTATGGCAGAAGAAACATGAAGGCAGAATAAATGCAGTAGAAATGAGAGCTTTGAGAAGTATGTGTGGTGTAACTTTGAGAGATAAAGTAAGGAATAACATGATAAGGGAGCGTTGTGGAGTGAAAGAAGATGTAGTGACAAAGATTGAGAAAGGTACGTGGGACACTCAGAAAGTTTTGCGAAACTAAAAAAAATTGTTCTATACGTACATATATTTTTATCAAATCTTTTCAAAGTACTTTCCACCAGCCTCTATACAAAGATTCATGCGCCTAAACCAGTTTTCAAAACACTTTTTCCAGTCCGCCGCAGACACCTCGTTTACAGCCTGCTCGAACGCAGCCAGCGCATCTTCCGGCGACGAAAATTGTATCCCTTTGAGCTGATTTTTTATTTTTGAGAATAAAAAGAAGTCACACGGTGCTAGATCAGGGCTGTAAGGAGGGTGACCCAGGAGTTTGACTGGCGTGCTGTACAGGAAGTCCCTCGTTTTGAGTGCGGTGTGCGCAGGTGCATTGTCGTGGTGGAGCAGTAGCCCGCGGAGCCCTGTGTTTGGTCGCTTGTTGCTTATAACAGAGAAAACTTCTGGCAAACATTTGGTAGTATACCATTCGGCATTAATGCTTCTTTGATCCCGTAAGGGAATTGATACCAAGTGGCCAGTCAAATTAAAAAAGCTAGCGATCAAAATCTTACCCCCGCTTCTAGATCGCTTCACTTTGGTAGGCGTTGGCTCATTTTGAAACACCCAAACAGTCGACTGGCGCTTGGTTTCTGGGTCGTATTGATAAATCCAGGACTCATCACCTGTAACGATGTCGTAAACACGCCGAGACGAGCCTGCTTCAAATTTGTTAAGCATATCACGGCACCATTCCACCCGGGCCTGCTTCTGAGCATCGGTGAGGTTGTGCGGCACCCAGCGTGATACTATCCTCCTCACGCGAAGATGGCTGTGTAGAATCTCGTGAACGCTTCCCGATCCAATCTTCAATATGTGTTGAATCTCCTGATATGTAATTCGCCTATTGTCTTGGATTAAATTTTTCACTGCTAGCACGTTTTCTTCGGTAACAGCCGTCAAAGGGCGACCGCTTCTTTCGTCATCCCCCAAAGTTGGTCGACCGCGCTTGAATTCGTTATACCAACGATACACGGTTGCCTTGGAAGGGCCTTCATCCATGAATGCCATTTGAAGTCTATCGTACGATTCATCCGGTTTCAGGCGACACTTGAAATCGTATAAAATCATAGCTCTAAAATGTTCCCGGCGCAGATCCATATTTCAGTGAGACACAATACTTTGAATTAACTCGCAAAAAATGTGGAGGGAAATTTTGAAATTGGAACTTACTTATTTTTACTTATAAATAATCATATTTTCGAAAAACATTATAACTGGCCAGTCTCCCATATATAAAAACTTTTTTTCGCAATACTTTCTGAGGGGCCTGGTATGTTAAGATGGTTTGGACATATGGAGAGGATGGACGAGAGGAGATTGACGAAACAAGTATACGAAGCGAGTGTGGATGGAAGAGTTGGAAGGGGACGACCTCGGCGAACGTATCGCGATCAAATCGCGGATGTTCTCAAAAAATGCCAGGTTAAGAGTTCTCTAAACCGACGAGCATGCATGACGAGGTTAATGGACGTAGATGAAGCGAAAGAGGTGTGTCAGGATCGTAGCAGGTGGAAATCCATAGTCTCTGCCTACCCCAATGGGAAACAGGCGTGATAATATGTATGTATGTATTGTTGTCCTAGGTACATGTGACAGAACTATTCTGTACGGGTTTCTTGTGTTTCTAGGAAACATATGAATTATATTTATGTATTATAAGTATGTATTTACAAAAAAAAAAAAAGTATATACGTATTATATCCATTGTCTAGTACCCATATCACAAGCTCTGCTTAGTTTGGGACTAGATGGTGCTGTGTAAAAATGTCCCGAAGATATTTATTTATTTATATCTTTAGCTGTTTTACATAGGTTAGGATTTAACTTAACAAACTTAGCTGCTTCCAAGATGTACATACAGGCTAGTGTGAAGATTCTAAATTCCTTAAAGAGTGGCTTGCAAGATTCCCAAGGTGGTATACCAGCAATGGCTCTAACACATTTTATTTGAGCTAGAAAAGCTTTATAAACATCCGTGGAGTTACCCCAAAGAAAGAGACCATAATTTAAAACGGAAGATACGTATCCATGGTACGCCGTTAGAACAGTTTTGATAGTAGAGGTTTTACGTAATTTGTATAGCACATAGACAAATCTATTAATTTTATTACACACTTTATCGACATGAGTTCTCCAATTGAGGTGTTTATCTAAAGTAAATCCTAAGAATGTTGAATGTAAACAACCGTTTACCCATAATTCCAGTACATTTTTCGAGTAATCAGCCGTTTAACTAGATTTAATGTTTATGAACACCTAAGAGTGAAAACGTTATTTTATTTCCTTAAGATGACTTTTATTACTCATCTTTCGTTGCGATTCTGTTTTGTACAAAATGTGGTGCCGTTTATTTATTTATATTTTACTACCTACACAGAGAGAAATTATAATTAAAAACAACAGGAATGAACGGAACAAAGGCACTGCTTAAAATATCGAACAAATGCAATAAAACACATCTGATTTGTTTTAAATAACTTTCGCCAATTTTCGACTAGACGCATAACGCGCCAATAGCCAATAGGAGTGCACCCAAGCGCACTTCTATACTACATTTTATATTTATCTATGCAAATCAATAGAACCGTTTCGTAATTTGACCGCCCGTAATTCATGTCTACAAGCTAATATCACAGTGTGGAGAGAGAAAACCAGGTTTTTTAAATGAAATTCTCAGGTCTAAATAAAATAGAATCAGCTGCTTAACTTGCTGATTGACCAATACAATCCTATAACCACCTCCTCCACACCCATGACAAAAAATAGGGTGCCCAATTCATAGCCCAAATCAGCTCTTAAATAGAAAACACAAAATTTCGACCCACAACAGTCCTCTAATGCTGCACTATGAATATTTAACTTATAGCACCCAGTTCTACCATATCGGTAGAAAATAGTAAACTAGAATTGTGCAAAGGAACAATTCTATCGAGTTTAGGATATAGAAATGTAATGTGGGCGCAAGTCTATGGAACAATGAGTCTGCTACCATTCGGTGCAGGCCTTACGAGGAATAGAGACTGCTCAACAAATCTGCATTTGGAACTAAATAATCAATAGTGGCTTAGTGACATTTCAAATAAGAAGTGCTGATTATTATTTTTAATATATTGGCACTTTTTTTTGTTCTTGAAATTTTAAAGATACTTTTCCGCGTAGCGTATGACGGTCACATACACCTATACGTTGCATATACTAGCTGCGCTCACGACTCCGTCCGCGTGGATGTCGAAAAATAACATCATGTCATATTTATGAACACTATCCCCCAGTTTCTGGAAGGCTGATCAATTTGATCCATTGTCAAATCTAATGTCAACTCCTGTGATTTGTTCGCAAAAATACTAACAACCAATCACATCGCTTGACCTGAGATTAACTGGGGGTATGTCTTCCAGCAGTGGGACAGTAATGGGCTAATTATGTTATGATAATCTATTACACCGGTGGTGCCGGACGTAAAGAATTGCACCACCCTATATCTTCTCATGGGTGTCGTAAAAGGCGACTAAGGGATTCACCAGAGGATGGGCAGCAGCGTTCTCTGAGTATTTAACCAACCAACTGCGATCGCCAACCCGCCTGCCAAGCGTGGCGATTATGGCATATCCCCCAAACTGCTTGGGGAGGCCTATGTCCAGCAGTGGACGTCTTTCGGCTGAAATGATGAATGATGAATCTATTACACCAACAATATCCAGTTGCTTAACTCTTCTCATTCCGAGAAGAGGCCCATGCCCAGCAGTGGGACAGTAATGGGCTGACTATGTTATGATATTCTATATTTTCTATAATACTAACAACATCTAGTTATATTTTTAAGAACCTTCAACCAACCAATAATCATGACCTTTGTAATACAATAGAGGGGTCAAGCTGTATCGCTGGATCTACTCAACCGATTAAGATGAAACATACCCAATTTTTCTAGATAGACTAATATCTATACAAATGCAAAGTTTTATTACGATCCGTTCAGCTGTTTTCACGTGATGAGGTAACAAACAGATAGACAGAAGACATAAATTCTAAAATTACTGATTCATGTTCTATTGCTTATTATTTTCTAGCAGGTTTTTGCGACAAAAACATGTACAGACTTTTCGACCTTTACGATTTTACTATAGTGTAGTTAATGAAACGGGAACTAACGACGTTTCGACCAGGGTTTTACTGATCGTGTTCACGAGCAGACTGACCACGATCAGAGAAACCTGCGACCTTACTCTTGAAAATAATTCCGATCGATCGGCATTGGGTTAATGTCAAATCTAATTAATTTAATTTAAAAAAAAAGGTATATAAGTATTATATCCATTGTCTAGTACCCATAGTACAAGCTCTGCTTAGTTTGGGACTAGATGGTTCTGTGTGGAAATGTCCCGAAGATACTTATTTTTATTTATTTATACTTTAAAATGCAAAATTTGCAATAAATTCAATATAAATTGAGTGTTTTAGAAGTAGTTAAATCTTATTATAATTAAAATAGTATATTGTGTATATTTTTGATCAAAAATACCCAATACTTCTTGTCACTTTATGACATTGGTATTGGATTGAAATTGGAATTATTTTCAAGAGTAACACTGGTCGAAACGTCGAGCATAAAATTTCCCGTTTCATAATAAGTTATAAAGTTATAATGCAACGCGAAAGTTTAAAAGTAGATATAGGTGTTATTGTTATCGTATAGAAACCAAGCTGCCATGGCATCACTTATAAACATGGCCAGATCTGATCTTTCTTTTACAGTAAACATAGCTCAGATCCATCTAGCGTTAGTCTACAAACATAAATACGTAAACTCTCGGATTGTAAGATAAAACAGCCTCCTGTTCGAATGACCAGAATACTGGCTACTGACTAATACAGTCGACCGCACATCAGTGGTAACAGTTTGACCTTTTTGCCTCGTACAGCAAAACAGTGGAACCAACTTCCGTCAGCGGTTTTCCCGAACAAATTCGACATGGGAGCCTTCAAGAAAAGAGCATACGTCTTTTTAAAAGGTCGGCAACGCATCGGCGACTCCCCTGGTGTTGCGGATGACCATGGAGATTGCTTACCATTAGGCGACCCGCATGTCCGTTTGCCCTCCTATGCTATAAAAAACAAAAAAGCCTTGACAATGTATTTATTTCGTAAGCAGTATGGACATTTTTCGTGATTCAAGTGTTACTACTGACATCCGGTTGACTAAACTTACTTAGAACTAAAATCATCGTAAAAATAAGTCATTATACGTAAACATAGCAACGCGATGTGTCGACAATGTCAGACGCAGGACTGAGGTACCGAAGTTGCATAAAATTATATAAACAAAGATATGATGAAGATAGAAAAACAAAACATTTTACACCAACTAAATTACAAATACGTGCGTGACTAGATAACGGAAAATTATAAACTGAATATGCACACAGCAAAACAATCATTCCTTCTAATCCGCGATAATCGTCTCAATGACACGATACAACACAGAACGTACTTAATACATTCAGCCTTTAGATCCATACATCAAAGAGACACTTTTTAAGTAAATCTCAAGTTACAAGCACAACTTTCCTTGTCTATTTCACATTGTTTATGCGTACCACAGACCATAAAATTGTCAAATGATAATCTTTTGAACATAATGGTTATTTTACACTTTATAATATGCCTTCTAAAATTGATAATGGCAAACGTATAGGCGTTAGAAGGAAATAAATATACTGTTTGACAATCACGGCGTAAAGTAAATAAATGATTGCCAAGAAGATTATAATCTTGAAGTATTTTATACTTAAGACAATTGTGGTTATCGCCTGTATATTAAGTAGTTTTTCTCAAGCGTTGTAGGGGGAACAGATTAAAAATATAAAGGTAGCTGTAGGTAATGTAGATTCGAATCCTATTCCTGAGCAAATTTTTCTTTTCACAATTTATATCTGTTGATTTCGATTTACATACGTAAATGCATTAAAGATAATTAAATAGTTAGATCAAATTAAGTTTATGAACTGAGACTGGCACTATTTTAGCGGCTCTTAAGGTGAGGTAACTTTTTTCTTTTACAACTTATATGTTGACACTGCACTAACACAAAAGGATTAGTTCTTTATACCCTTCTCACTAAGTCTGTGTTGTCGAGGAGCTGGAAAGTCTCAACGTTCGCATGATGATGAAGTCTACATGCTGAAATTTTAATGGCTTCTTTCCCGGAAAGGGGTCAATGTACTAATTATTATGAACAACTTTTACTATGAGACCAAGCCTGAAAATCGCAAAAAAAAACAGGTGGTTCCTACATTTTATCGATTTCAGTGATCACAAATAGGTAGGGACCAACTGATATTTTTTTCGTGATTTCAGGGTTGGTTCTATAGTAGAAGTTGTTCATAATGATGAGCACAATGACACCTTTTCGGGAAAATAGCGATTATAATTTCAGCATGTATATTCATGAGCTTCGGCATACTTTTTAACGAAGTCCATTTTGAGAGATTAATGAGATTTGTATGTATGTACGATAATACTTGCAAAAGTTTCGAGAGAGACTGTTCGATAATTTATTTGAAGCCTTACAAATATTATAAAAGATTGAAATGTAGATCAACGACTTCATAATTTAAACACAATGAGATTTCATATCAGATCTTCGACTTGATAAGCAACTTATAAATGCTCTCAAATACCAATATTAAAATATCCATAAATTCATTTGACAGAAATGGCAAATTCTTGAGCAGACTACAAGCAGAAAGAACCTTATTATTTATTAAATTATCAACAAGATACACAATCAAAGTTAGTAAAAAAGTACCACTTAAACTTCCTTGGTTTGAGTGTGGCACTAACAATTCATCCTCGTATCAGCACATTTAAAACATTAAAAGCACTCTAACATTTTTTTGAGGAACACTGCAACGAGAAGTGGATTTTTGGCATTCTTATTCTATTCCATAGAAAAATCTATAGAAATTTTCATTACTGAATTAGATATCGCGATACTGAGCCCAGATCGAGTGGTATAGACAGAGCCCACGTTGCGAGCGCAAGAAAATAATAAAATAGTCTTTTGATTTTAATTTATAATAAGTTTTATAAAATTATTTTCTTATTTCAGTTTTATTATGCTGCCAAAAATCTGAAGTTTTAATTGGTATTTTTATTTTTTATAGTATAAGATGGCGAAACGAGCCACCTGATGTTAAGCGGTTACCTTTGCCCAAAACAACTGCAATACCGCCTTGGTCCTAGGATGTTGCCTAAATGGTACAATGGTGGTAATGGTATATTTTTAGTTTAGAAAATTTATATATTTTAGGAGAAAATTGAGGTTTAAAAACCTATTTTCTAGTTAGAAAGTAGGTATTTTAAACAGTTTTCAGTTTTTTTTAAACAGTTCATAGCAAAAGGTAACTAAGTTCCAAAATGAAAAATCTATCTATGAATAAAACTATCAAATTCCACTATTATAATTTAAAATAAACACATTTATTACTGAGATCCACGACGTCAAAAAGTAGCTTAAAACGATTTCTTGTGTTTTTTTGTAATACGGCTCTTAACCTTTTTATTTCTTTTTCTTATATTCATAAGTTAACAATGAATAACAGCAATCATCTATCTTGGCAGATTATTATCTTGTAAACATCTTTCAACCTATCCATATAAAATTCCGTATCCAATTTTGGCACCCAAATCCGGATTTACCGCCAAAATGATTTAACGACCACTAGAACGAAATGGACTTGACATCGTATATTCAGATTAAAGTCTAATGATGTCGTATTTCGTCTGGAATCCAAATAACATGAGCATTTTAATCTAGAATCTGTATCATCAAAATAAGAATTATTTATTCGATATACCTATACCTGCTTCTTCTTTCCTCGCTGAATGCTCAGACATAGTAAAAAATATGTATGGGGTCTATTCTATAAATTATGGCCTCCCAATGTATATTCTATTCAAATTCCCTTATGGCTTCAACAACACTGTCAGTTATTGGATATCACCTATCTAAAAGACTTTCTATAATACGACGCCTCCGCCAAAATTGACATAAATGTCCAAATACGGTCCAATTGTTAGTGACGGGTGGGCCATTTAGCGAGCGTTTTATTTTATAAGCGAGAGCGGAGCGGGATATTTTAGAAATAATAATACTGTGGCATTCTAGACAACGTTAACGAAACACCCTTATACTCGTTGGTTGCTTACAAAATTACTAATGAATTAGGAAGATATAGGAGGTAGTGACAGTATTCTCCCGTGCGGTAAATAAGTCAAGCGATATGTGGTAGAGTAGACCACACGTCCTTGGTAACAGTTTGACCTTGGTAGCGTCTTTATTTCGTAAGCGGTAAGGGCGGTTTCTATCGGTACATCGAAGTGTTAAAGTCTTTATATGAAAACGCCACTATGTCAGTCCGATTACAGGACCAAGCCTCGAAACCTATCCTTCTGCAGCGAGGTGTAAGACAGGGAGATGTGATCTCTCCGAAACTGTTCACTGCTGCATTGGAGGATGTCTTCAAGGTTCTGTACTGGAAGGGGCTAGGCATTAACATAAACGGCGAGTACATCACTCACCTTCGGTTTTCCGACGACATAGTAGTCATAGCTGAGACCATGGAGGACCTCGGTACAATGCTCGATGACCTCAGTAGAGCTTCTGATAGAGTGGGTCTTAAAATGAATATGGACAAGACAAAGGTTATGTCAAATTCCCATATAGCAACCCATTCCCGTAAACATCGGAGAATCTACACTCGAAGTTGTTGACGATTATGTATACCTAGGACAAACTGTCCAGCTAGGTAAGTCCAACTTCGAGAAAGAGGTCAATCGTCGAATCCGACTCGGTTGGGCAGCGTTCGGGAAGCTACGCAATATCTTCTCGTCCAAAATACCGCAGTGTCTCAAGACGAAAGTCTTTGACCAGTGTGTGTTGCCAGTAATTACTTACGGTACTGAAACGTGGTCGCTCACAATGGGCTTGATAAGAAGGCTCAAAGTCACTCAAAGGGCAATGGAGAGGGCTATCCTCGGAGTGTCCCTGCGTGATCGAATCAGAAATGAGGAGATTCGCAGGAGAACGAAAGTAACCGACATAGCCCGAAGAATTGCCAAACTTAAGTGGCAGTGGGCGGGGCACATTGCTCGCAGAACGGATGGCCGATTGGGCAGTAAAGTTCTGGAGTGGCGACCACGTACTGGAAGGCGCAGCGTGGGTAGGCCCCCCACAAGGTGGACCGACGACCTGGTGAAGGTTGCGGGAATCCGCTGGATGCGGAAGGCACAGGACTGGTCGTTGTGGAGATGCTTGGGGGAGGCCTATGTCCAGCAGTGGACGTCTTTCGGCTGAAATGATGATGATGATGATGAAGGGCGGTTTTCGTTATTCAAGTGTTAACACTGTCGTGCATCGACTGTAAATAAGTAATATGAATAATGTTTAATTTATTGTATAGATTTACACGTTATTTCCTAAACATCAAAACTTACTTTTACAGCAGATTAGCACTTTGCAAATATCAGAACAGATCGTCTGCCGTTTATTTTGACTGGAGTCGGAGTCGGCCTGAGAAATAAATAAATTAGACACAAATAATAAATCGCTAATTTCATAGTCGTAGCATTTTGACAGCTAATAAAATATACTGACGAACTTCGAGAAGGTGGACGGGTCAATTAAGATGGAATTCACGAAATAATGCTAATGCTAATGTTTGTCCATAATATGAAGAATTTAGAAAATTTAGACAAAGTAAGAATGATATGAATTTATTATTAAGCACTTTGGTACACAAATAATATTAGTACGATACATGTTGTCAATAAATAGTATTACTTGCATTGAGTATATAATTTCAATTTTAATTTATTTCCAAAATATAACAGTACATACTATTCTTGACAAAGGAACATGCAATCAAAAACACGAAAACTAGGGTTAAGTTTTTGCTTCACAAATTAGAGCAGTGAGTCCCTGTGTTATGGGATAAGCAAAACGCTCTTCCCTCCAGAATTGTGATGAAGAAAATAATTGAGACTCATCTGTGTGCAAAAACAGATTCACTGTATACAAGATAAAATTATTAAAATTAATACAAATGTGAGGTTATTTGAGTGAGTGTGGGTAGTGTGTGTGAATGGGGGTTGGTGTGGGGGTAAGTGTGTGTAGGGGGGTGTAGCGTATAATTATGGGATTAGGTGTGTGAATGTGAGTAACAGTTAAAATAAATTTATTTACATGTAGGGTATTTAGGGTTTATTATAGTAAAAATATTGACCTTACATATAAATTGTGATTTATTAAAATACATTGCTAAAGGTACTCAATCTGCTAAAATTCTCGTTTGCGTGGGAATATCACTTTTGACAAAATCAGCACTTTTGGAAAAAAAATGGAGATTTAAATATAATACAACGTTGTAACCATAATTATCACCTACTTGAATAGTCCTGGCTGGTAAGTAATGTGTGTCGGATCGTTGCGTTCACTAAAATATGGTTGAGATACACGATGGCTGATGCATGCTTGCCATCAGTTGGGTGGGACAGGTCCACTCAAATTGTTTTATTCTCCAAAAGGCCAGTCCAAGCGTTCCCCTGCATTGTTCTCACACAAACTCTTAATGCAAGATAAATGTATGAACTTTAAAAGAGACTTTAGTTTGTTTCGGTATTTCTTCTCAGAGATAGTCAGAGGTAGGCAAAGGAAATGCCGGTAACGAAGTAAACACCACCTATTTTTTTATGATAACCGACTTGTATAACCTCCTCCTTTTTTGAAGTCGGATAAAAGTAGGTTTTAACATGCAATTTGCAGAATAAATATATAATTTGATTTCGTTTCATATAACATAGTAAAATTTATATAAACTATATAAATTATGGAGTGTTGTCATCATCCTCCTGCCCTTATCCCAATTTATTTGGGGTCGGCGCAGCATGTTTTTTTTTTCCATACATCTCTATTAGCCATCATCTCTGTGTACACTTTCTTTCTATTCATATCATCTTTCACACAATCCATCCATGTTTTCTTCGGTCTGCCTCTTTTCTTATAGCCATCTATGTTCATACTTAAAACTTTCCTCGTAACATGCTCCTCATCCCTCCTCAACGCATGTCCATACCATGACAGTCTGTTGCTACTTAACTTCTCTGTCACTGGCGCTACTTCCAGACGCCCTCTCTCATACTCATTTTACATACAAATAATGGAATGTTGTATCAAAAGCAAATAGTAGTTATATAAACGAGCCTATTCCCAAAGTATGTAGTTTCGCCATACTAGTCAGAGGGGTTAAGATTTGATCCCGCGACCTTTTTGATCACCAGCCAGCACCTAAGTCGCATAGCTATTGTCGTGTTAAGTGGTAGAAAATGTGGTCTTGCCTTCTCTGACCGAATATATTATAATTGATTTTCATATAAATTGTCAATCAAAAGTTTTAGAATCTCGATAGAAAACGTAGGCCGCAATAATCTTACTTATACAACGTGTTATTGAAATAACTGAAAACCTCTTAAGGGGTCATTGTACTCATCAGTATGAACAACTTTTAATATGGGACTAACCCACAAATCGTGAAAAAAATACAGCTGTTCCCCACATTTTTGTTCACATAAATCTACAAAATGTAGGGAACAATTATTTTATTATTTTTAACGCATTTACGTATGCGAAGCGAAATCTTACAATTTAAATTGTGGAAAGAAAAAATTGCTCACGAGCAGGATCCGAGCGATTTTTTCGTTCCACATAAATCCGTTCTTATTAGTACAATGACCCCTTAAGAAGTTTTCATTTATTTCAATAACACGTTGTATTATAAAAGCGAAAGTATGGATGTTCGTTTGTTTGTCCTTCAATAAGCTTACCACACAGATATGTCTTGGATCAATACAGGCTTGTTTTCATCCCGGGAAGATACACAGTTCTCGAGGGATGCCCGATTACATCTTTCTGTGATGAACCGAAATATACACGGGTGAAGCCGCGGGCATAGGCTAGTAATAACGTAATTAAAGTGATCATATAAGGGAAAAAGTGACATGTGGTAATAAAACTCTCCTAAAATTGTTAAAGTTTCTAAACGAAAATAAGACTTTTGGCAAAAAAAATATTGTCAACATATACTGTCCCACTGCTGGGCAAAGGTCTCCCCCATATTCTTGCTTTGCCAACATTATAAACTTGAAATATGAAAATAATTAAAAAAATCTTATCGTAAACTTAAAATCAAAAGACTAAATTATTATATTTTCTTGCGCTCGCGACGTAGGCTCTGTACCACACGATCTGGACTCAGTATCACGATATCTAATGCAGTAATGGAAACTATAGATATTTTTATCGAATGGAATAAAGAATGCCAAAAAATCCACTTCCCGTTGCTGTTAAAAATTGTAAGAATGCCCAGAAGTAACAAATTAATAAAAGTACAGTTAGCAACACAAATGCCACCGGTTCTTTGTGCCGAACATTTAACCTCTGACCTTCACGACAAAACAAAGCAATGTAAACGTTACTAAAAATGTAGATATAGCTAAATTATCCACACCAAAATCTAACAAAAAGTGTAATTTATTATTAGTCACATTATGATTTGATAAATATATTCGTGATTCCCAGTACCTTAGTACAGACATGTTTGGCCAGGGTTCCGTATCACCACACATGTATAATGTCTATGTTTACTTTCTTTTTACTATTTTTTGTTTTATTATAGCGTGTGCACTACAATCAGAGCAAGTTTGACCCTTGTATGTTATACCGTTTTTAAGATAGAGCAGGAACAAAATTAGTTTTTCGAGGTTTCTTGTACCTATGGGGACCCCCTTTTAGATTAATCTATTTACTATTTTTAAATAGTGTTTGCCATGATAGAGGCCATAGTTGCACGTTTCCTGATAAAATTTCAAATGGCTATACCTTTAAAAAGATTCAGCCCTGTGACAGACAAACGGACGGACAGACGGTGAGGCATAATAATAGGGTTCCGTTGGCATCCTTTGGATATACGAAACCTTAAAAAGGCATAACGTCAAGATTGGTATCGTCCTCCTGTCTGTTAATGGTGTTGATATTCTTGTACACCTCTCTTAACTAATTTTAATCACATTATATCTCTTTCTTATTAACGACATTGAAAAAGGACAGAAAATCTCATCTGTAAATAGTCTATGCACTTGTGTCAAATAAACAAAAAATAAATGCAACCTTAAACGATGGTGACTAAATCCATATTGAAAACGAGCACGTGGACTGATTTGACAGGACTAGACATCTTCTATCCTGTATAATGAGACTAAATTAGTTTAGTTTAGAAATAACAGAATCAGCACCATAGTGAAACTACATTAGTTTTGTCTGTAAACAACAGAATCAGCAACATAGTGAGACTTAATTAATTTAGTCTGTAAACAACAGAATCAGAACCATAGCAAAACGAAATTAGTTTAGTCTGTAAACAACAGAATCAGCACCATAGTGAGACTAAATTAGTTGTCTGTAAACAACAGAATCAACGACAATAACAACCAACTACAATCACTAATTCGTCTGCGCAGCATGTTTCCCTTACGATTTAATAGTGGATGTTTACGGTCTAATAATATATCATGCATACTAAAAGCTAACAAAAAGTTATTTATTAGTAACATTTTATGATTTAATAATATCAAATTTTAGCGAATCAGACATTATAGAGTCCAAATTAGGTAAAAACTGACATAATTTTAAGTTTCCTTGACAGGTTGTGGAATGTGTCACGGCGCCCACGCGACAACCTATTGTGATTTTACCATAAGCCAGCGATATAGAGCTTTGAACATGCTTAGTATCTGCCACGACAAACGTTATTAATTTCTGTACAATATTTATTTATTTATTGATAGTATAAAAAATACTTCAATCAAATTGGAAACCACGTTTCTCTATTATGCGATGACTCAAGTATGAACTTAAAAGATTTTTAATTTAATCAACGTGTAATTACGAAGAAATAACACTGGAAGGCACTGCATATTTATATAAATCAACCCGTTCTTTTACTCATTTCATGGACCTATACTCAAATGATAGGTGACGCATCGAAAATCGAAACCAGTTAAATTATTAGGATTTAAATAGATTTTACACAACGTGTACTGAGTATGTTATCTTTTATAAATCCATAATGGCGGTAACACGGTAGCTAGAACTACGAATCTATGCATAATTTATAAACGAATATGTTAATAGAATATCGACCTTATTATGTTATACATTATTAGTATGATTTACGAATTTATTAAATAATAATTGATGACTGTTTAGCGTTGTTCGTACAATAATAGATAATATAATAAAATAATAACAGCATCATTAGTTTTGATTAATAATAAATGTCCACAGTAAGACTACTGATTTTTGTATGAATAACATAATGTGATAAATGGACGGTATCCCGTGGAGCTTTAATTTGTTTTATTTATTTTGCTTTTGTCGGGGTGCAATATGGCTACTTTAAAAAAGCGTCATATTTTAAATATTACATATAAATAAATATTATAATATATACGTATATAAATATATATTTTTACTAATTTTTAGTTCCTATAATTATTTTGAACAGCTCAGCATGTTCCAGCTATTTTGAAATAACTATTTAGAAAATACTATGCTAAACACAAGTTTCGCTAAGATAAATGAATAGTTACATACATACATATTATCACGTTCACGCCTGTTTCCCATTGGGGTAGATAAACTCAGGTTTTTATTTATTTATTTATTTAAACTTCATGCAACATGTGTACATAGGCGGACTTAATGCCTTAGGCATTCTCTCCCAGTCAACCTTAGGGTGATACAGAGATGACAAGGCAGGTGCAATATTGATTCACGACACAAAACAAGATGAGAAATAAATTACCACTAAAACAATAGATAAACATACATAGGTATATATATATATAACATACAATAAGTACTAAATATATATAATAATATACTATTATAGTCATAGATAAAATACTAATGAGATGATTCTGCCAAAATTTTATCTAGAAAGAACTTCCGAACTTTCCTTTTAAAAGAGTCCCGACTGGTGGCCATCCTAAGCTCGAGAGGTAGCTCATTCCAAAGAAGAATTGATTGAATATGAAAGGATGAGTGAACAAAATTAGAGCTATGATAAGGGCAATGTAGAAGACAATTATTAGAAGACCGTAGGTTTCTTGTGTGTGTAGAGCATAAATATTGAAAGTGGGGAGTTAAGTAAAGAGGGGGGAAAGGAGAATTAAGTAAAGAAAAAAGCGTAGTCAAAGCACGTACTTGTCTCCGCTGACGAATGGGCAACCATTTAAGTTCAGACCTATATGAAGAAACATGATCATACTTTCTCAGGTTGTAAATGAACCTGATACAATTGTTAAGCAGCCGGTCGAGCTTACTGAGTAAGACTGAAATCAAATCGTAGTAGCACATGTCACCATAGTCGATTATAGGAAGGACTAGAGTCTGCACAAGCATTATTTTGGTCTTGGCGGGTAAAAAGTTCCTCAGGCGGTAGAGGGAACGCAACGTACCGTTGACTTTTTGGCTTACCTTGGTGACTTGTATGTGCGAGTTAAGTGAAGAATCAAAATGTAAACCAAGATTTTTAACGCTAGAGCTGATTGGAATGACACTGCCGTTATAGAAAATTGCTGGGAGGGCCCCAACAACTACTCTGCTCATCATTTGCAAGCTTCCAACTATTATAGCCTGACATTTTGTGGGGTTAACTGACACACCAAACCTGACAGACCAGGTGTTTATGACCTCCAAATCACGATTAAGCTGGTTAATTGCTTCGGGCAAGTTGTCTACATGAGCTTGAGCATATAACTGAAGGTCATCAGCATACAGATGATACGAACATCGAAGACTATGAGTAATGGAATTTATTAAAATAGAAAATAACAATGGAGAAAGTATACCGCCTTGCGGGACGCCAGCATGCAGATCACGCCAATTCGACGAGGTTTTATCGACGCGAACTGACTGCTGACGCCCACGAAGATAAGAATTGAACCATTCCAGCGCCTCAGGAGAAACCATGATGTTGGAGAGGATAGAAAGGAGAATGTCGTGACTGACGGCGTTAAAGGCATTAGAGAAATCTATTAAAACGAGTACAGTGACTTTGGTACCCTGCATCCCCTCTCTAATGTCATCAGTCACTTTAAGGAGAGCAGAAACTGTACTATGCCCCGGCCTGAATCCAGACTGTAAAGGGCTTACAAGGTCGTTGCAATGAACAAACCTAGAAAACTGGTTATGTACACAGGCCTGGAGCACTTTAGACAGAAAAGTTTTTATTACTTGTCTTATTTTATTTAGTAAACAATCTTAGCATGTCTTCTTGTAGTTTTTTTTAATTATTTTTTTATAGAGGGTTTAATCTTATGAGATTATGCCACCCTCATCGGGCAACAACCTTATGGAGAACACGACTTAAATTAACTTAACAAACCTCTACGCCTAATTCCTTTATTAACGAGCCAATATAGCATCCTGGCAGCTTCCGAATTGGGAGCTGCCAGGATACTATTACATTCTCCGGTTCATAAAAACTATTATTAAGAAACAACATGTCTCTTCTCTCCGGTTCGTTCCTACTGCACTCCATTATTATATGGTACACATCTTCAATAATATTACACTCTGTACAGTTTGGCGACTCCACTTTACCCATTAAAAAAGCGAACTTATTTAACGAGTACATACGTCCAGAGCCGAGGCGGAGAGCAGTTAGGATAGTCTGTCTCCCCATGTCGGCGTCCTTTTGTTGTTGATTTTTTAAATAACTACTAATAAAATATAAGTACTAGCACATGTAACAAGATTTTTTTTTTTTAAATTGTGTTTGAAATTGATAATGTAATGTCTTTAAATAATTATTAATGACGAATTCCATTATAAAGACATGCCAAATTTCTTAAATCTAAATAAGAAAGTAAGAAAAACAGAGTGTAGAGAATATGGATTTTCACTTGCTACGAACCTGAAACACGTCTCTTGCTTCATCTGATATAATTAATTAATAGTTAATAATTTATAAAGCGTGATTTGGTTAATGCTAACAAAACGCGAAGTTGCTTTTCATGGCCTTGTTATGATGCTGATAATGATGCTTGTAAACAATGTTTTCAACGAAAATTCCCCACTTTATTTCTAAGACGATAAGCCCCCGTTATATCTATCTCCCTCATTCATAAAAACTTGACATCCACGTTTCCACAAACGTTCGATAAATCTTACCTGTCGTTGGCATTATGTAGAATTTATAGGTCGGGCAAAGTGTGACTGGGTTTTTCCGTAAGTAAATTCTCGGGGTTTGAAATTATACCAATAATGGCGATAAGTGGTGCTGGTGGTGAATATTTCCACTTCCAGTCTTCTCGGGTGATGGTTGTAAAAGACGACAAAAAAGGTTTATTTGAAGAAGGTAGGATAACATATAAAGAAATAGCGTAACTAAGAGTAACTAAAAAACAATTACCCTAATCTTAAAACTAAGTATTTGGATTTCACTGAATATAACTCAATTAGACATGCAATTAAGTTTACAACACAAATATAAAATACAAATACAAAATAAAGTTATATAAAAAGGCGCGCTTAGGCGTCAAAGTATTCCTCCACATCGCTGTCACCTGTAAAAGTGCTCAGAAGACTGGCAGCGTTGCTACGAAAGCGTGATTTTTGCTGTCACGCGCGGGACTTCAAATAGCCCTAAAAAGTGGGATGGCTGCCAATGCTACTGGATGGCATCTTTATTTTGAACTTATAACTATAAAAACAAATAATAGTACATTATGATACAAGTGAGCAAAGTTGACTATTATACTCGAGGCTGGATTGCAGCCCGAGCCGAAGGCGAGGGCGTAATGGAGCCGAGAGTATAATAGTCAATGCTCACGCGTGTCATACGACGTTTTTCAACACATTTGCAAGGAAAAAAACATAAATTACACATTTTAGACAAATATTGAATTCGTGAAAAATTATAAAAATGGCGCGCGCATCGCGCGGTGTCATACAGCTATGCACGCGCAGGTGGTCGAAGGAAACCGCCATACAGCCTAATATAAAAATATTATAAATTGATTTTTTTATTTATAACACAAATTAATATTAATTTGTTGACAAAAATTAATAATTTGATGAAATGAAATGTTTATATAGCATATTTTAATTAATACAGTTGATTTATTCCCAAAAATGTTTAATTTAGTTCAGGCATAAAAACTCTTTGCTGCGATTTAAAAATAAACTGTAAAGTAAAAAGCACTAGTGCAATAATATAAAGAAAAAAGCACGCGTGCGTTATAAGCCACATTATGAACCTAAAAGCGATGCAATAAGAGCCACTTTACGAGCAAGTGTGTTGAAAAAATATGTTATTATCAGACAAGTTAGTCCATAGGCGCAGTTATATGATACCCAATACTTTTACCGAGGTTCACCGCAAAATTTCCTGGCGACTATATGGCCAATGACAGCCCACGTTCAACAGTGGGCATTTACAGGCAAAATATGATGACGTTATCATAATCAGCCTCCACAATCCCGCTGCTGGGTATATGCCTTCTCTTTTGATTGCCAACTACCTCGGTCCTGTGCCAATCTCATCCAGATAGGTATTAGTCGCAATGATGACGTTATTATTATTATTATCAGCCTGTAGTGTCCCACTGCAGGGCAAAGGTCTCCCTTCCCTTTTTCCACTTGTTCCTGTCTTTTTCCTTCTGGGGCCAATCCGTTAACGACGTTTTGATGACGTTATATAACTCTTATAATGCGTTCATCCATGGAAATCTGTGAATGCTCTCTACCAAAATGATCTGGTTTTACAAACATTAGGAAACCACAGAAATAACGACTTAATATTGTGTTTAGCGAAATGTTTGTGATTTGATGATTTCCGTACAAAAACTGTCCAGTTTACGTTTGGTTTAAATGTCGTAATTCAGTGATTCCTATAGATATGTTAATGAGGTGATATCGACATAAACTAAAATTGAAGCTCTTAGAGAAACTACATCAGGATATCAGGATGTGATATTCCTTAACTTATTTTAAGAAATAAAATTATTGAAACAAAATTTTACGGAAATTTTATTTATCAGTTTACATCTATAAAATACTGATAAATCAATCCACATTGGGTTTGACAAAATTGGACCTCATAATACATTGGGAAGACTTGGATAAAAAATCTCAGTACGAAAATGTAAATCGGTTACAGATTTTTGACACGACTATAGGACTTTATTATATAACAACAACATAACATAACATCACGCCTGTATTTCCCCGAAGGGGTAGGCAGAGGTGTGCGTGTGTGTGTTATTATATAATACTAGCTAATATCATAATCATAAGATAAAAAAATTCATTAACAAAAACAAAAAACCCGACTGCGTGTATAAATAACAGAAAAGATATAAACAAGACTTATCAACACGCAGTCGGAGGCTACGTATGTTTTTGGTTATGATTTACATAATAGTTCATAGGTAGCCTCCGCCTGCGTGTTGAATAGTCTTGTTTATATCTTTTCTGTTATGTTTACACGCAGTCGGGTTTTTTGTTTTTGTTAATTAATTTTTTTATTTGATTTTTTTTTGTTTTGTCATGTTTTATTTATCATACTATTAATGTTTTTTTTTTGAAAAGTCAAATTCATTTATAACGTTGAATATTTTGTTGTTTTTTAGCATTTCTTATTCCAAATTACATTTAAACATAAAGTTGTATATATTTTCGTAAACCATTAATAAATCCCTTTATTTTAATACCACACTCGATAGGTTTTGAGCAAAAAAAAATTTTGAAGTCACATAAAATGGCTCCAAAAAGCGGCCATTTTGATTTTTATAATTTTGATATACCCAGTGTCACTCTCACAATTAAGACGAATCCAACGACACCTCTCAAGCTAAGATCCATCAAGCCGTTTAGGCTACAGAGCGTGCCAAAGAAATATACATACATACATATGTTTTTCGAGTGTATGTATGTACATACATACATACACTCGAAAAACATAACCCTCCTTCTGGCGCAGTCGGGTAACAAAGCAATCGTTAAATGAAATCAGAATCGCACCACTTCATGCAAAACTAATAAATCGACACTAGACTTTATACAAAACCTATTAAAGTACACCCACATCAATTAAAACCGTCACCGAACTAACAAAACACCACGTGAACGTGGCTATAAACACACTGACTATACGTACTATTGTCGACTATACACCAACTATAGTCCGCCGAAGCCTCGTCCACTACCTGTATGCTTTTTTTGTCAAAGGTCCGATTGCCGGGTGACGCGGGTCGGCAGTGTTCGCGCGCACCTCGGCTTGGCCGCGCGTACCGTTCCAATTTCAAACACATCGGTATTATTCCCGACTACCCTATTCATTTCAGGGTATTTTGCTGCCCTAGTGTGATTTTTGGTCATTTTTTTATTGAGTGTGTTTTTTATCGGTCGTCTTTTTGCTATGTTGTGGACATTTTAGTTATAAACAGTTTTGATTGGACTTAAGGACGTAAGGTTGTGACCTGTGATGTCATTGGTCAGTGATATTAATTTTGACATTCCATTTTCAAATATTTGTGTTATTAAATTTTTATTATAACTCGCAAAAGCGGATAACCGCAGTGTTTATAAGTGATACTGTTTATATGCCTACACTTGACTGATATAACAAAGTGCCTTTATCTGTGACAATAACAGTAAAAATATATATTTTTGTACCTGAATTTACATGTGGAAACATTGTGATTAGTAATGTACCTAAAAATGTACATAAAATCGGAGAGGTTCTACCAACAGCCTGACAACCAGGCTCTGAAGGAAGACAAGTGCTTCTCAGACTACGAAGAGGAATTAGACGACCGTAAGTACAATACGTCCAGCAGTGGACTGCGATAGGCTGATAATGATGAAGTACAATAATAATAGAATTTAAGTATTACCCGAAAATACAAATTAAATAAATTTTTATAAAACAATTCCTTGGGAACTAAAATATGTTGTATCGACAACTGCTGTATAAAATGGATGAAGCAAACTGTTACTAAACTTGGTAATTAAATGGAAAATTATTTTTGTTCACTTTCAAAAGCATTTTCTACTAGCCATTTCCTATTTAAGCTTTTATTTATAGCTAGCGGCAGCTTGTATTGGTTACATACACATGACATTTATTTATACCACAATTTACTGTTGTACATGAATTATACTATTAAATATTAAATACAATACTCTTTAATGTGTACCAAGCAGTATTCTACAAATTTATTAGTCTGTTAAAATAAATAAATGAATTTTAATGTCAATAAATTGAGAGGCACTCATTGTGTACGCACGTTGATGTCTTTTGTACGGCGATTTGATGCCGACGGAAAGTCACTAAACTGTCTTATAACACTAAATTATTATTAATTTAGTTTAATAATATTTACTTACTATTATTGTATTGCGGGTTAACTATTGAAATTAATGAGTTCTTTTATGAATATTTCAATAAAATTAAATTGTTAATAAAAATACTTGAACAGGTTGTAGTTTGCAAATAAATAAAGTTAATTTACGTTTTCAGTTATTTAAAAAATATTATTTAATAAACACATAATTATGAATTTAAAAAAAAAAAAATTGTATTGAATTGCTACATTTTATGTCAAAAAAATGCGCGTGTGTTATTTTAAACTTTTAACTAGAAACAATAACGGTTAACGTTTTCGTTCATTCCAAAAATATTATCGCTTACATCTCACGTGCACTACATATTTCTCTTTTTAAACAAACCCCATGAAAAGCACACAAAGCCTAAATAATCCCTATACTTTCGAATTTACCAACAATCAGGTAAACGCGAAACGAAATCCCTTATGGTCAACCCTTATCCTGCGAAAGGTACAAAGGGTCCTTTCGACCAGACCAATTAAGGACAAAGAAAGGTACAGGGAAAGGGACAGGTACAAAGGACCAAGAGATTAGTTCAAGGGTTTGCTAAACAATAGGGTCAATTGTTTGCAAGATTTCGATTTCCTGTTCGGACTTTTAGACCCACCACACTGTTAGTTTTGAGATTTTAGATTTTGCAAAAAAGAATATTCTGGATAAGAATGGTTCAATATATTTTTATTGGTTGTTAGCAGGGTTGTTGCTGATCCAGAATTTTATTACATCAGCGGATGCTTTTTGACATTGACATCAGCGGATGCTAATGCCGATGCTGATTTTTTTTAATTGGGAATGTGAACTGACCCTTATGAATTTATACAAAAATGTAATTTAAATTTATTTACATAATATATCTTTTTGTAAAAATCCGATATTGGTTCAAGACTAAAAATTATGCCTTTATAAAAAAATTACGGTGAGTTATCCAATTTTAAAATTAAGGGCAAAATAATATAACAAACGAATTTTTGGGATAAGTGAAAACGTTACTCCATTTTAGGCGCATCGTAAAGGAGTTTTAAGGATTTTCTTTTCATATAAAAGCATTTGAGCCTTCTTTCACTGTGCTTAAACAAACGAGGGACAAATATACAAATCACATAAATAAAACAAAGTACACATAAATAAAGAAACCTTTTGTAAGTGAAATTATTTAGACTGGACCTACTTTGAGCGCACGAAAGAGCAGCGCGAACACAAATGCCAATATTTCTTTGTTTTTAAAAATGTAGAGCTTCTCTTACTATCTTAACGCTTCTGTTATGATTTGCATTCGATAATGAAAAGCTTGATAAAAATAAAAGGCAATCCAGCATTTTTTTTTTCATCCTTGGCTTTTTAATAGCTGACTATAATAGCTCCACCTTGCCCTTTTTGATAGAATGCCTCTTTCAACTGTACTGTCTGCTGTTGACATTTGTTGTAATAGACAAGTTTGTATTGGTTTTGCTAATTATCACCGGAGTGCAATAATCTGTGCTATGATTGGTCAAAACCATAAACTTATTATACTAGCGGTCAAAACTCACAAGCGAAACAAAAACATGTGCTATAAGCCCCTCCCCCTTTGGTCACGTTACGACACGAACCTCAGCATCAAATATCAGCATCAATTAATGCGGATGCTGATGCTGATATTCGTAACAACCCTGGTTGTTAGTTATGTATTGCTAATTATAGACTCGATTATAACTCGTTACGACAGATTCTTGGTCTCCAAAGCTCGAGTGAATAAGTTTTTGCTGGGCAAGCGTATACCTACCATCGTCGATGGCACCATCGCTTAACATCAGGTTGAGGTGGCGGTCAAACGCAAGCCCATTAGTTATAAAAAGAACTACTATTTATCATGATTCTTGACAAATGGAATAAAGATTGCAATATTAAAACACAAAACAAATAATTGTAGTATCATGATTTTGCTATTCTAGCACCAAATATGAATAAATCATTCTCAATAGTTCTTTGCCGAAGCCCAAAGCCACGGTTTTCTTAATTTTTCGCGAATATATTTGAATGATGGTATTTGTATAGGTACCAAGTTTGGGTTGACATCTCTTATAAGTAGGTAGTCAAAGTCAATTGATGGATAAGATAAGATAAGATAAATTTATTTGCTTATCAAAAGGTTATTGTTGTTACGATTTAAATTGTGGAAAGAAAAAATCGCTCACAAGCAGGATTCGAACCTGCGACTCCTGGCTCAGTACGCCAGTGCTTTAGCCACTAAGCTACCGCGGTTATGTTTTTCTTCGTACAGAACGTGCAAAAGACCTGTCATTGCTACGACAAACGTGTATTTTTTCATTATTATAAATGATAAATATTTAGTGCTTATTACTAAATAACCTGTACAATATTTTTATTTTATTTTATAAATAATTACTATTATTAATTATAACTTTTACATAAGTTTACCAACACTTTGTAGTAAGCCTACAAATCAATATTATTCATTGAGGTATTGTAAAGTCCCTTGGATCCTTAATTAAACCCTAATACATTTAAATAGAAATTAAAATATAATACCTACTTAGGTACTACTCGCACGGATAAAGAATGGGATTGAAAGTAGCGGCCAGCATTTGTATTTGCCTCTCGCTTACTCGTACGGTATTGTGTAAGCGAGAGGCACATAGAACAATAGAAATACCGCCATTTTCATCTCATTCTTTATCTGCACGAGTAGTACCTTTCACTGCATCGATGTTCAGAAGCATGTTTTATACAATATCATGAAGGATGTTGTACCGACCAATGATAGCAAAAAATTCAATAAATACTACATAAAATTTCAATGAAAAAATATATTATCGAATTGCTAATCAATTTTAAATCAATCAATCAATTCAAATAGGCAGAGAAATATCGAGAATTTAGCGGCACAATTCGAAAAACGCAGATCGAATGGATAACAACTGACAAGAAACTCTATGGATACTCTTTTAATCACTCATTCGCCTTTTCATCTGCGTAATTTACCTTACATTCACAAATTACACCCTCAAACTCGACCCCTCAACGCAAGGTATACACAAAACAATCCACAATTCTAAACCTTAAACTATTGACATAAGTGACACAGAAATTCAGAAATTACCCATTTTTTGCAATACCCATTCTAAGAATCCATGTACCTGACTCTAAAAAAACCTTTTACCTACCTGACCTTACCTGAATTGTGTATTTTTTCCGAAATAGGCAGGAAATCGCGACAATACGGGCGAAACGGTCATAGTTTGGGATAAGTGCGCAGGAGTTGAACAATGGTGCAAAGATCTATTGTAAAATTCCAGATTGAATCGTAAAACGCCTTTTCGGAAATGAGTCACGCTGTTTGTAGGAATGTACATACTGTATTGTATGTGAGTTTTAAATAGTATTTGGTTACATCTGAACTTGGTGTAACAGAGTTTGAATAAAATTAAAGATGACATTATTTTACGTGCTCCTGACATGCCGATATTTTTGGCACTCGGACTGTAGGTTAAAATTCGGTATTTTACTAATATTAGAAATGCGGAGCGCAATGTAAAGAACACACAGTCCACAATTAAATGTTACATTATTTTTATTATTTTATATTCATTAGTCCGCCAACCCGCACTAGGCCAGCGTGGTGGACTAAGGCCTTAGCCTTCTCGTACTGAGAAGAGGCCCGTGCCCAGTAGTGGGACAGTAATGGACTGGTTACGCTTACATTATGTTATATTTTTATTATACATACATACATAACATCACGCCTGTATTTCCCCGAAGGGGTAGGCAGAGGTGTAATAGTACACCCACATTTCGCCAGATATGTTATAGTCCCATGTAATAGGGGGCGAGCCTATTATATATATACATATTTTGCATATTTTTATTATATTATATTTATTTAATATTATTAAAAAAATTTGTTTGTCCTTCAATCACGCTGTCACGGCTAAACAGATTTGGATGAAAGTTTGCACATAGATAGACCCTAACTAGAATTAACATATAGGTTACTTTTTATCTCGGTAAGATTAATAATTCCCGAGGGATGCGCGATAACGTATTTCTTTGATAAACCGGATTAAACGCAACCGAAGCGGCGGGCAAAAGCTCGTAAATAATGAAAAAAAATATTTAAGTTTTCATCATCAGTCTTGGAAAATCTTTTAAATATTTTCCATAAATATGTATATTCAACGTTATACTGAGCTGTATAGCAAGCAGGCTTGACTGTTTTTGTGTGAATCGCTGCTGCAAGCTCTCAACCTCGATGCTGAGCATGTAGCAGGGATTTGCATACCATACAGTGCGGTTTAGGTTAAGTGCATAGGATAGGAACACTTAGTTATTAAGTAATATTGTTAATCACACAGTGAGTCACTGTTACTTGTTAAATAAAATGAATAATATTGTATATGCTACTGGTCGTCATCATCATCATCATTTCAGCCGAAAGACGTCCACTGCTGAACATAGGCCTCCCCCAAAAGGGGCGATATGCCATTAACGCCACGCTTGACAGGCGACTATAAAAAAAACTATTTTCTCATAAACAGTAAAGCGAAGTTTGACTTAATTAAATACCACGTTTAGCTTTAAAATAGAATAATATGTGAAGCAATAAAGAATGAAGATGTCTGAAAAGCATGATTGCAGTAACAAAATACTAATTAAAGCATAATAAAATTTACGAAGCAAAAACTAAGTGCTAAATAAATTGTAGCTAAAAGGATAATAATTTATTTTATTACATTCAACAAGTCGATGTATCAATCAAGTAAAGGACGACTCTTTTGAACTTTAACTTGATGAATTAATTGCATATTATTGTTAATAATAAATTCTACGGCCGATGGCAATGCCCCCGTCAAGTTCAAAATATAATTATTTATTTATGACCTGACCTGAAGTTGTACACACGGCTACACATCAAGCTGTACTAAACCAGTAAAGGCTGACCTCGCGTTGTAAGGAAAACCTATACAATGCGAGATCAGCTTATACTGGAAATGTACAGCTTGATGTGTAGCCGTGTGTACCTGTACATGCTTATATTACTTTAACAATTTTTTACTCGGCTCAGAACTGTTACAAAAATAAATAAAACCGACCAACTTCAAGAAGGACTCTTGCACTAAAGACTTTATACACTACATATGTCAGTGTTTACCTTATTGTTATTTGTTGATAAACTATGGAGTACACTAAAATCACACCAAGTTTGACGCTTGTATGTATTACGTGGCTGGGGGGGACTGGATGCGAAAGGCAGAGGACCGAGTGTTGTGGCGCAACTTGGGAGAGGCCTATGTCCAGCAGTGGACTGCAATAGGCTGAGTTGAGGATGTATTACCGTTTTTAAGATAGAGTAAGAAAAAAAATTACGTGTTTTTTGTCTTTGGATTTAGACTTTTTATATTTTTAGAATTTGCTGTGCTAGAATTCATAATTATACATATTCTGTAAAAAAATCAAGTAGCTCTCTGTTACGGTTAAAAAGATACAGCCTTGTGACAGACTGACAGACGGGTAGATGGCGTAGGCAGAGTAATAAGAGGTCTCCTAGGCAGCCTTTGGGTACGGAACCCTAAAAACAGTTGAATTGCATGTTTTCGGATCAAATAAATACCCAAAATACGGGTACCTCGGATATCTCATACGGGTCGTACGGTACCGACATGAAAGAAAAAGAACCAAGTTTTAATTGCATACTAAATGAGATTAGAAGGCACACCGTGTTTTGTTACCCCTAACTGTATTAGTGTGGCAAGTCTCAGGTAGTAAAACATTTATTTATATCTTTTTAGTCGACACGTTATTATTAAAACTATAAAATTTAACATGGCACTAATTAAAGACAAGTGTCACCGATTATGCATGTTTTTTTTTCGTAACTGTTTTTCTTTTGAACAATTTTTGAATAAATTAAGAATTTAATAATACCTATGTGGTTATGTCACCACAAACTGTAAACCTGTTTTTTAGATTTAAAAAACCTATATTTATTTAACCCCTGAAATGAATTTTGAAATTTGGAATTTTATAATTAACTAGACTTTTCCCGCGGCTTTGCCCGCGTACTGAAATAAAATATAGCCTATGCTACTTTTGCATAAAGTAGCTTTCGAATGGCGCAAGAATTATTAAAATCGGTTCAGTCGTTTCAGAGTTTAGCGATTACAAACAAACAAATAAATATTTCCTCTTTATAGTATTATAAGTATAGGTATTAGATAATCGTATCACGAATAAAATCGTTATATTGCACAGTGTAAAAAAATTTGACGATATACTCGTACAACGTTATTATGTGTATGTCATGGTATTACAATGAAATATAACCATTGTCCACAAAATTATAGCAATTTATAACACTGCAATCTGCATTATAGTTGCAAACGTAAATAAACCCGTCGTTAGTCAAGGTTAAGGTCATTCTTAGGGCAAGAGGTCGTTTGCAGAACTACAGACAGATTATCATCTATGACGCATCATTCATTACCCATTTACATTCTAACTTATCTACCTACATAAAATTAGTCATTGCACTTTGCACTTGCAATGTCAACGTTTAGATCATCTCCCACACGCCACTATAATATCAAACCTTTAGTAAGTCACCTTTCTTGACATCCAAAGAAACGACGTGTCTTTAAAAGTACGTAAAAAGGTCATACATTGAATCATACATTTGTGCAAATGAGATTTGTGTCTATAAACGCACGATACAGGAAAAGTCCTAATATTTTTAAAAACACTCGCATTAGAACATAAGGCACTGTACTAAACTAAATGTATTTTTAACACAGATAATAAAAAATATAGACGAAGTGCTGCGAACAATCATAATGATGCCAAAAAAAACTGTGCTCCTTCGTGTACAACTAGCGCTCACGCACACACATGCAGCTTAAACCATGCTCACCCCTCTCAGTACACATGTCGCGGCATCGTACAGTAAGCATTGCGAAAGGAAATAGGCGAATATCCAATATCCTTCAGGTGCATGGATTGTGCGTGAGCGCTGGTTTTACACGAAGGAGCACAGTTTTTTTTTGCTTCACTACGGTTGTTCGTAGCACTTTGTCTATATTTTTTGCTATGTCTGTGATTTTTAAAGAACAACTTGTCACATAATATTCAACAGAAACAGTAAAAACAACTTGACAATCTGTATGTAAATCGTTGAAAACGTAAAAATGTTCGTTGCCAGGGTCAAGGTGAGTGTCAGGGCAGGGGTCGTGAGATGAGCGCTGATTCATTTGGGCCAAAAGTTCAGCACCTCTGACATTCACTACGTAATCGCTTAACGGAACATCCATATACAATGTTGTACAGAAATGTAATTGTCAATGTAATGGAGGATCGATTTTCAGTGTAACTGTTAAGTAAGTGTTTGATGGTTTATTGAAACATTTGGTTAGCGCGTTAAATAAGAAAAAAATTACGATGTGCGCTTTTTGCATTTAATTTTATTATCATCGACTTATTACGTAATTTGTTTTGTAGTAGACTTCGTTATAGAAAACTATGAACTTATAGCTTTTCATAATAATAGCTATACAAAACGATATTTAGAAATTATGACACAGCAATTAATATAAAATTACCAATGAATATAAAACACTACATTTTCCTCAAATCTCACACTTCAACACCGCACACAACACGCAATATTAACACAAAAACGTCGTCCGATTTTCAAGGTCAGGTTCAAGGTCACGCGGGTCGTGAGACGCGGGTTCGACGCCTGTTGATTCACAGCCGGTCGAAGGTTGGCAACCTCTGACATTTTAGCGCGAAACGTCAAGCTGTGCTACAAACAAGTTAACTGCAGTAAATACAAAATTAATGAAAGAAGCCCGTCTATTGGAAATGTAATTTGTTATTGTTTGTTTTGCTGCATAAATCTAGTCTTCATGTGAATGGAGATGATAATTATGCTGTACTTACAAAAGTACTAGAGGTTGCCCACGGCTTCGCCCGCGTATATGTGACTGTAGAACGGTTTATCTTGCCGGGATAAAAAGTTGCCTGTCCTTCTCCAGGTCACAGGCCATTTGCCAAATATCATTACGATCATTATATGTGCAGGTAGTTCTTTCGTCCGTGTATCACAGGAGGGTACCAACTGAAAATCAGCGCTGGGTATTCCACGTCAGCACATGCCGAGTTAGTGACGTTTTTGACATGGGCATGCCCGGCAGCAACTTATTATACTTGTGTCTAATTTTTGAAATTTTATTGATTTTATTGTGTGTGCTGTCACTGCCCTGTGCTAAATAAAAGTTTTTCTTTCTTTCTTTATTTAGTGGTCACGAAACCCTAAGAAATTATTATCATTACAATCTTTTGCATTTATAATATTAGTGTGTGATTTATAGAAGGGAAAACAATCACACTTTTACCTATAGTTAAATAGTCACAAAAATGTGTTTATAATGTATAAGAATGTAATGAGTAATGAGAAATTTATTACAAAATATAAGTAATCGGCGTCAGTGTTTCCCGAGAAATATAATCTGGTGGTCTTCAAGACTCGAGTGAATAGGTTTTTGCTGGGCAAGCGTGTACCATCGTCGACCGCACCATCGCTTAACATCAGGTGAGGTGGCGGTCAAACGCAAGCCCGTTAAGAATAAAAAAAAAAAAAAAAAAAAAAATCAAGGTTGAAAGCAAATAACCAAATTATTAACTCAGCCTATCGCAGTCCACTGCTGGACATAGGAAGCTGCAAAGGCGCGGTTGACTTCTAGTAAGTACTTTTATATGTACTGCATCTTACTGGCTACTGTTATTGCCATTCACACCATTTTTATGCAGGGAAATAAACACAAATTACATTTCCAATAACCAAAGAGCCAAGATTTGCAGTTTGATCACAGAATAATAAAAATCCTCCTAACGCTTTTGCTTCTTTAAAAAAAAACACGTAATTCATAAATGATCTCTGTGACATAACTGTTTTTTTTTTTAATTTAAATTGATAATGGCATTCCGTTTAATGCCTTATCGTGTTTGACCGTTTTTATGTACAAATATTTACATTTATTTGTTTATACAGTCTCTAATCTACGTAGAGATGGTTTTTTGAATGTTCATCTGAGTAAATGAGCGGTAGGCAACAGGTTAAATAGCTCATGAGCGTTTTAGTAGTAAATTATTATTATTTGTTTGAGCTTTCTCATAGTACTTTATAAAAGGTTGTTCGAAGTTCAAAAGGTTATTTTAACAAAAAAAAACTGTTTTTAGTTACTTATGTTAAGCTTGATTATAATGATTAGTTAGACATATTGTTGCTCTAGTTAACCAGCATTTTAAAGAGAAAGTCCAATTAAAATTCATCTATTGTTCTTAAATGAAACGTTTACAATAGACAAACTAAAGATTGTTAACTAGTGATACAGTTATTTTCAACTTATTTGTCACTATCAGTATTGATAAAATGAAACGGTGCATACAACATGCCTAAAACATAGCGAGGCTACCATTTTGCGGTTGTTATTTTGAAGTACACCTAAAAAGTGTAAAAGAAAGCCTTTGAACGGTAACCAGATAAGTTCAAACTTGCAATATGTCTGTCCATCGAGTGCCTAGATAGCGGCACCTTTGTCGGTTCAGCTAAGGTGGCAAGAAACCTTTTTCCATTGCTGTATTGAATAAGCCCATATTGGGATTCAATGCGCATCCGAAACATTTTTAAACCAAAGAAAAAAAAAAAACAAAAGAAAGCTTCTTGATCTTTCTCTTACAAACTTATTTGAAAAAGGACAGAAAATATAAAGAACTGTCCAAATAGCTTTAATTGTCTATGCCCTTGTAATTTACGGGACTTGTCGCGATGGCGACTAAATTTACGTTGATTGTCGTGAACTAATTTGACAGGACTAAATATATTATAATGTTTATTTTAAGAAAGAGACATAATGAGACAAAATTAGGTAATTTTGTAAAAAAAAAACAGAATTAGCAGTACCGATGAAATTCTAATTTCAATCAAAACCAGCCACCAACTACCTATGGCCAGTACAGACGGTATTCAAACAAATTTTAAAAATTCCTAAACACCCAACGGTACGGCCATAGGCCGTCGGGTGCCGCTTGCCCAGGTCGCCAGTTCGAATGCAAATACAGGTTAATTGCAGATTCAGAACGACCCTGCCTTTAGAAAAGCGAGACCTGAGTGGAATTTAAACTCGCCATTCAAAGTTCTTTGCTGTGTTAAAAACTTTTTATAGAGGTTTGATAATGTGGCTGTTTTGTAGATAGCTGTTGAATAGGTATATGCACACTTAAACTTTGTTTTTTCTTTATGATATCTGTTTATCCAAATAACTAATCATCACAATCTACAATTGCTTTTAGAAAAACAAAACAAGCTTATTAAGTGTTCCATTTTATTAAAAAAAACACTATTCTACTTATTTTCTTTTTTAGCTGTCTTATTTCAACAGACAAAATCCATCTTCTTTATTTATTCTTCAATTATTTCATTATTCGTGCCCTTAAAAAAAATTGGTTTCAAAAAATGTTTTCTCGTCTAAGAACATATCCAACCTTCAAAATTCTTGATACCGCTTAAGGGCCCAGCTTGTTCTGTATACGAAAACAACGCGTAACCCTTCATATGCTACCACACAGGTGCTCACTCGTCCGGTCGAGTTGGCCCTCCGAGCTGGAGGCAAATGTTTTGCTTTGGTCACAAACGTTTGGCCACACGTCAAGGGCACTCCTGAACCTAGAGATGGGACGTGACTTAAATAATTGTCGTTTGTTTGTGTCAAAAATACCTTAAATGGAAATATGATGTGTGTTCAGAATTTTGTTTTTATGTTAACTAGTTATATAAAAGTGTTCATGTGATGAGACTATTTTATATTTTATTTTGTAGAAACTTAGTAAATCTGAAGTGAAAATAATGGATCGATTCGTTATACAGTCAAGTTTTAATTTATTTTTTCTATTTATTCTTTCATTGCTAAGGATATCAATTTGTAACCCGTTTCGTTTCTAATAGGTATCAATCAACTCGGCCTATCGCAGTCCACTGCTGGACATAGGCCTCTTCCAAGTAGCGCCACAACGCTCGGTCCTCTGCCTTCCGCATCCAGTCCCCCCCAGCCACGTTCTTTAATAGGTATACGTTATTGTTTTTGCTTTAAAAATTTGAAACATGGCTTTTCCAGTTCTTTAAGAAAAGGTCTTATATAACTTAGATACAAGTATCGCCGAGTCGATAATCATTCAGATAATCGACTAACCGCATCACTATCGATCGAGAGTCGTCCATTCGTCGGAATCTTAACGACGCCTAACAGTTTAGCGTTAAGCAGTTGATGTACAGAGTCAATGTTTGTGTTAATGTTACATTAGTTTGTGTACCCCACTCCTGGGAGAGCATCATGTACTGGACTGTGTTTTTGGAGAGTTGAGTTGAGGACATTATTTATTTAAAAAAAAATTGAATTGGTGGTTTGGAAACAATGTTGATACGAGTTTTTAAAAATTGTCATCTGTAAATGACCCATTTATTAATTTACCAACAACTTTCAATTAAGAATATAATAATTAATAAATAAATATTCTTGAGACATGTTTACACAGCACCATCTAGTCCCAAACTAAGCAGAGCTTGTACTATGGGTACTAGACAATGGATATATACTCGCGCAGTAAGGGTTCCGTACCTCTCAACGACCTGATACCCCATAAAAACTGATTTAATTTACGAGAGTTTATCAAAAGACATCAACGCACAGTGCGCGAAATATGAATTTTTGCATGTCTTTCTTACGCAGGCACCACCACATATGTCTATGTTTGTCTTATTTTTAGTATTTGTTACTAAACTACATAATATGCACTATAATCTGACCAAGTTTGACGCTGGTATATATTACCGTTTTGAAGATAGAGCAGGAACAAAAACGTTGAAAAAAATGCATGTTTTTTGAGGTTTCTTGTATGGGGACCCCATTGGTTTTAGACTTTTTTTGTTTTTAGTATTTGTCGTGATACACCTCATAGCAACACATATTCTGACAAAATTTCAACCGGTTACCTATTACCGTTCAAAAGATACAGCCCTGTCAGACAGACGGACGGACGGACGGACGGACGGACAGCGTAGCGAGAGTAATAGGGTCCCGTTTGGCACCCTTCGGGTACGGAACCCTAAAAAACGACTTCCTTTACCCCGAGTTTTTTTTAATACAGCACTCTGACTTTCGTCTAATTTAGCCTTCGTTGATCGAAAACAAAGCATTCGTGCAATGTTCGGTGGCTTGCCTTACAAGGCCGACCTGCTAATACCGACCATGCAAGTACATAGTTGAAAAGCAAACACAAAATATACTCGCGTTAGACGATATTATAATACCATTCATCGCATTCGCTACTTCGGTCAACCATCGTTCCCTTATCACATGCGATGACGGTATTTTTTTTTTCATTTATATTAATCATGTATGTAATAATATGGGTACATATGTATACAACGTGTTATTGAAATAACTGAAAAGTCTGAAAACTTCTTAAGGGATCATTGTACTCATCAGTATGAACAACTTTTACTATGGGACCAACCCTGAAATCGCATCAACATTTTGTCGATTCATGTGAACACAAATGTAGGGACCAGGCGTTTGTTTCGCGATTTCAGGTTTGATCCCATAGAAAAGTAGTTCATACTGATGAGTACAATGACCCCGTAAGAGGTTTTCAGTTATTTCAATAACACGTTGTATACATTTATTGTAACACTTACCTCTTATATAATATTGTTGTTATTTTATTTTGGCGAGCTTCCGTCCGCCTTTTCTTATTCGTCCATGGCCCATAATACAAATTCTTCTGTATCGTAGATGAGTTTATATATAGCAATCTTTATACAGACATAGAATAACCTTCTGTAGGTCATACAATCATTTGTTTCGTGCAGGAACGCAACCCGTACCACAAAAAGCCGGACGGTCAGTGCTAAACGTGCCCAAAAAATACAAAATACCACAAAAATGAACTTCAATTTCCGATGATGCGCGAGCTTACTTCGAGGCTTCTACAAGGTCGTAACCTGCCACTACCGGCAACAAGCACGCAGGTGGGTGATTGGCAAACACAAACAACGTTGTTTGAACACCGGACCGCCCTCGGCTGGGCAAACAACAGGTGCGGGACGTGCGGCCTAGGATGGTGGAGTGGTGATTGGGAAAATATGAGGAGAGAGGAGCTTTATGGGTTTTGTGGGTTTTGATTAGGCAATAATACTAATCTGGTGGTCTTCAACGCACGGTTTCTGCATCGATGAACATCAGATGAGATAATAAAAAACGAGTGTGCATTAGAGCACACGACTGAAGTAAAACTTTACTATCTTATATCTCCCTCAATACTATTTCAATGAGAACAAAGGAATGGCGGCGCGTCGCGCGTACATCTGCCGGCGCTGTGTCGTGGCCGGCCGTCGCGCACGCCTCGTTCCCCGCGTCCCGCACTACCCCCTCCGTTTGCCTCACTTTTCGTAACGCATTCACCAGTTTACTCCCCAAGTCAAGCGTGCTTAAAGAAATTTTACTTAAAAAAAAACATTGGCAGTGATGGGGACTGCCGACTGAAGTGTAAACTTAAAACTGTCACATCAGCATGTCGCATGTATCCTCTTTGGTTGTATGTCGATGACATAATATGGTGAAGCGAACTCATAAGTTGTGCCCCTACCAAAAATTTCTCAACATGGCTAAACAAGTTTTCACTTAAAAAATACACATGTGAAGTAACAATGCATACTATTCTTATTTTACTGACATAGTCAATTTGGACCATGTCGCCTCAATGGCTACTTCACAAGAGATATTTATGATTCATGAAACAACTATCCTGTGCCTGCGACTACGCCCGCTATAATTCGGTTTATCACAGAAATATGTCTCGCATCACTCGGTAACTGCTTATCTTCCCGGGATAAAAATAAGCCTATATGTTTGTATGGGTTATGGTCTATCTGTGTGCTAAATCCGTTTAGCCTAAGCGTGATGGAAGGACAAACAAACATTCATACTTTCGCATTTATAATATTAGTAGAATAGGATTTCTGCTACTTATATGGGTTTCGTTTTTAGTTTAATTTTAGCATGTACATTTTTGATAAGTCATTTAAAATGTGTAAGCAAAAATATCCGTTAAAAAGAAAATTATCAATAAGTTATTAAGTCGTTTGTCAATAAAATCAATTTATGAAATTCTTTTAAATCATTCGCACGCAATCCATCACAGTTAAAATAAAATTCTCAATTCATTTATAGTTTAATATCTTCTTTAACTCATCTTGAATTTATAAAAAGAGTTTTCAATTATAAAGACATGGACACAAATTAATAAATTTGGTATCTGTATTAAATGGAAAGACCCGTTACTTATATTTTCCACGTTTAAATTATGTGTACAGTCGGCTGCATGACAGTGGTAACACTTGAATTAGAAAACCGCCCTTACCGTTTACGAAATATAGACGGTATTAATGTCAAAATGTTACCACTGACATGTGGTCGACCGTATGTTATAAAGACTGTCTGATATTGTTTCTATTTTTCAAGATTACCATGAACTTGAACTTATCAACTTTAGTCATTCATAATCACGTATTGGAAAATACGACTCATTATTTTTATCAAAAAAAAAAAAAAAAAAATTTTTAAGAATAACATTTTATCTACAGATTCTGTTTCTGCCTACGGTACGTCGTCACTTTATTTTATGGATTCAAGAGTCCTGTCAACCCTAATTCACGGGAGGTCACAGCTTTATCCCACCCACGCTGTAGCATATAGCGGCCATAGGGCTGACACCTACATTACGATGTTTTTGTATGGGTAAAAATGTATTTTTCAATTGCTTGGGTTTTTATCGAATTAGGGATACCAGTGTTTACTTTTCACATTAATTCTAGTTAGTTTGTTCTAGTCTCCCCCTTTTGGGGGAGGCCTGTGTCCAGCAGTGGACGACTGTCGGCTGAAAATTATTGATTCTAGTTTCCGCATAGGTTACTTTGAGAATATTCTCCAGTTCCATATTCTTAAATCTTTTAGCTCTGCTCATAATAGCTATAATTAACAGTTATAACAACAAAATAGAAATAAATGCGTAGACATATTAATAGTCAAAATATGTTGTTATTAATACTGGAAGAAACTCCTGCCATCTTCTTGACCTTGCTCTTGACGTAATTAATATTATCTATAAATAATCAGTTAATCAATAATATTTGACTTAAACGTAATCTTAATTAAGTACGAGTCATATCCTTATTCGATAAATTCATAGCTATAGATACCTACGCTTTTTTTTTTATAGTCGATCCAATCGCTTGTATAAAACTTATTATTATGCTTGAAGCAAATCCTTTGTAGCACCAAAGGGTTTGCTTAAAGCATTAATAATGAAACTGAAAGAAACAAACACTTACCCCTATGTTAATTTTTCCAAACAACACACAAACGTTTTAACACAAAAATCAATTATAAACCTATTACCCATTATTATAATTTATTAGCCTATTTATTGTTACTTTTATCACCTTTTAAACGCTCCTTTATTCCCGTCTGGCAACACCACCTATCTATTAACCACAGAGTAAATATCATCAGAACTCCAACAAGCTCGGAGGGTCCAAACACAGTTAGTTTGTCATTCTCTCAAAGCTCCTCATTTCCACGAAATGGCCACGGTTCACTGCATACAGCCTCTCGACCAATACTCTGTCAACATTCATTGTAGATGCCGATCGATGTTTGATCAACGAACATCTTCAACGCATACGCAGGAGTGGATGAGGTAGGTATAGGAAAACATGATTATTGCGGCAATCAATTAATTGAGTGGGGTGAGGTGATTTAATATTAGTTATGCATATATTGCATATTGTTTATATGATTTTATAAAGATTGCGAATAAATAAATAATTAAATAATATTATACAATGCGTATCAGAAATGCATGGCCATATTTGATAACATCTGGCCTGTATTTCCCCGAAGGGGTAGGCACCTATGCCCATATACTATGTATAGTACACCACATTTCGCTAATTATGTTATAGTCCCATGTAACAGGGGGCGAGCCTATCACCATTAACCGGGCACAAATCCAGACTCCGGGCTGCTAGTGAGAATAGAGAAGTATTGTACTTTTGTATGAAACAGCTGTTTTTATTTTTATTTTAGGGTTGTCGCTATATTAAAAAATGTTCTATGCTCTGCTCTGACGTTTTATTATGTCATATGTGTGTTTAATTTTGTAATATTTTATACATGTATAAAATATTACAAAATTAAAGCATTTTTAGTGAAGCTTCTGGTTCCTGCTACAAAAAATATATTGTCTACTGCCTATTATAAAAAAGTCATTCTAAAATTACTAAACTTACATTTCTTATTTATCTTATATTATAATCCAATGGGACGGACGGCAAGGGAGTGAGAGAAAAGAGTTTGCGCACAGACTCCGTTGAGATTAGCCGCCGTGACCTCGGCCAGATGGACATCATTTTAAATTAATAATTAATAATTTATTGGCATTACACAATTTAACACGTAAAAACATTGACATTCACATGGCTTAACCTAAGCAGTGGTAGACATAATAAAAATGCGTCGTAATTAGCACCCTTGCTAAGTTATCAAGATGGTTTCACTCCTGACCAGTGGCGTGCAGTGGCCTACTTCACTTGAATTTATTTTTGGTGTAAGTTATTGATTTTTTTATGTAGGAAGATTTATTCAGCATTAATAGGTTTAATAAAGGATAAAGAATCATCGTACTTTGAAAAAAATATAATAACTTACACCACTGTTGGGTTTGAATGAGGAAGGCACTGGGTATTGCCTAATTGCCTATATGCAATGCACGCCACTGCTCCTGACTTACATTGATTCGACATTAGGGCAGAAGTTAATGTATTCAATAAATAGTATGCACGGAGCTGGGACGAATAAAAAATGGCGGACGGAATCTCGCTAAGAAAAGTGGTTTTTTCCTAAACCCACTATAATTTTGACAGAGTTTTAACACACCAGATATATATATTGTTATTTTATTTGTGATACTACGACAATGACTACCGTCATACCAGATTTGTTGTGTAATCGCGGCTTTTTGTCTTACTATGGGAAAAATATAAATATAATAATATTTATATTTTTCCCATAGTATAATATAAATGAATGTGTGCGTACCAGCCCGTACTTTTAAGAGAGCTGTCTTACTATGGGTGCTACAGTTTTTGTTTGGCGAGATTCTATCCGCCTTTTTTATTCGTCCAAGGCACGAAGAGACAAACAGTACAGAACAGTGCAGTATCGCATAATATAATTATTTAAAAGGAATCATTTCATCATTTTATATTATAAAACTAAAAATGAAACTTTTATTAGAAAACATACATTAAATGCCATCATCATCAGCCTGTATCGACTCACTGTTGTTGGTGTTAAAAGTTTAAGTTATCTTTACTGCAACCCGCTAACCTGTAAGTACCGCATCCAGCAGTAAAAAGTCCCGCACGCGATAATGACGCGGTACCGAGCACATATTTGTGAACGGTACCGATCACTTAGGCAGTCTGTTTGGTGGACGTGCGGTCATTCGTGTCAGGTGCGCTGCCAACGGTACCTTGTTTGACGACGCTGCTGACCCTACCAGTGAGTGCCGTAAAGTAGCAGCGGAGACGATGTGTAATTATATTTTTACAGAACGAACCAATTTGTATGACAGCTTTGACCACGCGGCGTATGCCTGCGCAATAGTAAATTATAGAGTACGCCGATGTCAATCGGGGTGTGGGGTGCACAGCGCTAACTTCAGAGCCGTAAAGATTGGTGAGAACTGTAGTACCTTTTTTTTTCTTTGCTGCGAGGAGGAAACCTTCAAAAGGCTGCTGGCCTCATGGGGGATGGAGGCCGGGGTGTGTGGGATTCTTACCCACTAAAACCCCCTCAGTGGTCGTCTACAGCATAATAAGGGGGTCTCCGGGCTACCAGAGCCCTAAGTGCTAGTTTTTTAGTTAAGGAAACGTAACTACCACGTTTAGGCCTATGTCCAGCAGTGGATGTCCGTCTTTCGGCTGAAATGATGATGATGATGAACTACCACGTTTGTGTATAGAGCATAGCAGATATAGAGTAACAAATGTATTAAAACATGAAGTTTGCGATACTTTCCGCCAGGGGCGCTTTTTATTTTTTCATATAGTTGTTACTACACAAACGTTTAGTTATGTTTTCTTGAGGCAAAATCTCGCACTTGTGGCACAGAAGACAATTTCATTATTCTGTTTTTTTTAACAAAAAATAACCATCCAATAAGACTAACGCATCTTTGGTATCTTTGGAACGGCTCTAAATCATACCATAATTCATAATTAAATATGGTTGTGCACTTCATTATAATCGAAAGGTGTAATTCTATTAACGCTGAATTTTTAGAAATCATAATTATATTAGGTACTCCAAGACTAAACTGACATCAAATTACGTTTACCTGTGTTTCAGTCAAGATCTTTTAATAAAAAAGGCAGCAAAAACTCTATTCAAAATATATCCTTTCGGCGAAATTTTGGTCAAGGCGGCCAATCTCAACGGACACTAGCCATCTGCGCGGGACATATTATAGTGCACAAGTGTGTGCGCAAACACAGGTGCAGTCTCTATTCCCTCACTCCAACACAAGGCCATATAACACACACACAAAACAACTTGTATTTTTTTAGAATATAGAATTTAAATTAACATAAGAAAAAAATGCCTAAGTAATTGACCCCCGCTCTCTCTTCCCCTTTGGACCACACACTCTACCTAAGGTGTCAAGTCAAACGCGTCGACCGGTAACAATGTTGTGTTACACGGTGCATTACTGCCGGTTATTCTGAACCAAAGGTTAATTGAACCTTGTTCTTCTGATATTGGTTAACTAGCGTCGAGTTATTCAATTGTTGTTTTTTTTTATTGAATTCACTAACGGCCAAAATTAATATCCAATCTATCCAAAATTTGCCTTACTAGAGATAGGAATTTGACGTAAGCTCCATACAAAATACGTCAAATTTCTATCTCTAGTTGGGCAAATCGTGGTTAGATTGGATATTAATTTTGGCCGTAAGTTGCTTTGGTAATGAAAAGTTATTCATTATTTAGATAGAGATTTTATAAGTTGAGCTCTAAGTACTTCTTGGGTTCATTTCAGATGCAAAGCGCGTTTTTTTTTTTATCTCAATGTTTAAAAAGGGTTCTGTTTTAGTCACGTTTATCCCTTTCCAATAACGTCAAAGTAGTAAAAAAATTATGTGTCCGAGAAAGAAGACGATTGTGAACAAACAAAGCCATGGATAAATACAGTGATGACAAGAAAGGCCACAAAAAGGATTCTATCAGGAACTGAAGAGACCATACCGTTTAGTTAACAAACTATAGATACCGAACTGCACCCTTCTACACCAAAAAAGTAGTGATGGGCCAACTATGTTTTGCCGATCAGCCGAGTAGCCGGCTAATCGGTAATTACCGAATAGTCAATTATCCATACTATAACCTCCCATTTTCAATCAACCTTCAAAATTCATTTAACATGCTAGGTAGGTATTTGGATAATCAGTTGACATGGCCAGCTGGCCAGTGACTACATAAGGCTACTATTCTAACGGGGCATTTCCTCTCATTATGGAGCCTCACTTCGGCGCCGGAAACCACCGTTCTTTGGTCGCCATCGTAAACACCGATCACTTCCTGCAAAATTTCAACATTTATAATTTTTTGATAAATATACAGATATTCTGTTGGTATTATGATTATGAGAATCAAGTTTGTATTTACCTACATTTAAGGTTGTTGTGAGAAATATTGACCAAGATTGTATCTCGACAAGTCTCTGTTTATAGAAATAATTTTTATGTAAAATATCCTACTTCATCATCACTATCGCTAGATAAATGAAAATCCCCCGCCACGCTGATTTCGTGTTTGTTTGTGCTAATCTCAGAAACTGCTGTACGGATTTTCATACGGTTTTCACCAATAGAAAGAAGGATGATCTTCTTCTTCTTCTTCCTGTGCCATATCCTCATCGGATGTCAGCGACCACCGCACGGAATTCGTTTCTATCTTGTGCCAGTCTGCATAGACTGGCAGCGTCATTGATGTTGGTCCAGCCCTTGATGTTGTCAATCCAGGCTAATTTTTTTTCTTCCCCTGCTCCTTTTGCCGTCTATCTTGCCCTCCAGTATTTTCCTCAATATATTATATTTTTCGTTTCTGTATACGTGTCCTAGATATGAGATTTTCCTTCTTTTAACTGTTTTAATAACTCAAGGTTTTTCGACATTCTTCTTAAAATTTCAATATTAAGGAGTATCTAAGAAGGTTGGGCGTGGGTGTGGGGCGCCCCCTGCCAGGTGGACCTACGACCTAAAGAACGTGGCTGGGGGGGACTGGTTGCGGAAGGCAGAGGACCGAGCGTTGTGGCGCAACTTGGGAGAGGCCTATGTCCAGCAGTGGACTGCGATAGGCTGAGTTGATTGATTGATTGATTGAAGAAGGTTATAAGCTATAATTACGCCGTGCTAGAGCGGGTCGCTAATATATTAGGTATAAATACGAAAGTATGGATGTTAGTTTGTTTGTTCTTTAATGACGCTCAAACTGCTGAATGGATTTGGATGAAATTTGGCACATACATAGACCATAACCCAGACTAATATATAGGCTGCCTTATGTCCCAAGAAGATAAACAGTTCTGAAGGGATGGGTGATAAGTCTTTCTGTGATAAACCAAATTATATGCGGGTGAAGCCGCGGGCATAGGCTACTTATTATAAATAAATTAGTCTCAAGTCGTAGCCATTCTACTCTATTAAGAGTGGAAATAAACTCCTCCTTTTTTTGAATTCGGTAAAAACAACAGGCGTCTCGATTTCTCTACAAATCAATAGGGTTATTGGCATATTCAGATGAAAACATCACAAATGTAACAGTCTGATCTGATTCCGGATAAACAAACACGTGGGCTTACAGTTTTTTTTAACATATGTGTATATATATCAGAAATGGAAGTAACTACAGACCATAATCTCTAAGAAATATCAATTTAAATCCAACCATACACGACAATACGGAAAAGTTTGTCACCTTTTATCTCATCTCAAAACCTGATAAATTACAACAAGTTTCTATTGTATTAAAATAGACAAATACAACATATTTATGTGGATCAACTTTGTGAACCCATTTATTGAGCCCACGGACACCCACCTCGACATCCTAAGTCCGAAATTTTAAAAATATGGACCGGATCTGTCCATATATTCCAACATTCGTTATTCTACGTATGTGGTCCATAATCTCTTTATAAATATTATGTTATCATTACACTAGTGTATATCATTCTTTAACAAAATGTCTGCCGCCTACGCTGGGCGCTTCTTTTCATACAAAAACGTCTGTTTATTATAATTTTCTCATAATATTATACGGTATGGTAGCTTGTGCGTGCTCAATAGAAGTTAATATTATTATTAATATCGTCGACAATAGGTTATTTTTAAATGTTATATTACTATTACTTAATAAGAAGACAGTTACATTTGTTATGTAATGTACTGGAGGAAAATAGCTTATAGTTATGTCACATATTTATGTTTCCGTCTTTATTGTAACATAACCGTTTCATTTCCCTCCCAAAAGTTATAGAAGAAATATTTCTTCTGCTGTCAATCGCACCTAGAATGTAATCGCAACGACACAGAAAAACCCCAAAAACTTTTTCAACTCTGACATTTGTATTCACGATACCACATATTTATTAAGATCTAAACCAACAGCTATAAATTAACAGTTAAAAAGTCACCGGAACACATTAAACTTCACCTCTTGTCACATAAAGCACTCGTGTCACTTTCTTTTTGCATTTACAGCAATACCTTTCAGGTCAATACCTCACAAATGATATGCAAATCTCCATGTTTACCAACATTAATAATGACATTAACATTATCATAAGTGCTATCAAAAGAACACCTGTTAAAAATATTATGTTATCGCGGAAGAACAGTGAAAACGGTGACTCTCGTAAAAGGTGTTATTAATAACACTTATTTCGCTGTGACAAGTAGCAAGCCGTTCACATAATGAATCTTTTGTGATTTATCGGCTACAACTGGATGTGAAGCTTGCATAATTACTGCGACAATTTAAATTATGTTCGCTGCCGTAATTAAAGAGGAAAAGTGGTGTTTGTTTGTGACAAAAGCTAGTTAATTTTAGTTTATTTGAAGCACCTATTTTAATTATTCCTTTCACTTAACTTCTACGACTGTGACTGATATTAGCTGATAGCTGACATATTTAACTTTCTCTCGCTTGGCATTAACATATTTATTATGAAGATTATAATAGTAAAACTTACGCAGTTAATGGAAAGCCTTATCGACGTGTTCTTGTTAGCTACACTATGTTCATTAAAAGCCTTATCGACGTGTTCTTGTTAGCTACACTATGTTCATTAAAAATCCAGCCAAGTGAGAGTCGGACTCGCGCACTCATGGTTCCTTTACTTAGCTGATACCCCGTAGAAACTGATTTAATTTATGAGAGTTCACCAATGGTGCAGCACTGTGCGTTGATTGCATCTCTTTTTTACGCTTGTACCACCACACATGGTGTTTGCCTTATTTGTATTAGAACGTAGACCTTAGCATTTGATATTAATTTCAACTTGATACCTCTACCCCTTCCTAATATCAAAATTCTTGAAAGATGGACAACAAAGTGATTCTATAAGGGTTCTGTTTTTCTCTTGAAGAACGGAACCCTAAAAAATGGTATTTGACCATAACATATACGAATTAATCACTCAGCGAAACATACATATATAATATACGTAGGTACATAACCCAGCAGCCAGAACTCCACAAAAACGTGACATTACTTTATCAAAATCAGTTAAGAATTTTGAAAACCTGCGCAACGCATTGCCTGCTATCAGCTGCGTGCGACACTTCACACCTCGGCTCTCATTAATTCCGTAGATCGCGGAGATCGGGACGAAAGTATCCGACTCTTGCGCACCATCAAACGAACCGCGAGATCCTATCAGGATGTCGACATGCTTGGCCACTGAGCTTTTGACACCTCTTGGAGAGTGTCCGAATGAATATGAGTAAGAGATAAACTATAGGTCAGCCCTTGACGTGTGGTAACTGGGGTTACCATTTCAAAATATTAGTAGTGGAGCTCATCCGGGGCAGTACTAGGACCGTATATACTTCTGCCGCCAAACAGTGATGCTTGCATCATGTCTAGGCATAAACCTTAAAATGCCTGTCAAATGTGGCTAATGCCTGTCATATGGTAACCCTAGCTGCGACTACGTTGAGGAGTCAAGGTGTGTTAATAGGTTAAATTAATCTGCGTACGAGCAGCAAAGCAAATTACGGTTGGTGGTTGCTTAGAATTAAAGCAGTCTTGACTTTCTTTTTTAGGATTCCGTACCCAAAGGGTGCCGAACGGGACCCTATTACTCTCGCTACGCTGTCTGTCCGCCCGTCCCTCCATCCGTCTGTCTGTTACAGGGCTGTATCTTTTGAACGTTAATAAGTAGCCAGTTGAAATTTTCAGAATATGTGTTGCTATGACCCTATGACCTATCACGACAAATACTAAAAATAAAAAAAACCAATGGGGACCCATGCAAAAAACCCAACACATTCATTTCTTTTAACGTTTTTGTTCCTACTCTATCTTCAAAGCGATTATACATACCAGCGTCAAACTTGGTCTGATTGTAGTGCATACTATGTAGTTTAGCAAAAAATACAAAAAAAAATTGGGCAAACATAGACATGTGGTGGTACCTGCGTAAGAAAGAGATGCAAAAATATATATTTCACTCACGGTGCGTTGATGTCTTTTAGTGAAATTTCATGAATTAAATCAGTTTCTACGGGGTATCAGGTCGATGGGTGGTACGGACCCTTACTGCGCGATTCCGACTCGCACTTGACTGGTTTTTGATTTTATCTTTGGTGACTGCTGAACCGGATTGTTCTCAACACACGATTCCAGCCCGGAGCCGCGTAGCCGGTACTAATTGTTCGTGAGGTTCACTTTTTTAACGCTTGCAAATATTTTGTTTACCGGAGACTATGTTCGAAGAATATTAACGTTTTTGTGGGGAAAATTTACGAAGATCGGTCACAAAACGTCATAAGCTTTCCGCTACTTTCGTAGTTAGGAATACATATTATAATTATAATTATAATATGTATTCCTAATATGTATTCCTAATGCACCCCGCATTAGAAGAGCCTCCACGAGTGACGTTATTTAATTGATCGTCCGGCGCATCCTGGGCAGTCAGCCCCGCTACCAACCTGCTGACTGGCTAATCTTTTCCCCACGGCATGAGCAATTATCATTATGTAGCTCATGTCGACACGATAGAAGAAGATTATAATTATGACGGGTTTGGCTCTGGATGAAATTGCTACGGGCCCAAAGCTTTATGATGTTATGGTCCGAGCATCAGCATCAACTCAGCCTATCGCAGTCCACTGCTGGCCCTAGACTCTCCCCAGCTACCTTCTTCAGGTCGTCAGTCCATCCTGGCTGGAAGCGCCCTACGCTACGTTTGCCGATTCGAGGTCTCCACTCAAGGAATCAACTCGTCTGCTCCAAAGTCCATCGGTCCTTTGACAGACATGGCCATAGTCCACTGTTACTTCAGCTTACTGATCTTGCTATTTCGGTCACTCTGATTCTTCTCCAGATAATAACGCGGCTAGTCAATAATGTCGGCTGCAGTGTGCTAGGTATGACAATTTAGATATTTGTTTTTTCAAAAAGGTAGTAACAGTCACGGTTAGATTGTAATTAGAGTCCTGTCGTCTCGAATTTTTTCAAAGCATGATATTAAAGACAAAAATACAACCGTAACTTTTAACATAACATAACATCACGCCTGTATTTCCCCGAAGGGGTTGACAGAGGTGTAATAGTACACCCACATTCCGCCAGTTATGTTATAGTCCCATGTAATAAGGGGGCGAGCCTATTGCCATTGAACAGGCACAAATCCAGACTCCGGGCTGCTACTGAGAATTTCCTACTGAAAAAACCTAATAACACTTTGCCCGATTCGGGAATCGAACCCAGGACCCCACGCTCAGCAGTTGCGCTTGTAACCACTAGACCAACGAGGCAACTTTGAGGTAACTTTTATATACAATATATTAACAATGTATTTTGTTTGTGTCTCAGGTGAAGGCGGCGGCGGCGGGGGCGGGGGCGCGCGGCGGTGCGCGCGCGATGCGGCGTCGCCCGCGCACGCACCGCCGCCGACGCCGACCCCTGCGCCGCACGCGCCGATCAAGAGCGAGCGGCTGAGTCCGCACGACTCCAACGCTTCCAGGTAATTTAAGATGATATTTCTATACCTATATTTCATTTGACGACCTCTGTGGTCGTGGGTTCGATTCCCACAGGACACAAATATTTGTGTGATGAACATATAAGTGTTTGTGTTTGTCTGGGTGTTCATTATGTATTATAAGTATGTATTTACAAAAAAAAAAGTATATAAGTATTATATCCATTGTCTAGTACCCATAACACAAGCTCTGCTTAGTTTGGGACTAGATGGTGCTGTGTAAAAAATGTCCAAAGATATTTATTTATTTATTTATTTTATTTATGCCTTGGACAAAAACAACCTAAAAGGCAAGGAAAAGTGTTTAAAAAATTACAGTTCTTCTTCTAGCCGAGGTTGGAGACCATTTAATGAGTCTATGAACCTGTGAGGCCAATTTTAATAAGTTAAAACTCTTCATAGAAAAGTGGGCCGAAAGATATTCATGCCTAGGTTAGCCAGACATAAAAAAGAAAATCCGGAAAAAAATCCAGACATTTTCATTACTCAAATTATCTTCGCGGAGAGTCGTTTCCTTACCTGAAGCGATGCATTTGTGATACGGGTATGGGTTGGTGAAGTTGAAGTGAAGAAATTCCGGACAACTTAAAATTCCGCCGCATTCCGGATAAAGGACCAAATTTTCAGACATATCTGGAAAATTCCGGACGTATGACAACCCTATTCATGCTCTTGTTAGCCACATATTTTTTTAATTAATGCTATAATAAATAAAGTATGTCTAAATATTGAAACTGTTTGTAACACAACAGCGTCCAACAACAGGTTCCCATATAGTTAATAATTCCCCATGAGCAGCAATTTATTAAGAAATATCCGTCTATTTTCGTCTATTTATTTAGGTATCATGCATTGCTGGCTCAAAAAAAAGGCATTTCAATGACGGAGAGGAAAGCCATCGATGACAATTGTTTGTCTAGACCAGTCAGACCAGTGCTTTTCAACGTGGGGTCGCGACCCCCCAGGGAACACTACCACACGTTGAAACCCTGTACAGGGTGAGGTAGCAGCCACAAAAAAATAAAAACACTGCACAACAAGGCGGTGTGTGTGTGTGTGTGTGTAAAACACCTTACTAATCCTATGTCTAGCGAAGGGCGAGAGGGCCGCGGGCCTTTTTTTCCAAAGGGAAAAAAGCGCCATAGAAAATGCTGAAAGTACTGGACTAGACGATACTTTGGTTTAGCCAATTTAGACTATTACCCAGCGACTAGCAGCTGCAATAATGAATGATATTTTCTCAAACATGCTTGGAAATTTGAACATTATTTTGACAACCTTCGTCGAGATAAATTGAAAATGCTGTACTGGTCAAATACAAGCGAACAGTTGCCGCCAATGATAATATGAAAATCCGTATAATCTGTCCTGTTTAGCGACGAAATAATTTACTATGAATACTCATATCTGTCGTGTAATATAAAAATGGAATGAACTTTTACTCCGAAAAATAGCAACAAGGAGATTACTCATCAAATATTTTATTTAAATTTCGAACTGGCTTGCAAATAGAGCTGTTTAAATAAAGTAAAAAAGAAACAAATTAACATATTAACGCGTGAAAAATTATTGTTGTTCGTCATTGATTCTAGAATTCAGATAGGTACTAAGTACGTAATTTGAATTTCCGCGCATCATTTGAGAAAAGTACCATACAAGCCTTGGCCGCAACCAGGTGGACTTACGTATGTATGCCTTGGCTTCACCTTGGCCATCGTCCATCAATGCCCCTGTTGCCGGCCGCTGCAGTGATTTACTATTAGACGTTTGAACCGATCACGATTGAAAAAAGTGCTAATACTCGTATAATTAAACCCCTAACAGGTCCCGCAGCGTGACCCCGTCGACGTCATCGTACCCCGGCACGCCGCCCGAGCGCGGCAGCCCGCACGCGCCCCCACAGCCTGCGCCCGCACACCCACCGCGCAACTACTCCGACATTATGCGGTCGCTCGCCGCGCGGTACAACACACACAATAATAACGAGTAAGGAAAGACATATTTATTTATACTCTATGTGAAATCGTATGTCGATGTAATATGGGTAGTCAATAGTACTTAATAGATACCTTGTAGTTTGTTAAAATAGCGCAACTTACATAAGAGGCACAAAAATACAATTAAAACATTTTAAAATTACATTTACGACCGTAATTATAGGCGGGCATAAAACACTAAATTATACTTTTAGTTTGTAGTTCAAAATTACGACATTAACCTTACTTCCATTTTAAATTTTTAGGTACCTACTGACATTTATTTCTAGAAATAGGTATAAATAAAATGTCTTTGTTAATACGCTGTTATCGACTAATCCATTTCCGATTATCAATTCTTGATTCGATCCTCGCATTCATCAATCATTTTTCACACGGTCGGTGTCACAATAGTATGCGACCCGCACCGCGGTTCACCGACCGACGCTAGTGATGCCCAACATCAATTAGCATATTAATCGATTTGAAAACTTACGTTTAGTCGACAAATTTACATGATTCGTGAGAACCGAAGCTCTCCGTGTGAACTTATGTTATATTAATGAATTGGTCATCTGCGGTCGCTGAACTTTGTCTATTTTAATTACCAAATACGACAACATGCGGTGTCGTATCTATTTGCATTAGTAAAACGGAATTTCTGTGTGACGATCCGTTTGGTTCGCATCTTAGAAGTAAAACTTTGTTAAGAACAGAGAGGCATGTTTTATTTCACATGGCTATAATAAATTAGAATGAGATGTGTACTTCGTTCTCTTATTTATAGTTTTGTCAACTATATAAAAATATGGCGATAATTTGTCACTTTTCTCTTTGACACAAACGAAGTCGTGGGTAAAAACAAAATTTATATGAACCAGGGTGTAAGATGAGGTAATAAATTGGGTATTTTATTGCGGCCAGGTGACATTAACTTATAAACAGATACTCATTAATTTTGTCAAATAACTGTTGCATTAGAATTGTTTTGATAGCGTAGATATACCTAATTATCGCCGGCCTGCCCAATTTATTGACATATCTAATATTACCATAAATTATGATTGCCATATATCATCTATTATTTGAACATATAAATTTAATTCGATAAATAATAATAATCTACAGTAATCGCTTTATTTCTTATGTATTTATGATTCGATCAATCAGGATTTCGTTTTAAATTAATACAAATGTATTGAATTATTGACGATACCATTTATTTACAACCTGTAAAGGAAAATAAAATACTTAAATTGAATTTTCTAAAAGTCAAAACAAAGACTAGAAACATCATCAAAATTATCGTTATAATAAAATAAGCCGATTAAATTATTAAGTAAACCCCTAATTTGATATGTAACTAACAGAGGTAACTAACATCTTAAACGTGAAAAAATAGAAATATATTTTTATAACTCGATCAAGAACGCAAACATATTATTAATCTCAGAACTATGATTCAGTATACTCTTATACAAACATATAAGATCGAACCTGAAATCCAATAAAGATAATGTAGAAAAATAAACTGTTTTGTAAAATTCTACCACAGCGACGTTTTCGCACCCTTACAAATTGCAACGTTACAAATGATTCTAATTACTATTATTGTATACTATTACGGTGTGAAACTGCCCTAGATTTAAAGTCATATTAACATTTCTTATCACCATACTTTTCCACCCAGCTACTTCCACCGCATGAATGGTTTCGGCGAGGTGCGCGCGTCGGCGCCTGCGCAGGACGCGACGGACGCGCCGCTCGGTGGGCTGTTCACGAAGCTGGCCAGCAAGCAAGGCGGCCCGCCCCGGCTGCCTGCCTTCCCTGTCATGCTGGATATGAGCTCCACTAAGGTAAGCAGGATTTAAACTATTATTGATTTTGTAAAAAATCTTACGGAATCAATGAACCGTCCTGAACAGAAGAAAACTTAACTAAAGAACGTGCAGAACTATACATTCTCTACCACCAATATGTACCATGTTTTTTATGATTTTTTCCTCATTATTCTATTATACGGTAAAAATCCTGATCTAGAATTACTTGTTTTCAAGGAACTCCCAAAAATTATGAATTGGATCTTATGATTTTGACGATGATAATTTTAGTTTCACCTTCAATTAGTTTTAATTTAACTTTTCCGTCCTAATGTCAAATTACATTTAAATAAATTAAACTTCATAGGTTTGAAGCAATTCCATAATGGTTTCTCAAAACTATTATATTTAATTTAGAAAACCATTGTGGTTTTTATTACCCTAATATAAACGACACTTAACTTTCTTTAATTTAGGATAATAAGAAGCAATTTGGCTACTTTTCTAAAATTCAATTTTCATTTCAATATTTTTCGAAATCATGTGCGTTCAAAACAGGAAGTCCCAAATCATAAACAATTGAAAATGATACGTTACATAAATCCCTATAATTATTTCCAAGCTATTTCTTAAGGTAATTATATTTTAAGAAAAAAATACAGTTTCGTATTTATTACTTCATATTGTTCGTTACTTATGGCAAGGCCACTGCCCCTATGAAATAATTTACGGTCAGATGAGTTTTCATTTCGAAAGACGTACATTTGTAATTCATATTAATTATATACACAAGTGCTCACTGACCTTCCTGTTTTAATTACACATCATACACCGTTTCATAGTTCACGGCTGTGATTAAAATGTCTCGTAAAATTCATAAGGCGTTATCGCGCGAGGCATCTTCATCGAGCGAGCCTCGTTTATGTTAATTTGAACCTCTTTAAAATCATAATGCGCGGTGGGCATCCCGCTTCCTTTCCAGTAATAATGGACGCAATTAAATCTGATAAGGCTCACGACCTTTACACTTCCTTTGCTATTGCATAGACATGGTGGAGAGAGTGTTAATTGCCGTTCGTCTGCAGAGCGTGCGGTGCGCGCACAATCGGCAGGGTAATAGTGTTGCCCCGCCCCCTGCTCGGCAGCGAACCGTCTCGACTCGACTCTCCACTGTAAAAGGAACTGGAGCTGCACTAATTGGCCGCGGCACGCGCCGCGCATGCGCGCCGGCTCGCCCCGCGACACGCTAGTGATGGGATGTGAAATCGAAACACAACTCAACATTAAAATTATTTGACTTTTTGCACACGAGTGCAATAAGAGACACGATAAAATTGCAGCGTGGAATCATAACAGTTATTCGATTTCGACTTTCTAGCAAAATTGCAGCGACATAAAGTGATCATCACGTGTTTTTTCGTAATTTCATATGATACGCAATCGAGATCAAATTGCCGTCGGGGCATGATTTGTTACATTTCTCGTTATAGCTTAAGCGATCTATATAAGTAGTTTAAATTTATTTTCACCTATAAAGAGAAACAGGGGCGACGCGGAAATAAATCGGTAAGATTTATTGCGGGTGCTCTGCTTCAACACGTAGCCGGTAGGCGCGCGGTGCGGTGTGCGCACGCTCAGTCACAATAACAGCCGTGTTCATTTCACGCGCGCGCGCCTCCGTCTGAATTTTATTCGGAATTACCCTGCATTCGCCTTTTTTAGTACGCGTGGCAATTAAAAAAGATAGATTGCAATTTGACCCGCGGGCGCGGAGCGTGACGTTCAGAACGTTATTATGATGAATGCTCGCCACTTACGATACGAGAGTGCTCTCGATCAGATAATAGCCTACTGGCTCGTCTTTCATGTTTGCTTAACATTGTACTGTATGCGCTGCTTGATGGACTTATGAGTAATTGAGTTTTTAATACGAAGCTTGCTTAGTGATCAAGTTTAAGTTCCATCAAATATTGATTGCTTAAACTTCGAAGATAATCTTAATTTGTATAACTTATAGTACCGTCCTGTCCTCAATTGAAAACAAGAGACACAGCTCACACAGCAGCTCAACCTTTACTCGAAAAGCTTTTAGATAATCTGTTGATAAACAGTCTTACCCTATTAATACTCCATTACACCAAAAGAGGGTTTTTTGAAAATTACACAACCTCATACAACAATTTACCTCATTTATTTTTCCATCATTACATCTACTTTTAACGTTTCAACGCCTGTATTTCTCCCCAGACTTTACTAGCAATATCGCGAGTCGGTCGAGGTGGCAGGTCGCGACGCAAACGCAACGGCGCGGGCGCACCAGAGCACTCGCCGCTGGACCTCTCGGCGGCGGGCGAGAGTGCCGCTAAACGAGCCCGTCTCTCTGCCAGCCCCAGCACTAGGAGCGACAGTGATGAACGGGACCGAGTCTCTAATGATGGTAAGTTCATTTGTAAACAGTAAAAAAATAGGACAGACTGACAGACTGCACAACTTTTACTATGGGGCCCACACTAAATATGTTAGAAAAATCAATTGTTCAACTCAGAACTACTGCTAAACTATAATTAACTAGTACCTACTATTCCATATGTTGTTCGATGAGTCCGACATACATCTCCGCCTTCTCCAGACGTAAAGGGTATCGATGAGGACGAAACGCAAACCAAAAAAAAATAGATTTAGGTAGACAGAAGCCGAAGAAGGTGGCTATCGATCGTTATAGCACATTTGATAAACAGCAAATGCGGCAGGAGAGTATGAGGTTATAGGTTATATAGGAAAGTTAAATGTTGAGAGCGTCCTCGCTTATCTTCTGTACATGTTTTATTCGCAATTCTTTTACAATAAAATATACTGAGAGATTCCTAGAGCATGTCAAGATACCTTGGCTATGTTATTATATTTACTACACTTGGAAAGTTATAAATCTTTTGAAACGTAAACATAAAAATAGTAAACTAGGTGATATAAATTAAACAGTTTGAGAAAGTAGGTTTAACTGACAGAACAATTCCTTTCCTAAAATTCCTGCAACAATTATCTAAAATATGAATAGGTATGTTAAATAAGATATAAGTTAGATTCTTAACAATGTGCTATTTGTTGCTAATATTTAGGAGATAATAAGGTAAGATATATTAACTATTCAATATCTGAAATTAAACGAGATAGTAATTGTGCTTTGAGAAAACATTGAAACTTATTTACATCATCTAATTCTTGACAGCATCTTTTACAAATCTTAGGTATCTGTGATAAAATAAATAAGTTCCCTTATTTCTTATTTATGTATCAAGTCACATTCATTCGTACTCTTAACAAAGTTTTTATCTGCTTCCCAATTCTACAAAAACTTAAAATTCACTACCGATATGTCACTAGTACAACATTATAATTTATGACTCATTATGAAATAATATATGGAGATGATTAGATGACTAGACGAATAGATTATATTAATTCACATTATTCTCATAATAGCAACAACATCATTATATATTTACAATATATCATAAGGCTATTAAAATGCCGAAGTGCTAAATATCATCCAACTATAATGTAGTATTGTCATATACATAAGTATTCATTATAAAACGAGACAGACGAGCATGTAGATATATTAATTTAACGATCGCTCACTAAAGTATAAACTAAGTTTAATGTTCGATTACTTCACTCGATAGACTTAATTTCACTTTAAATCGTTTTCAAATGTGATTTAAAGTGGCAATAAATTAAATTTATATGACGTTAATTTTTCCCTTAGATCGTAGTGATGCGCGTGGCGAGTGCCTCTGCGCCGAGGCGCGCGCGCGCCTCTCCGCCTGGTCCGTCGATGAAGTTTGCGACTTTATCAATTCCATCGATATCTGCGCCGAATACGCAACGGTAAGTGCACATCACTATTTCCAAATTTAAATGTAGAATACTTTTTGATTGGTTGACAGATATTATAGGAAGGAAATACATTTTATTTAATAATAGTAAAACATAAAATATATCGATCCAATCTAGTAAATTATTTTATAAGCAGGAAATTGCGTCTATAAATTTTATAACACGATGATCTATAACTGGTTGAATGCGTCGTAAATATCGCGAGAGAGTTCAGCTCAGGGCGTCAATCAGGTGCGTCAATTAATTCCCTACTGGAATAAAGTTCTACTACAATATAATGAGGTACACTTCATCGACTAATAAGTACTTTCATCAAAATGCAATCGCGTCCAATCATAGTATTAAAGTCGAAACAAATTCGTTCACGGCGGCAAATAGGGTCGATTTACACACCGACGGATCTATGAAGAAGCGTGCGCAGATAAAATCAAACGTGCAGCCTGAATAATGTTAAAGTATAAACTATATTGACACTACAAAAGATTTTTACAATTATTTTGTCACTCACCGCGAGAAAAGTGTAATAGTGGTTTTAGAACAAGTAAAAAGAACAAAATAAAAATTGTTGTATAACTTTTGAATGGTGACTAAATTTTAAATTTTGTTTAGGTAATTAATCCAAAAATATCATGTACCTACTAATAATGCTTTAACAGCAACAGTTTTATATTCCATTATAGTGTTGTTCCAACCATGGTATAATAAGATGTTTCACCAAGTATGCTCTTCCCGCGATGCCTCCAAGGTACGTCACGATCACTGCTACCATTGATTGATATCTTCAATATACAACGTGTATCAGAAATGCGTGGTCATATTTAAAGAGCTTATTCAGGGGATGCTATCGAACAACTTTTACTATGGGACCAACCCTGAAATCGCGAAAAAAAATCAGCTGATCCTAACATTTTTTTGACCGACATCGATGATTTAGTAGGGAACAGCTGATATTTTTTCGCGATTTCGGGGTTGGTCCCATAGTAAAAGTTGTTCTATGCTATGCCCTGAATGAGCTCTTAAAATATGACCACGCATTTCTGATACACGTTGTATTTAAGGAGATTTTTGAATATAAAATAAATTCCTAACTAGCCTATATTTTTTTTTTTTTTTTTTTAAACTGTATAATACTACTAGTTCAAAAGTGCTTCTTTATAGAAGCAAGTAGATGAAAAAATGCATTTTCGCCGGGTAATTTATTTACACAAAGTGGCAGCACATCAAACTGACAAGTGTCACGATAACAGCCCGCTATTGGCTCCACAGCCGATGACGTAGTACGGAGGCAATCACGTGACCTAGCTGTCACGGGAAGAGAGTACCTGGTGAAACATCTTAATATACCATGGTTCCGACAACATATACGCCTTCAAGTATCAGCTGAACAATGCAGACGTGCACGTCACTACAGTAAAGCGTCACTCCATCATTTGGAGCCACAATGATGATGACTAATAATCATTCACTGTTCCGCACCTATCCACCATTTCAAGCTGACCCATCACGCCCATACAACCCACCATACTTCTTTACACGAACCAAAGTCTCAAAGAGCCCAGCCAAGTTCGGTTAGGTACATGTTAACTGTTACATTTTGTTTGTTCACTTTTTTATTAATTTTGATTGCGTACCGCGGTGAAAGGGTAAATAAAACAAGAGTATTGAAAAAGAATCATAACTTGCTTTAATTATTCGGACGCTCATATTATGTAAGTCTATCTTTGTTAACATACCATCTATAGCTACCGCATTTAATTAAAAAACAAGTTTAACTTGCCTTTGTTTTAAAGATCTTTCTTGCGTAATTTGCAAGCTAAGTAAGTGTAAAAAAATGTAATTGCAATGACATTATCAACTTATCATTTCGTTAATTGGCCACTAAGTCATAAAATTACATCATAACTTAAGGCTTGCTTAAACAATAAATAATTTCAACAATAATTTAACAGGCATATAACCATCCTTCATCTTACATACGACTTCAAATCCTCATAACTTCTACAATATAAGAAAACTGAAAGTTTTCGCGACATTGCAGGTGTCCCTTTAACAATATTTATCGTATGTGTCTGCGTAATATTGGTTCTATGTCAAATTTATTATTACACGGTCATTGGTCAGCAATAAACTTGAGTTTCTATTGAGTATTAGTAAGGTTTACAGCTTTAAGTAGTCAAGGTTTATGTCAACTAGCCGTGTCCGCCGTCTTCGCGTGTATTAGTTATGAATAGTCTTTTAAACTCTGTCAGATATTGAAATCTAGATAACCCACAAAGAGCTGTCAAATAATAATACTATTAACCTGGATATAGTGGAGAAATATGGAAAAGGCTCAATAATATTATAATTACAGATAACTTTTGTACATAGAGATATATTAAACGAGACAGTTGCAGATTTTTGTGAAGTAACTTCGGCCGTATCATCCTGGAAAACTATTTTCCCAAACAATCATCTCAAACGACAACAAACAAACTAATAACTAACTAACTATTGTAATAACTAGACACACACACACAATCTAAAAACCTACCATTACTACCAGTAACAATTATGTAACTTAATTTACAAACAAGTAACCCACAAATATAAATAACTAATGTACAACTATAAACAAGCTTCAGCCATTAAAACAGATGTAAGTTAACAAGCATATTGTTATAAACATTTCTATTAGCTGATTGAGTAATAAAATAAACATCGCTTTCGGAGCAGCGCAGGCGCACAATGAGTGCCGTGACGCGAATCATACCATAATATGGCCCTATTTAGGGCTGTACATAGTAACATGTGAGTTTTACTCACGTTTAACTATTGCTGAACTGTTTTTTTATTTATAAGATAAACATAAATTACCAGGCCCCTCAGAAAGTATTGCGAAAAAAAGTTTTTATATATGGGAGACTGGCCAGTTATAATGTTTTTCGAAAATATGATTATTTATAAGTAAAAATAAGTAAGTTCCAATTTCAAAATTTCCCTCCACATTTTTTGCGAGTTAATTCAAAGTATTGTGTCTCACTGAAATATGGATCTGCGCCGGGAACATTTTAGAGCTATGATTTTATACGATTTCAAGTGTCGCCTGAAACCGGATGAATCGTACGATAGACTTCAAATGGCATTCATGGATGAAGGCCCTTCCAAGGCAACCGTGTATCGTTGGTATAACGAATTCAAGCGCGGTCGACCAACTTTGGGGGATGACGAAAGAAGCGGTCGCCCTTTGACGGCTGTTACCGAAGAAAACGTGCTAGCAGTGAAAAATTTAATCCAAGACAATAGGCGAATTACATATCAGGAGATTCAACACATATTGAAGATTGGATCGGGAAGCGTTCACGAGATTCTACACAGCCATCTTCGCGTGAGGAGGATAGTATCACGCTGGGTGCCGCACAACCTCACCGATGCTCAGAAGCAGGCCCGGGTGGAATGGTGCCGTGATATGCTTAACAAATTTGAAGCAGGCTCGTCTCGGCGTGTTTACGACATCGTTACAGGTGATGAGTCCTGGATTTATCAATACGACCCAGAAACCAAGCGCCAGTCGACTGTTTGGGTGTTTCAAAATGAGCCAACGCCTACCAAAGTGAAGCGATCTAGAAGCGGGGGTAAGATTTTGATCGCTAGCTTTTTTAATTTGACTGGCCACTTGGTATCAATTCCCTTACGGGATCAAAGAAGCATTAATGCCGAATGGTATACTACCAAATGTTTGCCAGAAGTTTTCTCTGTTATAAGCAACAAGCGACCAAACACAGGGCTCCGCGGGCTACTGCTCCACCACGACAATGCACCTGCGCACACCGCACTCAAAACGAGGGACTTCCTGGACAGCACGCCAGTCAAACTCCTGGGTCACCCTCCTTACAGCCCTGATCTAGCACCGTGTGACTTCTTTTTATTCCCAAAAATAAAAAATCAGCTCAAAGGGATACAATTTTCGTCGCCGGAAGATGCGCTGGCTGCGTTCGAGCAGGCTGTAAACGAGGTGTCTGCGGCGGACTGGAAAAAGTGTTTTGAAAACTGGTTTAGGCGCATGAATCTTTGTATAGAGGCTGGTGGAAAGTACTTTGAAAAGATTTGATAAAAATATATGTACGTATAGAACAATTTTTTTTAGTTTCGCAAAACTTTCTGAGTGTCCCACGTATATTGCTACAAGGCCGCTTGTAGAATTGACGTTATTACAGCACTTTTGATGATTAAATCCGTAATTCAATCGCGCCACTAAAAGTTTTGCATTAACATTCACAAAACTCCGTCAATCCGAACTCAATTAAAACGTTTTTCTTCTGAAGCACAAATACACGGTGAATTATCGTTGCTTTTGGAAACGAAAAGGGGTCCTTGTACTCACCATTTTGAAAAACTTTTACTATGGGATCAACCATGAAATCGCAAAAAAAAAACAGTTGATCCTTATATTTTGTCGGTTTATGTGAACACAAATATAGGGATAAGCTGATTTTTTTTTCGCTGTTTCAGGCTTGGTCCCATAGTAAAAGTTGTTCATAATGATGAGTACAATGACTCCTCTTCGTTTCCAAAACCATCGAAAATTCACCGTGTATAAACAACTTTTAAAATGCCTTAACAGTACGACAAGATGCCCTCTTCAACTCAACCACATAAGTTCCTCAACACACGACACAGCCCTGACTGCATGCATCACATTACACAACAAAGTATAATGCACAAAGCGTCGAGCATGGCATCGCATGCATTATGTCAATGTGAGGCAACACAGACGTGGGAAACGAGCTGAAGATTTTAAATTTCCATAATATTTGTATCGCGAAATTGCACAATGTTGGTGAACGGGACGCGAAGCGACACTTGCCCTTGTTGCATACAGGCGTGGAGCCTGGAGAACTAATAAATAAGCTAATTGATGTGCATTGTTTCAAATGTTCGGTATAATGAAAATTAATTGGAGGAGTTACAAATGTGGTCATATTTTGGGAACTTGGCTCAAGCGCTGCCGTGCACTCAGCTTTCAAAAATTTTAAAACATTTGATGCATAATTAATTATTATTGAACACTATTACAAAACTATACAAAGGTAGAAATAAATAAAGAAATAGTAAGAACAAATAGCTACATCGAAATATGTTAATAAGCCATAGGGTCAATAAATTCACATACATGATAACATGCGCTAAGGACAGCAAAATTCCTAAACACAAAATTAGCAGATCCAACCTTTTATAAACCTTCTTAGGTTGGAGCTGATCTTTTCTGAGGCCTAATGAAATTTGTTCACTTCCTAGTGTTCCTAGGATATCCCAAATTATCACATTGTGAACTGATAACTTTAACTAATCTATCCGTCTGATGTTCTGTGAGAGAATGTTTGCGAGGGTGTCCACTGTCCCATGTTAAGGTCATATATGTAATTTGTCATTTAAAATTTGTCATATATGTAAATTGTAATATCATCGTTATATCGTGTATCGTTTCTATGTTAATTAATATAATTGGTTTTTGTACCGTGTTAATTAACTATAAATAAATAAATAAACTAATATTTTTCAGAGAACATGCTTGTGAAAATCGGCATGTTCTCCGAAAAATATGACACTGTGTCACAGAAAATTACGGTAGCAATATCGGATTACCGAGTGATTTATATACAGAAGTGTCGTGGCGAATTGTGGCAACAGAATTAATTGTTCGCTCGATAATAATATCGTTTAGCCGCCAATGATTAATGTTTTTGTAGACTTTTGTGGCCTATAGTATCCTGGTAACTGGTGATTTATGTATCGCTTGTAATAAACGTCACAGGTCAGCTTTGAAACAATATCATTGTATTTTATGTGAAAGAAATAATTATAATAAAACAAGTTTAACCGGATTACATCGCGTATATTATTTTAAATGGTTTTCTTGGTGCCGAATTGCGTAACTCACTCGCGATCGCAATCATCTGGATTTCAATGTTCATTGCTCTGTGTGTTTTGACATTCCGTCATATTGACAACTACGTACCACGCAATGAATATTGCTGTAATTTCAAAATGAAAGCTGATGTCAATGTGAATGCATTACACAATTACCACACCGGTTAAACTTGTTTTATTATAATGTGTAGTGATCGCGAAAACCTAAGAAATTATTAAATAAATAATAGTAAAAGTTTTAGTGGATCGTTTAGGTAATTATTTAAAAAAAAATGATGAATAAAGTATTAAATTGCAATAAAACACAAAAATATTCTTCCTCCTCTCTCCTACCAAACTTTGCTGTGCCCGACAGGGTTCATAGGTGATTCTTTATCACCTGTTTTATATTATCTACATTATAAAATGCAATAAAGAATTGAATATTGAGTATTCGGGGTCAAATAAATAATTCTGTTGTAGATTAATATTTTGCTACGAAAATCTTTTACAAAAGTTTACTTGATTCCCTAATTTAACGAACCTTACTAAGTGATATTTTCGAAAACGTTTCTAATCTCTTTCTGATATTCCAAAACTTTGAAGCATTAATTTTTTGAAAATTAAAATCAATCAGAAAAAAACAAACAACCTACCTACCTGTCATTATGCAATATTATACTCAAATAAAACTTGGTAAACACGCATTAAAATGCGTTTCGGCCAATTTTAACTAATTTGAATAATATTAATTGACCATAAATAAATATTTAAATAACTTTTAATAACTTACAAAATGTTAATTGACTATCTCCCGCGGTTTTGCACCAAACCTCGTTTTCTGTCCCCTAGGGCGTGTAACTTGAGAAAATATAAGAAACTCTTGAATATTTAAATTCCCAATAAATTAATATACTTACCTGCTTATTAAATAATACAAATGAATAATTCAATATAGTGGCATGATACCTCAATCTACTAAAACCATTATCACTACATTATTTACTACAAATTCACAATATTTAAATCTTATAACAGTTATTTAAGGGCTACTATAGATTCAAAACCATACAGTATGACACATAAAATTCAGTAATAACAAAATATAATCTTAGATAGTATAGTTATATATAGTAAATTGTAGCTTTTCGTCTTGAGGATGTCGTGAGTAATAAACAAACAGACACGCAAACTAACCTGCCCCACGAATTTGTAGATGGCATCGAGTTCTGCGCCCGCGCACCGTACGTCAAATCCTGCGTTTGCGCAAGATATCGTGCGGGACGGTTCGCTCACACCATCAGTATGAACTAATGCAGTTGACACCAAACTTATCACGTAAATCTTAATAATGCCGTAATAATTGAATTTTATGGGAACTAACACCAACTTTTGCTTGTTAAAGTAGCATCAAAAACGTTCATACTATTTAAATCAATGAGTTTGAGAATTTGCTTCTACTGCTGAAGTTTTCTTTTACCCGTAAGAGCTCGTCCGGGGAAGTACTACCACTGTAGGTACTTATTTCTGCCGCCAAACAGTGATGCTTGCATTGCTGTGTTCCGGTGCGAAACGTACGGGTAGTACTATTAGATATTCTGTGGTACGGGTGTCAATGAAATTACAATCACGTGAAACTTTCCATCTTTGGGTCTCAGTTATGATGAACGCGATTTGCAATACCATTTATCCATATTCATATTAATTATGTGCATTCCAAAAAGTACTTTAGGTGGTAAACTTAAATGTCTAAATAGCTAGACACAATTATGGACCCTGTAGGGCACAGCAAAATTCAACAACCAACAATTCAATTTAACTAAAATAATAATAATAATGTCCTCCCAGCCGAATTTCGGTCACGGCGGCCAATCTCAATGGAGACTAGCCATCTGCGCGGGACATATTATAGTGCACAAGTGTGTGCGCAAACACAGGCGCACTCTCTATTCCCTCACTCTCATAATCCGATGGGACGGCAATTCGACACGACCGGAGAGAGATCAGGCGCAGGACCGACGGCTTTACGTGCTCTCCGAGGCACGAAGGGGTCTCGATGTGTAACGAAACGGTCACCCATCCACAGACTGACCGTGGCTAGTGCAACTTAACCTTGCAGATCGTACAATCCACACGCTTGCTACTTAGCCACGAGCCCCTTAATTTAACTAAAGCAGTGATAGCCTGTGGTTGAACGCTTGCCTTCCATGCTGTTGGATGTGAATTCGATCCCGGCCAGCACCTCTGACTTTTCAAATTCATGTGCGGATTTATATTCGATCATCACTTGCTTTAACGGTGAAGGAAAACATCGTGAGGAAACCTGCACACCTGAGCGTGCTCCATACAGTTCTCGATGGTTTGTGTAGTCCACCAACCCGCACTAGGCCAGCGTGGTGGACTAAGGCCTTAGCCTTCTCGTACTGAGAAGAGGCCCGTGCCCAGCAGTGGGACAGTAATGGGCTGGTTATGTTTACGTAAATTAACTTAGGCAACAACCTAGGTGGTATTTCAGTTGTTATGGGCAAAGGTAACCGCTTAACTTATAATACTTTGACTTTGAATTTGACTTGACTTCATTTGGATCTAACCTCGTTTCGCTAATATCCAATGCCATTAAAAAAACGTAAAACCTTTCTTGTTTCTGCTCTGCTTAGTTTTACATGTGAATTAGTACAGTCTAACAAAGCAATTAGGATCCAGGGTCGCCAGATATAAATGAAGTTTTCTCAGAAGATCATGGATGTTTTCGAGTGAAATATAATTCTTATAACGGACAAAGTTAAACTGTATTTATAAAAAACCCTAATCAAACCGTTCTATAATAATTTCCTGAGAAATCTTCATCTATGTATATCTGGCGACCCTGTATACTAATTGCTTTGTTAGACTGTACAACATATCAGTAGCTTCTTAGTCCTTGTTCGAACCAGTAGGTCAATCACTAAACACACGCAAAAATAATCCCCATCACAAATCACGCAGTTCCCCCTAATATGACGTAAAATACTTCGATCTAGATGCGCATAATCCTAATTGCGCATTGTCACCTGCGCGAGCGCAACGACGGATGTTCGTGCGATCGTGACGTAGTGTCGCAACGATCCGTGATTTATACAAATTACCACTGTGTATGTGAAATATATAACGTTTAAATTATAGCAATATTCGATCAGGATCGCTTGCACATGGGACAGATTGTGGTGTAATAAGGCCGTGTTTAATATTGTTTTCATAATAGTGGTAAATGATTTTCTTTGTTGCATCCACCTACAACGTGTATTAAAAAATAAAATATGTCGTAGGATAATCCAAAAAATCGGACCTTTGCGAAAATCCTAGGAGGATTGCAAAGGACCGGATAATTGGAATCTATTTATTTATAATTTATTTACACACAATAACATATGAAAGTAGACAGTATTAAAAGTATTTGGTACAAAGGTACTGCTTATTTCAAAGAAATTTCTAGCAGCAGACCTGCGAGAGGAGAAATAAGTAAGAAATATAGACAACAGTGTGTAAAATAGATAAAAAAACTTAGTTCTAATAAAGCAATAGATACTTAAATAAATACATATAAATCTATGAAAGTTTTTCGTTATCATCCGAGCTATTTTTAGGATAATTGCCAAAATCCAGCTTGTCTTAGGTTAGTCGCGAATAATCGCTCACGTAATTAGCGCTGATTGGCTGATTCGAATGTTATGCACTGACGGATGCGCTGATTGGCTTACGACTACATTCCTTCGTCTTTCGAGACATGTTCTGACCAACCAGAATAAAGATGTTATAAATTGACTCTTAGATTTGCCAATCAGCGTTCATGTTTCCAATCGTCCTAAACAAACTCGGATATTTGCAAAAAAAAAAAAAATGGTTTGGCATTTTGTCATCTTAGTCTACCTGCGACCACGAAATGCTGCAAAGCTTTCGAAACGTCAGGGAAACCAATTTAAATAATATATGCGATTTAATCCGGTTAAACTTTGTTTTATCAGAATACATATATTAAACAAAAAACCTTAAAATATTTTCCTGCAACTGCTCAGAAAATACAGACCCAAAAGTTGGACCCCATAATACCACCCGGTAGAAGATACCTTACATAGATGTAAATTACGCACTTTACTTCTCAGCAGTACCTACATATCGGTGACTTGGAATTCCGTATGAAAATAAATGAGGCTCGGAGTATGCGCCCGCGCAATTAGCGGCGATGCTAAGTGTTTGCGCACGACCGTACGACAGAGGGAGCTGATAAATGACGCATTTGCAACGCTATGATAAATATTGTAAGCTTGATTGAGATGAAAGGAGCACATTAATATGGTGTCGATAGAAGGGCTTTTGATAATAATCAGTTTCGTAATATTGAAAGGAATGGTTTGGTGTTTGGTCCCGTATCATAATAATAACAAAACATGGCGGAAAGAGACGTAAAATAAATTTTAAATCACTCCAGTATCAATAAATCCACTGAAGCTATGATCACTGCTCATAAGAGTGCTAACACACTGGGACGCCATGGCGACGTCGCGTCGCTGGCTACGTAGCCATGGTTACCTCTGGCTAACTACCGTAGCCAAATGAGGTTGCCAAATAAGTAGCCAGTGGCTACTAACTCTCAGTCATTCATTCATTGGATTCACGGGCGTCCATCCTGGTGATCAGATGGCCACTGAGTGAGAGAGGCGTAGCTTACTTGTATACAAAATAGTGGCGACTTGGCTACGCGTTGCCAGGTCGCCAGAGTATCCAGTCTCCACGTAGGGGCCGGTCGGTCGTGGCTACACTTCCAAATTGGCGACGTCGCCAGACCGTAGCCGTTCAATACGAATTGTTTGGATACGTAGCCGGTGATGACGTCGCCATGGCGTCCCGGTATAGTAGCGCTTTATATGTAACGCACTCAATGTCTCATTTCTCTGCCTTTTGCAGCCAGTTTATCATAGTTTCTTCAAATAATGTAAAGCTTTGAAAATGATCCAATTCGAAGTCTGTAACAAGATCATTAATTCAATCCCAAAGCTGTTGTACAGACATCGCAAACAAGTTAAGGAAATGTAGCAAATGTACTAACAATTATTTAAACACTAGCTGATGCCCGCGGCTTAGCCCACGTATAATTCGGTTAATCACAGAAAGATGTTACCGCGTATCCCTCGGAAACTGTTTATCTTCCCATGATAAAAGTAGCCTATACGTTAATCCAGGTTATGGTCTATCTTTTTTTTTCTTTTTGTGGATCTGCAATCAGTACTCTAGTACTATAAGCAGATCTTTTGTGGGCTCTTGTCTTTGTGAGCGTGTCTTCCATTGAGGGCAACAACTACTCTTATTAAGTATCACCATTCATGGCGTTAAGATGTCATTTCTTTTGAGTCATTTTTCATAGCTTCTGGTGATCAGCTTTGCCGCAAGTTTGGATGCCTTTTTAGTCTTTCTTGGTATCTTTGGGTGGGATTGTGGATTTCTTCTTTATGGTTATGATCTATCTGTGTGCCAAATTCCATTCAAATCCGTTCAATGGTTAACGCGTGATTGAGTCACAAACATCCAAAAATCTTTAGAAACTTTCACATTCATTATTAGTTAGTAGGATTCGATCTGGAATACAGTTTCAGAATGTTAGCAACAAAGAGAAAGGACCTCCAGTAACATATCACTGCAAAGCCCTTCTAAGTCGCAGATCACGTCCACAAAATGCCACACACAGACAATCCGTCAGTGCTATTCATAATCACGTTATTACATCCGTTACTAGCATAAATATCACCCAAAACAAACAATGTTCATCACCCCGAGCCATACACGACTCATACGGCAAAAGCCTCAACTATTGTTAAACAGATTACAAACTTACACATACACCTCCCAAAACTCCACGCGAAATGAATTTGTTCCACAATTCCATGTTTTCCTGGGTACTCTCAACTGCAAATGGAATTTGGTATTGTCTGAGATGTAATTACTATAATGGGCGTTGTATCGTGATCAGTCGACGTATATTGTTATGATTTTAGACATGAAATCGAAAATGGTCACGGGTCATCTCCATGTGAGCATTCGTTGCGCAAAATGATTGGGGCTAACACGATTTCACTTAGAGGTGGGCGATCAAATGATTCATTTCGATTATACCTAGTCGATTAATCGATTTCCGAAATTAGACTGGCGGATTGAATGGTGCTTGATCGTTTTTGTGAATGAGTTTTTTGTAATGAATGGAGGTGTAACATAAATTATGTGTTATGCTCCGAAACCATCACCATTCATCAAGATAACGTTGTCACTAATTCACATATATCACCTTTCGATTTGGAAATTTAAAGTTTACACCCATGAGACGTCACGCTTATCACCGACAACATTTAGCATATAAAATCGTATCAAATAATCCGATTTAATAATCAAATTCGCATGACTTGAGATATGGTTGTCCTATGTCCCAACACTATCTCACCCGTCCATCGATTTTATTACTCGTTTATCAACGTTTGTCACGACATTATGTGAAATGTAGCGAAATTAAGATTTCGTCTCGTTCGTACCGAAAATAAATTTAGTCGCTATAACCAATTACTGCTTAAAAAATGACGACGTTTTATGATACTTTATTTTGTTTTACGGAACATTTCCTTATTAATATTGCCAAAGATTTAATATTTTAAGTATTTTACTTCTTTACTACCTTTGACTCCAAGGTTCGATCTGATTTATCAGACACTAAAGAAATAAAGGAACTAGTTTTTGAGATAAATCTGATGCAATACCTCAATTAAATATTTTTTTAACCTGTTAACATAATGCTTTTTGAATGTAAGAATAATTAATAAAAGAATTTCTATCAGAGCAAAAAGAATAGCTCCATAAAAATAACGAAAAAAACAGCTATCTCTATGTGAATTTCATTTGACAGCTTACAATTTAATTATTACATTAATAATAATTATTAAAATTTCTATTATCATGCTGGTATAACAATCAATCTATCTTGGTACGCCAGACTATTGAGTCTAGTCTATTGTTCCTTCTAAACTAACAAACAGATAGTTCTGAACTTTCTATGTCTCATACAATAATGATTAATTACACTATAGCATAAACACTTAATTAAATCCCGTTTACCCAACATGACATTATTGCTACTTAACGCATCCGTGCCGCTCTAATATCGTGAGGTGTAAATGGGCTCGATTTATAACACGTCGTGTCAAAAGAAACTACGATAATTTGATGCTCTTGCGCACTCGCTGGACAACTTAAATGTTATTAATCTCATAAAGTGGATTTCATAGTTGTGGAAAAAGAAAGCAAAAAAATAAAAAATTATATGGCAATGATTTTCTCCGATATATCATTTATTGCAGTCCATTGTTGCAGTCTTACATAGTTAAAACGTTTTGATTACATTATTTCTTTCATATCTAACCATGTTTTCTTTTCTTAATTATATAACGTGTTATTGAAATAACTGAAAACCTCTTAAGAGGTCATTGTACTCATCAAAATGAACAACTTTTACCCATAGACCAACACTGAAATCGCGATTTTCATGAGTACAACGACCCCTTAAGAGGTTTTCAGTTATTTCAGACACGTTGTATAGGTGGTGCTGCTTACAAAAACAAATTGTGTTTTATTTACTCATATCAAAAATACAATTTTTATTAGAAATTGATTTCATCATCGCATAAGAATACGAAGTCACCAAAATTCTCGTAAATGCGCACTATAAACTCAATAAAAATTAAATCATCATATTATTTATTTCACACATAACATCAAGAGTAACTATATAATTTTATAAAATGGCGTCGCTCTGTGGAACAGAATTTCTCCGCGACACTAATAAATTCACGTTCATGGACGCTCATCTATTTTTTTAGGGTTCCGTAGTCCTACAAGGAACCCTTATAGTTTCGTCATGTCCGTCCGTCTGTCCGTCTGTCCGTCTATCCGTCTGTCCGTCTGTCCGTCTGTCCGTCTGTCCGTCTGTCCTAAACCTTTACAGCTTAATAACTTCTACAGTTATAAACATAAGTAAATGAAATTTCGTTAAAAAATGGTTTAGATATAGATCTCAATTTTAAAAGCATAAAAAAATCTTGGTAACGTTTTTTAGGGGTGGCGCCCATACATGTGAAATGGGGATGAAAAAATTTATTTCGCTGCACCCCCTCGTGTGGGGTATCATTGAATAGGTCTACTAAAATGAAGGTAATGTTTCATACATCACTTTTTTATCAGATGTACCATCTGCGAAATATAGCCTGCCAAAGTGGCTTGCAATGTGTTCCCCCCCCTGCCATTTCTAAACTATGCAATGTAGAAACTTATAATCTTCCACATTGATAGACCTTTGTAAAAACTCTCTTTTAAAATTATTTCGAGCATATTGTGATTAGAAATTATTGAGTTATAGAGAGAAAACTGAAAAATACTTAAAACGTCCTAGTTCAAAGGTCATTGACCTTAGAGAAAAATGACCTTAGCAAATAATGCTCCTTTAGCTACTTTCTATTTGAAAAAATCACAAAAAGTAACTTTGTGTTATGTTGACGACACACTTCTTAAATTTGGCGCCATCTAGCGGCGTCAAACAACACTCTCTGGGTCGCCAATGCTGCCGTCAAGTGCCGTCTATTACATTTGGGACTGTATAGCGCCATCTATCGGCTACTGACATCACTCTCTGAGTCGCCAATGCTGCCGTCTATTGCAAAAACTAAAATAGCCGTGATTAATATTCGATTTGATTTATTTGTAACACTCACTTAAGGAACCCTATAATACTGAGCATGGCCCGACATGCTCTTGGCCGGTTTTTTTTTTCTCTAAGGATGTTTTAGATTTATTACAATCTAGTAAATTAAGTGCGAAGAGCGAGGCCGCTTGTTTGTTATTGGGGTTCTGTGGCAGACAGCCAGAAAAAAAAAAGAAAAAAACATTAAGATTTGCTGTGTAGTTATATCAAAGAGATTCGTGTCATGTGCAATATTGTTTATATTGTCTCTATAAGAAAGAAAAATCTGCCCAAATCAAAGTTAAATGACTGAATTGGTAACATTTACAGATTCGTCATGTCTATTTTCAGTAACTATTACTAGCTACTAGCGACCCGCCTTGGCTTCGCATGTAGAGCACTATAGAAATCTAAACAATAAGGTACTAGAAGTGGCAAAGGCGTGTGAACTTGTCGCCGCGTGCAGGTGTGTCGTAGGACACGAACCGTTTGCTTGATCATCAGTGTTGTTTTCACGCGGGTGTCACTAAAATTGTATTTTACAGAATACCTAACAGCGCAATTTTTTGACTTAATTTATTTTTCATTGAATGCTAAAAATATGGTGGGCGTAATTGCGTATTTATGTTTTGGAAGCGGCAAAACAGCGACACGCGTTCCGGTATTAAAAGACAGTAGATAACATTTCTATTACCGGGTACAACACTCGGTCCTCTGCCTTCCGCATCCAATGCAGGGGTGAATAGGAACAAAAGTGGTCAAGAATTTTTACTTTAAAAATGTTCTGCCATCTTCTTCTATCGTGTCGACATGAGCTACATAATGATAATAGCTCATGCCGTGGGGAAAAGATTAGCCAGTCAGCACGTTGGTAGCGGGGCTGACTGCCCAGGGTGCACCGGACGATCAATTAAATAGCGTCACTCGTGGAGGCTCTTTTAATGCACCCCAAAAACCCATACCCATACCCATTGTTCTGCCATAAACATTGGTAAACATTCTTATGTCTTTGCGGGTAACAAACTATCTTATTTTAATGTTAAAATCCTTACCCACGTTTGTTCCTATTCACCGCTGAATTCCTATTCACCATGTTTTGCGGTACCTTATTACTTAGATTACTATGTGGAGCACTGATCATTTATAGCCTTTAATCTTCTTAGATAATCCCTCTTTCTATTGGTGAAAACTCTATGAAAATCCGTGCAATACTTAGTTTCTGAGAATAGCCCGAACAAACACGAACTCAGTTTGGCCCGGGGACTTTAATTTTTATTATTTAGTGATGATGAAGTGATAACTTGCCCATATTGTACCACACCTGGGAGAAATCCAGTGATACCAGTTTGACGTTGACAGCGTGTTTATTTCGTAAGCAGTAAGGGTGGTTTTCTAATTCCATTTCTAATTCAAATGTAACCACTATCATGCAGTCGACTGTACGTGCCATGCACTAAAATGAAAATTATGCGAGGCTTATCACGACTTCTATTTCTTATAACAATCCGAACTAAATTTTAAGTGAAACCTACAGAATCCAACAACTACTAATCACCCCACTGATTTACCTTCAAATTATTTCCAACGGTCAAACGTTATATTAGAGGCTAAACAAAATTGAATCATGACAGCTTTCTCTACTGGTTAGTGACAGTTGAAAAGATGATGACATTAAGGCTTGCGACACACCCGCGATTATCTGAAGCACCTGACATTGTGTAATCGATCTGTAATGAGACGACTTTTGTTGCGCACTTACCATATTTGCATATCGCGTTTTTGGATAAGTAGATTAATGGTTGACACTTAATTTGAGTGTTGCAGTCATTAGAGTTAGATAAGACTGAGTTTTATTTGATTTTGATTTACATAAAGACGCCCGGTTTGTTGAAGTCCTTAGTGATGCTACTTTATATTCATATGATATTATAACGATATAACATATAAGATAATTTTATTGTTACGACAACACAATCATGTAAAAATTTGAATGGGTAAGGGATTGTAAATAAAATGAGGATTGTATTTTTGAAGGTTCTAAATATGTTGTTTCTCATGCTCCTAATGCTCTTTGACCTATGTACTTACGTATGTAAATAATGTAAATACATTAACAGCTCACAACATCAAATGACACTTGAAGCAGCGACGACAACTCGCCCTTTAAACAAACGTGTCAAAGGAAAAACTTCAGAACTTTATTCTTATTCTTTATTGTACACACATATTTACATTGATTTTACAGTAGGAAAGTTCATGTACATCGGCGAGCTTAACTCAGAAATGAGTTTTCTAAACGTAAACCTTAGAGTGATAGAGAGATGTTGATGTTAGAGGACAGAAAACAAGTGCACAACAGAAACTAAACCTACTTCAAGCTAAGCAAACTTTCAAGCAAAGCATTGCTTAAATTAAAACGTTAAAGTTAAACGCAAAAGTATAGTAAGACAATAAACAAGCACTGCCGTATTTGGCATCAAATTTCTCCATAGATAAGTTTTCAAAGGCACTGATCAAATGCTCTGTCGTCTTAGAATTAAATTACCAATCATTTGGTGAACATTCCCGCATAGTTCAGTAGACCAAAGACGGGCAAATCGTAAACAGTTCAGGAATCAATCAGTGTTTATTGTATGCATTATACGTAACAAGGGCACTATATCCATTAGGAGTGTGTCTTCTGGTCACTGTCTTCGTCGTTAACAAGTTCAGACATCTGGATTGCTGAACAAATGTTTACGAGAGGACTGAAGTTTAGGATTTTCATGTTAATCGTTTTTAGAGAACTTTATAATTGGATCATTTTAGTTTTTATTGTGACTTAAATTAGACATTTTAGATTTATGTACTTAATATCTTGAAACAGCAATATCTGCAAAAGTTCATCAAATATTATTAATTTCTTTTTTTTGTCATTATAGTGGCCGGAATGGATTGAATTTATTGAAATATATATCTAATGCAATCAATTATCTATTTTCTTGTTTATAACAACATAACATAACATCACGCCTGTATTTCCCCGAAGGAGTAGGCAGAGGTGTATAGTACACCCACATTTCGCCAGTTATGTTATAGTCCCATGTAATAAGGGGCGAGCCTATTGCCATTGGCCGGGCACAAATCCAGACTCCGGGCTGCTACTGAGAATTTCCTAATGAAAAAACCCAATAATACATTGCCCGACCCGGGAATCGAACCCAGGATCCCACGCTCAGCAGTCGCGCTTGCAACCACTAGACCAACGAGGCAGTCAGTCAGTTCTTATTTATAAAAGGATTTAATGCAATGATGGAACAATTCCCTTACAAAAACCCTTCATCCAAAACTCAACTACCATTGACAATTTACTTGATAGTCCAGACATCTATATCGTCCATCGTATCGTTCGACCCCTGACCTCAATTAAATGTCCGATCCGCTACGATTTTACAGAAACTATTTATTCGCTGATTTAATTGACATGCTTGTATCAAGTAACTTCTGAGCTATTACCGATATCGCCGTCAATTAAAATAATCGATTAATTAACTATTTTACTTACAATCGATTTTATCGAACGATCCATATTTATAGAACGTGTAATTTTTTAAATTGGGTCCTATTAATTGTATGTGTTTCTGGCTGAACATGTTGATATTGTTAATTTTATTTGATAACATAATTACTCTATTATTACGCGTTATTGATTATACAGAAATTACATTAAATTAAGTCGAACTAATACAGTGCCCTTATTGAGTAGATTTTCATTTTTTCATGATCAATAACAAAATAATGAATGGCATTAAAATATTTATTAGTCTGTCTGCCACAAGGAGCTATCATAGGCCCTAGGCTATTTCTCTTCTAAAAATTTAAAATGATTTTTTAGATATATAAATAAATAAGTAACTATTTTGGGACATTTTTACACAGCACCATCTAGTCCCAAACTAAGCAGAGCTTGTAATATGGGTACTAGACAGTGGATATAATGCTTACATACTTTTTTTTTGTAAATATATACTTATAATACCTAAGGAACACCCAGACCAACACAAACACTTATGTTCATCACTTCATCACACAAATATTTGTGTCCTGTGGGAATCGAACCCACGACCTCGTGATCAGCAGTCCAACACTCGAACCACTAGCTACAGACGTCGTCAATATGTATTATAATAGTATGTTTTTTCCGTAAATTGCCGTGCATATTTTGAATTGATTCCAACCATCGTTGACATTACTTGAAACCTCGTTCATCAATTCACCATTGACGTGTGACATGACTAAAGAATTTAATAGCGCATGCGTGATTAATGACAGCCTTTACTAACACCTGTGTCCCTTTGAGGTAAAACGAAAGCAAAAAATTTACTCATAGTACAAAACGCAGCTATACTAGTTTTTGTTTACCCTAAACCTGAAAAGGTGGCCACGCTTGCGCTTGGCAGACTGATTGGAGATTGTGTTGTATTGTCTTCCTTAGGAAAAATGAAGCTTTGCTTCTTTCCGTCCCTTACTTCGTCACTTTTTTGACACTCATGGATGTTGATGTTCAACATAGTTCATAATTATCAAAAGAACCCGAAGTTTTTCTCTAATTATCACATCAACAAAACCAGAACCTGTAAAAAATTCTTTCAAATGCTTCTATCGTAATAAAAGTTGCAAAAGCGAATGTCCGTGAAACGTGTGTGTCCGTCTGATGTCGGATAAGACCGGCTAATAGGAGACCACCAATAAAGTCGACTTGACGTCGCTACGACACACTGTATCGCAACTCTGATGTATATAAGAATCGCAATTTATAAATGGTAGTTCTATTTTAGGGAAGTTAGGATTGCTTTTTGTGTTCGCGTTAGTAATTTTCTTCCGGTTGGGTTTGAATTTAGAACTGGCTTCTTAGTATTGACAGGTAATTTTTTTTTGTTGAGCTTCAAACGTCATTCAAAGTCATGGCCGTTTTTCTTAACATAAACTGACAATTTAAATTCGGAACACACAAATCATAAACTAATAGTATAATAAATAAACATAAAAAAAACGTTATTATAACGTCTAAAATCATAATCTCAATAATAATACTAGGTACAAGATATTAAAATTTATTACGATGTGTTAAGTTAAAATTAAATTGCTATGCTTCATACAAAGTTACGAGATAGAACTTTAATAGCTATTATCTGAACAAGTATATATTAATTTAAACCCAGAAGTTATAGTAAGGTAACTTACAGATTATTTTAATTGAACGTGAATTCTAATTAACATGCAAGCCGTGAACTAAGTTGAACTTAGCTCTAACTTAACGGTGACATGATATCGGTTTTAATATCTCTATAATTATTGCCATGTTCAATGATCATCGGATATTTACTGTTTTATTAATTGGAATCATCAAATACCTAAGTTTATTGGCTAAATAATGTTTTAAGGAAGCATGAAACATTAATTAATTAATTTGTAAAATAATCTGTACGACAGCAATTTTAGAAATATTTATTTTAATGAGAAGATGTAGACAAAATATGGCTGTAAACTAACGAATATTATTTTGAAATCTAATAACATAATCGGATCACACGAAATACATTTCCAATTATTTTGTTTACCTAGGACCCAACAACAATGCACATTGCATTAGCCGTTACAATTAATTAAAGTTAAGAATACTATTATATAAATCTATTATTCGAGCATTAGTTTCACTATAATTCAGTATTTTATACGCGCACAGGCCCAATCGTTGCTGTAATAGTTATTCGCCTACCGCTTTCACGCTGATGTTGCAAATATATTGGATCGTAAATCCCTTATAGAATTGCTCCTCTCGCAGCAAGCCCATGAAAGGGAGTGTAATTAAAGTACCCTGGTGTTACAGTGCTACACTTGACTAGTATAATCGCCTATAATAATAATCTTTGAGAAGCCACGAAACTGCAAACCCCCTCTGCGTTTCAAAAGATTTACGATCTCAACCTCGCTTATTATCAAGTAGCAATGAAATCTAATGTTCTATTAAAAACTAGAAGTCATTCTTAATGTAGTAGAAGACGTGGATAATTAAAAATATTGATATTAGCAGCAAGCAACTGCAATTTAATGATAGAATCCGAGCACTAATTACATTCCGCTGACCACGCTTATGTATGTAGATGATCTTATTATTACGTGAATAAACAGCATCGTTCGAGTAGGAAATCAAATGCCCATTTAAAAATAAAAACAGATTGCCTACTAAAATGCCACCACCCAGATACTAACCACATAAGCGTTATTCAGCCATAAATTGAACGGCCCATCTAATGACTTCCCAAGCTAATAACGTATAGAATAAGCTTCTATATACGTAAGAACATTTAATTTAGCTCAATCGAGTCTCGGAAGGCGTGTATTTAAATTGAGACGTCTAGATGCCGAGATAGGAGCTGGGAGCGAGCAACGAAGATGCTATCTCTGGAGTCGGGGCCCTCGTTTGTAAGTTTCTCTGAGACGAGAGGCAACCATCGTTTTTCTAAGTCTAGTAGCTTGTGTGTTTGATGGTTTTGCTTACAAAGATTTTATAGAATCGTGCTTTATTTTGGGTACTAATTTATAAAATTACTAGAAATAAACGCTCTATGTAGTATAAACTATCTCAAAAGAATACTGGTCTGCGAGGTAGAGCGCACTAGAGCGTCATATTTCTTACGGCACTAATCATAAAAGCTAACTGAGGAAATAAAGTTACTACGGTATTTATAACGCTACTACCTCCCCGTTTATTCCTGCATTACGGCGATTTCTATTTTCATGAAATAATATTTTTTTTATTGAAAGTATCGAGTGATTCTCTTTTTGCTCTCTTTTTTAATTTCTCACACAAAAACAAATTATACGTGTTTTATTGAAACCTTAGGTGAATTCGTGTCTCATACAAATATATTGACTACATCATATATGACGTTATAAATCAAATTCCAATGAGATTGCTAAACTATAAAATAATTTTCTAAATCGTCCAGTGGTCGGATATCACGTAGGGCGGCAATCCTTCATCTTGAAGCAATTCCTTTCGGTTTAAGCGACACTGATGGACATGTGGCCAATAGAGCACTAGGTAATTGTATCACGTACTAAATGTGAATCTTGGACAGAATGTCCCTGATGCCTGCAACTTTGGCTTGGAATAAATCGAACATATTGGATGCGTTCATCCCGGAAGGGTGAAGTTTCATTTGAATATTACCAATTCCAATTTTTTTCTAACAATTTTTTTAACAGATGTGTTTATATTTTTGTTTATGCTAATATCGTCCTAATTAATAACAATTCGCAGTAGATCTATAATAAAACGTACAACGTCTTTAGGGACTTGCTAAAGATCAATCATAGTAGGGACAAGGATACAACTAAGTCAATGCTATGTAGATAGGCAACCACCCACGTGGTAGTATAGCGGAAAATAAACAAGAATCTTAATATCGTCGACCACACCTTTTCACCGATGTATGCACATGTAATAACTTCTTAGGTTTTCGCGATCACTACACATTATAATAAAACAAAGTTTAACCGGATTAAATCGCGTATATTATTTAAATTGGTTTCCCTGACGTTTCGAAAGCTTTGCAGCATTTCGTGGTCGCAGGTAGACTAAGATGACAATCGTCTTTACAGATATTTCTAAAAAAAAAATTTTAATCTACCGTACAATATTTATTAATTAAAATCGTTTCGATGCACGCAGTAATCACTCACAATATCATTATCTTTTGCAGTGTTGCGTGCTGTTTGGGACTTGATTATTTAAAAACATCCTAATAGAGAAGATGGTTGGCAGCTGCCACCTGTTTGGAACCCAGTCCTAAAAATAATCAAGTCCCAAAACTTTGTTTTATTGTATGCACATGTTTTGATATTTGGGTTTTATTGGAATATTTTAGTTTAATTAAACTACTTAGATCTTTCATAGTCGTTATCTTACTAAGTTGTTTTTCAACATTTATTATCCCAATGCAGAGTGAATTTTCTTTCTCAAATACCACTCTAATTCCTGCTCAAAAAAACGAAACATAGTAAATTTCTCTACAAAATACGAAAATTCTGACCCTTTTTTCACAAAGATTGCTGTGAAAACTTGAAAAATCTGAGCACAGCAAAAATATTTACGTGTAAAACTAATCAATGGCACCGATCGCATACCGACAGACAATCATTTCACGCCGACCAATCAGTATTACCGCGTCTTTCGAACGGAAACGTAAGGGACGCGAGCAGGCATAATACGCCGTAATCTGGCCGCCGTAATACCGTGGTAATCCCGGCAGATGGTCGCAGATGGCAGGAATGGCCGGCAATCTCCGCAACCACTGCCGGCGTCCACTAGTAATGGCTGTGGTAATAGCCGGACCAGTTTGCGACCTTTCAATCTAGGAATGTCAACTTAGCACAGGGCTGCTGTGTATGGGTAATTTATGATGTTTAGACTACCATAAATCATGAAACTGATGGACATTTATCATGCTAATTTTCTTTCAAGATACATGTGATTACAGTGAATGCTCTGGTATTATCCGTATTTAAGTTAACAATACCTTAAGTTAAGGATTGACTGTAAGAGCATTTTAGAAAAAAAACTGGTTTAATTTCCAAACAAATATTTCACTTATAAAACAGAAATTGATCTTATCTGTTTCAATATCTAAATATGACGCTATATAGACCACTCCATAAATTCTCTAATTTCCAACAACCACCAACCCTACCGTGACGTCGCCCGTGGTCTTTCAAAAGTACTGCTATAGTTTAAGTGCGGTCGACATGCACCTTATAACCCTGCAATAAAGTATATTTTACATCAATTTAACTATTGTTGGTATGTCAAGTCATAATGCAGTAACGACCGCGATTGTCCGGTGCTATTTCATGATACAGTTTTATCTCAGTGTGGGGTTCGATTACCGGGCAAACCGTGTTACTTTTAACCGCTTAGTTGACTTTAACGGGAGAAACCTTATTGACATTAAGGAGATTGGTAGATTCAGCACCATATACGGTTTCTTGTGTGGTTTTTACTTACGTTTTTGGAGTTTTACAAACACGGAAAGTATTTTATGGGGTTAGATCATTTTTATTTTTGTTCAGTAACTTTGATTTTTAACCGACTTAAAAAAAAAAGAAGGAGGTTATTGTGTATCATGTCTTCGATTATTTATGATATCTTCAATGAAGTCCGTCTTTTATGCATAAAAGTAAAAGACTTCTTGCTTGGAAACATTTTCAGTAAGCCTGCTATTTTTTATTATTTTTTATAGTATAAGATGGCGAAACGAGCTAAAGGCCCACCTGATGTTAAGCGGTTACCTTTTTCCAATTTCTGTTGCGTCCCACAAACTACCGTTCGTTGCGTACTCGTAATTACTGTCCTTATTGCAGGTTTACTCCTAGTAAATAATAAAAACAGGAAATAGGTCTTTAAAAGTCTACTTCCCAAGTTTTCCGTACCTACATGTTCACTTTAAAACAATAATTAACAGTTTTTACTGATCTCATAAAATGGTTATTAACTTAACTGCAAAAAGGTGTTCATATTTCCAATTTTAATGTGCCATTTACAACTTACACTAATAGATTTCGTGTTTCAATTATAAAAGCTTGTGTTATGTTCATTCCTCTTTGATGCTAGAATTTCCTTTTTGTAAAAATCTTCTCCGCTCGATTTTGCTTCTTTCTTCGTATTATTGTCATTAATATTTATTTCTCCTTCTTTTTTAGTTACTTTTATGTACCGTATCCTCACCTGAAAGTCTACTCACATTAAACGATATTCGATTAATTGGTAAATTCATCGCAGAATTAGCTATTCCGTTCATCTATTGTTTCGGTATCGCATACAATGATCGTGTTTTGACGTTTGCCTCTATACTCCGTTCAATTGCATGTGACTATAAACCGCAGTTGATCTTTATTTTGTCTTTTTATGTGCCTATATTTACTGTGTAGGTATGAGATAGAATAAGAGTTCGTACATCATTTGTCGTTAGTCGAATGCGAGTAGACCTATATCTAGATATTCCTTTATATTTTATTCATTTAATCCCTTACTATTTTCCTTGTTATTATTTGTATTACTTTTCTCTCCTTTCTTCTTTATCATGAATACTTTAATATTTGTAGGAATATTTAGCAAAAGATGTCATAACTATAATTGACATGAATATTGTTACATAAAACTGGTTTATTCAAATTAAATGCAAGTTTTCTCAGAAGTTAGTTAGTTCCAGTTTTATCTTATGCGTATCAGAATTATAATTTTACAAGCTAAGTAAATGTTTTAAATTAGACACGGAGGTTTTCACTTTTAAATATACATAATTATTATGTTGTGTTATAAAAGCAATATTAATTAAATCTATTTATATTATGCTATTTATAAATGTTATGGAAGCAGTTTCGTTATTTGAACATATAACATAAATTTTTATACTAAAAATGTTGCTTCCTTCGCTCATCAGCTATTATTGAAATCCTAAATTAACTCCTTATCTCGTATGTCATTTCTTCTATAAATATATAGATGAAAGTTAACTTAAATTTCATTTTCTTCTAAGTAACAATGTATTTACAGATGGACCTGTATCTAACTACGTAGTTTCTATAAAAGAACCTTGTCATGAGAAGTAATTCCTAAAAGCAATCTCTTCCTCATCCTTAACGCCACATTAAATATTCATATCATGACACGTAGCCTTAGTTATTTCCGCTCTTAACGTGACAAAAAGTATTGTTATAATTAACCTCATTAAGTACCTTAACCCCAGCACACACATCGTCCGGAAGTTTTCATTTACATAATTATCTATACATGTATAAAATTATATCTAGCGATAACCAAACATAGTTTTGGTCCAATTCGATCAAGTCACGTCCCAAATATTGATATATTAGACACGAAAATTTTGAGTTTGCAATCAGCCCGCAACGGGAGCCTAGCTCCAAAGTTTGTTTATCATGATGACGAAACAAAAAAATTATCGCACATACAAACCGCAAATCGAAGCTAGTTTCACCCATGTAGAGCAACAACTGACGACCAGTAGCCAGTACGTTATGTAAAACAGCAAGGCTTTAGGCGCTATCATTTGTCGGAGTCACACAGTGACATCTGTCGTCGGCCAAACGAGTTTATCTCTGGACCACACTCATTATTCAAACCTCCACTACTGGGACTCGAACCTGCGTCAATGATAACGACGGAAGATAAATATATTGTCCGCCTTTCACTAAATTTATGTAGGTATGTATAGTCAATCTACATACTGTGTAGATATCGTTTTAGTTAGAATGGTGACTGTCTTCCGTATCTTCATGGTCGTCTCATCGGGTTTGTGGTAACAAGCATTGCAGCATTGCTTCAAACGTCTAAAACATTGGAGATTTTAAGTCCCACATCAATACATGTTGAAATTTTAATAGCTTCTTTTCCGAAAAGGGGTCATTGTACTCATCATTATGAACAACTTTTACTAAGAGACCAACCCTGAAATCGCGAAAAAAACATCAGGTGGTCCCTTCATTTTATCGATTTTAGTCAGCGACAGGGGCTGTGTTGTCGCTGATTTTAGTGAATACAAATGTTTCGATTCACACATGATTTCAGGTTTGGTCCCATAGTAAAAGTTGTTCATACTGATGAGTAAAATGACCCCTAAAATTAGTTGGTCCCTATATTTTGTCTATTTATGTGAACACACAAGACAACAACCTTGTTTTGTGGGAGTACAATGACCCCTTAAGAGGTTTTCAATCATTTGAATAACACGTTGTATGTTCTTCGAGCCATATCAGAACATCTCTGCTTATCTCTTTAGGGAGATACATATCAATTGATCATGTATCTCCATTGCATTCTCACAACGAAATATTTTAATTACTACCTTTATTGCTCTCCATAAAGATTAAAAAAGAACGTGTGAGATATCTCGCATTAGTCTCAATCTATATGCGATCATCATCAGACCTTTATCGCGGACAATCATCCAAATATGCCATTCATCTGGGCTCCCAGTCACCGTTACGATGGCTCCTAAAATAAAATGATACTGATCTATCGTATGCCGTTCACGTAATAGGTCGCAGGTATCTCTTGGGTAACTGAGATTCAGATCATGGAAAAGGGGTGATATGACTAAGAATATCGCCACTTATTAGGCATTTAGTCCGCTTGTATAACAGTTACAAGTGGTGCCGGATGGAAAGAATTGCACCATCCTATATCTTCTCATGGGTGTCGTAAAAGGTGACTAAGGGATTCAACAGAGGATGGGCAGCAGCGTTCTCTGAGTATTTAAAAAACCAATTGCGATCGCCAACCCGAGTGCCAAGCGTGGCGATTATGGTATATCCCCCCTTTTTTCAATTCAATTCAATTCAATTTTTTATTTTTTTTGTGGAGGCTTATGTATAGCAGTGGAAATCTTTATTGTATAGAGCATTGATAAATAAATAATTAGAAGGCATTGATGCTGATTCTATTGTTTTTTTCACACACCATCATATCACAGCACCATCTAGTCCCAGAAATTCTAATTTCGAAATACTAATTCGACAGCACTAAAATTGTTGCCATCCGGCAATTCCAGTTTTCGCGTGTACTACATGACGTATTTTTTATTAAAACTTTCAACTATGAAAAACATTTGCGAGATTATTTCGTCGGTTAGAAGGTAAAATTCGCTAAGTAACCATATCAGAAAAAGTTACTTTTTTATTTTTCAGATAATAATTTATTAATGCCGAAAATAAATAAATGGATTTTTGCTAAAAATTACACTAACTGTTTATGTTTTGTGTGTGTGTCTTTTTTTTCATTTTCGGCATTAATAAAAGATAACTATTATAAGAAAATTAAAAAAAGTGTTTTTTCTGATAATGTCACTTAGTGATTTTTACCTTTTAGCCGACGATTTATTCCCATTATGATCGCTACTCTCAACGCAAATGATTTAAACCAGTAGTTATCGTTAACTAGGTACGATAAGACTGTTGAAATTTACTTCGTCCATATTTAACAATTACGCGTCTCTAACAACGTGACGCAATTCACCTTTGGCTGGCTTTTCTGATCCTCGGAACATTGATCACAGAGCATTTGCATTTTCTTACATGCACCGTTGAAACTATTCTCGAAGCTAGATTTAGAGATAGTTTCTTCAAGGAATGCAACATTCCAAGTCAAAATCCAATACTAATTCGACTAGAAAGGTGATCATGTAATTTTCAAATCTTATCTCCACATATTGGAGTCAACAACATCGACTCAGCCTATCGCAGTCCACTACTCGACATAGGCCTCTCCCAAGTAGTGCCACAACCTTCGGTCCTCTGCCTTCCGCATCCAGTCCCCCCCAGCGACTAGAATTTGTTAACTCATTTGACAGTTTAATTTTGATGTAAAATTGAAGAAGATGTTGATAACATCGCAGTCAAACATTGGAATTGTGTAACGACATAGAGGGACTTTATTATGAAGTAAATGAGGGAATTCCATTGCGATGTAATTGATGTAAATGACGTCATGAATGTTAGATCACGTTTCTTTATAAGCTGCTGCAAGTATGAATTTTAAGCTTTATCATTCATTCTCTCCGACATCGTAATCAACAGTTGTCTAGTTACGCAATTGGAATTGTATCATTTTTCTGGATTCAAACATCAAAATTGGCATTTTTTTGATTGCGATGCAGTTACGCAATTGCCCTGCAGGTCAGTCCACCTGGCTGGGGGTGCCCTACGCTGCGTTTGCCGATTCACGGTCCCCACTCAAGGACTCGTCTGCTCTAACGGCCATCAGTCCTTCGACAGACATGGCTAGCCCACTGCCACTTCAGTTTACTGATCTTACAAGCCATAGCTTGTTGTTTGTTGTTGCTTTCACTCTGTAGGCAATGTCAGCTCCATATTAGCTATGTCTTCATTAGAAATATTTTAGTGAATGTATTAAAATATCAATGGAATTGGCCAAGGCTTGATTAGGAATTGCAAAGTGAATTGTCAAATGTCATAATTGACCTAACCTATTAAAATGGTAACAGGTCAAATTAATATTCTATAATATGATACATTGCAAGATTTGTGTTGTCAAAATCATTAATTTTGTTGCGGGTTTCAAGACAGTTTCATCATTTCCCCGGGACGCGCCAAGTTTCATTATTGTTTCGTTGTTTTTCTGTTTAGTTGGCATTGTAGATCCTACACACCTCTACTACTCATTGTACTATACACCTCTGCCTACCCCTTCGGGGAAATACAGGCTGGATGTTATGTTGTGTAGATCCTTACTTACAGGATTCGTAGTGGTTGAGGGTGTTTTAGGGCTTTTGAAACAATTTTTTTGCCAAATTACTAGACTTAGACTCCCTTTTCTGCGATTTCCATGTTCTGAATAGTCTGAATTAGACTCATAACGAGAAATTGTACCTGATAATAGCTAAAGCTCTTTTATCTGTCGACTTAAGAGGTCAATACTAGAAAACACAGAAAACTACACTACAATGTACTCAGATGTAGCTTAATAATAGAGTCTATCACACTGGGCTGTCACATACATCAACCAGCAATTTGATACAATAATCTGTAGAATTAACATAGTTTTACATAAATTTGTATTTGCGTGATTATGCGGGTAGGTAGGTAGCTATCGGCATCGAGTATGAGCTGGAAAATCATAAATTATAGTTTGCTAGGTCTTCTTCGCTACTGTACTGCATTGTGAGTTTACTAGCAATTTTACTGAAACATGTTAGAGTGGTTAATTTAATTTGTTCATGTTTTTCTTGACGGTAATTTGGTTAGATGTTATGCATTAATGACATATCAATAAAAGTAATATTTGAAAATGGAATTTTTCACAATTTAAAGCAGTTTTTTACAACTACCTAATTGATAATAGACTACTGCGTGCATCGAAACGATTTTGAATAATTAAAAAATTGTACGGTATTTTTTTTTACCTGTAAAGACGCTTGTCCTCTTACACTTCCTGCGACCACGAACGCTGTAAAGCTTTCGAAACGTCAGGAAAACCAATTTCAATAATATACGCGGTGTAATACGGTTTTTTTTTTTATTATATTGTGAAGTGATTGCGAAAACCTAAGAAATTATTATGAAAATAGACTCCTAAATAAAATAACATAACATCACACCTGTATTTCCCCGAAGGGACAGGGTGTATAGTACACCCACATTTTGCCAGTTATGTTATAAGTCCCATGTAATAGGGGGCGAGCCTATTGCCATTAACCGGGCACAAATCTGGACTCCGGGCACTGAACATTTTGCCCGACCCGGGAATCGGACCCAAAACCTCACGGTCAGCGGTCGCGCTAGCGACCAACGAGGCAGAGTATAAAATAAAATCGTAAAAAATCGGATCCTATATAATTATATTACTTCACAAGACCAAGACAATTTTATATAAGTCCATTATACCAGGCCCCTCAGAAAGTATTGGGAAAAAATGTTTTTATATATGGGAGACTGGCCAGTTATAATGTTTTTCGAAAATATGATTATTTATAAGTAAAAATAAGTAAGTTCCAATTTCAAAATTTCCCTCCACATTTTTTGCGAGTTAATTCAAAGTATTGTGTCTCACTGAAATATGGATCTGCGCCGGGAACATTTTAGAGCTATGATTTTATACGATTTCAAGTGTCGCCTGAAACCGGATGAATCGTACGATAGACTTCAAATGGCATTCATGGATGAAGGCTCTTCCAAGGCAACCGTGTATCGTTGGTATAACGAATTCAAGCGCGGTCGACCAACTTTGGGGGATGACGAAAGAAGCGGTCGCCCTTTGACGGCTGTTACCGAAGAAAACGTGCTAGCAGTGAAAAATTTAATCCAAGACAATAGGCGAATTACATATCAGGAGATTCAACACATATTGAAGATTGGATCGGGAAGCGTTCACGAGATTCTACACAGCCATCTTCGCGTGAGGAGGATAGTATCACGCTGGGTGCCGCACAACCTCACCGATGCTCAGAAGCAGGCCCGGGTGGAATGGTGCCGTGATATGCTTAACAAATTTGAAGCAGGCTCGTCTCGGCGTGTTTACGACATCGTTACAGGTGATGAGTCCTGGATTTATCAATACGACCCAGAAACCAAGCGCCAGTCGACTGTTTGGGTGTTTCAAAATGAGCCAACGCCTACCAAAGTGAAGCGATCTAGAAGCGGGGGTAAGATTTTGATCGCTAGCTTTTTTAATTTGACTGGCCACTTGGTATCAATTCCCTTACGGGATCAAAGAAGCATTAATGCCGAATGGTATACTACCAAATGTTTGCCAGAAGTTTTCTCTGTTATAAGCAACAAGCGACCAAACACAGGGCTCCGCGGGCTACTGCTCCACCACGACAATGCACCTGCGCACACCGCACTCAAAACGAGGGACTTCCTGGACAGCATGCCAGTCAAACTCCTGGGTCACCCTCCTTACAGCCCTGATCTAGTACCGTGTGACTTCTTTTTATTCCCAAAAATAAAAAATCAGCTCAAAGGGATACAATTTTCGTCGCCGGAAGATGCGCTGGCTGCGTTCGAGCAGGCTGTAAACGAGGTGTCTGCGGCGGACTGGAAAAAGTGTTTTGAAAACTGGTTTAGGCGCATGAATCTTTGTATAGAGGCTGGTGGAAAGTACTTTGAAAAGATTTGATAAAAATATATGTACGTATAGAACAATTTTTTTTAGTTTCGCAAAACTTTCTGAGTGTCCCACGTATACTTTACTACCACCCACAAAGTAAAATGACACGCAAATGACAGGCAGTGAACAGAATGACATACATAACTTTGCGGCGCGGCTGCGATCGTCTCAAGCCCTACAGATGATGGTCATTTGCCGCGTTTCACAGTTTCATGGATTTGTCCGTCGTGATCGTAGATTATAGCTCTTTATTTCGTCGTAAAGTGAAAGGTTTATCCGAGATTGTAAATAATAGAAGAGCTTTCTTTTGTACTTAGTTATGCAAACGGTGGATAACTTATTTTCAAAATGCCCCGTGTTACATGTAATCTTTAGAATTAATAAAAAAATGAAAAAATAAAATTACATAGTACATAGCACTCTTAATTATTTTTTAATACGTAATGGACTCGGGTTTGACCGCCACCTCACCTGATTTTAAGCGATGGTGGTGTAAATATCTTCTAAAACAACAAAAATAAAAGAACCGTTTTTAAAATATTGCCATTTATAAGAAAATAATTACTTAGGTAGTTCTAGGCCTAATTATAAACTGCTAACTAGCTTTCATGAAATGCATGCCTCTTAAGATGTAAAATTACAATTCTTATTAATTAATTATTATTTCAAGCATTTTTTACAAATTGTAGCTCTATTCGCTCTATTTTATATTACACATCGATCGAAATATAATTCGCGGCAATAATAACAATATATTAGACAATTATGTTAAAATATGTTTTCTCTAATTGTATTTTTTTTAGAAAATAATTATACAACAATGCATTGTAGCCATATTTAATCAAATAAGTTATATCGTTGTAATGGAAACATTTGCACAACATGACTGGTAAGACACAGAGAACTTTTTTTTAAATAATGTTATTACCTTTTTAACCTGCGTTATGCGAATAAATGATTTGATTTTATTTTTATTTACTGAACAATAAAAAACATAGAAAACATTAACTTAGCTCTTTAAAGCTCGATAATCGATAATTGTATATTAAATTTTTAATTCATAATCAAGAGCGCCGCGACGAATCTTATTCCGATCAGTGTACGACGTGAAATTGCTACATTTTGCATTGCTAGAATTTCGTGAGCTACTAGGTAGCAATCACCATAAACAATTTCATTAATACCTAAACCATAACAACAAGAGCAACCGAACAGGATCAAACTACAACACTAGTGAAATCAAAGGACCGGTCGTAGTCGCTGGCACGTAGAAAGTAAATAAATTGGCAGTAACAGTCCACTATGCACCTATACCACAGAGCACCGTAAGCAATGTGCAGTCTCTGAAAAAATATATAAATTAACATTAAGAAAATTCATTTTTTTCCTGTTTTTTTTTATATATATTTGCTCTGTTTATACAGTACAAAACAAAGCAGTGTTGCTTATGGTATGTTTGGCAAATTTAATATCGTTTTTATAAGTCGAACAGCGATTTCATCATATCTTTTTCAAGCAACAAATTGTTAGAGTTTCACCAAAATTCTCTTCATGAATAGTATTTATAGTAGGTACAAGAATGGTAACGTTTATTTACTTTTAAGCCAAAAAGTAAGTTTACTGGTACAATTTTCTAGCTTTCTCAAACCAAAACAGAATCCGCTATACCCTACTTACACCCTTCTCTTTGATCCCATCAAGCGAACAAACAAACAGATACTTTTAACTTATTGCCATTAGGTATACCATATTTGTTGTAAATCACGGCTTGCGCACGCGCCGCTCGCCCGGGGCCCGCGCCTGCGCAGACAACTATTACTAACTATAACGGTGCCCAACTATCGGTTACTCACTTTTTTCTTTACTAGCTTTGAAAGAGTTTTTCTTTGTAATAATAATATTTAGACAGGTCGTCAAGGTGATGGAATGGTGAGTGATGATCGATTAGGCGGTGTGATTGAAAATGGCGGTTTCAGCAAAAAAAATGCATGACGCAACGCCTTCCGTTAATATAAATCATCTTGATAGTTAAACAGATTTCCTACTAATATTATAAATGCGAAAGTATGGATGTTTGTCTTTCAATCACGTTAAACGGATTTGGATGAAAGTTGGCACACAAGAAAAACAAACCATGTACATATTTATTGGAATAAAACATGGAGCGAAGTCGTGGGCGTCAGCTATAAAGAATACTTACTTAATTAAATCATCATATCTAACAGCTCGTAAAAGTTCCCTGCTAAATAGGAGCCCCCAATGACCGCTGTAATAAACGATTACATACATTTTTAAAGTAGTACCCAGTGACGGAAAAGTTGAGTAGAAATAGGTTGACATAGTATGGTGCGTGCACAGAAATAGGGGTGTGAGCATGTGATACGGAGGAATGAGGAGCATATTACGGTATGAATGTGCATGGCTATAAGAGAAAACCGGCCAATTGCGAGTCAGACTCACGCATTAAGGGTTCCGAACCCACCACCCATTGACCTGATACCCCATAGAAACTGAATTAATTTACGAGGGTTCATCAAAAGACATCAACGCACAGTACGCGAGATAAGAAGTTTTGCATCACTTTCTTACGCAGGTACACACGGCTACACATCAAGCTGTACAAAACCAGTAAAGGCTGACCTCGTATTGTAAGGAAAACCTATACAATGCGAGATCAGCTTATACTGGAAATGTACAGCTTGATGTGTAGCCGGGTGTACCACCACATATGTCCATGTTGGCCCTTTTTAGGGTTCCGTACCCGAAGGGTGCCAAACGGGACCCTATTACTCTCGCTACGCTGTCCGTCCGTCCGTCCGTCCGTCTGTCTGTCTGTCACAGGGCTGTATCTTTTGAACGGTAATAGGTAACCGGTTGAAATTTTCTCAGAAATTGTGTTGCTATGAGGTGTATCACGACAAATACTAAAAACAAAAAAAAAACAAAAACCAAAGGGGGTCCCCATACAAGAAACCAAAAAAAACATGCATTTTTTTCAACGTTTTTGTTCCTGCTCTATCTTCAAAACGGTAATATATACCAGCGTCAAACTTGGTCAGATTATAGTGCATATTATGTAGTTTAGCAACAAATACTAAAAATAAGACAAACATAGATATATGTGGTGGTACCTTCGTAAGAAAGACATGCAAAATTTCATATTTCGCGCTCTGTGCGTTGATGTCTTTTGATAAACTCTCGTAAATTAAATCAGTTTTTATGGGGTATCAGGTCGTTGAGAGGTACGGAACCCTTACTGCGCGAGTCCGACTCGCACTTGGCCGGTTTTTTTAGTATTTGTTGCTAAAGTACATAGTATGCACTATAATCCGACCAAGTTTGACGCTGGTATGTATTACAGTTTTGAAGATAGAGCAGGAACATAAACGTTGAAATTTTTTCATGTTTTACGAGGTTTCTTGTATGGGGATCCCCTTCAGTTTTAGAGTGTAATTCCTTGCAGTCAGTGTTTCCCGAGAAGTTTAATCTAGTGTTCTTTAAGGCTTGAGTGAATAGGTTTTTGCTGGGCAAGCGTGAACCATCGTCGACCGCACCATCGCTTAACATCAGCTGAGGTGGCGGTCAAAGGCAAGACCGTTAAGAAAAAAAAAAGGAAAAACAAAAATATTTTTTTATTTTTAGTATTTGTCGTGATAGGGGTCATAGCAACACATATTCTGAGATAATTTCAACCGGCTACCTATTACCGTTCAAAAGATAGAGCCCTGTGACAGACAGACGAACAGACGGACGGAAAGCGTAGCGAGAGTAATTGGGTCCCGTTAGGCACCCTTTGGGTATGGAACTCTAAAAAGGAAGACCAAAGAAAAGACGAATGGATTGTGTGAAAGATTTTATGAATAGAATGAAAGTGAACACTGAGATGACGGCTAATAGAGATATATGGAAGAAAAAGACATGTTGCGCCAACCCGAAATCAACAAGGACAGGAGTTTACAGAAGATTAATGATATTATGAAGTATTCACGAAACATCAGCATATATCTTATAGTACCGACGGAACGCATCGTAAATGCATTGATTTGCAATTTTGATGAATGCAGGAAAATTTGCGGTGTATGTTCAAGGCAATGTTATAAAAAAATATAGATATGTCATGCCCTAACAAAACCAACGAAAAAAATGTTCCGTACACAGCAGCAGCACAATACTACAAACTAGTAAAAAGTATATAAGTTGGTTACTTCAAGTTACTTTCGTGTCATAATTGGAATACTTTCTGTACACACATGACGGCATTTTAGTTTTTATTTTCTGCCACCGGTCACGCTCGGCGTCTTACTTGACGCGGATTAATAGAAAAATGGTCTAATTAGGACGTTTTCAAGTATTCAGATTGCGAGCTCAGTAGCATATCTCTACTTTTAAATATCATTGGTTAAAGGCATATCAGGTAGACTAACATAACATAACACAAACATAACATCACGCCTGTATTTCCCCGAAGGGGTAGGCAGAGGTGTAATAGTACACCCACATTTCGCCAGTTATGTTATAGTCCCATGTAATAGGGGGCGAGCCTATTGCCATTGACCGGGCACAAATCCAGACTCCGGGCTGCTACTGAGAATTTCCTAATGAAAAGACCCAATAACACTTTGCCCGACCCGGGAATTGAACCCAGGACCCCAAGCTCAGCTGTCGCGTTTGCAACCACTAGACCAACGAGGCAGTCGAGGTAGACTAAAACCTATTTATTTATTTAAAAAGAAAAAGCTAACACAACGGCCACACTGACAGTACGGTAATAGATTAGAGATTAACTTTCCTTCCGCCGGCCGGCATACTAGGCACATGATATATGACGGATGCGGCTTCCTTCCAATGATCCGCAGATCACTCTTGCGCCGGTTTCCTCACTTTTTAAGGTTTTAAGTGATAATTTTATGATAATGTTCGATAGTGTTAGTGAAACCAGTTTTTGTGCCGGGATCAAACAGTGAAATTTATTTATGTGCCATTATTAATTTGTTAAAACGGTTTGCAAACGTCTTTAGCTTTTCATACTAGTGACTGAGCTTTCAAGTGAAAATAAACTTAAGACAGCTTTTTACAAAAAAAAACAATAAACATTAGAATAGTAAATTAAGATATATATTAGGTACTTACTACATAAATAACTGTTTACACGTACGGCCACATACCTGGGTGAGGCCATTAAAAAGGGATTATTTCACTTAAGCTTTTCGTCCGGTATTTATTTAATATGAAAACGATAAGTCATCAAGTCAACCCTAAGGTTGTCTGGTAGAGAACGCCTATGGCGTTAAGACCGCCTTTGTACCCTGTTGTGCATAAAGAATTAAATAAAAATAAATAATAAGTCACATGTAAAATATATTTTTTCCTGCATTAAGGAAGTTCTTTTCTAGTTGTTGAAATGCCACAATCATCTAAAAAACATTTTCTTTGTTTTTTTTTAAATAAAATATTGTGGGAACATAACATTTTCTAGAACAAATAAAAGTGTCCCAAATTTTCACCCTTGTACAAATATTATTGAATTTGGACATTTCGTTGTATTTCAACTGAAATTTATAGTTTATCTTAATGATTATCGCCTTTTCTAAAATATGACATATATTACGACCGTTTTGATAAATGAAACAATGATTATTTTGGGAAATTACATCGTGTCCGCATATTTAAAGCTTTTAAGTTACTCATTTTATGTTACCAAAATTTTCCCAAAAACATATCAATTGAGCAGTATAATCTGCTTTGATACCTTGGCTACACTATTGTCTATAATATCTGTGCTACGTAATTATCACTAGTCAGCCATTTTTGTGATTGTGCATTATTTTGTTTGGTGAGGTGCAGATAGTCGTCGTCGAAAAAAATTGTACTGGTTAATTTAAATGAAAATATTAATATTTTACTTAAAAACACAAATTATATAATTAATGTAATGTTTAAGGTATAGTTAGAAGCTGCGTACGCGCCTATATTTACGTCGTAATTCCGTAAAATTGAGAATGTTTGACGAGAGGTCAGGTTTTAAGTTACTTTTATGTGACTTGTGTTACCATTTTTTAAATTACGTAACATAAAAGTGGTATAAAGCTTGAAAAATTGTTCTGAATATGCCTTTAAAAAACTTTCATGTTACTTATAAGTTACCAGCTACCTTTACTTTATAGTTACTTTTATGTTCCATGAGGCCAATTTTACGGCCTTACCCACCTACGGAAACGTCCTAAAGTAGCTTGAATACTGTAAGAATTAAATCATAGATATCTAATGAGCAGTTATCGAGTCATCTATGAAAGTTTCGTGATTATACCTAACAGGTAGGTATCTAATAACGCAGAGCCACTGGCCACTAGCTATATCACTGGCTCTAAAATCTAAAAAAAAAACTGGATTTCTAATGTAATTATTTCTGTAATTCGAAATTCTGAACCTGATCGTAATTTAACCAAGGAAAGAACTAAAGATTCTACAATATTCAGTCTCCAAAAGGATGTACTGGGAGTTTTTACACGTGTGAAGTCACAGACGGAAGTTAGTTAAGAGCCATAAGAGCCGTTTTAATTTATATTTTGACATCGTGGATCTCAGTAATAGATATGTTTATTTTAAATTTTATTAGTGGAATATGACAGTTTTATTCATATTGTAGCCACAACATTTTGTAGAATTTTCATTTATTGCGTTAAGACTAACAATAACCAACCATAATATTTTGAATATGTTCCCATTGATACAAAATTTACAACTTGAAAAAAAAAAACTCCGGTTTAGATGAACCGGCTAGATAAATGACTACTTTAAATAACCTCAATTTTCTATTAAAATAATTAAAGTTTCTAAACACAAAATATACTACCACATACAACTTCAGACTTTTACCAACATAATAAAATTTAAATATGAAAATAATTGATAAAAAATCTTATCATAAACTTGAAATTCAAAGACTATTATATTTGCTTGCGCTCGCGACGTGGGCTCAGTATCGCGATATTTAATTCAGTAATGGAAATGTCTATAGATCTTTCTATCAAATAGAATAAGAATGCCAAAAATCCGCCTCTCGTTGCTGTTTTCGTCAAAAAATGTAAGTGGGCTCTTAGCGAATATGTGAACGAATATCTCGTATCAAACGCAAACCAACTTAAAATATACTCACTAACGTACTAGATGCGCTGTTTAGAAGAACAACATGGTTACACGAGCTATGGTTCCGGAACCACACTGTCATCTGTCATTAGTTCACTTGACAGCTATCTCGCAAACACACGTAAATTTTATCAACGGTTGCGTCAACTGAATTTGGAACATGCTGCTTATAATATGAGATCGCGTGTCTATTTATTGACGTCGTTGTCACTAACTTATAAAATGTAAAGATGTCAATACCATTAATCGCTCCAACGCCTATAAGCGACTTTTACTTAACAATATTAACCCTAATTAACAGATTCAAATCGGCGTCTAAGATAGTTAAATATTATAATTTTATATGTAATTGGAATGAATTGATTATTTATTTATATGCGAAATTATTTCTCAAAACAAAAAAACGGACTAAGAATCTATAATTTCGAGTACGAAAACTGTGAAGTTTGCGAAACGATTTTGTTTAATCATCTCTAAATTAGTTTATTTTATTATCTTAACGACTTGTGTAAGGCAAATTCAGTAGCGGCTTTATTAAAATGTTTTAAAAAGTTTTTTTAAAGGCTTTAACTTATCTTGCTTTGTTGCCTGCCAGATCTTAGAAGTCAATTTTGGGCCAGTACCTACGTTATATTAGTTTCGAGATTATCGCAAAGACAAAAGACGCTATCGCGCATCACTCGAGAACTGTTTATTTTTCCGGATAAAAAGTGCATATAAATGTTAATTCGGGTTATGTTCTATCTGTATGCCAAATTTCATCCAAATCCGTTAAGCCGTTTTAGCGTGGTTAAAGGACAAACAATCAAACAAAAATCATACTTTCACATTTATAATATTAATAATGCTCTACATTTAAGTTTTTTGCATACGGCATAAAGCACAAATTAGCGGTTCATTAACGCTTAAACTGACTGGCACAAAGAGTTCAAAGTAGGCCCTCTGGCCAATAAATAGCAGGATTTCTCTCTGCAAAAAGTGGCGATAACAACAATTGAACATCTAGTTTGAAGCCCACGTAGGCGTAGTGTGGGCCGGTATATTGTAGTACCTGTGAAAAGATATGTTTTAGCGTGATATGTAGCTTGTTATTTATTAATAGGACTACCTATCGTGTTATACAAAGAACGATCCTTCAATATAATTTGTGACTGAAGTTTTATGAAATGGGAAGTTTTGGAATTAATAACTGAAGGTGTCACCGATCCCACTTCTGATCACAGAAGGGGTCTGCACTTTGGCATCAATTGTTTGCATTAAGGTAATCAACAATAAGTAATATAATAATATTTAAATTAACTCAAGTGATTGATTTATTTTTTAATTCGCGGTTAAAGTTTTCTCAGTTTTTTTTTCTTATAACTAGAAAAATATAAATAAAATATCGCGAAAGCTCTTCCCCTCAACTGTACCACAAATCTAATAAAAATATCACTTAAATAGTTCAGTATACCACCTACTTCGAATAATAAGTTTGGTCGTAGGTGTACCCGATGTTGGCCGAAAACGCCCGAAAGGTCGTTCGGGCTAAATGTCAAATGAAACATGCGAGGTCGCATTGTCTAGGCCTCGCGGCTATTAATTGTATATCAATACGCTTAGATATAAGTTATTTTGGCTCGTGGCAATATGATGTATTTGAATAATGGATAATAAGTCTTTAAGCAATTCAAAAGGCGAGAGCGACCTCATCTTTGTGTCTGCCACGCCTTAAAAACATGACGTGATGCTGATATTGCCGATCTCAATAAGTAATACCTAATGTAAGTCATACACGAAAAAAACAAGCTGGTTATTTCCTTCTGTTTAGCTTGTCCTTTATAATAACAAACAATTGGTAAAAAACGTGTGCATTCAGGGGACCCGCGTCAGGAGCAAATTTCGTGGCGGTTTTTCGTGGCGGAAAGGCGCATGCACTAAATTGCAGGCGCCAAATATTGACCGGTGGGTTGGTAATGCATTCACTTTGACATTAGCTTTCATTTTGAAATTACAGCAATATTCATTGCCTGGTACGTAGTTGCCGATAACATGGATTGTCAAAACACACGGAGCAATGAACCTTGAAATCCAGGCAATTCGGCAGCGGTTCATTATAATGCTAAATTTCGCAACTATAATACACGCATAGATGGCGGGAAACATCAAGCGTTGGACTGAGATACCACAGAGCCTGAGTTCCATCCCCAGTAAAACTTGTGTTTATGTATGGTTTATTTAATAGTTAAAATATGACGTGCGTGACGTTACATTTTCTCCCGAATCGCACCTACCGCAAGCCGCGATAAGGAACTTCGTTCTAAAAGATTATTTAAAAAAATATGACCGACGATGGCGGATGGTGGACCGGCGACCTGAAGAAAGTAGCTGGGTGGGCGCGGAAGGCAGAGGACCGAGTGTTGTGGCTCAACGTGGGGGAGAGGTTTATATGTCCAGCAGTGGAATGCGATAGGTTGAGTTGATGAAAAAAAGAGTTACGCACAAAATCACCAAAATATAAATAAAAACAAATTAATATTAAAATTTAACACAATCAAAAAGTGTGGTAAGATAAGCGTCACATCCGTGCAAAACGGCTATCGCTCAGAAAATTGCTGTCCCACATGCACGGAGCAGAGACACAGCGCTGGTTTTATTAAGCCTAAGCCCGCACGGCGATTTTCATTCGCGCGATTTTTATTAATGTATTTTTTTTTATTCGCGCACTGAGTCTCACCTACCGCCGCAATGCGGGCACCTGCATACACCCTGCATATGATTCCGTGTGTTACAGATTCAACGATAAAAAATAGCGCGAGTAAAAATCGCAGTGCGGCCGGCGTAGGTCTTTATTTAAAAAATCTGATAAACATGTCTACCACTTTCAAATAAATTTGATATACTTTCTTAGCATCACCTAATCACATCATCTTTTTAACCACCAATATTAAGTAGCTCTCCAACCCACGCTATTCAAAACTAAATCATCTCAAACGACCGAAACCCAAAATTAGTCCGTTTTTACGTCGCGTGCGTGTCGCCACACGTACCTACATAATTGTACGGCAGGTGCGCTCGCGCAGCGATTTTGTAACAGCAATGCAAACCATGGAATGTGCGGTCATACACTTTTTATAACCGCGACATAAAATATGCGATGTCATTAGACCGAGAGACCGACTTATACATATGTTGTGACAAAAAAATTAAAACAATTTTTTATTTGGTCAAAAGGAGGGTAATGGTTTTCACGTGTATGTGTTATGTTACGCCTATGACGTAAACTTGTTGGATTTCACTAATGGTTGGACTATGAATAATTTCTTTAGAAAATCTTACCAATTTGGCAAATTTTAATGTTGTACTAGATCATTCTGTTCTATCGAAACTAACATTGGCTGCAAACTTAAAGGTCAAAGATTGGCCCAAAGTTTGCATCCAACATCCGCGGTGACGCAAAATAGACAAATGTTAATATGACCAACAAACGGGTCCACTTCCTTCTGTTATGTTTTATTCGCCTCGATATTAATCAGAAGTAATTTATTAACCTTTGTGGTATATTCTTTATTTGTAATGTCAACCACAAGAATACATGTTTCGTAATAAAATACTGTGTTGTTTGACATTTGTGTAATCATATAAAGAACATCTGTTATTATCAGATTTTTGACAAAAAAATGCTTTATTGTTCTCTATTAAAAAGTAACATGTTGATTGTCCTAAATTATGGACTAGGTATATATTCACGAATCTGTTTAAACTATAAAACTTTACTATGATATAATTTTTTTCATCAATTGTATGCATTTATTTTTAGAATTATACAGTCACATAATAGCATTTGCCTCGTTCTACAAGCCATTACAGTTTTTCAGTCTAAATAATTCAAAGATAAAGCAAATATATCTTAAATGATTTAACTTCAGGAACAGAATCTCAGCCAGTACAATTGAAAATATCAACCTATACGTACAAACCAAACTGGAGCACAGACAATCAAGCAACATTCACGACTAAAAAAATATCGATCACTGGCCAGAGCGAACCATGCCAACACCACAATGAGAATTCTCAAAAATAATTCAAACATTCAATGCCCCAAATTACAAAAAGCAATCAGTGTGTCTTGTGATCCACTCTGAAACGATAATGACCCGCGGGTAGAAAAAGAATTCGATATAACAGATATGAAAGGGGACTATTCACAAGCGGCAGCCGGTCTCATCTAGAGATAATCTATTTGGTATAACCTCACGACCTCCCGGTTGGCCGCTATAACAATATAATTAAAGAGAGATCGTTGCGATCCGATCGGTCGCAGGGCTGGGCTCCTGGACTATCAGATTTATGATTTGATGAAGAAGCAACGGTAATGTATTGTGTTGTTGGGAATATTGGAAAATTTAAAGGATATAATTGGCTGTTGGTTAGTTAGTTTGACTCTTACAGATTGGCGCACTTAATTTACGAATAGTTTATGATTATGTTTAGATAATACATTTCTTAACTTTAGTCGCAATTAGTTAAAATCTTATAAGTTTTTTCCAGGTAAGAATTAAGTATCATACATGGCTACTGAACCCACTGAAATCTTTCACTTTCTTAGCCTCAGTTCACTTCAAAACACTTTTCTTATGGCAACACTTGTCTATAATAGCCGTATTTACGTGGCAACCCTGACCGGTCCATTTACCGGCCGGATGTCGATGGCTCTGTAAAAGGAAACCTACATGATTGTTGCTCCCGACGCGTTATAGATGTCATTATTTACTTGCGCCCGCGCAGCGCGGCTTTTTACTAGTAATACAAATTACTGGATGCGCGGGCGACGCCATGGTTGTTTTAGTGTGGTCTAGCCAACATCTTAGGAAGGTTATAAATATAAACACTATTTTAACACAATTGTCAATTTTAACCGTAGATAAAAAAAAAAAAAAAAAAACATAAAATAATAAATATAATATTCTTATGTATCTATACATACATGCATACATGCTGAAATTTGAATCGACTTTTACTATGGGACCAACCAAGAAATCACGAAAAAAAAATCAGTTGGTCCCTACATTTTATCGATTTAAGTGAACACAAATGTAGGGATCAACAGATTATTTTTTCGCGATTTCAGGGTTGGTGTCATAGTAAAAAAGTTGTTCATAATAATTAGTACAATTACCCCTTTACGGGAAATAAGCGATTCAAATTTCAGCATGTATATACTTAAGTATCTATATATTATTTATATTATTATTAGCTAGTAATGTATGTAAATAAAGTATGTTTATTTTATGTTATACACTTGTTTCTGTCCTCTACATTCAACATCTCTCTATCTCTCTAAGGTTTGCTGTTAGAAAACTCAGTTCTGAGTTAAGCTCGCCGATGTACATAAACTTTCTTACTGTAATATAAATGTATATATGTGTGTACAATAAAGAATAAGAATTGAAAAAGCCGGCCAAGTGTGAGTCGGACTCACGCAGTAAGGGTTCCGTACTACCCATCGACCTCATACCCCATAGAAACTTATTTAATTTACGAGAATTTATCAAAAGACATCAACGAACGTACGCGAAATGTGAATTTTTGTATCTCTTTCTTCCGTAGGCACCACCACATATGTCTATGTTTGTCCTGTTTTTAGTATTTGTTGCTAAACTACATAGTATGCACTATAATCAGACCAAGTTTGACGCTGGTATGTATTACCGTTTTGAAGATAGAACAGGAACAAAAACGTTGAAAAAAATGCATGTTTTTCGAGGTTTCTTGTATGGGGTCCCCTTTGGTTTAAGACTTTTTTTGTTTTTAGTATTTTTCGTGATACACCTCATAGCAACACATATTGTGTGAAAATTTCAACTGTTTATATATTACCTTTACAAAGATACAGTCCTATGACAGACAGACGGACGGACGGACGGACGGACAGAGTAGCGTGAGTAATAGGGTCCCTTTTGCACCCTTTGGGTAATGAACCCTAAAAATGAAAATTATTAAAATATTAAAATTATTGATGATCCAAAATTAGGCCTTTTGCAAACCTTAACTGTTTGTTACAAATTCAAGAATCAGTATAACTTATAGATGTATGAATTTAAAAAAAACTTTCATCTAAGTGCACCAGACATTTAACCATAAAACTTTCTTCAAAGTAAAATAATTTTCGCACAAACAATTTCATGAATTGAAAGAATTTATTGAAGTTGAACCGTAGTCGTGTCATTACTCGTTTACGAGCTTGTTGATTATTTTTACGACTCACACTTTAGTAGTTCGTTAACTCGCCATAATTTCAATACTAGCACCCGAGTTAATAGTAGTATTTATCGATGCACTTCTCATTATTGAGGACGAAGATCCTGCACTGAAAGTCTAGTTAAAAACTATTTTTAAGGGCCCGTAACCCGTTATTCTTGCCAAATAATTTCAATCCTGCTTAAAAAACTACTCACTGTATGGTACTGAAATTAAAATACATGATACCTAAGGATTAACGTGACCATATAATTTAGTTCAATTTCTTTTTACTCCAATTGCTGTTAATAATAGTTTAGGACTTTTCAACACGGTTTTTACAACTGTATTTTAAGAATTACAATTTCATAAATAAATGACAAATCATGGGGCATGATTTTTTTCTTAATTTCAAACTGGCAACAGTGGCCACAGAATCTACAATTTCTTATCGACAAAAAAAAACGACAATCAAATTCCTTTATTTAAAACTGGCCACACAGACTACCATTTAAATTAAGAATGAATCATAACAAGCATGACGGTACTACCAAACCAGAATTCAGAACGCACTTTTGAAAATGTTATAAGTATCGTTCTCAAATCTAAGTGGCCAAAGGCAACTTCGTTTAGTGCCTGAGACACCACAAAGCGACTAGAGGTGCGATAGTATCGGTCTGTGGGTGTATTGAGCAGATTTATCGACTGTTTAACCCGTAAAAGGTGATTTGTAATATCCCCCCACTAGTTGAGGTGAAAAGCAGCTAGTTTGTTATGGTTAAAGGTGTTACTCATGTAATTTTTGTATTTTTTTTTTGATAAATAATTTTTTTCAAGGCAAGCTTTTATAAGACACGGATCTGGTACTGTAACCCAAACTCGGTGTGTCAACGGTAACTACAGCAGAGATCCTGTGACCACCTTCCGGCTCCATCATCAGATCAGCCCCTAAGTACCATAATATTGTATTGTCATCGGGTTTACATCATCATCATGATTTCAGCCGAAAGACGTCCACTGCTGGACATGGGCCTCCCCCAAGCATCGCCACAACGACCGGTCCTGTGCCTTCCGCATCCAGCGGATTCCCGCGACCTTCACCAGGTTGTCGGTCCACCTTGTGGGGGGCCTACCCACGCTGCGCCTTCCAGTACGCGTTCGCCACTCCAGAACTTTACTGCCCCATCGGCCATCCGTTCTGCGAGCAATGTGCCCCGCCCACTGCCACTTAAGTTTGGCAATTCTTCGGGCTGTCGGTTACTTTCGTTCTCCTGTGAATCGCCTCATTTCTGATTCGATCACGCAGGGACACTCCGAGCATAGCCCTCTCCATTGCCCTTTGAGCTTTAAGCTTTTATTTAAGTTAGTTGGTTTAGGTCAAATCTTGCAAGCCAAATTTAAACCAGTTTCCGTAATCAGAATTGGCTGAAATTTGGTACACATATGTGAACCCGACTTAAATAAAAGCTTATACTAATAACAAAACAACATGGTAAGGCCAGCCACTAAATATTACAATTATCTTGAAAAGGGGAAACCCGCACTCAGCAATTTACACATCCACAAAAAAACTTATTCATCGAATCACCATTATCTATACCTCCAATCTCGTACAAATTCGCTCCCGATACAATTCGCGCATACAATATACAATGCGCGAACCGACACTAATGCGTAGTAAGACAGCGAATAAAGCAAGCCTCATGTATATTCAATGCTACAAACAAACGAACGCATGAGCTATCTTGTCGTTGTCGCACAGTGCTAGAGATATGGACTTGTAATTTGTAGGGGGACCACTTTGCTGGGTGGACTGGCTTGACCATAAGAGTACATGTTTTTGTGTCTACAACTGTCAATTCAATAATTACAATAGCATGCACAGCTGATGAGCCCCCGTATTATATGGAGTGAACTGAACTCAATCCAATATACAAATTTTACCGGATATAGATAGATAGATAGAATATGCTCTATTGTACTGCATGTCGTCTTGTTGTGGCAATAAATAATTTTTTTTATTTCTTTCAAATAGCAGTAAACAGGAATAACGTACAAATTAAAGGTACATTGGCGGTCTTATCGCTGAAAGCGATATCTTCCAGACAACCAAAATCAAAAAAATAAAACAAAATCAAAATTCATATTCTATCTATCCACGATTTTCCCTACTAGAGATAGAAATTTGATGTATTTTGTATGCAGCTTATGCTATCTCCAATAGGGCAAATCGTGGATAGATTGGATATTAATTTTGGCCGTAGATGGACAAAGAAGACGCAAGATCTAGATCACGGGGGCAGTCTGTGGCGTACTACTGCATGTTTATAAACTAAAAATAAATAAATATCACAAAATATATGACACATATACGTGGGACACTCAGAAAGTTTTGCGAAACTAAAAAAAATTGTTCTATACGTACATATATTTTTATCAAATCTTTTCAAAGTACTTTCCACCAGCCTCTATACAAAGATTCATGCGCCTAAACCAGTTTTCAAAACACTTTTTCCAGTCCGCCGCAGACACCTCGTTTACAGCCTGCTCGAACGCAGCCAGCGCATCTTCCGGCGACGAAAATTGTATCCCTTTGAGCTGATTTTTTATTTTTGGGAATAAAAAGAAGTCACACGGTGCTAGATCAGGGCTGTAAGGAGGGTGACCCAGGAGTTTGACTGGCGTGCTGTCCAGGAAGTCCCTCGTTTTGAGTGCGGTGTGCGCAGGTGCATTGTCGTGGTGGAGCAGTAGCCCGCGGAGCCCTGTGTTTGGTCGCTTGTTGCTTATAACAGAGAAAACTTCTGGCAAATATTTGGTAGTATACCATTCGGCATTAATGCTTCTTTGATCCCGTAAGGGAATTGATACCAAGTGGCCAGTCAAATTAAAAAAGCTAGCGATCAAAATCTTACCCCCGCTTCTAGATCGCTTCACTTTGGTAGGCGTTGGCTCATTTTGAAACACCCAAACAGTCGACTGGCGCTTGGTTTCTGGGTCGTATTGATAAATCCAGGACTCATCACCTGTAACGATGTCGTAAACACGCCGAGACGAGCCTGCTTCAAATTTGTTAAGCATATCACGGCACCATTCCACCCGGGCCTGCTTCTGAGCATCGGTGAGGTTGTGCGGCACCCAGCGTGATACTATCCTCCTCACGCGAAGATGGCTGTGTAGAATCTCGTGAACGCTTCCCGATCCAATCTTCAATATGTGTTGAATCTCCTGATATGTAATTCGCCTATTGTCTTGGATTAAATTTTTCACTGCTAGCACGTTTTCTTCGGTAACAGCCGTCAAAGGGCGACCGCTTCTTTCGTCATCCCCCAAAGTTGGTCGACCGCGCTTGAATTCGTTATACCAACGATACACGGTTGCCTTGGAAGGGCCTTCATCCATGAATGCCATTTGAAGTCTATCGTACGATTCATCCGGTTTCAGGCGACACTTGAAATCGTATAAAATCATAGCTCTAAAATGTTCCCGGCGCAGATCCATATTTCAGTGAGACACAATACTTTGAATTAACTCGCAAAAAATGTGGAGGGAAATTTTGAAATTGGAACTTACTTATTTTTACTTATAAATAATCATATTTTCGAAAAACATTATAACTGGCCAGTCTCCCATATATAAAAACTTTTTTTCGCAATACTTTCTGAGGGGCCTGGTAGGTATCATAAATATATAATATATACACAATCTTACAATAAGTAAGGATGTAGTATAGAATGGATACAAAATTTGTGACTCATAATCAAAATCTAACAAAAACAACAACGGTTCAATAACTGTTTTAATTTTTTCCACCTCATAATTACAATAGACAATAGGGTCCAAATATTACACTTCCTAATACTAACCTTTTTTCATTCAAGAGCTATGCTATATTATTGTCTTAGAGCAATCAACACTGCTCTCATCTTATGCCTTCTTTTTATTAGGGTTCCGAAGTCCTACAAGGAACCCATAAGGGTCATAAACTATAAAGTTTCGTCATGTCCGTCCGTCTGTCCGTCTGTCCGTCTGTCCGTCTGTCCTAATCCTTTACAGCTTAATAACTTCTACAATTATAAACATAAGTAAATGAAATTTTGTTAAAAAATAGTCTACATATAGATCTCAATTTTAAAAGAATAAAAAAATAGTTTTTACGTATTTTAGGGGTGGCGTCCATACATGTGAAATGGGGATGCAAAATTTTTTTTCGCTGCACCCCCTCGTGTGGGGTATCATTGAATAGGTCTACTAAAATGAAGGTAATGTTTCATACACCACTTTTTTAGCAGGTGTACCATCTGCGAAATATAGCCCGCCAAAGTGGCTTGCAATGTGTCCCCCCTCCCTGCCATTTCTAAACTATCCAACGTAGAAACTTCAACATTGATAGACCTTTGTGAAAACTCTCTTTTAAAATTATTTCGAGTATAATGTGATTATAATTTTTTGAGTTATAGAGAGAAAACTGAAAAATACTTAAAACGTACTAGTTCAAAGGTCATTGACCTTAGAGAAAAATGGTCCTAGCAAATAATGCTCTTTTAGCTACTTTCTATTTGAAAAAATCACAAAAAGAAACTTTGCATGAAACACTTCTTAAATTTGGCTTCTTGAATTTATCGCTCGATGGCGCTACTAACAACACGCTCTGAGTCGCGAATGCTGCCGATTATTGCAAAAACTAAAATAGCCATGATTAATATTCGATTTGATTCGTTTGTAATTACACCTACTTAAGGAATCCTATAATACTGAGCATGGCCCGACATGCTCTTGGCCGGTTTTTTAGCCTCTTGATACGATTCGACTTCGACTTGCTTCCTACCTTCACTTGTTATACTAAACTTCGTGATCGTTCCTTTCTCTCTTTTTCCTTCAATTCCACCTTTTTAATAATTTAACAACTGAAACAAAACTATTAAATAATTTTAAAACTCTTTTTTTAACTGTCATTGTATGCATGTCACTTTGTATCACCTAATATATTTCCTTTCCGATACCTATCAATGGTTTTCAACAACTGTCTGCATGCACCGGATGCATTAACGGCCAAAATTACTTCTACTAGATATAGGAATTTGACATAGAGCTCCATACAAAATATGTCAAATTTCTATCTCTAGTAGGGTAAATCGTGGATGGATTGCATATTAATTTTGGCCGTAAAAGAGCCTCCGCGAGTGATGATATTTAAATTATCATCTGGCACATCCTTTATATTATTATGTATCCTTTTTATTATTACGTTTTGCTATTTGGTCAGTTCATAATGATATCATAAAATACAGTACCGACCCCGGGAATGCACTTTGTTAAACTGTGAATAGAATATCGAAGGATTCCACGAGACAGGCTTGTCCTAGTGTGGAATCCACAAGTTAACTGTTTCCTTATGTAATACCTACTACTTATACCTGTAATGCCGCCTGCCAAGCGTGGCGATTATGGCATATCCCTCCAATATATGCTTGGGGGAGGCCTGTGTCCAGCAGTGGACGTCTTACGGCTGAAATGATGATGAATGATGATACCTGTAATGTACCTCTTAAGGAAATGTAAAAATACAGTTATTTTTGGCAAATAAATGATTATCTTATCTTATCTTATCCTAGGCAGTCAGCCTTAATTACTACCAACCTAACCTAACCTAACTGACTAACCTTTTTTCCACGGCATGAGCTATAATCATTGCATAGCTTTTGTCAAAACGACAGAAGAAGAACAACTGTCTGTTTCCTCGTTAACCCTTCACAATATTTCCTCATTTGTTTTTCTTTGTCTGTATGATCTTCTTCAAGTCTTACCTAATAATATTATAATCCCATGAGTCCACTTCCCATGGTCACCGTGGCTGGTATATCCGCGCACACCGTATAAGGCCCATGAATTCTGCCACCGAACTAGTTACGGATGAAAGCAGCGCAGCTAATAACTATACCAGTTATAATGCGATATCTACCTGCACCGATCAGTTATGTTGTACTGGTTAACTTTGTAATTAAACCATTGGGCGTTCAAGGTGGGAAGTGGTTGAAAATGAGAGGAAATTTTGGATTTATTTGAAATATCGGATACCTATTGCCCTAAAATATAAACTTGCTCAAAGATAAGTAACCAGTTCCAGTGACGGATTATTAGGTTTACATACAACGTGTAATTGAAATAACTGAAAGCTCTTAAGTCATTGTACTCATTAGTATAAACAACTTTTACTATAGCACCAACCCTGAAACCGCGAAAAAAAATCAGCTGTTCCTTACATAAATCGACAAAATGTGGGAATAGCTGTTTTTTTTGCGAATTCAAGGTTAGTGCCATAGTAAAAGTTGTTCATAATGATGAGTACAATGACCCCTTACGAGTTTTATAGTTATTTCAATAACACGTTACGTATTATACTATTACGTTTGTTTGTTCCCTTGCATCATCTTTACCTCTAACGGTACCGAAATACATAACCCTATGTATGTATTTACCTATCGTGAGCTAGTTCTAAAGCAGAGCCGCTAATGCAAGTATCGGATAGCGAGCCCACAACAAGGGTGCCTTACAACCGGAGCATGTAAACTAATTCTACATTAAACCCACTTACCAGAACATGTAAGTAAGGCGACTTTGAGAACTTGCCTGAACTCAGCTCTCCTATTTGGGAATTACTGCTTGCCAATATATTCGTAAGTTACATGTTTCCTATAAATCTATGTTAATAATTTAAACATGTAGTATTCTACTCTTTTATATAGAGGAAGTGCTGCCTACAATCACTGTGGAGTCAAAAAAACTATGTTCATTCGTGTACAACCAGCGCTCACACACACACACACCATGCACCTGAAGGATATTTGCTTTCGCGATGCTTACTGGACGATGCCGCGACATGTGTACTGAGAGGGGTGAGCGTTGGTTGTACATGAAGGAGCATAGTTTTTTTTTGGCTTCACTACAATTGTTTTCAGCACTTCGTCTATATTTTGTACCATGTCTGTGATACTATACTAAATTTTTGGGCATATTTTCTTTTTACGTATTATTTACTTTACAAACTAAAAAAAATTCGATGACTTATTTAGATAATATCTCCGGTCTTATAACTTCAAGCATGTTTCATAATTTAAAAAAACCTACGAGCATCCCTCTGGTTAGAAGTCAAATCGGTGGCTCCGACACTAAATCACAAATTATCCCTATACTGACAGACCTATAACATCCTCCTTTTAATCGTTTTTCTAAAAACCTCACATACTTAATCAATTTTCTTCAAACCAACATCTCAGACCTCCCAAGAATTACTTTCCATCACAGACCAGTAAACATAAACGCCGCATAAACAAATTTTTGCATGAGAACACTGTCGTAAATGTTTGCGGGGGACATGGGGCGGACGGTGCGTTATGATCGGTCAGCTCAAAAATTTGGTGGTTTGATTGGTGCCGTTCGCTGACGCGGTCATCCCGATTGGCAGTGGGGCAACATAAGCTCGATGGCCGTGGGTATCCGGCTAACGGCCAAAATTAATATCCAATCTATCCACGATTTACCCTACTGGAGATAGAAATTTGACACATTTTGTATGGAGCTTATGTCAAATTCCTATCTCTAGTAGGGCAAATCGTCGATAGATTGGATATTAATTTTGGCCGTAAGGGTATCTTTAGGCTTACTGGTCTGTGCTTTCCATAAATTTTATTGAAAACCTACCCACATTTAAAACGGAAGTTTTTACACTCAACCTTATACACTTAATTCAGTACTTTTTCCACTAAGTAACAACTACTTGAAGGGTAAAAGAGGGTCGATTAAAGTAAAACGCATAGATAGCAATCCGCGGTACGTCCCGTGTCCGAGTGTCGGCGCACTTTCTTCAATCGGCTGCGAGAGGGCGCGCCGGCACGCGACCGCTACTCGTGCCAACAAAGAGAGGTGGTTACTTATATCGATAAATGAGTAGAATTTAAACTGTTGTTTAAAACCAGGTGAACTTAAATTTTAAAATTGAACGTAACGTGATTTTCATTACTACACTCATCGTTACTACTGTCGTTATATTTTTTTTTTCAAGTTTTTCATTTTACAATAATATTAATGGTTGATACATATAACTATTATTTAACAATAAAATATTTTTACGAATTAAATTATCACTCAAACATCACAGTGTTCACCTTACGATCGTTTTTAATAACCTATCCATCCACGATTTGCTCCACTAGAGATAGAAATTTGACATAATTTGTATGGAGCTTATGTCAAATTTATATCTGTAGTAGAGCAAATCATGGATGGATAGGTTATGTGTGGAGCTTACGTCAAATTTATATCTCTAGTAGAGCATATCGTGGATGGATAGGTTATTTAAAATGACCGTTAGACCATGGGCGCCTGCAGAAATAATTTCCAGGTGGTGCAGATTTTTGTTTTCTTACAATCTTTGCCGTATATGATTGTTAATAAAAAGATGAAATTTTTGTCGGAATGTTCGAGACATTTACAAATTTCTGACTATTCATTATGACTTTGATTTCCAACAGACGGCTTTTTATTTCAATAATTCCTGTTGATCCCGAGATTCCCAAGGGGTGCAAGTGCACCCCCTGGCACCCCCCTGCCGGCGCCCATGCCGTTAGACTCCAACAGATCTATCGATTCACAAACTTCCCGAAACATCGACTAAAACCGAAACCTCAATAAATCATTCACATCACTATCTTACACAAGTGGCACGAGCCGATAGAATCTAGCAACCGATGATACAAGTAGATTGTTTCACCGGAACACCGCTCTACAGATACCGAGAACTATTTACTCGATTGTTAATAATACGATTTAATCGTGAGTATCGATTCACGTTTCGAAAGTGCTGCTTTTGATTTAAATAGAGGAATAAAATATTGAATTAAGGTGGATTGAGGTTTCTGCCTAATTATTACTGTTATTAAGTTCTCATTATGATGTTGAGTTTACTAGTACAAGTTTGGATACAGCAAAGCAAAGTACATTGTTGTTTCGGAAACACATTTAGATAAACATTATTTGTAATAGGAACCTACTTATCGATACTCCAACATACTTAACTGAAACACAAGACTATTTTTTTAATAATTTAGCAGACTCGCTCCAACATTATTTTTGCGCCTGACCCAGAGTACCGAGTTACCCCTCTAGAAATAACAAAATAATGTAACTGCGACAAAAAAAAACAAGTATTTTGTAATCGTTGGTCATACACCTTTTTTTTTTTTTTTTTGTGTCAACCTGTACTGTCCCACTGCTGGGCAAAGGTCTCCCCCATTTTCTTCCAAACTTCCCTATCAGTAGCTTCTTCAGTCCAATTCTTCAGAAACATGTCCAGATCATCCCGCCAGCGTTTCCTCGGCCTACCCCGGCGACGAATTCCTTCCTGAGGCACCCAATGTGTAGCGATGCTTGCCCACCTTTCTGGATGCATTCTGCTGATATGGCCCGCCCATTCCCACTTTAATCTGGCAGACTTGTTGCCTACATCGGCAATACCGGTCTTGGAGCGTATCGTGGTGTTACGAATCCGATCACTGAGTCTTATTTTTAATATACTACGCTCCATAGCCCTTTGGCAAATCTTAAGTTTGGACTTCTGAGCTTCAGTCAAGGACCAAGTCTGAGCACCATAAGTTAGAATAGGCAGGATACACATGTCGATAAGTTTGCGCTTTAGTGATAAAGGAAGGTCACCCTTCATGAGCGTCTTCATGGACCAGTAGCTCTTCCAGGCGTTTTCGATGCGACGGTCGATTTCCTTGTCTTGCCTGTTTTCGAAGGAGACTAGCTGGCCCAGGTAGATGTACTCATTGACATAGTGTATTTCCTGCCCATCGACCTCGACCCTATGTTCTACGCAATTGGTCATGACCTTTGTCTTTGACCGATTCATCATCAGTCCAACCCTATGACTGGCTGTGCTCAGTTCATGGAGCATTTTTTGTATTTGTTCTGGTCATACACCTTAGAATAAAATAATGTCTACCTAAAACAAATATAAAATAACTTAAATCATCATCTTCCTACTTATGTTTAACTTAACTTTCTCCACTTAATACCTCATGGTGAGCGGTGAGCAGTAATAGCAACATGCAATCACTTAGTTGTGCATAATAAAGCAGGTGTAACAATGCTATAACTTACAATAACTTGGTGTGGTTGAGTAACGGGCTGCGCAGGCGCACGTCTGTTTGCTTAACGGGAGTCGCGCCGCCTTCGAGAAGGGGGCTACTATGGAAGCGATGTATAAAAGTATTTTATTATTCTTTCGTAATACAAGCTAGCTATATTCCTATTTGCTGATGGTTACGTGTTCATCATGAATCCTATTATCGACTATCGGCCAAACTAAAATCCTATCTATCCACAATTTTCCCTACTAGAGACAGAAATTTGACATAAGGTCCATACATTTTATACACAAAACTCAACAAAACTATGGAACCAACTTCCGTCAGCGGTTTTTCCGAAACAATTTGACATGGGAGCCTTCAAAAAACGAGCATACGTCTTTTTAAAAGGTCGGCAACGCATTAGCGACTCCCCTGGTGTTGGGGATGTCCATGGGCAACGGAGGTTGCTTACCATCAGGTGACCCGCTTGCTCATTTGCCCCCCTATGTTATAAAAAAAAAAAATAGATTATTAACATTCATTTTGGCCGTTTGAAACCATCTAGTCTCTAGTTTACAAAATTAACCAACACATCTGCATGGATGGAAAAATTTAATCAAATGTTTGGATAGTAAACATTAAGTGATCAAACATTTGACAATGATCACTCATTAAAAAACGGAAAATGGTCTGTCTTCTCATCGTAGGTTTTTCACTTCAAACTAAATCGTGGTTTTTTGAACGATGATGAAAAAACAGCTTATTTCTAAACTGACTTTTATATGTTGGATTATAAAACAGTGATTTTGTGTTAAAACTTTAACGGTTTACAGCAACAAATACTTGCAACAGTTAACTTCGAAGTTCGAAGTTTAACACTTCGAAGTTCGAAGTTTAACACTTCGAAGTTTATAGTAAGCCCCACAGAAATAGATAGAACGGCCAAGTGGGCAGGGCGCGTGTGCCAACACTCTGCACTATAGTGCAAGGCATTTCAAAGCCTTTCTCATTACGCCTTATGTAGTGTGTAGTACGTTTCTAACTGCAGAAACAAAATCTGTAAATTATTTGATTAAAGTTAATTTTTAAAAATTAATGACGTCAATATGGGAGGCGTAGTTTGTTTGAAAGTTGCCACGCATAAATCGCAAGTAAAATTGTGATTACAACCATTCTACCTATTGCTGTGGTAAGACCCATTGAATCAATAATTAAGTTTCTATTAAGTAACCTATCTTAACCCTAGCTTGTTTCATTTAAGCTACAGCGGGTAAATCAATTAGCTTTACGAACGCTGTACGATAGCTTATTTCATTAGCCTTTGTGAATTAAGTATCTACATAATGAGTACGGAGAATGGTTATAAAATTATTACGATTTTTATTGTTCTTGTTAAAATATTATTATTGTATATTTTTCATCAATAACACGTTGCTACCTAAATTATTACCCATTTTCTATGTCTGGATTGATTGTTATTTGATATTTCGCTAAAATTGATAGCTGAAATCAGTTGGAATTTACGTAGGTATCTATTCCAAAAGTAATATTGAAAAAGGCAATCTAGTAACAAAGATAGCTTCGAACGAATTAACAATAGCAATGCTTACACACGAGTAATTTAATTAATAAGGGATATCACAACACCATAGATACTTGTTCCAAACAATCTATTATGCAGACTTGTATTAGCCCGATAATACCTATATAATGGCATGCTCAAACATAGTTCGCATTGTTCAAAACACCAGCGTTACAAGAGCTTTCAACACGTAAAACTAATGAAAATCTACAGCTCAAGTTCTGCAGACGGTAGTACGCTAACATTAGCGACTGGGCGTTTTCTATTCGGCTGTGTTCGGGAATGGTCGGCAACACTCGGGTGTGTTAACCCCGCCCACCTGCGCGCGCGCCTGTCCCTATCTCTGTCCCTCCTGTAGCCCTGCGTCAGTCTATCTCGCGCCGCTGACACGGCCGGTCGCCACACCCACAGATCAACGTTAGGCTATTTTCCAATTATTATGTAGGAGCTTTTTGCGCGCGCGCCGATGCCAACAATGATAAGCTTTCTAGTAACAGAATGAGTGAGGTAATGTTGTTATTGTAAGACAACAATTTGGACTGGAGCTATTTATAAAATTTGTTTATATACTACTTTGTAGACTCACTAACTCTCTGGAAAAATCTTTTTTGAGAATCCTGACAGTACATATCTATACTATACCTATTATTAATTATATTAAATTATCATCGTGCAAAGAAAGCAGTACCTATAGCTTCCTACGTAAAAAAAATATAGGTAGGTTATTTTAAAACCTACCTAATACACCTTATTACAAAATCGGGTTTAACAATAAGCCTTACGTTAGACCCAATTTTAACAAGTTTATTATCTTGTTCATAACTTTATGAACAACGTTTGTAATAAGAGGAAATAAGATTTACGTAGCATATTTTTAACAAAAAAAACTCTATGATTGCAGAATAGCTGCCACTAAATTCCCTAATAGACAAATTAATAAGTCCTCATTCATAACACGTAAAACAATAAGGAGTAACAAAAACTTGAGAATGCTATATTTGTAATTTTTGGGTATAATAAAATACCTACATAAGTACATAGGTATAAGTAGATTCAGAACAAATACTTACATACATATCTAAAACAGAAAATTCTAAGCCTTTATATCTAAGGTCGAGCTATCTTTATAAAGGAAGATCTAAGGTTTCGATTTTATAAAAAACAATGAATGAATGGACTATAAATTCGAAACTTAAAGTTTTAACTTATCTATGACATTGCAATATAGGACTGGCCTCTAAGGCATGTACAGTCTAACAAAGCAATTAGTATCCAGGGTCGCCAGATATAAATAAAGTTTTCTCAGTAGATTATGAATGTTTTCGAGTGAAATATCATTTTAATAACGAACACAGTTAAACTGTATTTATCCAAAAACCCTAATCGAACCGTTCTATAATAAATTCCTCTTCTCTCTCGAAATCTTCATCTATATCTGGCGACCCGGGATACTAATTGCTTTGTTAGACTGTACACACAACAGTCTACTTCTGCTTTCGAAGGGTTGGCGGGAAAATTCGGAAAGATCGTGTTGTGGATTTTGTATTATTTTCCTAAATTTGTGTTTCTTCGAGTGTTAATGTGTAATAATGGTGGATTATTAAATGTTAAGTGCTCGTTAACGTGTACAAGTGTGGGTAAATGGTACAAAGTTGAAAAACGTGACTTTCGTATTTTCTCATCATCCGCTCAAAAACCTGGTAAAGTTTCCATCACTTTACTAGGGTGAGTAAACTAAAGACTTGGCTGGAGGGTCTAAGCAACCAGGCCATAAAACTACTCACATATATAACAAATAAATGACTTGGCTTAAAGGTCTTAGCAACCAGGCCATAATAATTTAAAAAAAAAAAACTTCTGCTTTCCCTGCAAAATGAGACCATTACATTACATTCTTCGAAAAAACGAACAAAAATAGCAACGCAACATAGGCAGCAGCAATAAAAATAACAAGCAATAAGCGTACGTAATTATCAGCACAAAGTGATAGTTCACGCGGTGGCATACCTTCACAGTCTTCACACAATTAAACGACTTTTTGTACTAAAGACGTAAAAAATTAATAACGTAAGTGGCGAAGTTCTAATGGACTCCATTAACGAGTAAAAGTTAGAAAGTTGAACAACTAAACAAAACGACAATTGATAAAAAAAATGGCGCTTGCCCAGCGCCCTGGCTGACCTCTTACCTCTTACTTTGGGAAATGTCCATCGTTAAAATATTACGTGATTGCTTCAAAGATACTGTACTGTAGTTACTTATTTGATTTCGTTGTTTAACAATAAGACCTTAATTTAATGAGTAAATCGTTCTAGTGTTATAATCTATATTTATGCCAAAATAATAATAAGCCTGGTTAACGGCCAAAATTAATATCCTATCTATCCACGATTTGCCCTACTAGAGATAGAAATTTGACATATTTTGTATGGAGCTTATGTCAAATTTCCATCTCCAGAAGGGCAAATCGTGGATAGATTAGTTATTATTTTTGGCCGATAGTGGTGATAGATCGATCTAAGAACCGCGCAGTGATTGTTGATATCACTGTCCCTCATGACTGGAACCTCGTGAAAGCTGAAAAAGACAAGCCAACTAGATATCTTGATTTAGCACACGAGGTTGTTGACATGTGGAAGGTGGACTCGGCAATCACTATGCCTGTAGTTGTTACGGCTAATGGCCTTGTGGCAAAGAGCCTCGACCACCATCTCAAGAGGCTCTCGTTAGGCAGCTGGGTCAAGGGCTTAATGCAGAAAGCGGTACTCCTTGATACGGTGCGTATTGTTAGGAGGTTCCTTTCTCTGGAAACCTAACCATTCCAGTGGCTTGTACCCTGTACCTGATACTGGTGGTCCAATATTTTTTATAATTTATATGTATATTGTGACAATAAAGGGAATAATAATAATAATCCTCTTTATTACACAACAAGGTTAAATAAATTTCTAAAAAAAAACTTTTATGTGTAAATAGTTAATAAATTATCAGCGCACTGTCCCACGGCTGGGCACGGGCCTCTTCTCAATGCGAGAAGGATCAGGCCTAAGTCCACCACACTGCCCCAGTTCGGGTTGGCGTATTACCGACACCATCAAGAACTGTGTATAGAGCACTCTCAGGTGTGCAGATTTTCTTTCGATGTTTTTTTTTCACCGATAAAGCTAATGCATGATAATCAAATTCTGATCCGCACATGCCTTCGAAAAGTCAGAAATGCGAGCCTGACTCAAACTTAGACCCTCCTAGATGGAAGGCAAGCGTTCAACCGCTAGGCTAACACTGTTATTTAAATTAATAAAGAATTAATTAGTACCTACCTACGACCCAACCACAACAACATAAGCTAACACGTTATGAAATAGGTAGGTACAGATGAACTGATTATTTTTTCTCGTAACTTAAACAGAATGCAACGGGCAACCTAAATATTTTTACTTCGCAACATAGATCTAGATAACAGAACAGTATCTAAATCTAGCATTGAGCTAAATATTTTAGATAAAGTATGGACTAGACTTGTTACAAAACAAGAATACTTCAAGTTTTAACTTAAATCATCACACCACAAATTGAATAGAATTGTTAAATCTATTATTTTAAGAATATCCATGGATTTTCTTGCCGTTTATTTTCCATAGAATCTACCTTTTGGAACCGTTACCGCGTGGACATCGTTTTGTCATTTCATAATTATGTAAACCTGTAATCTGGTTCTGTTTAAAATAAAATAAAACCCCCTGTAGACTGCCTCGTTGGTCTAGTGGTCGCAATCGCGACTGCTGAGCGTGGGGTCTTGGGTTAGATTCCCGGGTCAGGCAAACTATTATTGGGTTTTTTCATTAGGAAATTCTCAGTAGCAGCCCGGAGTCTGAATTTGTGCCCGGTTCATTAACCAATAGGCTCGCCCCCTATTACATGGGACTACAAATACAAACAATACAAAATGGTTTATTTTTGTTAACAAGATACATGGTAACATTACTTGGTGATCGGAGAGTCCTTGAGACTGATAACATAACTGGCGAAATTTGGGTGTACTGTACACCTCTGCCTACCCCTTCGGGGAATACAGGCGTGATGTTATGTATATATGTATGTAAAATAAAACATTAACTTAATTCTTCCAGAAATTTTCAACCTAAGACTAGGTAGAAGGCTCTGCCTTTTTATTGCTCCAGATCGATCTCTTTCGACCTTGAAATAGAATAGCCCCACAAATACTGAGTCACACAGTAATCTCGAGTGTTTAAGTGCGGGATCCTAAAAATAAAAGCCTCAGTTGAGAAATGGCGATGGCTTCAGATTATAATTACGGTAGAGTTGGAGCTCACCCGAGCTCCGTCACTCACCACTAAATATAAGATACACAGGGTTACCAGTACAATAGTTTAGTAAAATACTAATTTCTATTGTCCTAGACCGAACTTTTTGTAAAGTTTTGTGCTGTAAATTAAACGATAATTTGATGATGTAGATTAAAAAAATGATAGGTTGTCTGTAATCTGTATAAATCCCAGTGATTAATCATCTCATTTCTAGAATTACCTTTCGAAATATTTATTTCCCTAGTAAACAGCCACAATTAAATTTTTAAATATAATTAATGTCCCAAAATATACATAACATTGACATTTTGTTAAACAGTTTTCAATTGATTCTAAATATTAAGTACTTAACCTATAGTTACGTACAAGTTGGTCAACTGACAGTAGCATCAGCATGAGCGCTAGATCCAATCGGTGTTTTATTACCCTGGGTAAATATTTGCTGGATATTCCTTTGGCAGAAATAAACTTCAATCAAGACACCTGAACTCCATAAAATATACCTATCGCTAACAAAGACTTGTCTGTATCCTTTACATATACTCTTCACTCACACACCAGCCCCACTTTCCTCTAATTCTGCCCTCCCATTGTTTTCCTAACACACTTTACTACGTGCTATATTTACTCTCTAACTACGTGTGGCAGCCCTAACCGAAGCCCTGTGCGTTCCATGCTTTAAACTTAATAGCAATCTTTATAGCCAGCCTCCGAATAGTGATGTTATCAGTCGATACTCGATGTCGATAATGTGTTATTACATTGTACCATTGTGTGCTACGTATTGTTCTTTGTAATGTTATTTAATTGTTGCAACCTGTTTTTGAAGTTAATTATAGTGTGTTGATTAAATTACTGGTAGTGTGCGCTACCTGCGATTTGTAGTCTAATTTACTAGTAAGCTTTTGTAGGCAGACGGTTTTAATTACACGTCTTGGTTTTAGCTTTGATAAAATAAAAGCAATGTTTTCTGTCTGTTCAGGTTTTCTGCTTATTTCATATTTATGAGTATTTATATTTTTGCTATAAATTACACCACCGCAATCTAGAACTTAGCAATTTAAAATTCAAACCACACTGATTGCTATTTACCATAAAATATTCACTTGTAAAATTAACCGAGCTACAAACGGCACTTCAATAACTCGCGCTCGGATCGCTCGGTCGATAAATGTCGGTATAATTCTGGCGAGAACGTGCTTGTCACAATTTATCGTGGCGGCGCATCACTAGCCGGGAGCAAAGGTTTGGCAGAGGGCGCAGGCATCAATTTGCGCGCGGTAGCGGCCGCGGGCGCCGCGCCGCCCCTGTCATTAGCCCCTCTGCTCCCCGGCCCGCACCCCCCCTCTCGACCTCGGGGGAACATACTTTAACCTTTTTTGCTCCCCTGCAACCTGTTCGGGACGCGGCTGCTGCGCGCGCGCTGCGGTTCATGGCCGCGGGCGATACGCAGTATCTGCGAAATAGGGCTGCTAAGTATACGCGTTTGTTTTTGTTCGTAACTGGTTGTAATTATACGGAGATGGAAGGGAATGTTGATATAAAAGTGCACTTTACATAAAGTAAAACGTTTTTGATATTTGCTCTCAGTGAATTTTCATTTCGCAAGAGCTCTGCTCTGACTTAACTTAGTCTATCCCATTAAGTTTTTTTTAAATCTTCAAATCTAATTCCCAGCATATTTACACTCACCAAAAAAGCCTAAAGGTACCTACTTCACAATAAAATTATCTAACCAGACTTTCAGAATAAGATTCCTCACCAATGTGGCTGTCTCCAGCAGCCCTGCGCAACCTGTTAAGTGCACAGGGCGCGTAATAACGTAGGCCCGACGTTACCCACAGGCCCACAATGTGCGGCAAACAACTGCGCAGGCGCAGCCTTACGTGATAATAACCAATTTTATACTGAAATCAGCTGTCCTCGTCAGAATGTGATGTAAACTTATGATTTTGTACATAAAGGGCTATAAAAGCATTGGATGTTTTTTTTTTTTAGTTTATTCACATGACTGTAGCTAAAACTAATAATTACATTCCTTAGAATCAAGATCTAAAAAGTATATTCCTAGTAAAATATATTCAACCAATCTTCTTTAATGCATTTTCTTTAGGTACATCCATAAAATATCGTCTTCTTACCCATATCATTTCTGAATAACGTATCCTATGGTAATACATCTCAATAAAAAATCACCATAGACGCTCCCCTTGACTTTGAACCGTCCAGATAAAAAGGTCAAAGCCGAAACAGGTCTGGCTCGCTTCCTCGAACCAGTAATTTGAGCCACAATTAAACAATTTTCTCGAATATCATTCCGCTTCATTTGAACGGTTTGGGTCACTCGTGACCCCGGGGCACACATTAGGGTCCCGGCCCGATTCCGTGGCTCCATAAACCCCATTAAACATAAACATGCCCCCAAACCACTCGCAGCCCGATCTTTCGTTCCACTTTATTTAATTTCAATACATTAGAACGTGAAGTTTTCTAATCTGGCTCGCCGGCGGAATGGCTTTGCATTTGCATAAAGTAAATTTGCTCCCAAGCCCGGGATAACGCTAATGGCAATCTCAAAAGGAACAAAACGAGCGCCGCAAATTGACCTGTCCCTCAGCCGAGCCGCGCCGACCTGTCGCCGCTAAATAATTCCGTTCCCATCATCTAGCCAGTAGCTATCTCACTTTAATTATTCATAGACTTTTTATACGCTACCTATCGCTTTTTACCGCTCGACGGCCGGTCGAAGCCTTATAAAATTAAAAAATAAAATAATCGGACGTCGTCGGCGCAATTTAAAAAAGAAATAAGTCGGATGACACGGATCGAACTCCGGGCAAATGTCGCGCAGTAAAAAGTGGTCGAGCGGTGCGGTGAGAGGGGTGCGGGCGGTGAGGCTGGCACCGGCAGCGGGCCGGGAGGTGCGGGCACAGGACGTCACGTAGGCGGCGCGGTTTTTGTCAACGTTCCCGCGGAGATGACAGGTCGCTGGACGCACCGGCCGCGACCTGGCTGCTAGCCGTCTTGAATCTTGATGCTTTCCATTTTCTATAATACTACCATCGCAAAACACAGATACACCATTATATGCACAAAATGAGTCTCAACTGGCATCGAACATTAATTGCGTTTATCCGGCGCGGAAGAATTAACTCAGATGCCTATGATGTGATATGAAAACGCCAGAATGGTACTATAATTAGAGTAATAGAGTAGCACACTCCACATCTGTAATACGAATATTATAAGACTTAACACAGTTCTAAGATATAAATTAATGTTCACGTACTAATATTATTTTACATTTTATTAATGTTTACAAGAATTCTAGAACAAACCTCGGTAATTATTTTAATGAAGGTAAAGGAAAAGTAACAAACTATCAAAACCATTGATCGAGTACACAGTAAAAGACAGGTGTACGCCGCCTTTGCGGGTAGCGCGTTGATGTCTTTTATTAAAAGTTAAGACCTTGTAATCTTCAAATTATTTAGATCGAAAACTTCATAATTTTTGAAGTCAATATTTTAACTTATACTTTCTGGAATGTAATTTTGTAATATGCGTAACAAGATTAGCTTTGGAACAGGCCGTTAAGTAAAAATTATGAAGAATAAGTTTATTTTATAATCAAAATCTGTCAACCAATTCTACTTAAATTCCATTGATGAGTACTTAGAACATATTATTTTCTAACGATTTAAATTGTGGAAAGAAAAAATCGCTCACGTCAGGATTCGAACCTGCGACTCCTAGCTCAGTACGCCAGTGCTTTAGCCACTAAGCTACCGTGAACACTGCACGTGGTATGGAAATTAACCTGCACTTTTTGTACGTCTTTGGGTGACATCAGCGATATTCTTATTAATTAATAGTGTTTCTTAACCGACTCGACTAACTTTACAGTTAATTCAAAATCGTATAGATATGGCACCCTTACTAATGATTTTATTATTTTTAACGCATTTACGCAAGCGAAGCGAAATCTAACGATTTAAATTGTGGAAAGAAAAAATCGCTCACGAGCAGGATTCCAACCTGCAACTCCTGGCTCAGTACGCCAGTGCTTTAGCCACTAAGCTACCGTGAACACTGCTCGTGGTATCGAAATTAACCTCCATTATTTTCTCTTTACAGAATTTCCGCGAGCAGAGAATCGACGGCTCCGGTCTACCCCTTCTCACAGAAGACCACCTAACAGGGATGCTGCAAATGAAGCTGGGCCCAGCTCTCAAACTACGAGCCGTCCTAGCCAGGCGGCTGGAGCCTTGCGCGCATTGCCAGGCCAACTCGAGCCACCTCGCTATAGCGCCCCGGATAAACGGCGCCGCACTCAAGGCGGAACCCCGGAGCAACACAACCAGCCCCAGTTAGGAGTAGTTAGGACACACTTGGAAATAAAGTAGTATTTTTAATGCGTATCGTTCCTGTACAACCGCTTTTTGTTTACACAGAAAATGTAGAAGACTTTGTTTTAAAATTCTTGAATTGTATTTCAGTTGGGATTTTTCGTTTGATTTTACACATTTTTCATTAGTAACTTTATTGATATTTTCTACGGAAACAAAAAGTTGTAAGAAACATTAATCTTTAGTCGTATTGACGTCTGTAACCATTTGACAGGGTTGCAAGTTGTAATGTATAAGACTTTTATACTTGCCCCTGAATTATTTGACCCATTTCGAAACAATTTATAACAATCATAATAATACTAGTTTAATTATAGTCATCTGCCTGCATTCGTACAGTCTTCCTGTTCATAGATTTTGCATTTAGTTATTATAAGACGCTTTAGAATTACTTTTAGTTTTATAAGAATTTTGTTTTGTATATAAACGAGTTGCCGTCCAAATGTTTTTAAATGTAATACTTGCGTAATAAATATTTTTGTATGTTAATTAATATTGAAGCATAAAATGTGGGGTCAGTTTCAGAATTGTATAATCGGCCCCGAAGTGAACTTACATACAAAAATGTTTTATTTACGAAATTATTTCGGTGCTAAGACCCTGTTTAACTTAAATATATTGTATATAATGGCCGTTTTGTAAAAATTATTGCTAAATAATCGAGGCTATATGTCTACAGGGTCACAAATTTATAAAAGGTTTGTATATAAATACAATAGTTGTATAGATGTATAGTTATATATACGTGGATTTATGATAGCATTTATTTACACCACACCTGAAGAAAGCTCAGTAATACCGTTCTACAATAATGTTGTAGTGTAAAATGTTTAGTTAGTTGTATAAAGAACTTAACTTCAAAGTGAGCATAATATTTTCTTTGTAATTATATTTTCTGTAATGTGGAGATATCTGTAAATAAATGTTTTGTTACGACTACAGTAAGTTCTTGTGAGACATAACTGGTATGAGAAATGTCGCAGATTTTTATGAAACGAAGAATTTAAACATATAAACGCGCAAATCTTTAAAGGAATGTAGAACTATATACATTTTAAAAAATCATTTTTTTATACTTGCTGGCTGCATTGAGTTTGACTGCCACCTCAATGTTAAGCGATGGTGCGATCTACTATGGCACACACTTGCCCAGCAAAAACCTAATTTCTTCTTTAATATTAGCTTAAAATGCTATTATACATTTGTTCAGCTTCTTAACTCTGCGTCTTTTTACAAAACTTTAACTTAATAATTCAAGAAATGATCCTGTTTTTCTTTATTTTCTTAGGCCAGTGACCATCAACGTCAATTCTCTGATTAAACGGCCGATTTATCTAAAAATGTACTGGCATTGTGGATAAACGGTCCTTCAACCAGAGAGTAATCGATGCTGAAACAAGCCTTAATCTACCAGTTATGATCACAAGTTCAAAGTCTTTTATAATAGAACTAGATAGTAATTCCAACAGATATTGTAAAAAAACGTGGTTTTCCTGTGGTAATCTCCTTAATTGCCAAAATAGTGTGGTTAAATAAACAATATACTTATTTAGTAGATAAAGCGGGTTACTGGGGACATTTCATCCACATTTATATAGCTCAAATGTGGCAAATATACTGGGTTAATATGTTGTGAAGTAGGTACTTGTGTATGAATGTGCCTTTATGGCATGGAACCAGCGTATTTTGCCTATAGGGACTATGTTTTAAATACCAGTGACATCATTAATTGACAGAGAAAATTTTGCCTCTAAACTTAGTGACTGCAAAAAAGATTTGTTTGGAAATTTTAAGAAAAATTATATAATTTGTATGTCTTTACACAGTGTGATTGCTAGTAGTTAGTGACCGACCGAAGTTTAGGTTTCGGTTTCGGCCAGTTTTGGCCAAAAAATCTAGGTTCGGCCGCTGTTTCGGTTTCGGCCAAAAACCAGCCGATACTTCGGCCCCGCTGAAACTGGTGTATTTTCGATTGATCCGAGATCACGTTCGGCTTACATCAGGCATATATGGCTTCGCTAGTTGACCTTCGGTTCGCCGGCCATTTTTTTGTCTGTTTTTGCTTTTATTTCCGTAAAAATGTATAAGGTCCTTTTTATAAGGTGGAACATGATCCTATCAATACTGTTATACTACATGACCTTGTAAAACCACTGTTCCTGCAAACAAAAGTTCTATTCTATTCTAATATAATGGCATTTGATAATGAAATTCTAACTATTGACTCAAATTGATAATAAATGAATGAGATATTATTCAATAGTTACATAGATTTTAACAAGATTATCTCAGTACACTACTTGTCTGCTGTGAGAATGCCGCGGTCAAACCTTAAAAAATTACATCATAGGGCACTATACAGCGTTGCTATTGGTCAGTATTGGTACTAGCCGGGCCTGGCTTGAGCTGCGGTACGAGCACCGAGGGCGCGGGAAGGAAAAACGGCATTCTCACAGCAGACAGGTAGTACATCAAGAAAAAATTTAAAAAACGCTAGAATTTTTCAGAAATTTACCTTTTCACTATGCGCGAAGCAGACACAATAATTAAACAATCGCTGTGAACCATAAACAAAACAAAAAAAGGTCTTGTCTGTCTTTGTGTTCAGTTTCGGTTTCGGCTGAAAATCCTGTTTCGGTCGGACACTACTACCAGTGTTCCGTGTTAGGGGCAACATTTTCTTAAATAAATATCAAAATCAATATGTTAAAAGAAACATATTGTTGGTTTCAAACCAAACCTTCACCAGTGACCTTATATTCGTATTATGACCAACATATCATCAAAAACGTAAGGTGCTATTTCGGTACGTAGATCATAAAACTGTGCCTTAAACGGTCTTCCTTAAAATTAGAATAATAATTATTTTTACAATAATTATAATAATCATAACACTTTCAGAAAAGTATTACGGTTGTACGCTTTAAATTGGACGATAATAATACAATGATAATAATAAATAGTTTTCTATAGATTACTTCACGAATTATTGTTGATAAGTAATTATTTTATTAGATCTTTATATAAATCACAGCTTTTATTACGTAACTAACGTTTTAATGAACCAGTGACTTACTGAGTAAATAGAGTGTGTAAATGTGTACCTATAATTATTCTGTGTTAAGTACTTTATGAAAATAACAATATGAGATGTGACAAGTTGTGCGAAGCATTATCTACTGTGACAACTACATGTCACAGTTTTTGTCGAATCTTTCAAAAAAAATTCGACCGAGTTCACGACACATGTCTTGTCACAGGGGATCATATTATCGTGATTTTTTCGGTATAAATTCCATCTTTGCGACCTGTCATCAACAAGACTTTGGTTATTGTTATTTTAAATGTATAATTATTGTGTATAACAAGGTTTTAGTCACTTTGTTAGTTTCCTTGCGAACATTGTACTTAGTTTATGATTTTAGCTTGTTTAGCCGATCGATTTAGATCCAACCTTTTAAGTATTTATGTGAAAAGAAATAAAAGCGACAATTTAATGAAACTATTTAATTCTTTTATTTTTTTGATTGGGTGTTCGAAAATATATGATAACTAAACTAAAATAAAAAACACCCCTTTACAACCTACTCATTCATTCTTCTTCACTTCACTCATTCATTCTTTCATTCACTTAAAACATTCATGAACTAATTTCGGCACAAACGGTACTACATCGTATACTTAAGTTTCATATCGATTGAACAAGTGAAAGTAGCTTAGAATACCTCACCAATTTATCTTCATTTCTCTTTCCTGCTCCATCATCAGACCCTGATCACCATATGATATCTATAATCTATTTATTAAACCATTCCAATAAGCACAAACACGGTGCCTCTGCTGTAAGTTGGTGATGAGTTGGGTATCCTGCAGATTCCAGGTGATGCTACAGCATCAAGTTAAGGTTACTGTGTTCTTGCAATATCATTGAAGTAACAGAATAGAAAATTTAGGATCGATCAGACCTGTAGAAGTTGCTCACATCCCTTCATCAACTAGAGCGCTTTTAAAGTAAAACACATTGGTGATTTTCTTCTCGAGTCATTTATTTAAACAATGTAATTTACATTTATTTCTTAACATTATAACTAAACTTATAAAAACTATCTACATACTTACATTGTTATCAAGGAAGCTAGAGCCAAATTTTTATTTATTTCGAAGTATACTTCCAAAAACAATAAGAAAGACTGAAATAACATCTTTTCATATTCTCAATCATAGGATTACTACATATATTATATTACATATACATTGTTATTGTTATTTATACATTTCTTAAATATTTATTTAACAATTTATGCACAAGTGCACAAAGTTTTTATTCTGGGTTTTAAGGTGAAACCCATGAGGCCCTGTCCCTGAACGAATTGTCTCAGGGTGGACTGCGGGGACTTCCATTTTTCGTCATCATTTCTTGAAGTAGGGAGAATGGAAAAAATATATGGTGGAGTTGAGTAGTTTATGTAGCCTCAGTGGTCCAGCTCCCCACTGCGCCCCGCAGTCCACCCCTAGATAACAATTAGTTATGTAAAACATTAAATTAATGTAATTTTATCATTAATTTTTTTGAAATGGATAAAAAATGGATTTGGCTTGCGTTAAAATTTATCGTGTAAGTTTAAAAATCATGTTCTATATAAATTTTCGTCATAAAATGAATTCAAAGTGTCAAAAATTGGCTATGTTTAGATTTTTTTTCTATCAAGTGAAGTTATTTAAATCGTGTATCGATCTTTCAAAATGGATACATAAACTACTCAACTCCACCATATATTTTTTCCATTCTACCTACTTCAAGAAATGATGACGAAAAATTGAAGTCCCTGCAGTCCACCCCGAGACAATTCGTGCAGGGACAGGGAAATGTACAGTCAAATGGAATAAAAAAAAAATTTTTATGTCTCGAAACGCAGTTGTGTCTGAAATCGAGAATCATAACTCCTTAAATCGTTTTTCTCTATTATTTATAGCTTCAATTCTCGCCCTGCAGTCCTTTCTGAAAAACTACTTGGTATGAATAAAAAAAACTACGTACAGTTGTAAAATTCCAAATCAATCTTGAATGACTCTATTGAAAGGGCTCCATCTCAGGCTTCTTGTTGACAAGCTCAAAGTTTCTCTCGAGGTGATGCGCCTTCTTCACCTTGTACTCCATCAGCTCTATGATACTGTACCCCGTGAAGCCCACTAGCAGGAAACCGAACAGGACGTACAACCTGAAAACACAATAATTATGTTATAATAATACTCACCGCGAGTATTTGCGCGTAATGTAACAATTCAGAATTCGACGTTGAACATTACACCACAATAATGCGTAGTATTATTTAGTATGCTTGTATTGTAGTTCCGGTGTGTAACAATGCTGTTTCATTGCTCAACGCTCTGATTGCTTAGCAGCCAGAAGTTGTAATTTTTTACAACAAAATAATTGTACATTACTGTCGAGGCCCGAAATGAAGCAATTGACGGCGGAGTAATATTGGAAGTAATTTTTTAACTATACGAGGCCGTTATTGCTATTTCGGCCTAGACTTGTATAGTACTTTTCTCTCATTTGCGAGGAAACTATACACAAATTAATTCAACAGTATCTAATTTTCATTCACACAATATCATTAATTAAAATCCCAACACATGGGACTATAACATAACTGGCGAAATGCGGGTGTACTATTACACCTCTGCCTACCTACCCCTTCGGGGAAATACAGGCGTGATGTTACGTTATGTTATGTAAAATCCCAACCCACCAAACCCATCCCTAACCCACCCACAACCCTAACTAAACCCAGTCCTAAAAATAATCAAGTCCCAAACAGCACGCAACACTAAAAGATAATGATATTGAGAGTGATTACTGCGTGCATCGAAACGATTTTAATTAATAATATTTTACGGTAGATTAAATTTTTTTTTTTGAAATATCTTTAAAGACGCTTGTCATCTTAGTCTACCTGCGACCATGAAATGCTGCAAAGCTTTCGAAACCAGGAAAACTAGTTTAAATAATATACGCGATTTAATCCGGTTAAACTTTGTTTTATTATAAATATTTTGTACCTAAAAACACCTAATTTATGTAAGAGTGTACTTAAAAACCTCGGTAGCATAATTTAAAAAATTAAAACTGTCCAGCAATTTCTATTATTGTCGTGTTGGATATTACTGGCCTGTTATTTCGTTGCTTACGGAAAAGAGACGATTGATGTTTTTTTTTAAATAATGAAGCAATTTCCGAGCATGTGGGATAAAACTAATTTGTTACTTTGTCAAAATTTTTTAAGAGATTAGAGTTATAAGAATTATATGTACAGTCGACTGCATGACAGTGGTAACACTTCAATCGAAAACCACCCTTACTGCTTACGAAATAAAGATGCCAGCTAATTTCAAAGTGTTACCACCGACGTGCGGTCGACCGTACCTATTTATGCGCTAAATTATAACTTGGCCTACTGTACGTGTTTTAGTCAACTGTAAGTACAGTAGGCAGCTAAAATAAATAAATAATATTTACCTAGTTCGGACACATAAATAAGGAGCGGTGGCGTAGGACAGAACACTGCCGGTGGCCTCCCACAGTCGGAAGTTGGAGTACGCCGCCTCCTCATTTCCAGGGAACAGGATGCCTGATAATGCTGCAATCATGGAGGTAAGGGGTAGTTACATCACTAACGATTGATTAGAGACTTTGTTAATTACCTAATTCCAATCAAGAGACATCTTCCTGTTTACCGTTTATTGGTCATTAATGTCACCATTATACGGAAATCAGAAACATCTACTGTCAGGAGATTTAAATTTAAATTACAAAAAAATTAAAAATTAATATTATTTCATTTTCATTGAAATTAGTTTGGAACTATATATTGAACGTTTTTAATTACGAGAATTTATTTATTTAATTCTTTATGCACAACTGGGTCTTAACGCCGTAGGCGTTCTCTACCAGACAACCTTAGGGTGATGCAGAGACAAAGAATAAGGTAGATTAGATGCACCAGCAAAGTAGTAAAATTTCTACTTTACTGGTGATTTAATTTCAGCGTGATTGAAGGACAAACAAACGAACATTATACGTTCACATTTATAATATCAGTAGGATTAATCGTTCTTTCCTGTACCCTTCAAATACGTTTTAGTAACTCACCATTGACTTGCACCAGCCACACAGCATCAGCCGTGCCCCACACAGCCGCTAGCGCGTAGAACACCAGCCACTGCTCCGGGTCCGCTCGCCATGACAACAGGGCCGATAGCAGACACAGGTTTAGTAGCTGGGAACACAGGAAATCATGCTTATGATCCAGAATCAAAGATGGTTGCTCTGAAAAACCTGCACCGGTCAACTCTAATAGTAATAGAGCTCCTTTGTGAAAGAGCTCGTCCGGGGAAGTATTACCACCGTACCTACTTCTCCGCCAAATAGTGATGCTTGTATTGCTGTGTTTCGGTCTGAAGGGTACGGGTGCCGGTGAAATCACAATCACATGAGACTTTCCATCTTCATGTCTCAGTTTGGCGAACTGACTTGCGGTACCATTAAGGCAACATCCTAGGTGGTATTGTAGTTGTTATGGGCAAAGGTACCAAAGGTACTTAACATCAGGTGGGCCTTTAGCTCGTTTCGCCATCCTATACTATAAAAAAAAGTCTTTATAAGGCAGAAAAAACAGCCGATGTGGAAATATAACATGTAGGTCCTGTTTGTTACCAGTCAGTTTTTAGAGTATTTTAGGTGATTTAACGAAAGCTCTGGCCACATAATGGACCATCTATAAGGCCCAGCTCGCACTGCAATTGCAGTTTAAACAGACAAAAAATATTGTCAAGTGTTTCTCAATTAAGGCACAAATTCCCCGCGGCTTAATTGAGAAACCCCATCTGCTACATTTCCCGCCCGCCCCTACCATGGGCGGGAAAAAATCGCAGTGCGTGCTGGGTCTTACCTAAATAGCTAGAGCCTTATATTTCAATCATAGTTTGTAAACAATGCATTATAGTAGTAGAATCCTTATGGCAATATTGCTCTACGACGCTTGTTGTCAGCTGCTTTCTTTTAACCTCTTGAAACGTGGATCCACGCGAGACGATTACAAAAAAAAAAAAACTATTTCTAATTGGCAGGAATTCTGGCATACAAGAGGTTAAATCTCCACTTCATTCATCTCTTACATCCTCAGTTATCGTAGTTAGTTAATCTCTTATGGCTGTTTTCATTAGCATATCTATCCACGATTTGCGCTACCAGTAGGGCAAAAAAAAATTCAATTAATTTAATTAATTATTTTATAATGTATGGAGCTTATGTCAAATTTCTATCTCTATTCCTGTGGCACGCTATGTTGGCGTTTTTGACATTTTCCAATAGTGTTGTGAGTTTGTGATACATTTCAAATTATTAGCTATTGGGACCAGGTTTATTACTTTGACCAACTCTAACTAGCCATTATGAATAATATCTACATAGAGTAAAAGTAACTAAGTAAGTCATTTATAAAATTATTCAATAAACAACGTCTAGCCATTTTGTTAAATCGCTATTTATTCAAATTTTCTGTGACATATATAAAAAAACAGTAGAAATAAATAGAATTTGAATAATAGATTCGAAATTCGAAAAATTATATTGCTGTAGCAGTGCATCACTATTGACAATAAAGTACCGCAATTGTTCCTTCATACGTAGCTGTCAATATTTAAGGTCCTTCATGAGCAGGCAAACGTCAAAACCGCCATCATAGCGTGCCGCACCTATAGTAGGACAAGTCGTGGAAAAATAGTTTACTGAAAGTGCCCGTTATAGTTACTTACCAGAGCTGTAACCATGACAGGGAATCTGCCCGTGACCTTAACCAGCGTGCCGGCGACGGGCGCGGCCAGCGCGTTGAACACACCGAAGCAGATCATCACGTAGCCAATGTTACTGATGCCGTACGCGCAGCCTATGAACGCCTGGTACACGCAACGCTGACTCATTAATAAAATTAACTACAGAATATATATACCACACAACACAGTACCAGGCCCCTCAGAAAGTATTGCGAAAAAAAGTTTTTATATATGGGAGACTGGCCAGTTATAATGTTTTTCGAAAATATGATTATTTATAAGTAAAAATAAGTAAGTTCCAATTTCAAAATTTCCCTCCACATTTTTTGCGAGTTAACTCAAAGTATTGTGTCTCACTGAAATATGGATCTGCGCCGTGAACATTTTAGAGCTATGATTTTATACGATTTCAAGTGTCGCCTGAAACCGGATGAATCGTACGATAGACTTCAAATGGCATTCATGGATGAAGGCCCTTCCAAGGCAACCGTGTATCGTTGGTATAACGAATTCAAGCGCGGTCGACCAACTTTGGGGGATGACGAAAGAAGCGGTCGCCCTTTGACGGCTGTTACCGAAGAAAACGTGCTAGCAGTGAAAAATTTAATCCAAGACAATAGGCGAATTACATATCAGGAGATTCAACACATATTGAAGATTGGATCGGGAAGCGTTCACGAGATTCTACACAGCCATCTTCGCGTGAGGAGGATAGTATCACGCTGGGTGCCGCACAACCTCACCGATGCTCAGAAGCAGGCCCGGGTGGAATGGTGCCGTGATATGCTTAACAAATTTGAAGCAGGCTCGTCTCGGCGTGTTTACGACATCGTTACAGGTGATGAGTCCTGGATTTATCAATACGACCCAGAAACCAAGCGCCAGTCGACTGTTTGGGTGTTTCAAAATGAGCCAACGCCTACCAAAGTGAAGCGATCTAGAAGCGGGGGTAAGATTTTGATCGCTAGCTTTTTTAATTTGACTGGCCACTTGGTATCAATTCCCTTACGGGATCAAAGAAGCATTAATGCCGAATGGTATACTACCAAATGTTTGCCAGAAGTTTTCTCTGTTATAAGCAACAAGCGACCAAACACAGGGCTCCGCGGGCTACTGCTCCACCACGACAATGCACCTGCGCACACCGCACTCAAAACGAGGGACTTCCTGGACAGCACGCCAGTCAAACTCCTGGGTCACCCTCCTTACAGCCCTGATCTAGCACCGTGTGACTTCTTTTTATTCCCAAAAATAAAAAATCAGCTCAAAGGGATACAATTTTCGTCGCCGGAAGATGCGCTGGCTGCGTTCGAGCAGGCTGTAAACGAGGTGTCTGCGGCGGACTGGAAAAAGTGTTTTGAAAACTGGTTTAGGCGCATGAATCTTTGTATAGAGGCTGGTGGAAAGTACTTTGAAAAGATTTGATAAAAATATATGTACGTATAGAACAATTTTTTTTAGTTTCGCAAAACTTTCTGAGTGTCCCACGTAACTAGGTTGCGAAAATAATTCCGATTCCAATCCAATCCCGATTTTAAATGCCGCGGCCGACAATAGGAGCATTTATCAATGCCTGGTTTCGGCCAAGGCTTGTATAGTACTTTTCTCAAATAATGCACGGAAATTCAAACTAAGTATAGTTCCCGGCACGAGACGTGAGCACAAATTGTACCTGCGTTGTAGTCTCTGTCGTCACCGTGTTCTAGTATTCCCTTTTCTACGTACCAGGCCCCTCAGAAAGTATTGCGAAAAAAAGTTTTTATATATGGGAGACTGGCCAGTTATAATGATTTTCGAAAATATGATTATTTATAAGTAAAAATAAGTAAGTTCCAATTTCAAAATTTCCCTCCACATTTTTTGCGAGTTAATTCAAAGTATTGTGTCTCACTGAAATATGGATCTGCGCCGGGAACATTTTAGAGCTATGATTTTATACGATTTCAAGTGTCGCCTGAAACCGGATGAATCGTACGATAGACTTCAAATGGCATTCATGGATGAAGGCCCTTCCAAGGCAACCGTGTATCGTTGGTATAACGAATTCAAGCGCGGTCGACCAACTTTGGGGGATGACGAAAGAAGCGGTCGCCCTTTGACGGCTGTTACCGAAGAAAACGTGCTAGCAGTGAAAAATTTAATCCAAGACAATAGGCGAATTACATATCAGGAGATTCAACACATATTGAAGATTGGATCGGGAAGCGTTCACGAGATTCTACACAGCCATCTTCGCGTGAGGAGGATAGTATCACGCTGGGTGCCGCACAACCTCACCGATGCTCAGAAGCAGGCCCGGGTGGAATGGTGCCGTGATATGCTTAACAAATTTGAAGCAGGCTCGTCTCGGCGTGTTTAAGACATCGTTACAGGTGATGAGTCCTGGATTTATCAATACGACCCAGAAACCAAGCGCCAGTCGACTGTTTGGGTGTTTCAAAATGAGCCAACGCCTACCAAAGTGAAGCGATCTAGAAGCGGGGGTAAGATTTTGATCGCTAGCTTTTTTAATTTGACTGGCCACTTGGTATCAATTCCCTTACGGGATCAAAGAAGCATTAATGCCGAATGGTATACTACCAAATGTTTGCCAGAAGTTTTCTCTGTTATAAGCAACAAGCGACCAAACACAGGGCTCCGCGGGCTACTGCTCCACCACGACAATGCACCTGCGCACACCGCACTCAAAACGAGGGACTTCCTGGACAGCACGCCAGTCAAACTCCTGGGTCACCCTCCTTACAGCCCTGATCTAGCACCGTGTGACTTCTTTTTATTCCCAAAAATAAAAAATCAGCTCAAAGGGATACAATTTTCGTCGCCGGAAGATGCGCTGGCTGCGTTCGAGCAGGCTGTAAACGAGGTGTCTGCGGCGGACTGGAAAAAGTGTTTTGAAAACTGGTTTAGGCGCATGAATCTTTGTATAGAGGCTGGTGGAAAGTACTTTGAAAAGATTTGATAAAAATATATGTACGTATAGAACAATTTTTTTTAGTTTCGCAAAACTTTCTGAGTGTCCCACGTATATTAAGTTATGCATTATCATATATTTAAGCCAATGCAAGTGCCCGTTTCTGATCTGCTGTACTGTGAACAGTGATTCGACAATTTATGCAGTGGAATCTGTGCTCACGACTCGTGCCGGCAACTATAGTTATGTAAATTCTAGAATCAATGACGAACGACAAAAAAATTTCACGCGTCAATACATTGAGGTAATATGTACTATGTACTATTACCTCAGTGCGTCAATATGTTAATTTGTTTCTTTTTTACTTACAGCTCTATTTGCAAGCCAGTTCGAAATTCAATTTCGTTTTCAATTCGTTTCTTTGTTGCTATTTTTCGGAGTAAAAAATTCGTTCCATTTTTAAATCACACGACAGATATGAGTTTTCATAGTAATTTATTTGGCCGCTAAACAGCATATATCATTAATCTGTGCTAAACAGGACGGATATGGATTTTCATACTAACATTGCCGACCGCGGCTCGCATGTATTTGACCAGTACAGCAATTTCAATTTATCTCGAAGAAAGTTGTCAATATAATGTTCGAATTTCCAAGCATGTTTTTTTGAAAAATATATTATCATACGAACAGAGTACAAATAATATTAAACTTAAAGTGCGTTATGGTGATCAAACGATTCTTGAAACTGACCATAGAATATTTTTAGGGATATGGTTGGAAAAAGCTATTAATTGGAAAACTCATATGGAAAACATATGCAAAAAAATTGGTCAGTATTCTTATTTAAGATAGCTTACTTATCATCTTTAGTAGGCTTACAATGGATATGTACGATACAGTCTGATATATTGGTGTAACTCAGCTCTCCAGACAGGGAATTAAAATTAGCTAAGTGCGTAAGGGCAATATATGGTATTTTTGGCCTTATTATTTCGGATCCGTTTATATAATTTTCGTAAAAATTCACGAACATGAGTCGAAAACGAGTGAGTGTACAAACGCCCTCAATGCAATGAATGAATGCTGAATGAGGTGCATTTAAAGAGCCTCCACGAGTAAACGATTTATAATTGATCGTCCGGCGTACCCTGGGCAGTCAGCCCTGCTACCAACCTGCTGACTGGCTAATCTTTACCCCTCGACATGAGCTCTTATCATTATGTAGCTCATATCGACACGATAGAAGAAGAACGCCCTCAATAAGAGACCAACACTGAAATCGCGAAAATAATCTGTTGCTCCATAGCTCGCCAAATGTAGGCAACAGCAGCATTTTTTTGGGGTTCTGAATTGGTCCCATAGGTCCCAAGGTAAAAGGTTGTATATTCTGATGAGTACAATAATCCGTTAAGAGGTTTTAAGTTATTTCAATTACACAGTGTACCAAATCCGTTGAGCCGTTTCAGCGTGATTAAAGGACAAACATCTATACTTTCGTATTTATAATATTAGTTAGTAGGATTTTTAAAGAGTGATCTTTATCATGATTGACCGACATCCAGCTTTGATATACATTTGCTTTCCAATACGTGCCTTCACAGACTGAGCGCCTGATGAATACGTAACAGTAAATTCATTGGAGTAGATTTGCTTTCAATAACAACAAAGGGAAGACAAAATAAATAATACAACCTTATTCTTAGTGTATACTAAAACTCTAGGGGGTCATTGCACTAATAATTATTAACGACTTTTACTATGGGACCACTCTAGAACGCGAAAAAAAATCTGATGATCCCTGCATTTATGTTCCCATAAATCGAAAAAATATAGGGAGTAGCTGTTTTATTTTTTGTGATTTCAGTGACCAGTGCCTTAGTAAAAGTTACTTCAAATAAACAAAAAATAATTTTATTGTTTATTTGAAGTGTGTAAAATTTACGTATTCGAGCGCGTCCATACGCGCTACCGTACATACGGTCGACCGCACGTCAGTGGTAACAGTTTGACATTGACAGCGTCCTTATTTCGAAAATAGTTAGGGCGGTTATTGTAATTCAAGTGCTATCACTGAGGTGCGGTGGACTGCACTAGCCGCGCAGCCCCGCCGGCGTCGTCCGACCCCCGGCCGGTCGTCTAGAATATGCAAACTACAGAATATTGTCATATTTTTGTATAAAAATGAAAAGTCGTGAAACAAAAGTTTTTCAGGGTTATATTACAAAGTTAGTGTTAGGTTACGGGTATTTTTTCAATTACCCTGTATACGATGATTTGCTATTATTATGAATATAGTAGGTTCAGCAATATCTGTATTAATAATTGCATTTATATGTCCGGAATTTACATTATCCGACGAAGAACCGGAGTGAGTGTAGGATCAGTAAGCTGAAGTGGCAATGGACTGGCCATGTCTGTTGAAGGCCTGTGATAAGCTGAGTTGATGATATTATTGTATACTTATATTTTTATGTTACAGGTATACGTCACCTGGGTAAAGTCAGCAGCCATGAAAGCTTGTTCAGCACCGATGTACCCGATGACTGGTAGTAACAGTAACTGATACTTGTGTCGCAGCTGTTGAAGAGTTACAGCTAACAGACGAACGCCTGTCTTGCCTTGACATGCTGTGTTGCGCCCCGAAGTATACCTGAAGTATAAAAAAGTATTGGTATACATACAATAATGGCTTTCTTCTTTTGTCTGTCTTTACTAGTCCCAACGATTGTCAAGTTGCATCTAATAGTTCCAACCAGCAGTAGTAGTTCCATCCCAAGTAAGAACATGAAACCGGTAAAAATAAAAGGCGATGATCATCTTTTTGCAACTAGAGCCTGACGTTTCAAAAGTGCCTGTAATTAGGTTTATTAGAAATAATAAAAAATTGAATTTGACGACGTGTCTGGGCCCCAATTCTCGCGTAATAGAGATAAATGCATAATTCGAGATAATCACTCATTTTAAATCTCTACAAAAAATGTCGCCGGTAATGGCAACTGCTATGAACTGCTCTTTGTATTTAGAGCGCCAAGCGTAGACATATCTCTAACGTGACATTCTGAGAAATCGAAAATTTATTTTCAATCGACATTCGCCATCTTGTTTCGACATTATGTCGAGTTCGAGATAATGTCTACGACGCGAGAATCACCCCCCTGGTCTAGTGGTTCGAGTGTCGGACTGCTGATCACGAGGTCGTGGGTTCGATTCCCACAGGACACAAATATTTGTGCGATGAACATAAGTTTTTGTGTTTTTTTGGGTGTTTCTTAAGTATTCTAAGTAAGTATTGACAAAAAAAAATTAAGTATTATATCTATTGTCTAGTATTCATAGTAGCTCTGCTTAGTTTGGGACCAAAATGTCCCAAAATTTTTTTTTTTTTTTATCTATCTCCATGCCTTACAAAAGACTTTAATGGCAATAAATCCGCAATGTATTAAAGTTGTATAATTATACAATTTTAAGTGTTGAGAAAATCGATAACACAGAATTAATACGTTGCTGATGCCATTCAACATCTTTGTAAGACTTGGAGTTGTGTGTTGGCTTTTACTACGGTTTTTAAATTAGTTGTGTGTTACTTGGGATCTTCATACAGAATTATCTACTTGTCTACCAGTCTGCCTGCAGACTCCTTGTCTGCCTAAACGTGGAACCACGTGGGACATAATGGATTTTCAATTATGACACTTGTTTTTTTTATTTCGTGAGTGTAGTCATATTTACCTCGTCAATGAGTCGACTCCGACTGACACCAGTATGACAGCTGCGGCCATACACGCGAGGTACACGCCAGCTATCACCTGAATCTTCAACGCTGATGGAGGTTCCAAGTTGGAATTCCCCTGAAAGCATTATTATTTGTCTAATAACAACAACACAGCCTCATGCTGAGTGTCAACCTCTTTGCCGCAGCTACGACATGCAGACTAGGTATCATACATTGATAAAGTGATTCCTGAAATGTAGGTACCTAATTTAAGTTATTTTTATGTGCACTATCGCATGTCGTCTTGTTGTGGCAATAAATCATTTTTCTTTCTTTTCTTTCATCTTTAAAGCTTTTCTAGGGCACCTCGACCTTACATGTAAACTTTGTTACAGAATTTTTAATAACGTTGTAGGCGTCATGAGATTGTATAACCATGCCAAATTTCAAATTTATAACACTCAGTCTGCGAGCAAAATGGCTGTAACAGACAGTCGCACTCGAAGTTGTTACGGAATACGTCTACCTAGGGCAGGCAAGATAGCTTGGTAGACACAACGTCGAGAAAGAAGCCAACAGAAGGATCCGTCTGGGCTGGGCAGCATTTGGCAAACTTCGCGGAGTCTTCTCGTCGCCTATACTGCAAAGTTTGAAGACAAAGGTCTTCAACCAGTGCGTCCTGCCAGTCATGACTTACAGTGCCGAGACGTGGACACTGACAGTTGGGCTAGTCCACAAATTCAAAGTCACTCAGCGAGCTATGGAGCGAGCTATGCTTGGAGTTTCTTTGAAGGATAAAATCCGTAACGAGATTATCCGGAGAAGAACCGGAGTGACCGACATAGCTTGTAGGATCAGTAAGCTGAAGTGGCAGTGGGCTGGCCATGTCTGTCTTGAGTGGAGACCGCGAATCGGCAAACGCAGCGTAGTGCGCCCCCCCGCCAGGTGGACCGACGACCTAAAGAACGTGGCTGGGGGGGACTGGATGCGGAAGGCAGAGTACCGAGCGTTGTGGCGCAACTTGGGAGAGGCCTATGTCCAGCAGTGGACTGCGATAGGCTGAGTTTATGAGACAGTCGCACGGATATGGAAAAACTATAAAGGATCCATATTTAACTACGGAATCTTAAAAAAGATGAAGGCATTTGATTTGACATTTGACATTATATTTCCCTATCATTTTTTTTATGTGACATTCAAATACAATGTGAATTTTTCATGAATAAATAAATAAATAGAATACAAAAAACTCTACATAGAAAGGAAGAATAGTACATTACTGCCACAGCCGGCAACAGGAGCCATGATGGACGAACGTGAAAATGTGGGGGCGAGGCAAAGCCGAACACACATAGTGAGTCCATCAATGCCTGGTTGCGGCCAAGGCTTGTAAAGTACTTTTCTCAAATAATGCGCGGAAATTCAAACTAAGTAGTACCTATGTAAATTCTAGAATCAATGACGAACAACATTCAATTTTTCACGCATTAATATGTTAATTGCTTTCTTTTTTACTTCAAACTGCTCTATTTGCAAGCCAGTTCGAAATTTAAAAAAATCCTTGTTAAGTAACCGTTCGTTCCATTTTTAAATAACACGACAGATATGAGTTTTCATAGCTAGTTTCATAGTAATTATTTGCCGCTAAACAGGACAGATATGGCTTTTCATACTAACATTGCTGGCCAGTCCTCGCATGTATTTGACCAGTACAGCATTTTCGATGTATCTCAAAGAAGGTTGTCAAAATAATGTTTGAATTTCCAAGCATGTTTGAGAAAAAAAAAAAATTTGCCACAACAATACATGTGGTTGGAATACATAAAAATTACTTCTTACATCATGATGAAGATTGAAAAGATACATACATGAGCGGCACTGGAACTGCAGAAGTTGACACCGCAAGTCGCTCCGAAGTCGACAGTGGGTTCACTTGTGACATTACTGAAGAGAGCCGCCACGCTTGGAGTAGTCCCGTTTGAGAGGCGAAGTTCATCGCCCAGGTTGGAGGATAGAACTGGAATTATGTTTCGAAATCAGCTACATCCTAATCATTCGTCATCATCATTTCAGCCGAAAGACGTCCACTGCTGGACATAGGCCTCCCCCAAGCATCGCCACAACGACCGGTCCTGTGCCTTCCGCATCCAGCGGATTCCCGCGACCTTCACCAGGTCAAATTGTGATTACAACCATTCTATCTATTTCTGTGATTACAACTTAACCAACCAACCAACCAACCTTGACTTTTCTTGTGTTCGTATGATGATGATGAATCACAATTTTACTTGCGATTCATGCATGGCAACTTTTCGAACAAACTACGCGCCTACCATATAACGTCATTAATTTAAAAAAATTAACTTTAATCAAATGTACTTTACAGATTTTCTTTCTGCAGTTAGAAACAGCACCATAAGGCATTTTTGCGGGTTTTTGTTACAGTATTTACAGAAACAAGTCATAAGGCGTACTAAGAAAGGCTTTGAAATGCACTGCACTATGGTGCAGAGTGTTGGCACGCGCGCCCTGCCCACTTGGCCATTCTATAGATCTATTGGCGGTTGTAGTAGAGGATATTACTGAAATCATAAGGAATAAGTAACAACTTCTGACATGGAGCCGTTTTCCACATAGACCCCGGGACAAAATAGGTCTAAAAACAGCTAATTTGGATGCCCACCAAATTTTTTTGCTAGAATATTTCTTAAAAAAGTTCTATTCAACGATACCCCACATGCATTAGAAGAACAAAAAAGATTTTGCCCCGCCTGCCAAGCGTGGCGATTATGGCATATCCCCTTTTTTGGGTGAGGCCTTTATCCAGCAGTGGACGTCAATCGGCTGAAATGATGGTAATAATTACTTGTATTATCATTATACCTACGATTCGTATTCAGAACTTCCCTATGATCGCTGTAATATCGTCATTGTTCTTTCCACACCAAGATCAGAACAATATCGAATTCTGAAAGTAATTAACTAATTATAAAATCTCTCTTCTTCGTCGTTTCGCTCTTGACAGAGCGGTCGTGGCCATCATGTACCATTGCCGGGGGCTGCTGTAGCTCGCCTCACGATGCCTCGCCACCTTTCCCTGCTTTCGGTTAGTCTGGTGCATTCTTGTAATGGCTGGCCCACGGCAGATTTAATTAAATCAGTCCATCGCATGGGAGGCCTTCCACGCACTCTTGAGCCCTCTATTCTGCCCTGTGCGACAAGTCGCTCTATAGAGTCGTGACTACGCCGCGATACATGGCCGAAAAAATTGAGTATGCGGGATCGCACCAAATTCGATAGACGCTGCTTGATGCCGAGTTCTTGGAGTATGGAGACATTTGTTCGATGCTCAGTCCACGATATCCCAAGCATTTTCCTCCAGCACCACATCTCCATAGCATCTATCTTCTTCGTCTCAATTTCCCGCAGCGTCGACGTCTCAGCCGCGTATAGAAATATGGGGAATATTAGTGTTTGTACGAGCCGGGTCTTAGTGGCTTTGGTGATGTTTCGATTCCTCCATATTTTTTTCAGCTTATCCATTGCTGACCTAGTTATCGCCATGCGTCGTTTTACTTCATCAACGCAGCCGCCATTGTTCGAGACTATTATAAAATCTAGGCAAGTCTAAATTGTACTTCCTGACACCCTCATACATTTTATAACCTACGTTACTTCCTGTTGTTATCTCAATTTGATCAGCATTACAATGTTTAGCCACAAGGCCACGAGGTCGGTAAAGTCGTGCATTCTGTATCAACTTTCACAGGCAGTTGTCTTTGCACAAGGAAGTAGTTTCCGCATAAAATGTGACCTTGTATTGTGGTAGGATTATGTTGATTGTTTGTTTTGTTTATTATTCTGCTGTGACTTTACATATAATCTAAAAAAGATATTTGAATGTACCTAACATACATAAACATAACATAACCAGCCCATTACTGTCCCACTGCTAGGCACGGGCCTCTTCTCAGTACGAGAAGGCTAAGGCCTTAGTCCACCACGCTGGCCTAGTGCAGGTTGGCGGACTACACACACCATTGAGAACTGTATGGAGCACTCTCAGGTGTGCAGGTTTCCTCACGATGTTTTCCTTCACCGTTAAAGTAAAATTTGTTCATACTGATGAGTACAATAACCCCTTAAGAGTTTTTAGTTATTTCAATAACGCGTTGTATACAACAAAAACATAGATATAGACATAGATAGATCTATAGAGAAAACATGTATTGTAATAAATAAAATTAGTAAATATCAAACTAAAATGAAAATATAATAAAGTGTTGGTGTTAACCTATATTTAAACCATATTCATCATGTCTTCGTTGCAATTTTATTATCAACTAGCCTATGGCCGGGTTTCACCCACGTGGCTGTGGTTTACCGCACAGCCCTCGGAAACAAAATCATTATTTCCCGGGATGAAAAGTAGCCTATAAGTTAATCTACTATTGTTCTATCTGTATGCCAAATTTCATTCAAATCCCTTTAGCCCTTACAGCGTGATTGAGTAACAAACATCCAAACATTTTCACAAACTACACATTTAGAATATTTAGGACAAGATAGTAATTCTAGTTATAATAGCTTCGTTGGAATTATGACATCTATATTTTACGAGACTTTAGTAGACTTTAGTAGTTTAGGAGTTTGCGTAAGCAAAACTTACTGGCCGAGGATATCAGGTTGCCCCAAATCTGCGCCATCTGGTAGAACATGAAGAAGAGTCCGAAGAACCTCACGACCAGCACCTCTGCTGATACCCCTGATAGCTTCGCGTAGGGCTCGGCTACCTGCAACACGTTACAGCAGCTTATTTAGCAAATTTTTAAATTAAGAAACCATAAACAATTTAATAAGTCAGCGAAACTTCACGTGATGGGTATGGTTATTATCATTAGATGTCAATACATCTAATGATAATAAATCAAGCATAAAAATGTGATAAAAATGATTTTATAAACTCATCATTTCAAGTCAGCTGATCACGGAATCAATGGTCACACGACGCGTGACTGTGTAGATTTTTACCAATAGGATTTTTAAGAAATACCAGAAAACAATACAACAATTTACTGTAATTAAATACGTCAAAATACTAGTTACCGATGACCCTGTGATCAGCTGTAGTTGCAATTATGAATTCGAAAATTGTATTTTTTTTTGTTTCATTATCATTACATATTAATAGCTATCACGTCTGCAAGGTTTCGCCGACTAATTAAAAACGTCGTATAATGTAATCTAAATATTTTGGATTCGATTGTTTATTTTATATAAATAAAGAAAGGGTAACAGAAAAAAAGAGAATTTATTACAAATAACATTCCATACTTGGTAGATCGTTCTAAAACGATCGATCGTTGAGAAGGTATTACTCAATATATTTTATTTGTTAAATAAAACAAATAATACCTACCTACTTAATAATCATGTGAGGATAATATATTAGGTATCTACAGGTTTCTAAACACTAAGACATTGTCCTCGGACGAATAAAAAAGGCGGACGGAATCTCGTTACACAATAAGTGAAACATCCATAGCCGCGATTATGCAGATCTAGTGTGACGGTAGTCATTGTTGTAGTGTCACAAATAAAATAACAGTATAAATCTGCTTTCTAAATTATAGAAAAAAAAAAAAAAAAAAATATAGGTTTAGGAAAAAATTAAGTGCTTCAGTCTATGGTTAGCGAGATTCCGTCCGCCTTTTTTATTCGTCCGAGCCATTGTCTGTAGTTTTTATTTGCCATAATGACAATTCCGCAGTAAAATAATGGTAAAATATCAACATTAATGCCACAAACAAGTTTATTATCAAAATATGTAGGCTATACAAAGGGATTAATGAAGTAATTAAAATTCTAGATACCTGAAACATCTAACCTACAAAAAGTACATTAAAATATACTTTGGTCTTAAAAAAATATCAATTTATTTAATTCCTAATTCTACGATGTAAATGGCAATCGTATGTGGGTCATGTTTACATTGCAAAAAAGGCAAAAAAATATCACACAGTATTAAAGTACCTGCCTAAAGATAAATCTATATATCTATCTATATAAGGTCCTACATTATTACATACATACATACATAACATAATCAGCACATTACTGTCCCAATGCTGGGCACGGGACTATTCTCAGTATGAGAAGGTTAAGGCCTTAGTCCACCACGCTGGCCTAGTGCGGGTTGGTGGCCTACACAGTACACACACCATCGAGAACTGTATGGACCACTCTGAGGTGTGCAGGTTTCCTCACGATGTTTTCCTTCACCGTTAAAGCAAGTGATAACCAAATTCTAATCCACACATGAATCCGAAAAGTCAGAAGTGCGGGCCGGGTTCGAACTTGCACCCTCCTTGCATGGAAGGCAAGCGTTCAACCACTAGGCTATCACTGCTATACTTTATTAATCTGAAATATTTGAAGTGGTGAATCTACTCATCATAACAAACAACATTTATAGGACCAAACCTGAAATCGCGAAAAAATAAAAAACAGCTGGTCCCTACATTTGTGTTCACTTAAATCGATAAAATGTAGGGATTTTTTTTTTCGCGATTTCAGGTTTGTTCCCTTAGTAAAGTAGTAAAAAGTGTTCATAATGATGAGAAGATTCACCACTTCAAATATTTCGGATTAACAATGTAGGACCTTATACAAGTTGTTGATCTGTAACCGTGCCATATTATTTCTAGAGCAAATGATAAATAATGTGCTTAGTCATCTAAAAATAAAGCAGTAAAGTTCTGGAGTGGCGACCGCGTACTGGAAGGCGCAGCGTGGGTAGGCCCCCCACAAGGTGGACCGACGACCTGGTGAAGGTCGCGGGAATCCGCTGGATGCGGAAGGCACAGGACCGGTCGTTGTGGCGATGCTTGGGGGAGGCCTATGTCCAGCAGTGGACGTCTTTCGGCTGAAATGATGATGATGATGATGATCTAAAAATACTTATAAAGTTCTACGATTATTTAATACCCAAATTTACACTTAGATACATAGCGAGGGTTTGAGAATATATCCCGAACGACTCTGAAAATAAGTTTTCGGTGGCATTTTCAAAGGGTGGAAATACCTGCAAATCGTTTTGGTGGTTTCGCACCCATCGTTTTTGTGTCGCACGCGACACACGGAGGGAATTTGTTTGTTTTCCAATAGGTTTTAATAGGTAGGTTTTTTTTAATTTGTTTGTTTGTTTTTATTTTATTTTTTAAACAACAAAAAAATTGTTGGTATTTTTTTTTATTGTTTCGTGTCAGTATCAGTGGTATAGTCACCTCCGTAAATATGGCACGAATACAGATCAACACGTTGTATATGTATATTATATTAGGAGTAAAAGTGTGAAGTCGCCGATTTATATAGAAAAATTCAAACACCTTTTTTTTGTAAGAATAGGTATATTATTCTATGATTTATTTAATCACAGTATTTACCCTTATTATTTAGACATTTATGTCATATTGAGGGAAGATCGTTTATGCCTTTGCGATAGAACTACCCTACACAGTCTATAAAGGCATTTTGTACTGCTTCCTGAGAAAAATAATTTTCATGCAGGAAATTATCTAAATTGCGGAAAAATTGGTAATCGGTTGGGGCTAGGTCTGGCAAGTACAAAGGATGATGTAAGGTGTCTAACTTCAGTTATTTTAATGTTAAAACGGTTTGTCTTGCAGTGTAAGGTCTTGCGTTATCATGGAGCAATAATGGGCAAAGTAAAAAAAAATGGTTTAGTCGCTCGATCCACTAGATTTACGAGTGGATCGAGCGACTAAACCAAAAACGCACAGTGCGTTCGTTAGGCGTATCCTCTCCAAACGCAGCATTGATATTGCGTGCTGTTTCTGCAGCGTAAGAACCACGTCGGAACGCGTATTCGAAAATTTCTCTAATTTTTGATATCTCCATGTTTAACTCAAATAATGAATGTAAAAACAATTGGAAGTTCAACAAAAGAATTTCATAAAATATTTGAATTTAGAACGTTATAGTTTTTGTGTAATAAGTTTTCTTGCGTTATCATGGACTAAACGAAAAACGCACAGTGCGTTCGTTAGGCGTATCCTCTCCAAACGCAGCATTGATATTGCGTGCTGTTTCTGCTGCGTTAAGAACCACGTCGGAACTCGTATTCAAAAATACATAAATTTTGTTTGACGTAATGAAAGATCCCCACTATTCGTTACTTGAAAAAATTCAAATCAGTTTCGACCACTAATTTGAGCCGTCAAAACTTTCGCGTAAGTGACCTACCAAGTACCAATAGGCGTCTTGGTAGGGCCAATCGGATTGCAGTACCCCGCCACAGCTAGTTGACAGAATTTATTGTTTGCATTATATTTATCAATAGGCGTCTATTGGGCTCTCTGGTTGATTGTCCGTACCTTAGAAATCTAAATAAAAGCATCATCATCATCATTTCAGCCGAAAGACGTCCACTGCTGGACATAGGCCTCCCCCAAGCATCGCCACAACGACCGGTCCTGTGCCTTCCACATCCAGCGGATTCCTGCGACCTTCACCAGGTTGTCGGTCCACCTTGTGGGGGCCTACCCACGCTGCGCCTTCCAGTACGCGGTCGCCACTCCAGAACTCCACTGCCACTTAAGTTTGGCAATTCTTCGGGCTATGTCGGTTACTTTCGTTCTCCTGCGAATCTCCTCATTTCTGATTCGATCACGCAGGGACACTCCGAGCATAGCCCTCTCCATTGCCCTTTGAGTGACTTTGAGCCTTCTTATCAAGCTCATTGTGAGCGACCACGTTTCAGTACCGTAAGTAATTACGGACGAAAATAAAACGTAAACGTAAATACGACGTAATAATTACGTAAATAAAAGCATAGAACAAATAATAGTACATTCTCTTTTTTCTTCTTTGTCTTATTCAGTAAACAATCTTGGCATGTCTATTTAATGCAATTCGTTAATAATAATTATTAAAAAACACTATGTTAATAATTTCACCCACTAATTATTTTTACCTAATTACATTTGCAGAACTAGTATTTATATTTAACAATATTCATTTGAATAAAGAGACATGCCAAGATTGTTTACTAACTAAGACAAAAGAATAAACAGACTTTAGTAGATTTCTATGGTCCGTACTTAGAAGCTTACCACAGATAGGTAAGTGCACTTGGCGCACCAGAGTGGTCCTCCCCCAAATCCCACCATCATGCCTGCTGGCACCAGGGTGTACAGCTGAGGGTAGAACTGTGCTGCTATAAACGGCATGTATGCTATGAAGGAAACTGCCACTGCCCATTTGCAGCCCAGCCATCTGTTGAAAACCGCTTTATTATTCCACTGCTAATTTCTAAGGTTTTCGCTATCACTACAAATTATAATAAAACAAGTTTAACCGGATTACATCGCGTTTATTATTTAAATTGGTACAATTATAAAATTTATATTTCTTTTTCCATTCGATTTTAATTAATAAAAATTGTACGCTAGATTAAAATATTTTTTTAGAAATATATGTAAAGACGCTTGTCATCTTAGTCTTCCTGCAACCACGAACGCTGCAAAGCTTTCGAAACGTCAGGAAATATACGCTATGTACCTAATCTGGTTAAACTTGTTTTATTATAATATTCCACTATTAGTTGACGCTTTCGTCAATTTTGGCAAAAAAAAAACGCGCTCTATTTACTGATCTTAATATTACTCAGATGTAGATTTTGTCAAAAAGTAGCCTTTTTCTTTAGCAAGGCAGTAAGTATAATATGGCCAATCTATATTCATTAGATCAATATACGAGTAAGTACCCCATGTGCATATGAAACTATCTGATACATATCAATGAGGACTTAAAATGACGTTCCCAGACGATGATATGGCAAATTCAATGTTGTAATCCAAAAACCCAATTGAGTCAGCCGGTACCAATGCTAATGTTATAATTTCAGGGTCCACCCATGAAGATCTTTACCAGTCATTGTTTTAGTAAACGTGACGAATTCTTGATTTCAACAAAACTCACTCAAAACTACAAGCACAATTGAAATCAAATCGCATTCGAAAACCTATAAAAACTCCATAGCTCAATGACCGCAGCCGCGTTGGAAACAGTAGCAACCAGTAGCATATATACGCAATAAACCGCCGCATTGACTGCTTTGCGGTACGCATAAAAAAAAAAAAGGTTCTGTCATCGAAAAATTAATCCGCAGTAAATAAGTTTATAATTATAGAACTTATTTTGTGTTACGTTTGTTTTCATGTTTAAGTTAGCATGTATGAGCACGTCTCGCGATTAAACTTAGTAGTTTGGCGAGTGATATGACAAAACTAAAATCTATTTAACCTGTGATTAAATAAATAAATAAATAATTATAACATCTGCTTTATAAATATATCTCCCCCTTTGTGGGAGGCCTTTGTCCAGCAGTGGACGTCTTTCGGCTGAAATGATGAACATCTGCTTAATAAAAGCTATTTATAAATCATACCAATCAAAACAAATTGTGTCCATACTATTTACAGATTAAAGCAGGCCGCACACCAGAGACACATTTGTTGCGCCACAATCATTACGCCACATTTTATCTTATCCATTGCCACTTGCCAGTCCAGTGTGCGCGTACAAGGCCCACTTGTATCAAGAAAGCAAATTATTAGATGTAAATGTGGCGTGCATGTTGCGTGTGTCTGGTGTGCGGCCTGCTCTATCACGGAATACTATAATAGTGCATTTTATGATGTACTGTTTACAAGTAAGGTCAATCGTTTAATGGTATATAAACTATCATAAGTGGGATTAGCTTAATATCTAAGTATCATACAAAACGGGCTCTGCTTAAACTGGTTTGGTCCCATTGATATGTTATTACACTTTGTAATTATACTTGTAATTATACTTTTAGGAATTGTATTATAATAAGATGATTAAAATTGTATATTATTGTCATTGTGTGCCTCTGACTGTAGTAAATAAATCATTTTTCTTTCTTTATGTGCTTAATTGTATGCACGGCTTCATATCAAAGTAATAGATTTCTAGTAAAACCTGACCTGTGATTGTACGGAAATCCTCTACAATGCGAGGTCAGCCTATACTGGAAATTTTATAGCTTGACATATAGCCATGTGTAACTGTGTACTACCATAGAACAAATAATAGGTACTACTTACTTGATAACTACGGCGGGCAGCAGTATATTTGACAGTATGAGTGAGAAGTATATAGCTGCTAAAGTGAACGCTCCTGCGCCGGCGTCGCTATTCACGGAGCTCTGAAGGTTGGCAGTCCCGTGGAAGGCAGTAAAGTGCACCATAAACGCGAAGCCTAGTACCAGGATGTTGCGGTTGATACGCCATTTCTCGTTAGTACCGAAGACAACCGATGTTTCTGGCATTGTGGATGATTAATCTGGAAATGCCAGAATAAAGTTTAATGTTTAATATTTTTCATACATAGTAAAAAATATAGACGAAGTACTGCGAACAATCATAGTGAAGCCAACAAAACCGTGCTCCTCACTGTACAAACAAACCAGCGCTCACGCATACACAGGCACGTCAAACCGTGCTCACCGCTCTGTCTGTACACATGTCGCGGCATCGTCCAGTAAGCATCGCGAAAACAAATATCCATCAGATTCATGTGTGTGCGTGAGCGCTGGTTTGTACATGGAGGAGCACAGTTTTTGTTGGCTTCACTATGATTGTTCGGAGCACTTCTTCTATATTTTTTAGATGTCTGTGCCCGCGAGCAGGATTCTAACCTGTGCCAAAGGACAAAAAAAGTAGGTACGAACTTTCGTTCCGACTATACACAATAAAGATGCGCTTAAATAAGGCAGTTTGGATAACAGATACTATCTTTAAAATTAATTGCAAGATTAATAGCAAACGGACGGTTAACAAGGCATGCTTAATACTTATTACTTACTAATAATAATAAAGCTTTAAAAAAAATTACCCCTTCCTCGTGTATTTCTTACATACCAACGAAGTAGTAATTTTTACACACTATTATTATATAATGTAAAAAATTATAATACAACATATACAATATTAATTTATTTTATTCGGATTTATTTATAACCATTTGCATAGGATAAAAGCCACTCTGTTTTGACATATATTTCCATTATTATTGTCACCAAAACATACTTCATAATTTAATTTAGAAATAGCCCAAGAGAATTCTATGAGGCATCGTTTTCCAACAAACACAGACCAGTAAGCCTCAAGACGCCACATAAACAAAGTTTTGCATGAGAACACAGTCGTTAAATGTTGGCGGGGACCGGGGGGCGGACGGCGCGTTATGATTGGTCGGCTCAAATGTTCGGTGATATGATTGGTGCTGGTGCCGCTCGCTGACGGAGTGACGTCCCGATTGGTGGCTGGGCGTAAGATATGCAGTGCTTTTGTGACCGTATTCGGCTAATATGCGTCTAGAGTTCTAGAGGCTTACTGGTCTGTGGCAACAAAATACCTAGCTAGTGCTGGGCCTAGCAGGCACGCATTAGTGACAAAATATTTTATTCCAATTTACACAAAACCGTAGCATACCTATAATATGAGATACAAAATTACAAAGCGTGATAGGCCATCAGGTCATATCAATAAACTATTTTTATTTAATGATTTAATCAATTAAACTACAGATCACAATACGCGTGGAACACTACATTCAAGGATATCGGAACTCGATACCAGCAAACCGGTTACATGCACAGTGACTGAAACAAAATATAGCCTAGCAATCAAAAAATTATTGACCTAACTAATCGATAATAGCGAAGAATAGTTTTAAATGTTCTAAAGATACATTTAATAAGCGCTCTAATGATCAAAATTAATATCCAATCTATCCACGATTTGCCCTACTGGAGATAGAAATTTGACATAAGCTCCATACGAATTATGTCAAATTTCTATCTCTAGTAGGGCAAATCGTGGATAGATTGGATATTAATTTTGGCCGTAAAAGATCTAAAGCAGATTTAAAATCCGGATTTGTCAACTGCTACATGCAAAGGCAATTTAAATTTTAGTTTCGTTTTACTTTTTATGGGCACATTTTCATTCCTAATCTTTTTTTCTTGTTCCTGAAACTAACCTACATTATTCTTACATTATTTGAACCTTTTTTAGGGTACCGTAGCCAAATGGCAAAAACGGAACCCTTATGGATTCGTCATGTCCGTCTGTCTGTCTGTCTCTCCGTCCGTATATCACAGCCACTTTTTTCCGAAACTATAAGAACTATACGGTTGAAACTTGGTAAGTAGATGTATTCTGTGAACCGCATTAAGATTTTCACACAAAAATAGAAAAAAAAACATTAAATTTTGGGGGTTCCCCATACTTAGAACTGAAACTCAAAATTCTTTTTTTTCATCAAACCCATACGTGTGGGATATCTATGGATAGGTCTTCAAAATGATATTGAGTTTTCTAATATCATTTTTTTCTAAACTGTGTAGTTTGCGCGAGAGACACTTCCAAAGTGGTAAAACGTGTGTCCCCCCTGTAACTTCTAAAATAAGAAAATAAGAGAATGATAAAACTAAAAAAAAAATATGTTGTACATTACCATGTAAACTTCCACCGAAAATTGGTTTGAATGAGATCTAGTAAGCAGTTTTTTTTTAATACGACATAAATCGAAAACCACAATTTACCTTCCATTCAATCAACTCAAATATAAAAATATAAAAAAACATTTAATTTCATAAACATAAACCTTATTTAACCACAGTTATAGCTAGATGAACATCTAAATAACTTTTTATACGTCCAAGGAAGGTACGAAACCCTCGGTGCGCGAGTCCGACTCGCACTTGGCCGGTTTTTATTTTTGTGGGCTTGCGTTCGACCGCTACCTCACCTGATGATGCGGTCGACGATGGCCCACGCATTCCCAGCAAAAACTTATTCACTCGATTATTGTAACGAACAATTATTTTAAAAAGAGTATATCCATGGAGTTTCTTGCCGGTTCTTCTTCATAGGACCCATCATTTGGAACTGTACAACTAGAAGCGACTATTTATAACAGATTGACAACCTCTGTGGTCTAGTGGTTCGAGTGTCGGACTGCTGATAACGAGGTCATCGTGGGTTCGATTCCCGCAGGACTCAAATATTTTTGTAATGAACATAGGTGTTTGTGTTGGTCTGGGTGATGCTTATATGTATTATAAGTATGTATTTAAAAAAAAGTATTATATCCATTGTCTAGTATGGGTGACCGTTTCGTTACACATCGAGACCCCTCTGTGCGTCGGAGAGCACGTTAAGCTGTCGGTCCCGGTTGTCATACGAATATCTATGGCAGTCGTTACGGGTAGTCAGAAGCCTGAAAGTCTGACAACTGGTCTAACCTCCGAATGTCAGTATTACCCAGTAACTGGGTTGCGAGGGTCTGATGGCAGTCGCTCCATGTAAAATACTGATGTTCAGCCGCATCTGGCTAAACTGGAAGCCAACCCCAATATAATTGCGAAAAGGCTCGGAGGATGATGTCTAGTACCCATATTACAAGCTCTGCTTAGTTTGGGACTAGATGGTGTTGTGTAAAATGTACCAAAAATTGATTTATTTATCAAGTATCGGTAAGTGTCAAACCCGTACCAGGCCCACTGATTTATTTTACCGTTAATGCAAGTGATAATCAATTTATTTCAATTATACTCAGACCCACTTGCATGAACGGCAAGCGTTTATCAGCTAGACTGTCACGTGGCCTGTCTTGGCCCAGCCCACACCTCTTAAACCGACTTCTATTACTTGCACAGAATAATAATCTAGGTTTTACTACTTTAGCTAAGCAATATTTTTCTTGTGTTGCATAGAAACTAAGCCGGATCCGCTCGCTAGTTGTAAATTTGTATGCAAAACATACGTACAAAGATCTAATCGATTTATGATTGTCAGCTCAAAACGTATGTCCGTTTAGTAATATAATTTTGTACTAAACTCATGTAATATCTCAGCTAATAAGATTACAGAAACGTTGAACCAATTATTTATTAATATTAGTAGGTGTATAATTCCTAGAAACGTGGGATGCCTCTAATTTTATGACTGTTAATCGTGTGAGTGACAAATTATTATAAATAAATATTTTTGGGACATTTTTACACGGCACCATCTATAGTCCCAAACTAAGCAGAGCTTGTGCTATGGGTACTACAAAATGGATATAATACTTATATACTCTTTTTTATAAATACATACTTATAATACATAACAAAAACCCAGACCAACACAAACACTTATGATCATCACACAAGTCACAAATATTTGTGTCCTGTGGGAATCGAACCCACCCCCTCGTGATCAGCAGTCCGACACTCGAACCACCAGACCACAGACGTCGTCGATAATATAATACTTGTGTTATGGCGATTATGATATGAATACATCTTGCATCAGGATCCATGATTTAAGTATTCTAAATGACGCAGATCACGTCTTGTCTTATGAGTGCCTTAAGCGCTATCCACACATGTCCAGGTCAGGGCCGTCTGGGCTTCCAGGTCGTGGTCCTGTGCATCGAATAATGAGCCAGTAATGTGACGTTAGTGTCGGCATAAAACACAATACAAAGAACCACGGCCCGACAGCCCTATAATGGCCCTGACTGGTGTCAGTTCAGCATTTCGCAGTTATTCCAAGCTATTGGTTTGGACCACAGCAATCTTATTATTTATATTTCTGTGGACGTAACAGTAACCACGTGACGTGGTACTCTGTGGTGGCCAACCCTATTTCTTGCAATGCATGTCGTTCATTACTCGGTTCTATTCCTCTTTTAGTGGTGACGCCACTGCACTGTCAGGCACAATTCTGTGAGACATCAGCTGACACACTGGAGAGAGTAATGTGCCCGCCCACATGTTTGGAAAGAAACTTGTACAGCGTCGTTGCATGCCCGGCCGCAGTGCTTCGCCGTGGAGTAAACTGAAAAAAACGTCAGCGGTAACTCACGCGGGCGTTTTTTTTTTTTTTTTTGAATTGACTCTCGCTGTTGGCACCGAAGTGCCATTTCTGCTTAACCGGACTGGTGGCGGAGAGTCCCATGTGGGACTCCATTCGCCGAAAGTTTTCCCTAATCCTAAACTTAAAAACTAAAATCGCGGTTGCAATACCGCATAAGGGCGTCCCCCAAGGGGGTCTCGGACCTCGGCTTACTAGGGCATTGCAGGGGGACCCCGCCGTTCCTATGTCCCCCTAGCAGCCGTTGCTGCATCAGGAATTAATTTCTCGAAAGTGGCGGACTTTCGATATATCGGGTGTGTGTGTGACGCGTTTCGTGAATCGCCGTTAATCGGCAAGCCTCGCCGGCGAGGCTAAGACCTACCTAACCCTAACCAGTGGCTATTAAGCCTACTCCTAGGAACTACTCTAGAGCATAGGGCCGGTCTCGCGTGACGAGATTATCTCCGGTTGCGACACCGTGAGGGCGTCCCCAGGGGGGAGCTCGAACCTCGACTCAGGGTGCTGGGGGACCCCACCACCGGTCCCCCCGACACGCGGGCGTTTTATCCGCGCTTGCTTTATACGTAAGCTTCGCTTCTATACGCTTGCACATTTAAACATTTATACGTAAGCTTCACTTCTGTCGGGCGTCTCCCGATGCCACCCGTTTTTAGGGTTCCGTACCCGAAGGGTTCCAAACGGGACCCTATTACTCTCGCTACGCTGTCCGTCCGTCCGTCCGTCCGTCCGTCCGTCTGTCTGTCACAGGGCTGTATCTTTTGAACGTTAATAGGTAACCGGTTGACATTTACTCAGAATATGTGTTGCTATGAGGTGTATCACGACAAATACTAAAAACAAAAAAAGTCTAAAACCAAAGGGGGTCCCCATACAAGAAACCTCAAAAAATATGCATTTTTTTCAACGTTTTTGTTCCTGCTCTATCTTCAAAACGGTAATATATACCAGCGTCAAACTTGGTCATATTATAGTGCATATTATGTACTTTCACAACAAATATTAAAAATAAGACAAACATAGACATATTGAGAGGTACGGAACCCTTACTGCGCGAGTCCGACTCGCACTTGGCCGGTTTTTATTTTTATTTTCGCACTCACTCAATTAATTACAAAATTGATACTAATACATTAGACTTACTATTTATGACGTAGAAGTTTCAGAGAACGTCTCTAATCTCTATCATTCTCCTCTAAAATTCAACCCTAGCTAGATGCATTCTTAAATTACATTAACAAAACTTTACACTAAAACCAATGCGTTATATTGCGCAAAGCTTTACAAAGCTCGGCTTCAAATAAATACATAATACTTTTACAAACATAAATATTCTCACGGATACAATACTTGCTCCGTGACCTTGGCCTGACTAGATATTTAAGGTCAATTGTTAGCACGAACTTAATAAATCAAAGCTTGATTGTATATTAAACAGCTGATACTAGATATTGGAATTATAAGCCTACATAGATTTTTTATGCGTATATATTTATTTTATTTAAGTATGCCTAAGAACCATGAAAAGGAGTAAAAGCTTTTGTAAAGAGTATTTTCTAAGATTATTTTTATGTTTTTATCGAAGAACTGAATCATTTATCCAATTATCCAGACAACACAGTGTCGAAGTTCATCATAATTTTCCATTGCCTGACTTTTTAGAACGACAGCATAATTAAGTTAGCAAGTCGCAAGGAAAGCTTTGGATGTCTTTGCTATCCTAGAAGAAAATAAAAATAAAAACAATGCAAATAGGTACCTGCGCGTAGGCAAACTTGACAAAAATCATTAGGTATTCGACATGTGTAGTTTTTATATTACGTAACATTACGCCAATCAAGTCAGTTCTTTGAATTGTAATGCAAAAGGCAGAAGCATGGATATTGCGTAAAGTTGTTAGAAGCAGTTAGAAGTTACTAAGGACACAATTAGCTTGCCAGGTAGTGTGACCAGTAGGCGTAGCATGACCAATTCTATGTCTATTCTTCCAAGAGTAGACAAAGCTCTTTCTATACGTCAAGATATCTCTTCTTCTCGAGCATGAGGCGACCCGTCGACTCGGATTTCTACGTAGACAAAGTGACAGATCTTTTTCCATAGCAACGAGAACGTAGCTAGTTCCGTACAAATTCTACCAAATCCTACCATATTATTACGTTTCGTTATCTAGAAAAAAGGTGAATCGAATAAGTTTTGAAACATTTTGTATGTAATTCAAAGCAACAACAATATGCATTTTGTAGATGTTGTTGTGGATGCGTTTTACAAAGTAGTGATGCGACTCGAGTCCGATTTTACCACTCGTGTCATTCGAGTCATTTTACAATTTTACTCGAGTACTACTCGAGTGATCGAGCTGTCGAGTCACTCGAGTGGTTCACGAGTCACTCGATCACTCGCCTCTAACGAGTCACCTGTCATAATACTTGAATTCATTCTTTTTTCATTTTGTCAAAAGTTGAGGCTTAATAAAACGACTAGTTTAAAGTTTTATTTCAATACATCGCCAGTCTTACAAAAATCAACATTTATGTATCGAAATTAATATTATATGCTAATAAAAATGAGCAAATATGGTCTGTTCATAAAACCAAATAACATTACGTTTTTTGGTGAGTGATTGGCGGGTGAATCGAGTCCGAGTGAACTCGAGTCGATATTTTTTTCACTCGAGTACGTTTTTTTTCGATGTCACTCGAGTAAAAGTGGACTCGAGTCGCATCACTATTACAAAGTAAATTAATATTTTTATGACGTGCAAACAATAAAGTACCTATACTCTATCTACTTTTTGTACCGAGAAAATAAACAGTTCCCGAGGGATGCGCGATAAGACTTTCTGTGATAAGCCGAAGAAGCCGCGGGCATTCAGCAAATTTTCTTATATGTAATCTTACTAATATTATAAATGCAAAAGTATGGATGTTTGTTTGTTTGTCCTTCAATCAAGTTCAAATGGATTTGGATGAAGATTAGCACGTAGACCATAGGGTGTGCATTAACATAAAGGAAACCTTTTTATCCCGGGAAGACACAGTTCCCGAAGGATGCACGTTAGTCATTCGATACTTATTACGAATTACACGCGGGCAAAGGCTAGTTTTTGATAATAACTAAGGAGATAGCGACGATAGGAACCCGACATGTTATTATTGTTGTTCAAAAACTCCAATGAAACCAATTTAACAAGAATCTAGTCCTAATAAAACTGAAGAATAATTTTGTCTAGGTCTCATGAGATGTAGACTAATTTCTTCTATTTGAAGAGAAACATGTCTACCCCTAACTGTCAAAAGTAGAGAAAATATGTTCGTCATGCTCGACGTTGTAGACATGTGTCGATCGAAGTATAGAAACATTTCTCGTCTTCATTATTGACATCGGCATGCTACGGACGGAAGAAATCTTTCTACAATACGTCATTTTGTCTATTCTTCCGTCGACATAAGCTTTGTCTACAGCGGTCATGCTACGCCTGCAGAACGAATACCAGGTAACTCTTCTGAAAAATTCTTCTCTTTTGAGAAATTCATGTTTTTTTAAATGCACTACCATAGAAATTCTACTGATTAGGTACATTTTCTTTCCGAAAAAAGTATTTTTTGTTGGCAAGGAAAAATTTCCCGTAAAGTACTTGTTTTTCGTATGATTGGGAGAGTATAGAGTTCATAGAAGTTTTTAAAAACAGTTTGACATCAAGACAACCATTTAAGTAAATTTTTTTGGATTCACATTAAGATTAAACTTACCACGAACGATCAGCATTTTTTTTTGCTAACTTGTGTTTAGTTTTTATTTTGTCAATAAGTCACCCCAGATAGTTTCATGAGACTTTTGGATCCAAAAATAGAATTTAAAGCATTTATGCGTAAATGCTTTAAAAATATGCGAAGCGAAAATCTAAAGTAAAACCCAAAAAACCGGCCAAATGCGATTCGGATTCGCGCACTTAGTTCCGTAGGTACCACGCAATGACCTGATACCACAGATTACTTAATAGTTATGCTGATGCCTCGTAAGAACTCATTTAATAATGAGAGTTCACCAAAGGTGCAGCACTGGGAGTTGAAGTCTTTGTCGTTCATATTTGCATCTCTTTCTTAAGCAGGTATCACCACACATGTCTGTGTTCGCCTTATTTTTATTAAAAATGAACTTAATGAAATTCATAAATTATACTAGAGATAGGTAAGGTAAGCACCAAAGATATTTAAGATCTTGACAATATTTTGAATGAAATGAACCGAACAAGTACTCTTTTTATGACCGAACATCAAATTCAAATCTGATTGCCGTCCCTAAAGAAAACTCTTCTGAAAATTTCCTGCTAAAAGTTCTTGATAAAAATTCACTAAATAATAATAATAACAAGAACAAATTATATGCCAAACGTAACTTAGATAATTAAGCACTAAGAGGATCATGTAAACGTGCCTGAAAATTATCGATTTATTCTGATTTTGGCTGTAACTCGGTATATGAAAAAAATCCACCATACAAAAAGTCCGTGTCGCGACTCCATTGTCAATGTGGCCATTTCATATTTTAGAACTTTTCCATGAATCTATTAGTTCATATTAATTACACTAAAAGCGAACACAATAATTTCATCATTTATAAGGTCAAAAAACCAAATACTTTAGAAGAAAAGAAGCACCTTTAATTATTGTCCCCCGAAAAACCCTGTCTGCTGAGTTTCGCTCAAAAGTTGCGCAATAACACTTGGATGGCGCCTTTTGTCGTCACTAGCTTCATTAGGGTCATGTTTCAGTTGGCACCGGCGAGCGATCCTCTGTTAGTTCTGACGAGCCGCCCAGACTGCGACAAAGTTCGGGATAAGTGTTTGAAATCGCTCCAAAGTATGGGTAAAACAATTTATTCATCTAGGTAACATTACGACGACACACACACACACACACATTTTGACGACGTCTGTGGTCTAGTGGTTCGAGGGTCGGACTGCTGATCTCGAGGTCGTGGGTTCGATTCCCACAGGACACAAATATTTGTGTGATGAACATAAGTGTTTGTGTTGGTCTGGGTGTTTCTTATGTATTATATGTACCAGGCCCCTCAGAAAGTATTGCGAAAAAAAGTTTTTATATATGGGAGACTGGCCAGTTATAATGTTTTTCGAAAATATGATTATTTATAAGTAAAAATAAGTAAGTTCCAATTTCAAAATTTCCCTCCACATTTTTTGCGAGTTAATTCAAAGTATTGTGTCTCACTGAAATATGGATCTGCGCCGGGAACATTTTAGAGCTATGATTTTATACGATTTCAAGTGTCGCCTGAAACCGGATGAATCGTACGATAGACTTCAAATGGCATTCATGGATGAAGGCCCTTCCAAGGCAACCGTGTATCGTTGGTATAACGAATTCAAGCGCGGTCGACCAACTTTGGGGGATGACGAAAGAAGCGGTCGCCCTTTGACGGCTGTTACCGAAGAAAACGTGCTAGCAGTGAAAAATTTAATCCAAGACAATAGGCGAATTACATATCAGGAGATTCAACACATATTGAAGATTGGATCGGGAAGCGTTCACGAGATTCTACACAGCCATCTTCGCGTGAGGAGGATAGTATCACGCTGGGTGCCGCACAACCTCACCGATGCTCAGAAGCAGGCCCGGGTGGAATGGTGCCGTGATATGCTTAACAAATTTGAAGCAGGCTCGTCTCGGCGTGTTTACGACATCGTTACAGGTGATGAGTCCTGGATTTATCAATACGACCCAGAAACCAAGCGCCAGTCGACTGTTTGGGTGTTTCAAAATGAGCCAACGCCTACCAAAGTGAAGCGATCTAGAAGCGGGGGTAAGATTTTGATCGCTAGCTTTTTTAATTTGACTGGCCACTTGGTATCAATTCCCTTACGGGATCAAAGAAGCATTAATGCCGAATGGTATACTACCAAATGTTTGCCAGAAGTTTTCTCTGTTATAAGCAACAAGCGACCAAACACAGGGCTCCGCGGGCTACTGCTCCACCACGACAATGCACCTGCGCACACCGCACTCAAAACGAGGGACTTCCTGGACAGCACGCCAGTCAAACTCTTGGGTCACCCTCCTTACAGCCCTGATTTAGCACCGTGTGACTTCTTTTTATTCCCAAAAATAAAAAATCAGCTCAAAGGGATACAATTTTCGTCGCCGGAAGATGCGCTGGCTGCGTTCGAGCAGGCTGTAAACGAGGTGTCTGCGGCGGACTGGAAAAAGTGTTTTGAAAACTGGTTTAGGTGCATGAATCTTTGTATAGAGGCTGGTGGAAAGTACTTTGAAAAGATTTGATAAAAATATATGTACGTATAGAACAATTTTTTTTAGTTTCGCAAAACTTTCTGAGTGTCCCACGTATGTATTTACAAAAAAAAATTGTATATAAGTATTATAGCCATTGTCTAGTACCCATAGCACAAGCTCTGCTTAGTTTGGGACTAGATGGTGCTGTGTAAAAATGTCCCAAAGATATTTATTTATTTATTAGCGTTTTTTGTTTATTGACGTCTTCCCCCTATATCGTGCAGCCGGTTTCAAACAAAGAGCTTTTTCCCAACCTAATTGTTACGTATTTGCTAATTACTAAGCCATACATTACCCACTGTGTGGCCCCGACCTATCAATTAACAGTTTTATCAACAGTTGTTCGTTTTTTTGCAATACAACATTGATTAAGTTATTATGTTCACCTACTTGAGGACGTTAATTATATAATAATCACACACAATCACAATGTTATATGATTAATATTTATACCGTATAATGTAAAGCAGGTACCTAACTTCTTATTTAAAGTAAATTAAAAACATTCTACAAAAAAAACTGCTGTTTTTTTTTTACATTTGTTTTAAGTATATTTATATAATCTTACTCTTTTTTTATAGTACACACTATGTCACAAAAAAATATTGAAAGGCACTGTTTACGGACCTGTATTCGAAGTGGAACGAATTCGATTATTTATATTTAGATTAGGTATTTTTTATCGAAGGCGATTCCTATACGTGAGTACTAGAGCCTGTGGCTACGTCCTTTATTTTACGAAGTAAAACCGTTTTCAGGAACAGAGTTAGGTACCTTTCGATTCGAGTTTCGTACCTACCATAGACCAATATAAAGAATGACAATCAATCAATCAATACAAATACATTTATTTGCATAACACAGGTCAAAAAGATGATAAAATTATTATAAATGTTCTTCGAGTATTAATTATTTATTTAATTCTTTATGCACAACAGGGTACAAAGGCGGTCTTAACGCCATACGCGTTCTCTACCAGACAACCTGAGGGTGATACAGAGACAAAGAACCAGAAGAAGAACCAGAAGAAGTTATTATTACCATTAATGTTGTGCAAAAGTTTTCATTACAGCGATATACCTACATAATTTAGTGGAATGTGGATCGACATTAACATTGTTTTACAATTATTTAATTAAAAGTACAGAAGTATACATCCACAGAAAAAAATAAGAAATTGAACATAATTGTCAAACAACAAACAATCTTTTACCAGAAAAATCTAACTAACAACAATGGTACCAAGATTTTGACTTTGGTCTCTTATTTAAAATTGCATGAGTTTAGATAAAGTAGTGTATGAACCTGCACATAATTAGGTATTAAAACACGACTGTGATACTATTTAAACCCACACACGTGTTTTAATAACCCCTATTATGCAACAGTTTCATACACTACTATTATATGATTGCTCGTATAAAATTATTAGAGACCGACCGAAAATGGATTTTAATTTCGGACGAAAACGTAACCGAAAAAGTCCAAAAAAATACTAACATATACGCCTTCTTTTATATCGATAGATTTTTGTTTGGTAAAAGTATAATAAAAATAAAATATATGAAATATCTTTTAATCATTAAAGTACATAATTTTAATGATTAAATGGTGGCGAAAATTTTCTTACTATTTTTCTCAAAAACCGATTGATAAGATATAGCGAAAAAGCAATTTTCTTCCTACAAATTACTGCACCCGTCTGCATAAAGTTGACCCCACGACCGCGTAGTTCAATTTCAGTACAGGCCGAAAGAAAAAAAATGTTACTGAATCACTTATACATCTGCAAGTTTTTCTTTTTGACACGAAAACTCTTTGGAACTCTACCACTCTCTCTATTTACTTATCTCTTATTCGTGATGTTTGCAAGAAATCATTCTTAAATCTTCCCCACGTTCACGGAACTTTGAATACAATACAGAGTGAGGTATAGATATAAAGAAAAGTCGTCAAAGGAGTCATGAGCTCGATTTTGGAGATATTTTTTTTGGAAAAGCGGCTGGTTCGGCCAGGAATCGAAAATAATCCTTTTATCAAAGAAATATCATTTATATTTTATTGAACCAAGATAATGTTGTTGCTAATAGGCCCTCCAGCACTATTTTCAAAACTTATCCTGTATATCGCATGATTGTTCAAGCACAGCCCAAGGTGGCTCAAATGGCAATTATTAAGTTATTATATGAGAAGACAAAACCCAAAAGTCCTTTAAAAATGCACTTTAAATGGTGTGATGTTATCTGAAACCCCAAAAAATACGAACTTACTAATACTAATCTGTCGACTGCATCTCGCCTCGCCTTTGTGTTATATTTACCTAACAATTTAATTATATTATTATGTTCTACAAAATGAATAATTCATTCTTTTCATTGCATTCAGTAGTATAAAATAATAGGTCCCAGATTTTTTTCTATACTAGTATGAAAAACGTAAATCTTTGGTCCTTTATAATAAGTAAGTATCATCATCCTCCTGCCCTTATCCCAATTTATTTGGGGTTGGCGCAGCATGTCTTTTTCTTCCATACATCTCTATCAGCCGTCATCTCCGTGTTCACTTTCTTTTTATCCATATCATCTTTCACACAATCCATCCATCTTTTCTTTGGTCTACCTCTTTTCTTATAGCCATCCACATTCATACACAAAACTTTTTTCGTATAACATGTTCCTCATTTCTCCGCATCACATGTCCATACCATGACAATCTACTGCTTCTCAACTTTTCCGTCACTGGCGCTACTTTCAAACTCCCTCTCACATACTCATTTCTTATCATACCCATTCTCGTTACACCACATATTCCTCTTAACATTCTCATCTCAGCTGCATGTAATTGCCTTTCATTCCTCCCTATTGTAGCCCAACATTCCGATCCATACAAGACACCAGGTCAAATCATGGTCTTGTATTTTTTCCCCTTTAATTTAAGGGGAATTCGGAGGTCACAGATAGTTCCCGTGACATGCCGCCATTTCATCCATCCTGTGTTAATTCTGTGCTTGACGGTTCGGTCTATATCGCCATCGCTTTGCAAAAGTGAACCGAGGTACCGAAAGTTCGGAACAGAAAGGCAAGGGAACGCCATCTAGCGCAATAGCAACAAAATTGGAGAGACCACCGAAATCACAGAACATATGTTCCGTTTTAGTTCTGCTGATCTTCAAGCCAACATTCTCCAGACTTTGTTGCCAATTTTGTTAATAAGTAGGTATATGGTTTATAATTAACTAGCCAATGCCCGCGACTTCGCCCGCGTGAATGTCGTTTATTCCCCCGTCGCCATCGTGTCGTTTTTGTCCCTCAGGAACTGCTCACCTTTCCGGGATAAAAAGTAGCGTATATGTTAATCCGGGTTATGTTCTATCTGTATGCCAAATTTTATTAAAATCGATCGAGTCGTTCTCGAGTTATAAATGATGTAACTAACCCGACTTTGTTTTATATATTAAAATTAATTTGATTAATAGTCGAAAAAAAGGGACCAATTTTGGCATTGACCTGTGAACCGAGGATATTTTATAAAAAGATATCCCAGTTTATCAAAGGCGGATCAAATTAAAAATAAACCTGCAATTGACTGACCTGACTTTTTCTTAACTACTTTATGGATTTATTTACATCTTACAACTGCTGTCTCGTAATGTAATTAATGCACATTCCTGTTTATGTTCAATTAATTGTTAACAGAAAATTCCAGATATGCAACCCTCCCCTTCCCTCCCCCCACTCGCAGGTCAAAATATATACCTACGCCCATGTACTTACACCATCTACGTAGTAATTTAATAGTTTTGTTATCTTTGAAAAAATCATTGCAGGATGGCCACTACCAATACTGTTATGGGCAAAGTTAACCACTCAATAAGCCATTATACAATCTTTATTTTAACTAATAAAGCTCGGTACCTAAAACATAAAAATTGTCCATTCATTATGAAAAATGTGTGTCTAGTGTGGCCTACGGAATCCTAAAAACACGTTATTTGACTAATTTAATTATTTTAATTTTTTATTTTTTATTTACTTCATGGTAGGCTGGCATTGAGCATTCCGGGTTGCTCTATGTAGGCTGGTGTCAAAATCCGGAATAGCCATGGCCTTGACTCGTGGAGTGATAGACCACTATTTCAATTACAATGACTTATCTACTTCATTCATTGTATTGTGACAATCGTAATTTATTTTTACAATTATTTTTAACCGTGGCCTCTACCAAAACTAGGCTCTGTTATACTATTTTAGTTCATCTAGTTACATTACTTTACATTTGAGTATTTTTTATAAGCTTCGACATAAGGCTTGGTAATTGGGCTGATTATAATATTTACGAGTTTTGTTAATTTAATTAGTTATTTACCTAATTATTTCGTTATATATTTTTTTGTAGCCTTGAGAATTTTTGTCCATGTTCTAATTGTATTATTTTCTAACGCATTATGTAGCCAGATTCGAACGACGGGTTATCACCACCATAAATCTCGATGGATTTCTACAGGCTATCCCATAGAAATCCTTCAGATATCTATGGGCTATCCTATGGAACGATGAACATACTCATAGACGTTCACTGCTGTCTACTGAACATTGTCTATTTTTGTATATCTATGGCAACCGAGTTAACCGTTAAGGTAAGTTCCGTGTGGTGCCGGACGTAAAGAATTTCAGCACCCTATATCTTCTAACGAGTGTCGTAAAAGGCGACTAAGGGATTCACCAGAGGATGGGCAGCAGCGTTCTCTGAGTATTTAACCAACCAACTGCGATCGACAACCCGCCTGCCAAGCGTGGCGATTATGGCATATCCCCTCTTTTTGGGGGAGGCCTATATCCAGCAGTGGACATCTTTCGGCTGAAATGATGATGATGAATGATGGTAACCGACGAGTAGTAAGAAGCCCGAAAGTCTGACAACTGGTCTAAACTTAGAATGGGTACACCAAAAAAAATATAAAAAATTCACTCGCCCTGTCGTAAGGTAGGTACGAGTGGGACCCTTAAAACGGGACGAGTTATATACTAAATGGGACGAAATCTAGGGGGCGAGTGGTGCCTACATCGATAAAAAGTAGCTTAACCTTCTCCAGGTCCCAGGCTACCGCTTTGCCAAATTTCATTACGATCAGTTCAGAGTTTTAGTCGTGAAAAGGCAACAAACAAACAAACAAACAGCCAGGCAGACAGACGTAGTTACTTTAGTTAGTGTAAATTAAGCATGAAGTTCATGCATTAATTCATGTTTTTCGAAATTTACAATTAACGAATAATATAGATATACCATTTTTATTAAACAATTTATTAGGAAGATATAAATCGAAATATCGTTATAAAATATCTGATAATTATTTCATTGCTACTCGCCAATAACAATGGTTATCAATATTATAATAATAATCTTAAATTAAGATAAAACTCACCTTTCTAGTTTGAAAAAAAATTATTAATAAGGTCTTTCGATTCGATTCGAAAAGTCACATAATATAATGAAAATTGTTTGTTTTAATAACATACATTAATTCAGAATACTACTATACTACTGCGTAATGCATGCTGAACTATTAATTTTTAACACTTAAAACACTTTCCTTTAGAATTACTTCAAACAGGTTTAAGCAAGAAATCATCTTTGAATTTTATTTGCTGTAAGTAATTTGATTTGTTTTTATACGCTTCCCGCCTATTTTACAAAAAAATTCACCACATATAAAAAAAATTGTCACATTCAGCCAATGTTCTTTTTTCAAGTTTATTTGTTATCATGCCCACTATTGTTACGAATATTATTACGCGATGGGTGATCGCACAGTGTGTCCGAACCACAAGATAATAGCTGCCTAACTAAGTAAATGGAGCTACAGAGCCTGGGTACTTGTGCGAAGGATTTGGCGCGTTTTCATTATACTAGCTGTACTTTCAGTATTTCAATTAATATAAACCATTTTGCTATTGTAATTCTGCATGAGACGTCATAAATTCACAATAACCCCTAGGTCGCAATGGCTTAGGGGCGTTTAAGACCCCTACCTCAAGCCTCAAAATAATAAACCAATTTCAGCCAAAATTTTCAGGTTTTTCCTGGAAATTTTAACGTACTTAGCTCAACTGTTCAATTAATTAACACAATAGTTAGTCACGTTAGTGCTCCCAGCATTACAAGAGCCCCCCACGAGTGACAACATTTAATTTTCATTTCTCATACTCGGAAAGTTGTGTTTGTTTGATCCGAGTAGCGGGTGGAAAACGCTGATTCCCTCCCTAGGGCGGGAAAGACTCATAGTAATTGCTTTCCTCCCTAGGGTGGGAATGAATTTTAAAAATAGAACTATAGATAGTCGGCTACGAATTTATTTTCATAATTAAGAAAAATATCGAAAAAAAATGCCGCGTTCTTGTGAGTTTATAAACAGCCAGTGTGAATTAAAAAAAAATACCCTAATAAGCGGGACAGCCGGTGGTGACGCGGTGTGTTCCATATTTAAAATTTAAGAAAGACCATACAATTTACCGGGATACTAACTTTGTCTGTACCGAAATTCAAAATCTCAGTTTTATAGACTAATATTTGGTTAAAAATGAGTTCAAGCTATTCTGAAATGTTGACCCCAGATTCGGTTAAAGACGAGGCAAAAACAGTAATCGAAAATCTTTTGCCAGAAATTTCAAAGTAACGATACTTAAATACATACAATGATTTTATGAAGTAGCTAACATACAAGAAAATACGTATTTTAGAAAAACTACTATTTATTACTTTCCTTATATTCGAAATGAAAAGTAGAGTGTTTAACTCGGGTGAAAGTCATTAATTCCTACTCGGACTATAGCCGCCCTCGCTGCGCTCGGGCGTCTAAATACCTCGTATGGGAATTGATTATTTTCGACCCTTGTATAACAATCTACTATGATCGCCCGGCGCACCCTGGGCAGTCAGCCCGCTACCAACCTGCTGACTGGCTAATCTTTTTCACACGGCATGAGCTATTATCATTATGTAGCTCTGTCGACACGATAGAAGAAGAAGAAGATAGTTAAACAATGGACGTCGGCATTAAAAGGCGTTTGGACAGACAAGCGAATATAATTACAATAATATGTGTTATTTTACACGGCTTTTACTTACCCCTTCGGAGAAACACAGGCGTGATGCATATATTATGAATTTTACATCGGAATTTTTTTCACGAAAAACTGACTTAAAATATATTTTACCGTAACTCATACGACAATGGAAACTTTACTTTTATCTGCAGGCAATTTGCAATAATTTATACACCTGTATATAAATATAGGTACACTCTGTTTTTTCTTACTTGTCTTATTAAGTAAATAAACAATCTTGACATGTCTTTTTAATGCATTTCGTCAATAATCATTATTAGACGACATTAGGTTAAAAATTTTCGTGCGTCCCGTGTGGTGCCGCGTTCTGTGTGGTGCCGGTCATAAAGAATAGCACCACCCCATCTCTTCTCGCGGGTGTCGTAAAAGGCGACTAAGGGGTTCATCAGAGGATGGGTAGCAGCGTTCTCTGAGCATTTTTTCAACCAACTGCGATCGCCAACCAGCCTGCAAAGCGTGGCGATTATGGCATATTATCCCCATTTGGGGGAGGCCTATGTCCAGCAGTGGACGTATTTCGGCTGAAATTATTATGATGATGGTGATGACAATTTTACACATTTTTTTAACCTAATTACATGTTCTGGACTAGTAAATATATTTTATTAGTAGTTATTTGAATAAAGAGACACGCGAAGATTATAAATAAGACAAGAGAGAAAAAACAGACTTTAAATACGAGCAAAGCCGTGGTGACAAATCTACCTACTTACAAGAATTATACAGTGTTCATAAGTTTTATTTGAGAAACTGGTATCGAGCACCGGCATTTCCTTGTATACAAATTGTGTTTAATCAAATCAATTAAATTAATTCTGAAAATTAGATACGGTTTTTTTTACCTTTATTATTATTATAATATATAATACTATAATATTTTTATTGTTTTTTATTATTATTTTAATATTGTTATGTCTTATTTTTAACTATGGTTCTCTGTGACTGAAATAAAGTGCAAATAAATAAAAATAAAATAAATAACAATTTGCTTGGGGGAGGCCTATGTCCAGCAGTGGACGTCTTAAGGCTGAAATGATGAAATAAAATAAATAAATTATTTATTGATTGTCCTGTTCTATGTGCCTATCCTTACCTATCAATCGTAACGAAAGTTCTTACTTCGTTTAACGGAACGCGAGTAGGTCAAGGGCCTCACTTCCGACTTGTTCGAGTTCTGAACCAAATCGAGCTGATGTCAATTCCTAGAGGAATGCAGTATGAATTAACACTATTTATTATTATTATTTGTGTCAATCAATCAATCAACTCAGCCTATCGCAGTCCTCTGCTGGACATAGGCCTCTCCCAAGTTGCGCCACAACACTCGGTCCTCTGCCTTCCGCATCGTCTTTAGGCAACGTTCTTTAGGTCGTCGGTCCACCAGGCAGGGGGGCGCCCCACCAGGCAGGGGGGCGCCCCACGCTGTGTTTGCCGATTCACGGTCTCCACTCAAGGACTCGTCTGCTCCAACGGCCACCGGTCCTTCGACAGACATGGCCAGCCCACTGCCACTTCAGCTTACTGATCCAAAGTAACTCAGCGAGTTATGGAGCGAGCTATGCTTGGAGTTTCTTTGAAGGATAAAATCCGTAACGAGATTATCCGGATAAGAACCGGAGTGACCGACATAGCTTGTAGGATCGGTATTATTTTTGTGTCTTTATTTAATCACGGCTCATCCTCCGTCAGGAAGATGTCCGGACCTTTGGAAGGCTTGCCAGAGGACACAGGTACAGCTAGCAGTCGCCCATTTGACATCATTAATCTATGATCGGATGGGGCACGAACCGAAGACAGTCCACAGCTGCACTAGTACAGTCATATTCCGTCTCGGGAAGGTGCAGGACTATTGCGAAATATGGGAACTAAAATAATATTGGCTATGGATACCTATGGGTGTTTGATGGACTGGTTTTAACTTCATTAGCCGGAAGAAAACGGCGTCTGCCTTTCAACTTCAAACATTGAAATATATATTTGGCAGACGGTGACTCGCCAACTCACTGGCTGGGCCCCCTAAATTATTACAGGTAACAGAGAGCAAACAACGATGTGAGGGGTCGGTATCTTTTGGTCTCTATCTCGATATGTCTAGGTTGCCCGTAAGACTAGTTCGCGAAATGACTGGATCTCGATTGGACTAGACATCGTAACGTCTACATCTCAAAATGATTAGATGGACTAATTGTCTTGGCAATGTTATATTGTATTCATTATTTGTCGATGTGGCTAAGGGTGTAGAAAAATGTGGCCCCGGTTTCGCCGTCGCGAGTCTAAAAGACTATTATTATTAATTAACACTAACTCGAGTTCAAATTCGATTAATAGGTACAGAACTCGATCCAGTCGAGAGTAAGGCCCCTGAACCAGGGGGTCTACTCGTGTTTGACAAACGACAAACGAAGTACAAACTTTCGTTCCGACCAATACCTACACAATAAAGATAGCCACATAAAAAGGCACAATAAAGATATACTACGGTTCGTAGTCGTATGATATTGACCGGCGATCAGAGAAACAAACATCAAAACACGATCATCGCATGCGATACGAAAACCATGGTTGACCGGCCGAAATAACAAATTGTGGGATGAATGGAACGACTAATCATCGTCAAACGCGAGTAGACCCCCAGGATCGTAGTTCGTTAGTGAAATATAAAAACCGGCCAAGTGCGAGTCGGACTCGCGCAGTATGTGTTCCGTACCTCTCAACGACCTGATACCCCATAAAAATGGATTTAATTTACGAGAGTTTATCAAAAGACATCAACGTACAGTGCGCAAAATATGAATTTATGCATGTCTTTCTTACGCAGGTACCACCACATATGTCTATGTTTGTCTTATTTTTAGTATTTTTTGCTAAACTACATAATATGCACTATAATCTGACCAAGTTTGACGCTGTTATATATTACCGTTTTGAAGATAGAGCAGGAACGAAAACGTTGAAAAAAATGAATTTTTTTAGAGGTTTCTTGTATGGGGACCCCCTTTTTTTAGACTTTTTTTTTGTTTTTAGTATTTGTCGTGATACACCCCATAGCAACATATTCTGTGAAAATTTCAACTGGTTATCTATTACCGTTACAAAGATACAGCCCTGTGACAGACAGACGGACGGACGGACAGCGTAGTGAGAGTAATAGGGTCCCGTTTGGCACCCTTCTGGTACGGAACCCTAAAAACTGGCAAAAGCCGCGATTTGATAGTAGAATCATCCAATAAATAAACAAAGTTAACATATGTTTTATGGGATTCCAAATAAAATGTACCTAATTTACTATTTCAAATAGGTATTTAATATTAATAGTTATCACAATAGATCTTTATTCCTAGTTAATTTTAAAACGTAGATAACAATAGAAGGCATATAAAATATATTTAGTACAGTATGTCATTCAAACTGGTTTACATAACAGATTCTATACAACTATTTACAACTAGCGAACTCATTGACAATAATAGGAGCTATTAAGTTAATCATAAATTCATAATTTACAATTTTCATTTTTTTAATATTAGCATTATTCATACAACGCTACAATTTTGTTAACGTAATTTGTAAAACTAGTTTTTTTATAATCACTAGGAGAATCGATTGGCGTAGTTTTTCTAACAAGTTAGGTATACTTGTTTTTTTTTTTTTGAAACTCGATTTGATTAATAATTTCTTAGGTTTTCGCGATCACTACACACATTATAATAAAACAAGTTTTACCGACCAGTGCGTCCTGTCTGTCATGACTTACGGTGCCGAGACGTGGTCACTGACAGGTGGGCTAGTCCACAAATTCAAAGTCGCTCAGCGAGCTATGCTTGGAGTTTCTTTGAAGGATAAAATCCGTAACGAGATTATCCGGAGAAGAACCTGAGTAACCGACATAGCTTGTAGGATCAGTAAGCTGAAGTGGCAGTGGGCTGGCCATGTCTGTCGAAGGAGCGATGGCCGCTGGAGCTGACGAGTCCTTGAGTGGAGACCGCGAATCGGCAAACGCAGTGTAGCCGCGCGGGGGGGTGGACCGACGACCTGAAGAACGTAGCTGGGGGGACTGGATGCGGAAGGCAGAGGACCGAGTGTTGTGGCGCTACTTGGGAGAGGCCTATGTCTAGCAGTGGACTGCGATAGGCTGAGTTGATAAAGTTTAACCGGATAACATCGCGTTTATTATTTAAATGGCTTTCCTGACGTTACAATTTAGATTTTTTTGTTAAGGTTTAATTCAGTACCTACATCCGCTGCCGAATTGCGTAACTCACTCGCGATCGCAATCATCTGGATTTCAATGTTCATTGCTCTGTGTGTTTTGACAACCCGACTTATTGGCAACTACGTACCATGCAATGAATATTGCTGTAATTTCAAAATGAAAGCTAATGTTAAAGTGAATGAATTACACAATCGCCCCACAGGGGTCGTGAATAGGTCCTTGAAAGGTCCAGGAGTTTCAGGTCAATTAATTTAACTATGGAACTAACAGTAACTCTAAGCATGTAATTTTGTGATTTAGAAAAAATTACTATCGCAATCGATTCTCCTCGTGATTCTGAACAAACTTTCTCAAATTGTTTGTTTGTTTGTTTCTCAAATTGCGTAAACAAAAAGTAACGATGTATATCTACATAATAATTGTATGATTTCTATGTCGTCAAATCTTAAAATAAATTGGTTTGTAATGTTTGTTCTCAGTCCATTTATTTGTAACTATACTTTGCATGCGGCTTCGCTCACAAAAATACTTATCGCGCATCCCTTGGAAACTATTTATTTTCCTGGGATAAAAAGTAGCCTACATAATCATAAATAATAATAAATCATAATCATAATCATATGTTAATCTGGGTTGACTTATGATCCACGTCTATCTGTGTACCAAATTTCATCCAAATCCGTTCAACCGTTTCAGGGTGATTGAGTATCAAACATCCAAACATCTTCACACGACGTCTCGACGTCGACGTTGCAACTGTCACGTTTATAATATTAGTAGGATTTGATTTCTTTGTTTCAAAATTTCTCACTTTTCAATGGGAAAGCCTTTTGTTTCGCCTTTTGTTTTGTTTTGGAACGCCTTTGTGCATTTCAGACATTGCATAACTTACAAAAGTTATTTCCTGACTACAGCTTATTTCCTGATCTTTATCCAGTAAAGTAGAACAAAGATTTTTTTATACCTAAACATAAGAGATACATACTTGATAATTCTCATTTCTGAAATGTCAAACTAAAACATTAGTTTTTTTTATTATTACTACGTTTGTATTAACTGGCTTTCTTGCATGTCTGTTTGTATATCTGTTCGGTACACAAGTTACGGAAAAATAGACTTGAAACTTTAAACAGAACTGTATGAATAGACGAAGTGCTGTGAACAATCATAGTGAAAGCAAAAAAACTGCACCTCAAACCGTGCTCACCCCTAGTACACAAGTCGCGGCATCGTCCAGTAAGCCTCCTTCAGGTGCATGGTGTGTGCGTGAGTGCTGGTTGTACACGAAGGAGCACGGTTTTTTTGGCTTCACTATAATTGTTCGCAGCACTTCGTCTATATGTTTTCCTATGTCTATGATGACAATGCAATATTAATTCAGATAAAAAATCTGAAAGTATGCAGTGGTTTTCACCGTTTTCCATAGCGCAAACCCTTTGATAAAACATAAACATAACGTCACGCCTGTATTTCCCCGAAGGGGTAGGCAGAGTTGTAATAATACACCCACATTTCGCCAGTTATGTTATAGTCCCATGTAATAGGGGCGAGCCTATTGCCACTGACCGGGCACAAATCCAGACTCCGGGCTGCTATTGAGAATTTCCTAATGTAAAAATGCAATAACACTTTGCCCGACCCGGGAATCGAACCCAGGACCCCACGCTCAGCAGTCGCGCTTGCAACCACCAGACGAACGAGGCAGTCGATGAAAAAAAATAATGAAAAAAAGAATAAACCCTTTGATGAATACATTTAAATGCTCGCGACCCCATCGCCATGCTAGACATCAGATAAGATACGATAATTAGGCCAATTCACAGTATTATATTGTCTGTGACGTAACTAAAGCAGTGCTGCTGTAGTGCACTTGCGGTTGAGTTTCGATCAAAACAATGCTTTTCGTATTCTCTTATCTACGGCGATCGCTGTCAAAAACGAAAACGAACTGGGGCCTAATTCACGTAATTTCATGACGCGCCGATCAAGTTGCAATGACGCTGCAGTTCGTTTTTGACAGCGATCGCCGTAGATAAGAGAATACGAAAAGCATTGTTTTGATCGAAACTTAACTGCAACCGCACTGCAACTGCAATTATTTAGCTACGCTGTAGCGTCACTGCAACTTGATGGGCGCGTCATGAAATTACGTGAATTAAAAGAAAAGAAAGAAAAATAATTTATTGCCACAACAAGACGACATGCAGTAGACCCAATTAGGGCTCAGGTAGGTGTGTAAGGCGTTTTACTCCCACCTGGGAGTCCGGTGTTTTTATTTATTTTTCAAGTGACTGCGACCCCACTCTACAGATTGACAACACAGATCACAACACATGCATGCATCATGCACGCGCATGCATGCACCCCACGTTTTTCGATTTATTTTATATTTTTAAGACCACTTTTAAAAATATAAAATAACTAACATAACTGGCGAAATGTGAGTGTACTATACACCTCTGCCTACCCCTTCAGGGAAAATACAGGCGTGATGTTATGTTAATTTTAAAAATGCGGTATATAAAAAATACTATACACATGCTGAAATTTGAATCGCTTATTTCCCGAAAAGGGGTCGTTGTACTCATCATTATGAACAACTTTTACTATGGGACCAACCCTGAAATCGCAAAAAAATATCAGGTGGTCCCTACATTTTATCGATTTAAGTGAACACAAATGTAGGGACCAACCGATTTTTTTGCGATTTCAGGGTTGGTCCCATTGTAAAAGTTGTTCATAATGATGAGTACAATGACCCCTTTTCAGGAAATCAGCGATTCAAATTTTAGCATGTATGTACCTCTACCTACCTATGGAATGTATAACCAATAAAGTTACAACTCATAATAAAATATCATTAGGCTAATTCACAAAATTATTTGTACGTATGTACAAGCTTATAAATAAATGATAATAACAACCTCTAAAAAAGTTCTTTAAACTTTATACTAGATGGTGTTGTGTAAAATGTACCAAAATATTTCTTTCTTTCTTTCTTTCAAAGTTGCACTGATACTTTTTTATATTTGTTTATTTTATAAAAAGTGGTAGGTACAGTCTGTTACAAAAATATAGTATAAGCTAGGGATCGAACTTCAATGGTACTAACAAATACAATAAACTAACTGGCGTCCTAGCTAGGTTACAAAGTAGCCTGTGTTAAGGTCCGCCAGATACACTCACTTCTTATAGAAAAATGTAGTTTAATATTAACTACAACTGTTTATATTGACATAATTTTACATTCACGGTCGAATCTTATTTAAACCAATACTGCATAGGTGGTACTATATAGTGTAGATATAATGTTGCACTTTACATATTGAAAAACGCTTCTGATGACCATTTATGGCCCAATATAATAATTATTATGGTCATTTATTTATCACAATTTAATCCAATAAAGCACTTCAAGTCCAAAACACATCACCCGTCTGACATCTACAGCTCAACGACAAGAACCCAATACGGCCGATTTCTCTTGTTCCCGTAGAGTAGAGGTCTCTATTTATAACAGCAGCTACCCACCCAAGATCAGACCGCGGCAACGTTGCTTAACTTCGTTGATTAATTGATCATTACAGTAGCCATTCAGCCATGCTCATACTGGGGCCTTACTCCCGACTTCGAATTCGAGTTAGTGTCAAATCGTTCTGCATTTTTCTAGGAATTGACATTAGCTCGATTTGGTTCAGAGCTCGAACCAGTCGGGAGTAAGGCCCCAGACTACCAATACAATACAATACAATACAAATACTCTTTATTGTACACAAAAGAAGATAGCAACATATATGACTTATATAGAACACATGTACAATGGGCGGTCTTATCGCTCAAGGCGATTTCTTCCAGACAACCTTAGGATGGACAATATGGGCAAGTAAAGAGAGGGGTAGTACGCAGTGTAACTACCTATTTTTTTTTAAATAGCACAAATATAAATCTTCATTTCAAACATTTGCTATAACTATTTTGTAGGCACTCAAGTGTAATTCATATCTTGATAATGTTTGTAGTAAGTATTGAAATCTTTGGTTGTAGGTACCGGCAATACAATGGAAGCAAGATTAAATGACATTTCTTGAGCACCATCAAAGGGCAGAAACATACAACGTTACTTTTTGTTTAAGGTGAACGCTACAGGGTAGCCCGCGGAATTCAAAATTTATTGCGTTTATTGCAAATTGTTGCTGTATCTCACGTTTTATATCAATTGAAATATTATTCGCGGCAGTAATAGCAATATATCTACTGAATAATACTCATACAAAATATTAACCTAGCTCTATAAGCTGTACAAGCTCGATAACATTGATTTATGATCAAATTATCGATAATCGAGCGATATTGTGCACGTGGCTGATTATTGCACAGTTTTGATGGGGACGTTTTTCGAGCGGCGACCGTGCATCTATGGTATATTTAATCGGAGATTTAGTTTTTTTATTACATATGTAGTTCTGATGGAAATCGCTTTAGGATGTTTGAAGTTTGCACTATACAAAAAATAACATTGTATGAGATTTAATAATTATTATTAGCTGAGGATCCTTTAGGCATGATGTTTTATCATCATAACGCAACTTTTACTATGGGACCAACCCAAAATCGCAAAAAAAATTGCTTGTCCATGCTCCATACATTTTGAAGAGTACCTAACATGACTTTGTAAGGAACAATTGCTTTTTAACTGGTCCAAAAGTTACTTGCAAGATTTGTCCCAAACATACCAGGCCCCTCAGAAAGTATTGCGAAAAAAAGTTTTTATATATGGGAGACTGGCCAGTTATAATGTTTTTCGAAAATATGATTATTTATAAGTAAAAATAAGTAAGTTCCAATTTCAAAATTTCCCTCCACATTTTTTGCGAGTTAATTCAAAGTATTGTGTCTCACTGAAATATGGATCTGCGCCGGGAACATTTTAGAGCTATGATTTTATACGATTTCAAGTGTCGCCTGAAACCGGATGAATCGTACGATAGACTTCAAATGGCATTCATGGATGAAGGCCCTTCCAAGGCAACCGTGTATCGTTGGTATAACGAATTCAAGCGCGGTCGACCAACTTTGGGGGATGACGAAAGAAGCGGTCGCCCTTTGACGGCTGTTACCGAAGAAAACGTGCTAGCAGTGAAAAATTTAATCCAAGACAATAGGCGAATTACATATCAGGAGATTCAACACATATTGAAGATTGGATCGGGAAGCGTTCACGAGATTCTACACAGCCATCTTCGCGTGAGGAGGATAGTATCACGCTGGGTGCCGCACAACCTCACCGATGCTCAGAAGCAGGCCCGGGTGGAATGGTGCCGTGATATGCTTAACAAATTTGAAGCAGGCTCGTCTCGGCGTGTTTACGACATCGTTACAGGTGATGAGTCCTGGATTTATCAATACGACCCAGAAACCAAGCGCCAGTCGACTGTTTGGGTGTTTCAAAATGAGCCAACGCCTACCAAAGTGAAGCGATCTAGAAGCGGGGGTAAGATTTTGATCGCTAGCTTTTTTAATTTGACTGGCCACTTGGTATCAATTCCCTTACGGGATCAAAGAAGCATTAATGCCGAATGGTATACTACCAAATGTTTGCCAGAAGTTTTCTCTGTTATAAGCAACAAGCGACCAAACACAGGGCTCCGCGGGCTACTGCTCCACCACGACAATGCACCTGCGCACACCGCACTCAAAACGAGGGACTTCCTGGACAGCACGCCAGTCAAACTCCTGGGTCACCCTCCTTACAGCCCTGATCTAGCACCGTGTGACTTCTTTTTATTCCCAAAAATAAAAAATCAGCTCAAAGGGATACAATTTTCGTCGCCGGAAGATGCGCTGGCTGCGTTCGAGCAGGCTGTAAACGAGGTGTCTGCGGCGGACTGGAAAAAGTGTTTTGAAAACTGGTTTAGGCGCATGAATCTTTGTATAGAGGCTGGTGGAAAGTACTTTGAAAAGATTTGATAAAAATATATGTACGTATAGAACAATTTTTTTTAGTTTCGCAAAACTTTCTGAGTGTCCCACGTACTAACCCGCTAACAAGTGTTATTAAATAAAATCTTGTAAAAACACCATTCCATATTCTTCAAAGAATAAATTACTATCTAAAACTATCACTCAATATTCTGGAACGCAATATTATCACAGCCTTTACCACTATTACTGATATAGCACAAATCTTTCTTCTTATTCTGGAGTTTCCTCCTAATCTTATGCTGCTGGTACTCTACTATGAAGTAGCAGACCACTCCTATGATCATCATGCCGAAGATCAGGTAGGTCTTCGCACTGGTCCTTAGGTAAGGGGACACCACGTAAGCGATGATGTAGCCTACAGACTCCCATAGCCTGAAGTTTGAGAAGGCCGCTTCTTCTCGGCCAGGGAAGAGGATACCGTAGTATGCTGTAAGAAGGAGAAGTATTTTTGTAAGATTATGTCAATTCAATAACTAAAATAAAATGCCCCTCTGAAACCAGGCTTTGCGAAGAGCTGCGCAAATACAGTCGCGTAATAAGTGTGAGCAGGTCATAAGGATGCATCGAACAATTGAGACAGCGAGAACATGCAGTCCCCGCCATCTTGCCGCTCAGATGATAATGGACTACCTATCAGAGTGTCGCCGCCATTACCGCGCATGCACACTACTGAATTGGTTGCAAATTTGCTACTGCGCAGCTGTTTTCACAGGGGCAGAATATTGAGCAAAATAAATATTACAATATCGAAATAAATCATCTGTAATAATTGAGAGAGTTTAAAATCATATGGATTCGCACTGGGGCCTTACTACCGACAGTTTCGAGTTCTGAACTAAATCGAGCTAACGTCAATTCCTAGAGAAATGCAGTACGAATTGACACTAACTCGAATTCAAGTTCACTTGATCCAATCGGGAGTAAGATCTATCCGCTCAAGCGCTTCGGGTTACGAGTGTTGCCCCGACCGACTTACCCTCCAGCGCTTCGGGTAACGTCTGTAGCCTGAGCTCACGTAATAATAACTAATAGGTAATCTGTGAGTAAGGACCCAGGTCTTTGACCCAACGATCTTTGCCAGAAAAATGGTCCTGTATTCAAAATATATAAAATTAAAATAATTTCCTGTGGCCATATTGGTCTGTGCCTGTGGCTAAACTATTAACTGCAACCCAGGGTATCCTAATGTGGGATCCAGTGTCACATTTATGTGTAACCATGTTTTCTTGAAAATAAATAAATACTTTATAAATACTTATAAACTGGATTTGATTGAATTTTTCAGAGAACAGAAAGAACGTGAACTCAGAGAACGTGATACTCGTTACGTGGTTTTATTTAATTTCGTGTTGTCATCTCCACTTTGCAAATACAATCTGCAACCTCTAATCATAAAAACTTCTTAGGTTTTCGCGATCACTACACATTATAATAAAACAAAGTTTAACCGGATTAAATCGCGTATATTATTTAATAATATTTAAAATTAATTCAATTTCAATTAATTCGATTTTAATTAATAATATTGTACGGTAGATTAAAATAATTTTTTAGAAATATTTGTAACGACGCTTGTCATCTTAGTCTACCTGCGACCACGAAATGCTGCAAAGCTTTCGAAACGTCAGGGAAACCAATTTAAATAATATACGCGATTTAATCCGGTTAAACTTTGTTTCTCTAATCATAATTTTTTTAATCTCGTATGCGCAGCGCACCATACCATCGCACAACCGACCGATGTTCATAGGCAAATTAAACATCCAATTTATAAACTTTGACTTCCCTGGAGAATATCAGCTAGCACAGACAACTGTCTTCCATCTTGTCCCTTTTTGGGAACGACATACCGTCGGTGAAGGTGCAATACCGCGTAAAAGCATTTTGCATTAAGGTCTAACTTTGTATTGGATAACATTGAAAATTAGGCCTTATAGCAAAATGATGTTACGCGGTATTGCACTCTCACCGACGATATCACAAGTATTCCTATGTGATCCAGCACTTACCATTGATCTGCACGATCCACACGGAGTCGGAGAGTCCCCACAGCACGGCTATGATGTACAGCAGATAGCCTTCACCCGCATGGGGTCTCCACATCAGCACCGTGGTGAACAACGCCGCGTGTACTATCGTAGCACCGCATATGAGCGGGATACGGCCCGTCAGCTAGAAGAGTACCAAAATATTTTCTTTAATGATTCAGTTTCAACATTACAGACAACATGTCTAAAGAGACACCCATAATCAAATAGAAGACGTTGCAATGCAGTTTGCTACTATACACCTATCATTTAATTATTAAATTGTATGAAACAAAATTGTTAATATAACTGATAACTACAACATTTAGGACTGTTTCTGCAAAATTATTGGTATAACTAATTAAAAATTAATTAAGACGCTGACTACAGCCAAATACCCCAAATAACACAATTGTGCCCAAAACACGTTTTCTTGAAGATATCTCTATAGAAAAAAATTGTGAACTAACCTCTTGAAACAAACTTTAGAGCAGACAATCTCTATTATTTACAAAATATTATAAATGAAATTAAGAAAACATAAGAAAGACAATAACCTAGAACATCGTTGTTTCTGTTTTACAAATAAGCTTTAGGTCAATGATTTCAAAAGGGTTTAGGTTTTTTTATTTAAAAATTTATTGCTAATTTTCATTCAAGTTTTCAAGTTGAGTGGCGCACCCAACGTCCCTCTTCTCGTTGCCTCTCTTTGATTAGATATTATTATGATTTTTAGATGTTGTCAGCCTCTTAATTTCTTACTTTGACGACGTCTGTGGTCTAGTGGTTCGAGTTTCAAACATTTATGTGATGAACGTGTTTGTTTTGGTCTGGGTGTTTCTTATGTATTATAAGTCATGTAGTTACGAAACAAAAAAGTATATAAGTATTATATCATTGTCTAGTACCCATAGCACAAGCTCTGCTTAGTTTGCGACTAGATGGTGCTGTGTAAAAATGTCTTAAAAATATTTATTTATTATTATTATCGGTGTATCTTTATTTTCTCCTCTTTTTGGGAGGGCGAAGAACCTTTGGCGGTCCAAAGCCAAGCATGAGAGAGGACGATTAAAATTAAATGGAATAAGTGGATGATACTGTTGAAGATGTTAAAAATGTTCTAGTGATACGACAAGTGTTAAAAATGGCGGCTTTTTGAAGTATGTGAAGTGTATATGTAGCTTAATTCCCTAATCAATGATATGTAGGCATTCAGGTTTTAATTTAAGGTGTTCAGGCTTTGTTGTATATTATTAATGTTCAATCAACTGGTGTAAGAACTGATGCAACTGTGAGATACAATTCACCATCAGCCTGTATTAGTCTACTGCTAGACATAGGCCTCTCCAATAGCACGCCACGCGCCACTGACAACGATCCTCGGTCACTCGGTCACTTCAATACAGGATTACAGGAGTACCTACTGCTTTCAGAAGTTTGGTCGTTATATATTTGCCATCTTCGCCTGAAACTTTTCCATTTTTAACGTTTCGAAGAGACGCTTTTGAGGAATGCTAACTGTATCACATTTTTGTTCCTTATTTTTAACAAGCTGTCTTCCTATGTAATTACACGTACATACGATCAGTAAAATGTAAGTTGATGATTATTTCGAAATTTGTATAAATTAATATCTTAGAACCTAACTCAATTATTGTTTTAAACATACTCTGAAATAATTTGTTACAAAAAATATATGTAGGTAGGTAGTAAGTTTTTATTCATAAATCACTTTTGAATCTTTGGACAGTGTCGGAAAATTAACTCACTTTCATTGCTGACGACCTGATCTTCCTTACCTTAGCCAAATATCCAGTAAGCACGCATCCAATGGCGTCGGACAGTCCATACGCCATCATGACGAACCCGACCGAGCCGGTTCCGACCGCACAAGACACGAACGCCTGCAAATATACCACAGCAAATTGTAATCCAGAGTCAAGTAGTTTTGTTGAAACTATGTATTAACATTATTGGAAGAAAAACACATGCTGTGTCAGTCCCAATTAAATTGGAATGATGGCAAGAGAAAGAGGATCATACAGACCAGTTAAAAGATTTTAACAACGCCACTGTTGAACATAGCAACTCTAATATTAATAATCTATGGCTGGTCTACTGTACAGCGTCTTGCTCCTTGTCCTGTTTGAGTAAAAGATGGCTGCTTTTTTGTGTGTGAGAAATGTTCGCTCGTTTGTACACCAATAAAGAATTCCAATAGAACTACGTTGTTTCAACCTTAACAGCCACCCTGGATAAATACAAAAAAGAATAGATTTGATTGATTTAGTCGATTGTACTTTCCTTATATTTTATGTCGACTGTACCGCACTGTACTTTCTTTATACTTTATGTGTTTTTTTTGTTTGACTTTAATTGTATTATCCACCTGTTAGGTGGATATACAAAGAAAGTATCCACAGGTATCCTGTTTGTGTTTCCGTTGCACTGTTATTTAAATATTGCGCGCCGTTAACTGGGACAATAAACCATTTTTCTTTATTCTTTATTTATTTCTTTCTTTTCTATTTGTCGCACTATTTACCGAAAGAAGTGGCAGGGTTTTATATTATAACAGTCCGTCATAAATTATATTCTATGTTCCTTTATTAGTGGTTTCTTTTATTATACACATAACATAACCAGCTCGCCCTTTAATGTCCCACTGCTGGGCAGAGGCCTCCTCTCAGAATAGGAAGTGTTCAGGCCTCAGTCCACCACGCTAGCTTACTGTGGGTTGGCGGACTACACACACCAAGAACTGTATGGAGTACTCCGAGGTGTACAGGTTTCCTCACGATATTTTCCTTTACCGGTAAAAAAAGTGATAACCAAATTCTGATCTGCACATGTGTCCGAAAACACATAGTTGCGGGCCGGGTTCAAACTCTGACCCTCCTGCATAAATGAAAAGCGTTCATCCGCTACGCTATCACTCCTTTTGTTTACCTCAATGTATCCATAACTTTTATCAAAAATACAGTAAATTTTTCGTTTATTTATTAAATATTTTATGACTTCATGTGCCAAACTTAGGAATGAAACAATTCAAAACTCACTGCAGTAAAATCGGCTCCGAAGAACGCCTGCTGCAGTCCAATGAAGACGTTGATGATTACGAGAAGCAGCTGCGTGGGTTCCACCAACAGCTTCAAGGTTACAGCCAGGAGAGCCAGCCCTGACGTCCCGCCAGCAGACCCCGAACTACGTGAGTCGTACCTGTACCAAGGATTTAAGTGAAGTTGAAACGACAACAACATAACATGACGCTTGTATTCCTAAAGGTGACCCACACCCACATTTTGCCAGTTAATATATAATATAATCTTTATTGACATAAAAAGTTGTTACAAGTTGTGTGAAGTCCCTGACTCCTGTGCTAGGTGAGAAACCTGTGTTACAAGAGTCAGTAAATAAGTCCCATGTAATAGGGGGCGAGCCTATTGCCATTAACTGAGCACAAATCCAGACTCCAGGCTGCTACTGAGAATCTCCTAATAAAAAAACCCAACAACACTTTTCCTGACCCGGGAATAGAAACCAGAACCCCACACTTAGCATGAGAAATGAGATGATAAACAAGGTTGGTTTCAAGAGAAGGCACGTGGACAAACCTTTGTACCATTAATTACTAGAAAAGAGTATATCCATGGAGTTTCTTGCCGGCTCTTCTCCATAGGACCAACTTTTTGGAACCGTACAACCATGAAGCTATATTTACTATAGCTTCATGCGTGCAACTAGATTTTTAAAGTTTCAAAAGTGCATGTGCATATTCAAAATAAAAACTTTGGAATTTGAATTAAACAATTCTCTCCACCTAAATTCAACCAGTCAGCACTGATTGTATCCATTATCCATCTTGTATCCATCCTTCCTTACAAACTTAACAGTGCAGTCTCTACTCAGTACTATTGGCAAAAAATACGGTGTTTTATGACAATTAGTCAAAACAAAAGCGATTCAAACGTTGACGTAGCATAAGCAGTAAGCAGCCCTCTTCTTTGAATGAGAAGTCAGTTCACCATGGGACAATGATTTTGAGTAAGTTGGAGGACTTTGACTTGAGCCTTATAATTACATGGCTTTGGATCTAAGTCTTGGGTCGTTATAGTACAAATTCTCAAACTATAAAAAAAATTGTATAAATGGCTGGCAGGATTTTTATAGCATGACCATAATGTAGAATGTACCTTTTCATAGAGTCCACTCCTAAGGCAACTATGAGGGCTGCCCCGGCCATGCAAGCCAGGTAAATGCCTGAAATACATTACACAAAACATATAAGAATTCTGGAGAGTAACATTTTGAAAATAAAACTGCAAAATAAGAGAAAGAGCGCAAATTGGCTGCAAGTACAATAGAACTTCAACACCCGTTTTCTGAAAGGTTGACGACGCAAAAATTAACTATTAGATTAGTAAACTAAACAAAGCTACTCTTATACAAAATACAAAGTTGTACTGTGATTTCAGATTGTTCGTATTTTGTCAGCCCAGAGATTGGAAAACCCTGTTACTGGACGGTATACATCCTAAGGGTTGTCAGACTCAGCTGACTTCCCGTAACGACTGCCAATAGATATTCGTATGGCAGTTGAGACCGACCATGGACGAATAAAAAAGGCAGAAGGAATCTCGCTAAACAATAAGTGAATCGTCCATAGTAAGACGGCTCGCTTAAAAGTACACGCTGGCACGCACAAATTCACACCCATAGTAAGACAAACAGCCGCGATTACACAACAAATCTCGTGTGACGGTAGTCGTTGTCGTAGTGTCACAAATAAAATAACAAATTTAGTCTGGTGTGTTAAAATGACGTCGAAATTATAGTGCGTTTAGGAAAAAATTAAGTGCTTCAATTTTTTCTTAGTGAGATTCCGTTCACCTTTTTTTATTCGTCCGTAGGAACGACAACCCCCGAGGCATGGAGGAGTCGTCTCTATGTATAGCGAATTGGGCACCCATCCACGGTCTGACCGCGGCTTGCTATAATTTGATTAAACACACTTTAAATTTATCGAAACGACCTTAATATTTTTCCATAAGTTTATCAGTTTTTGTAGACCGTAAAAAATTATTCGCTGTTTTCGTAATTACTTTAATAATTTTTATGTTATACATTTTACACAACGCCAACTTGCTTAATAACCTTGTTTATTGTTTAACCATACTTATGTAATACGGTTAAATATTACAGTATTTCCATAATCTGCTACGGTTGGTCCTAACAAAGGATAATGAGTTGAATTTATTATTTAACTTGTAAGAGTTATTTAAGTCAAGGAACATGAAGCATTTGTATACGCGTGAATGTGTTACGGCTAATTAGTTATTCTTCGTTATTTGGCTTGGTATATAAATTACAGCTTGTTGACAAAGAACACGATTACACGACGCTATGAAACATGTTTTTTGAATTAGAATTAAAACTTATAGAAATATGTATTATTAAGAAAACTTACATTCAGGATATATTTTTAGGAGGCAAGTTGCCAGCCCCTCGGGCTAGCAAAACCCGCAACCAATTGAGGGCCCATCACAGAAGTTCACACCTTTCGGTGTTCATCATCTCACCTGAAATCATTTGTATCTTCTCTGGCGGTTGTGTCGGCAATGCTTCTCCAGCATCAGCACTGGGCAGGAAGTTGGCACCACATAGGATAGGAATCATCGTCTCATTCACTGCTGTTACTGCAGCAGTGTTGTTGCCTGATGATAGTACTGGAAATTCAACAGATCACTTAAAGAACATGCGAACCATCAGATAATGCACAAATGAAACACTTCGACAGACACGTATTGTCAAAGATGTGACAGACAAGCTGAAGCTCTGAATGTGGCACTTGGATAGACACGTATGCTCTTTGTTTCTCTCTTCCCAGTCATTCTCTTTAACTTCGCTCTATCTTCGAACTGTGTTAATCGACCCATTTTGTTTTAGGTATTTTAGGTATTTCCTCATTAAGAAACACTTATTATAGTGCCAGTTGCCTATGCGCGTAATAGCAGGTCTTGTGATAGAAATTATTAAAGTATGGTGAATGCTAGCTGACATGTGTAGCAAAGTTTTTTTATTTTAAGAAATCGGTTGTTTGTTTGTATTCAAATATGTAAACTATTACAGAAAGAGACAGAGTTTTTTGCATCGAGTTTCTTCTTCCTTGCTTAAAGACTAGAAAGCGGTGAAGAGTGTGTGTTATTGGGGACTGTCTTCGAATATATACATACTGGTGTCAGGGAAACGCTCCCGAAACCGAAACGCTATTAATATACTACCTAAACACAATCGAATACCAATAACCATTAGCCTTATACTTATTGTTAGTGACACTGCGACACGGACTTCGTATGCAAGCGGATGTCGTTCACCCCTAGCGCCAGCTGCCCCCCTAGCCAAGTTGACAATCTACAATCGTCAACGCTATAGAAAACAATCAGAATGTATGGGAATGACATATCTCAACTAAAAAGTAATACGTTCGGGGCTGATATTTTATTTGAATAACATTGCGAACTTTAAAAAAATATGTAAATAAATGTGTTTTTATTGCAAATCAATTTTATTTAACTGCCCAAAGCTGATTATTGGTTCGAGGGTCGGACTGCTGATGCTGATCACGAGGTCGTGGGTTTGATTCCCACAGGACACAAATATATATGAGTATGTATTTACAAAAAAAAGTAGGTATGTACATACATTGTCTCATGCTCTGCTACTTTGGGACTAGATGGTGCTGTGTAAAAATGTCCCAAAGATATTTATTTATATATTTATAACAACTGTAACCACTCAATCAGAAACAATAATGTTTACTTACTTAAAAACTAATGAATACAGTCCACTTTGAATAAATAATTTTTGACTTTGACATTGACTTTGTATAGAAAGACTTTGCAATAGGGATCGAATAAATCACACTGTTTACTTACCCAGCGAAGAGATAAGGTTGCCCCATACTTGATTCATTTGGAAAATCATGAAGAACAAGCCCAAGAAACGCACCAGAAGTGCTTCAGCTGATACCTTGGATAACTTGCTGTGAGCTTCTGAAACCTGCACATCATAATCAAATTATAGTTTTTGTAGCTTTTTATCTAAAGTTGGTACTTACAATTATTACAAGTGTATTTTGGATACATACATACATAGGTACATACCTACACAACATTACGCCTGTATTCCCCGAAGGGGTAGGCAAAGGTATATCAGTACCCCTACATTTCGCCAGTTATGTTATCAGTCCCATGTAATAAGGGGTGAGCCCATTTTGTGTTTTGGATAGATCACAAATGCTCAAAACGTAAAAGTAGGATATCTTCATCACCATTTCAGCGAAAGACGTCCACTGCTGGACATAGGCCTCCCCCCATTGCCACAACGACCGGTCCTGCGCTTTCCGCATCCAGTGGATTCCCGCGATCTTCACCAGGTCGGCGGACCACCTTGTGGGGGGCTTACCCACGCTGCACCTTCCAGAACGCGGTAGCCACTCCAGAACTTTTATTAAAGATTGCATCAATCGATCATTATTTTTAGCATCGCTACGGAAGGTTACCAACCAACTGAAAAATCCATTAATTTAAAATATATCTCTTCGTTCATAATAGACGTTGGTAGGTACTCGTACTTTCAGAAGAACGTACTTTCTATAATCTATAGGAGTTATCCTTGTATAACAAAAGGCACTTACCACAGACAGGTATGTACACTTGGCGCACCAGAGCGGCCCCCCACCCAGCCCCACGATGAGACCTGCTGGGATCATGGTGTAGAAGGTGGGGTACAGCTGAGCCGCTATGTAGGGCATGTAAGTGATGAACGAGAGGGATATCGCCCATTTTGTACCCAGCCATCTGGAATAGAAGATGGTAAAACACCAATCATTAAATATGCATATAAGTGTGGGTACAAAAAGTTCTTAAATTATACAATTATAGGCAACGGCCTTCTTCATGCATTGCAAATTTGAGGGCTATAATAATAATAATGTTGTACCTACTACCTCTTAGGGATGTGAAAAAATAATTGATTATTAAAAAAATCGATTGTTTTTATTTTTTAATTGATTTTTTTGAGTTGATTATTATTTATAGACAAATAGATTATTCCGAAATCGATTTTTTATTTTAAGCGTCGTGTGTTTTCAATTTTTTTCTAGTATGTTTTCGTCAAGGTCAAGCCAAAATTGATTGTTTTAATGACACTGACTTTAACTAGTTCATTAATTTTGTTCCAATCCTAATATCTTCAATAATAGTTTTTTTTTGAAAAATCGATTATTATTCTCAAATAAATCGATATTTTAAAAAACTATTTTAACGATACTTAAAATAATCGATTATTAATAAATCGATATTTTTACAGCTAAGTCACATCACTACTACCAATTTTTTTTGTGTTTGAGTTTGTTCGCTAAGTAGTAATTATAATTAATTTATATTAGATGATTGGCTGTTAGGTATTACCATAGAAATCTAAATAATAAGTTAATAGAAATGAGGTGGCGGTCAAACGCAAGCCCGTTAAGAATAAAAAAAAAAAAAAAAAAAAATTGAAATGTTATCTACTGTCTTTTAAAACCAGAACGCGTGTCGCCGGTTCACCGCTACCAACACATAAATACGCAATTACGCCGACCATGTTTCTGGCATCCAATGCAAAATAAATTAAGCCTACAAAACTGCTCTTAGATATGCTGCAAAATAAAATTGTAATGACTGCGTCGAAAACAGCACTGATGATCAAGCAGACGTGGCCAGCCCAATCCCACTTTACTTTTGCGGCTTTGTGAGCAACATCAATGATTTGAGTTTTGGAGCGCAAATCAATTTAAGTAAATAAAAGAAAAACCATAAACTTATTATACTAGCGCACGGGCGTATCTAGGGATTAGGGTGTCCGGACCTTCCCCCAATTAGTCTACGCAAAAACTTTAATATTCGCCGAATATCCACCGTTTGTATCCGGATCAAGTGTTGTGGCGCAACTTGGGAGAGGCCTATGTCCAGCAGTGGACTGCAATAGACTGAGTTTGAAGTCACGGGCAATAACTCGTTTACATTTTTGTGCATTTGGACCCCCCTATGTGAAAGCTATAGCTACGGCTGTGTAGTAGCGTACTAGATATAGCCTATGTTACTTCTGGATAAAGTAATTTTCTAATGGTCAAAGAATTATTAAAATCGGTTCAGAGTTTATCGATTACATAGAATCAAATCTATCGTTATAATATTGGTTATAGATAATAGTGTGCCTGGATGAATATTAATTTATTGGTCTATATGGTGTATGAGAAAAACGTTCCTCGATTGGTGTCCTTTAAAAAAATTCACTGTAGATGGTCACAACAATCTTGGTCCACACAGGAACCAAACAGACACGATAAGCATTGACAAGTATTAAACTTCATCATCATCATCATCATCATCATCATCATCATCATCATCATCATCATCATCATCATCATCATCATATACAACGTGTATCAGAAATGTGGGTCATATTTTAAGAGCTCATTCAGGCCATAGCATAGAACAACTTTTACTATGAGACCAACCCTGAAATCGCGAAAAAAATATCAGCTGATCCCCACTAAATCATCGATGTCGCTCGACAAAATGTAAGGATCAGCTGTTTTTTTTTTCGCTATTTCAGGGTTTGTTCCATAGTAAAAGTTGTTCGACAGCATCCCCTGAATAAGCTCTTCAAATATGACCACGCATTTCTGATACACGTTGTATATATATATATATAACAACAACCAACAAAATAACAACAACAACAACCAACAACCTATACAAAATAACGTCGTACGTAATAACGTCTAATTGAAATAACTGAAAACCTCATTAAGGGCTCATTGTACTCATCAGTATGAACAACTTTTACTATGGGACAACCCTGAAATCGCGAAAAATAATCTGCTGTTCCCTACATTTTATAGATTTATGTGAACACAAATGTAGGGAACAGCTGATTTTATTTTCGCAATTTCGGTGTTGATCCCATAGTAAAAGTTGTTCATACTGATGAGTAGAATTACCCCTTAAGAGGTTTTCAGTTATTTCAATAACACATTGTATTAGTCCACTGTTGGACATAGGCCTCTCCAACGGCACGCCACTGACATCGATCCTCGGTGTGTTAAACTTACTTTATAACAACAACAGGCAGGAATATATTAGAGAAGATGAGGCCAGCGTACACTGCAGCCAGCGAAGCGGTGCCCAGACCAGCTTCCGCGTTGATAGAGCTTTGGAGATTGGCAGCACCCTGGAGTCAGAACAGTTATGGAATCTGTTATACACCCGACCAATGCTAGACCTACGTAGGTAAGTAGGGGTATGATCATTAATAAATAGTAGTGCTTACGCATTCGGCAATAATTACATCCATATGGGCAAATAAAAACGATGCTACCTTAAGAAGCATTTTATGACACTCTTGAAAGCGGCTACTGCGTTGCAATTAGCTGATCCCTACATTTATTTAGTTTCACTTAAATTGATAAAATGTAGGGACCAGCTGGTTTTATTTTTCGCTATTTCAGGGTAGGTCCTGTAGTAAAAATTGTTCATAATGATGAGTACAATGACCCCTTTTCAGAAAAACAGCCATTAACATTTCAGGGTGTATAGGTACCTACTATTTATTATAGTATAAAAAAAATATCCGAAAAAGGTTATAAACAAAGCAAACGACTGTAAGTGTATTATTTGAAAAGAAAATAGCAACTCGAAAATTTTATATAAGCTGGCATTTTGTAGATGCATATACGCTGATCAGACACGCCTGACTAAGATATACAAGAGGAAAGGTCAATGGTATAGATAAATCTCATCATCATCATAATTTCAGCCAAAAGACGTCAACTGCTGGACATAGGCCTCCCCCAATCATCTATATTTTTTAAAAATAGTATTGGTATAGTTTCCTACCTTCGACTAATCTAATCTAATAAAAGTTATATCACACTAAAACTCATAAAATCATCATCATTTGGCCTGGTTATTCTTGACAAATGATTTAGGATTTTATCACATAATACTGTGTAATTAAATAAATAAATAAAAATAAATAAATATTTTTGGGACATTTTTACACAGCACCATCTAGTCCCAAACTAAGCAGAGCTTGTACTATGGGTACTAGACAAAGTAATACAATACATATGTAATTTTTTTTTGTAAAAACATGCTTATAATACATAATAAACACCCAGACCAACACTTATGTTCATCACATAAATATTTGTGTCCTGTGGGAATCGAACCCACGACCTCGTGATCAGCAGTCCGACACTCGAACCACTAGACCACAGAGGTCGTCATCTATAACATAAACATCAACATAGGTAATCTGTGCTAACATAAAAAAAACCAGTTAAACAACCTATTATAACAAGATATAAAAGAAAAAGCGACATCTAAATGATAATGATGACTGTAAAGGTCTCCACAGATCAAAGCGTCGTGTAAAAACAATACTAGGTACTGCTATCAAGGCTTGAGAAAAACCTATTGAATCGACTAATAGGCATAACTTTATCTGGTCACAGTTCCGGATTAACTTAAGTGTATCATCGTCATTATTCATTAACTTTTGATTAAGTTTTGTGTCACGAATTCACGATTTGCTCTTAAGTGTTTTATGCTGGCTAAACACGTTGAGGTGGCAAGACAGATCTATTATATCATTAATCTGTGGATCTGTTTCCCGATCGCAACCACAGATTATCTAATCACAACGAATATTTCGATCGTATTCGTTTCATTTCAATTCGTGCCACCGCACGATCGTACGCTTGTGTAAATTATGTAATGTCAGTGTTGACATTTTGATACAGAACTCAATCCAGTAAGGCCCCTGATCGGGAACAAATCGATTTCGAGTTAGAATTGAAAACAAAATCAAATTTGAATCATTTTCGGGAGTAAGTCAAGCAAATCCGTCAGGCCAAACCCGGAAATATACCCACGATTTGTTTTTAAATCTTCCACACACGTGTTTTTATTGAACGAAAAAAAACATGGCGAAAAACATTTGGTAAACACATGTTTAAAACATTAAACTGTTTGTTTTATAAAATTTAAAAATAACTGTATTTTCCATCACTGAGCGGGACTCGACGTAAAGCGAACATATCATCAAAAAAAGCCAGCCGACCATGAATGGACACGGCGAAGAAAAACATTTTGTCCCTCGCAATTCAAAAGTAAAGACCAATGATAACAGTACCTACTCCAATATTTGTATCATCATCATCATCATTTCAGCCGAAAGACGTTCACTGCTGGACATAGGCCTATATTTGTATAGTGGAAGTTATGTATCAAAGTCGTGTGTAGCAAGAAATCCCGAACTGTAGGTGCGGCCGGCGGTGGCCTGTCATCGAATGAAATTTCATTCGATGGCCGGATGGCCTGTTGTTGTTGTTGTTGTTGGTTGTTGTTGGACTGAGAGGCACGGTCGACGCGCCTACACATTTCCAACCAAATCCCGTTGCGCCTTCAGGCCAGATCCGACCGGCCGGACCTCAGTGTGTAGCCCGCATTACAAAATAAAAGAGAGATTGTGGAGTGATACTACCAATGTATACATATGCCAATAGGTGATGGCAGTACGTATATTAGGTAATATGAAGTTACAAGCGACTGTCCCTCCTGATAACCATTCGTAACCTCTCACATGGGAAGTACGCAAGCATTTTTTAATTAAGTCAATTAGTAGCATAGAAAGACGAATATAGGAGCATCTCAGAAAAACTTCGACTTAATAATTTATGTAGGCCGATATTGCTAAAATAAATTGTAACCGTAGGTATTCAAATTATTATAGGCTGCATGCTCAAAAATCAAAAACACACAGTTAATAATCAAAGAAATTATTTGAACGTTTAACGTGTGCATAGTACTTTCATTGCACAAATAGAGCAATGGGTCTTTGTATAACTTTCCTCAACCCGTATCCATCAACTACCAGACATGGTCCTCTCAATGACACAAGGTAAAATTGAAAACCATTTAATCCAAAAATTTCCGAAAAACAAAGATAAAAAAATAATTTTGAAGGATAGCGAAACGATCTGAAGACCTGATGTTTAGTGGTAACTTTTGCCCATAACAAACTGCAATACCACCTAGACTGATGCCTAAATGATATTGCAAATCGCATGCGCCTGAGTCATGAATATGGAAAGTCTTATGTGATAGTAGTCTCATGTTATTTTCGAAGTGATGAGAAACATTCATAATATACAACGTGTTATTGAAATAACTGAAAACTTCTTAAGGGGTCATTGTTCTCTCAGTCTCTCAGTATGAACAACTTTTACTACAAGATCAAACCTGAAATCCCAAAAAAAAATCAGCTGTACCCTACACAGATCACAAAAATCACATAAATCGAAAAAAAATAGGGAACAGCTGTTTTTTTTCGCGATTTCAGGTTTGGTCACATAAAAAAAGTTGTTCATACACAATATGCTAAACCAGTCAACCATCGTGCCCAAATCGCATGCGATGATAGTGTTTTGAAGTTTGTTTCTCTGATTTTTGGTCAATTTCATACGAATACGAACTGTAACATAACATAACATAACATCACGCCTGTATTTCCCCGAAGGGGTAGGCAGAGGTGTAATGGTACACCCACATTTCGCTAGTTATGTTATAGTCCCATGTAATAGGGGGCGAGCCTATTACCACTTACCGGGCACAAATCCAGACTACGGGCTGCTACTGAGAATTTCCTAATGAAAAAACCCAATAACACTTTGCCCGACCCGGGAATCATACCCAGGACCTCACGCTCAGCAGTAGCGCTTGCAAACCACTAGACCAACGAGGCAGTAGACGGCGATTAGATTTCTATGGGTACGATTAATCGAAAATCGTCAAACGCGTAGATCCCCTGGACGTAACAATTGTTTTGTAAACATAAACTGATTTCAGAAGAGAATTCTTTAAAAATACAACACAGCGAAACACTCACACTGTAAGCTGTAAAGTGCACCATGAAGGCCAGGCTGATGATCACCACATTCTTCATGATTCTCCATGTTTCGTTCGGCTTCAAAACGTCCACCGGTGACTTTTCTTCGGTTGTCATTTTCAAACACTTTTCACTCTGCACTGCTTTTGATTTTCTATTCGCGTATTGCCCAAAATTAATCAACGTTAATGAAGAAATACGTTATGTTCATTTTATTAAGTAGGTACTTAATAAGTATCTCTACTGAAAATTGTTATTGTTCCTGAAACAATGGAAAACTCTTGATAAAACTTACAATAGATATAAACATTAGGGTGCCATCAACTAATGATTAAAAATGTTAGAATGTTTTTATAACTGATTAAGTTTTTTTTTTATCATGCAGTTCGAGTTATCACTGTGTTTAAATCATAATTTTTAATTTAGAATTTACTGTTAGAATTTACTGCCTTAATTACACTTAATTGTTATCATTAAAATCGTATCAACCTATTTGCTTTTCCGAATGAATTACATTTATTTAGACTGCACACGACCGTCCATATAAACCAACAGCCACCAACTGAATCTGCGCAGACGCATCATATTATTATACCTCTACAACATCTTCGGCCTTGTTCATTAAAGAAGCGCCATTTTTTACTTGTTAAGTTAACTGAAATCCGGCAGGATTAGTATGTGTATCAAAAACCCATAGTTATGTGGGATTACCCGCTGATCGCAAGATTTAACCAAGAACTATTGTCTAAAATAACTGAGGGTTGAGCCCCGAAAACAGCTGCGACGATTGTATTAGCGACTTGATAATATGAGATAAATAACGGATTTTTAACAGCTTGTTTTCCTTACTCCAATATTTTTGTCAGTTTCCCATGGAATCTTCTTCACATTTGATATGTCAACATTTTCAAAAAGGATTTTATTATGTGACTCAAAAATTAATAGGGGTTGAGCCTATTGCCATTACCCGGACACAAATCCAGACTCCTGGCTGCTACTTAGAATTCCGTAATGAAAATAGACTAATAACATGATTGGGACTGAGGTATAACATAACTGGCGAAATGTGGGTGTACTATACACCTCTGCCTTCCTCCTTGGGGGAGTACAGGCGTGATGTCATGTTGTGTGAATCAAAAAAATTTTTTTTTATTCCTAAAGATGTGTGCGATATTTAAATTTCCATTTCACGACTCTACAATTCTATCGATTAAGTTTTAGCTTGTGTGTATCTTTTCCGCTCCGCTACCTCACTCGCTGTTTCTGTGGCCTTACATTGAACAATAAGTTTAAAGTAACACTTGATAACATCAAACATGCACCGGCAACTATTGTAATACAAAGTCAATTAAAAAATGTTTTCTAACCGTTGGCGATGCGAACTATGTAAGTAGGTACCTAATAAGTATAGATAATAACACGTTTTTTGCCATGATTACAATTAATTGGGTATTTTGGACGATAAACAAAGAGCATCATCAGTTTTGGTAGTGCTTGCTGCTAATCAATTGAATAATCTTTAAGGTTGCGGAGGAACGAGGTACGGAGCACGCCCGCTCCTCGTCTTTCTTGCTGGAGTCTGACCTTCAGTGGGTTGGTGGTCCAGGGATGAAGGATCTTTTGCGACGAAGGCTGGTTTCAGGCGGTCTATCGTGACTTTTTGTGTCTTTCCTCTGACGTCGATCTCAAACGTCTTCTGGCCACGATGAAGCACCTTGTACGGCCCTAGGTAAGGGGCCTCGAGCGATCTTCTTGCTGGTCCCTGGCCTAGGAAGACATGGATCGTTTTATGCAGATATTTAGACACGTAGAACGGTCGTCTGGAACTAGTGTGCCAAGACGGGGGTTTTGGTGTCAGCTTGGTCATATGGGCTCGAAGTCTACTGAAGAGGCTGCACATGTCTACTACCTCCTATCTGTGTGCCAAATTTCATCTGAATCCGTTCAGCCGTTTCAGCGTGATTGAGTACATAACGATCATCCAAACATATTCACAATCTTTCACATTTATAATATTAGTAGGATAGTAGGAGGAATGATATGTTATAACAAAATTATGCTATCTGCTACCTTTGTACAGTCAACCGCATATCAATGGTCAAATACAATTTTAAGCGGAACCGGCTTAGTATGTAAGTTTGATACAAGACTGGCTTTGCTTATACTGGTTTGTATACCATTAATATATACGTGATTGACTGTTCTGCTTATCAGTCCAAAAGGTGAGCCATTTACATCGGATCCCGTTATTATCTGACCGCATCAAATGTCAATTATATGTTACGACTTTATCAATATATTCAGACAGTGCTCCGTTCACGTGTAATTATCAACTCAGCCTATCGCAATCCACTGCTAGACATAGGCCTCTCAGTTGCGCCAAAACACTCGATCCTCTGCCTTCCGCATACAGTCCCCCAGCTACTTTCATCAGGTCGTCGGTCCACCTGGCTGAGGGGCGCCCTACCCTGCGTTTGTCGATTCACGGCCTCCACTCAAGGATTCGTCTGATCCAAAGGGCTTCGACAAACATGGCCAGCCCACTGCCACTTCAGCTTACTCATCCTACAAGCTACTTCAGTCACTCCGGTTCTTCTTCGGTATCTCGTGTAATTATAGACACAGGAAAATTATACGTAAACACGATTACACAATTACCTAATTACTCATCTCCTGCCTTAGGAAATTATTGGCACATGACATTGCATATAACAAATGTAATAAGAAAATTATGGGTACACTTAACTATATTTTAAAATAACTACAAAATTATTAACCCTTAAATGCCCAAAGCTGCAGACTGCTAAATAAGCGTATAATTACGACTCTAATGTAGAGCTCTGCTGAGCTGATTACGGTTTTCAACTTATCCTAGCTGGTCTAAGATAAGTGGTCGAAACCACAGGTATTATGTAATAAATGTAATAAATTCTAATAGTGGGTCAACTCGCCGCCTGACAGAGCAACGATGGGGTGCGGTATGAAGGAGAGCGGAGGTCCCCCCCTGCCCGCGACGCCTGCGTTGGTCCGGCTCGACATCACAGTCACAGAGTACATTGTATAACTGATCACAGTCGACATACTCATACTCCCGTTAAGGTGTGTCAGGTACACGAAATCACTACCACGTAATTGATTTTTAATTGAATTAAATCTAGGGATGATAATTCATTACATGATTAGGTTCAATCCACCAAAGATACCCACAATGTTTTCTACATTCTTATTCTCATAATAATTGGTTATGAGTTGAATGTGTAGTATATAATTAGTAGTTATTCAAAACCATATTTAGAGAAATCGCGTCCTTTAATTAATATTAAATAAATATTAATTATATGAATGAATCAATAATTTTTAAATGTAAATCTACTAGTTAGTAATCAAATGTCTCAATAAATTATATTCGAACCTGATTATTAAATAATTTTAGATTATTTTTGTAATTGTTTACGGAAGCAATAAAAACCACGCTGGTGCTGAGTGATAATATAATTATTTACCTATGTAAATAATGCTATATCAATCAGCTGTATTCGTCTGATCTGAAGACAAGTTAAAGGCTACACAAAGATGTGGTTATTTTCCGTGAACGCTTACCAAATTATTTAATGTCAACCTTAGTTTGGAGTTACATCAGGAAAGACATCTTAAAAATGTGATCGTTAATCAGACGCGTCGGACAATCGGACATACTTCCTGTTTTCCAACCTTAGACCAGGTAGCTGTAACAGCAGTCTGTCCTTACTGGTCACAAGGAAAGTGACATGACATAGTCAATGCTATTTTAAAAGGCTTTTCATATTTACAAAAAATTTTTGAAACTTGGTCGCGAATCTAGTACGCTGTTTTACCAAAAAAAAAGTAACCTCAGACCAACAAAACGTGTAACGTGTACATTACATTATACATTATATAAAACAACATATTTACATTATTAACATACAATTGGTTACATTGAATAGATTGCTTCCTTCGTCTATAAACTTGTACATACATACATAAACATCACGCCTGTATTCACCGAAGGAGTAGGCAGGGGTACACCCCTATACTACTACATAGTACACCCACATTTCGCCAGTTATGTTAGAAAGCCCCATCTACATGTATGTAGACATATATAAACTTTTATGTTATTTATTCATATTATGTGCAACACATAATATTTTAATTTTAGTCAGTTTCTACGCTCTACGTAAACGATGACATTGGTCGATATATAAAATGCAGCACAATATTTCAATGTCATCAATAATAATCTTCATTGTGCAATTATCAGCACGACGACACTGAACGACTTTAACTTTTTGTTACAATTATACTTTGTTTTGTATTAATTTGTTTATCTTTCAGGTAGGGGAGGAAAAATGTAATTAGTAGAACCTAAAAACCCGACTGTTCCGTGTGGTGCCGGACATAAAAAATTGCAGCACCCTATTTCTTCTCATGAGTGTCGTAAAAGGCGACTAAGGAATTCACCTGAGGATGGGCAGCAGCGTTCTCTGAGTATTTAATCAACCAACTGCGATCGCCAACCCGCCTGACAAGCGTGGTGATTATGGCATATCCCCCCCTTTTGGGGAGGCCTATGTCCAGTAGTGGACGTCTTTCGGCTGAAATGATGATGCTGATGCAAAATCCGACTGCTGGTAAAACGAACTGAAATGATGTAAACAAGACGTATTTATAATCAATAAATCTTTTTAACAAAAAATTGAACCGACGAAAACAGAAACTGAAAAGCGAAAAATAAACTGAAGCTTTTTAGTCCTTATAACTATTCTTCAAACCAAAATAATGTAAATAACTAATTATGAGTATTTTTTGTGGCTAAAATCATCTAACTCCAGGTCTCCATAATGTTGTAGTGTCTAGAACTACATTTATGTGTGCCAAGTTTCAACCGAATCGGTTAACAGGTAAGAATTCAGTGGGTGAACAAGCACTCGTCCCCTTTTTTCCTACCCTTAGGGATGGATTTTGATCTTTTGAATTTTGAATTTCAAATTTAAATGGGACCAACTTCGAGATGTACCCTATCTATTAAAAAAAGAATCATCAAAATAGGACTACTCTGTAAAAAGTTATCGTGGTCATACATGAAAAAATAAAAAATAAAATGTACGCGTCGAATTGAGAATACCTCCTTTTTTTCTTCGGTTAAAAATTAAATCATACACGCATTCGGAGGCCATCTAAGAACTATATCATTACCAACTGATCAAAAACATACACATACACACGTTGCTGCTTAACAAAAATTTCACCAGAATGGCCGCAAACAAAGACTCGCACCTCACTCTACCGTGATGCGAGCTGGCTGATGATACCGTCCCAACACTTCAGGCCAAGAGACGCCTTTCTATGCACCGTATTTATCAAGTTATTGTGATGAGTGGCATTACCCAATGAGTGCCTTTCTCCCTGCTTCTCAGTGTGCTTCTCTAACAATATTCAGGCTTGCCAGATGAGTACAAGTGGGTTATCGAACTGATATGACGTTCTAAAATTATGGAATAAGGTGAAAAACTATCTTACACAGTAGGTGAGCTAATGTGATGACCTTTTTTTCTTATTTCCTATAGGTTTGTCTAGAAGAAACGATAAGACCGCCCCACAGTCGACCTTCGGCGCCGAGTTTACATATCTTTTATGTAAATAATGTATGTTGCTTGTTTTGTGTACAGTAAAAAGTATTTGAATTGTAATAATTTCTTAGGTTTATGCGATCACTACACATCTGGTTGAACTTGTTTTATTAGAATGTATTTGTATTGTATTATTTAGGTACACTCATAAAGTTATTATACTTACGTCAGTATACAAAGTCTTTGGGTCCACTACCATAGTTTAAATAATTTCTAGCGGTTAGCGTGTATAATTTGTAGTGTTTCTACCATACAAATCTAAATAAAAAACATAAGCCTCCTTCTGGCGCAGTCGGGTTAGTAGTAAGGTACCTAATAGAAATGTTACGGGCACGTCTTTGCCCGGTGGGTTGTTGCAAGCCGTCGGCCGTGGCCTACCACCAGTATGTCACCTGATTTGCACCACCCAGGGATCACATGTAGGTATTAGGAAAAGGGGTACTGAGGTACTCTCCTACGGACATAGGTGACTCGATCCCCAACAGCGTGAGCCAAAGGCGTGAACTAAAGTCGAAGAGAAATAAACTAAAAATTACAACTTTACCCCACACGACTGCTCTCTTCGACAACAGTTTCTTCGATACGGCCTCAAAAATTTATGATAAAATACCACTACACGATGCACATCCCAAGCACGCAGGAACTTTTCAGTCATTTAAAAATAATCTTCGAGACTTACTCATTGAAAAGGCGTATTACACGAACCAAGATTTCCTTAATAATAATATTGTATGCCGAATAGTGGAACTGAAATTTTAATTTTACCGTCTGCTGTACTTTGACCTATGCCCACAATAAACTGATTTGATTTGACTGGAATGCGGTTACCGCAGCTTAACCTGGCAGATCTTACAATCCATGTGGACTTACTAAGCCAACTTCTATACAGTTTTCTTCTTCGTGGCGATGGCATGATTACCCCTTACACTTAGGTCAAATTTGGCAGGCCGAAAACTTTGCCACTTCAATGCCGTTCTCAGCGGTAGTGCAAAGGACAGCAGTACGTGGTGGTCGCGAGCTGCTGTAGGGAAAACAATATTGTTTTCCCGGGACGCGCCAAAGGCGTAGCACTAGAGGAGCACCGGCGCGGTCCAATGGAGTTCCCGGAGCTCCTCTATTTTGTGCAGAGGATGGCCACCGTGTGGTTTTAGTCGGTAAGAGTCCGACATACCCCTCCGCCGTCCCCAGACGGAGGGTATCCATGAGGATTTCCACCCGAAAACAAAAAAAAAAGGTGTGTTGGGGTACAGAGGGCAGTACAACAGGTGACTCATTGATTGGGGGTTAATGCCACCTTCTAGTAACTATACTCAGCTAGAGGATTAAGTAAGTTAGGAAATAATTAAATTATAATATATTCATGCATAAATTGGAAGTTTTAACATATGCATGTTGCCTAGGACCGCGTTTTATAATATTTGTAAATTAAAACTAATAAACCAACAATGACAAGATAACAAGGACCTTAATGACGCAGATACATATAGTTAGCCTTCGTCGTCGCGAATTCGATTCCTATGGTAATTATGTGATTAGGTGTAAGTTTCAAATCTTCCCGTTTGTGCAAATATAAATGCCATAGCTAAAGGCCATTGGGCCTTGCAACAAGCAGGTGTGTTTTATCGAGGGGACCCCAACGAAGGGCTCCACTTTACCTCAAGCCCCCTGGAGCCCTGGCTATGGCTACGGCCCTGACCTATAGTTAATAGGAGATGAATGGTCCTAGCATCAATTTCGCTTGTGAATGTGCAAGTTGCTTTTCACTTCGGTTAGCACCTTTTTATGGAGATTCTTTCTTTTGAGTGGCCAAAATAAAAAATCTATATAAAATAGTTGCCAACAGATATATTTACATTTATAGAACGTGTATCAGAAATGCGTGGCCAAACCTGGGAAGTTCATTCAGTGCATAGAATAGAACAACTTGGTGGTCTTTTCTCCATACAAACGCTCTCGACTGTTTTCTTTCTGGTTTATAAACAGGAGTAATGATTTTTTACAGTAAAATAAATATTAACTTTTTTTATGCCCCTATTTTTTCGTTTTTGTTGATAAATTATTTCTATAAGCCCTAAAAAATTCTCAAAGTTCCCTAGTTAGACCGCTGTCTACAGAGGCCTAGTGTATAAATATGACAACTAAAAAACATAGCGTCACAGTAGGTACATATTTTTCTTATTCAGTTTATGAAATATCTTTTAAAGTATCAAAATTTTTTATGCCCCTATTTTTTCGTTTTTGTTGATAAATTATTTCTATAAGCCCTAAAAAAATCTCAAAGTTCCATAATTAGACCGCTGTCTACAGAGGCCTAGTGTATAAATATGATAAATATGTGAAATGAAAAACATAGCATCACAGTAGGTACCTACATTTTATTCATTTTATGAAATATATTTTAAAGTGGTCCAGTTTCAGAGGAGAAAATCGTCGAGAGCCAAACCCCGAATGACTTTTTTATTTAGGCTATTCAGTCAGTCAGGTGTCCTTATCGCACTTATTTCAGACCGAGCGCCCGTAATGTGACAGCGATAGTTTCTTCAAATACCAAATTTTCAAAAGTCTCTTTACCCGAATTTCCTCTTAATATATGGCGACAACTGCAGAACTGCTGTCTGCTTTGCTTTGCATTGATTAGTTTATTTATAAAACTTTTTAACAAAAAATTGAACCGACGAAAACAGAAACTGAAAAGCGAAAAATAACTAATTATGAGTCGGCGCCAAACGAACTTTTAACAAGCATAGTGCGTGTAAGTTGGAAGTGGCCGAGCGGAGAACGCATTTTTGGAAAGTTATTGTTTATCGTTGAAAATCTCACGTTGTATTTGATGTGACGTTGTTTTTATTATTTATTTAAAGTAATTTAATGATCTTCGTTGATTGGTTGTTTGGCGCCGACTCATAATTAGTTATTTTTCGCTTTTCAGTTTCTGTTTTCGTCGGTTCAATTTTTTGTTAAAAAGTTTTATTTTTCATTTTTTTGTGGTTAAACTCTAAATCCAGGTCTCCATTATGTCGTAGTGTCTAGAACTATATTTATGTATGTCAAGTTTCAACAGAATCGGTTAACAGGTAAGAATTCAGTGGGTGAACAAACACTCATCCCCTGTTTTACTACCCTTAGGGGTGGATTTTGATTTTGAAATTCAAATGGGACCAACTTCAAGATATACCCTATCCAATAAAAAAAGAATCATCAAAATCGGACCACTCTGTAAAAAGTTATGCGTGGTCATACATAAAAAAAAAAAAAAAAAAAAAAAAAAAAAAAAAAAATATACGCGTCGAATTGAGAACCTCCTCCTTTTTTTCGTCGGTTAAAAAGTAGTGGTTATATTCTCTTTGAGTTTATTCAAATGTTTCACGCTATTTTACTGGGACAGTAAACGATTTTTTTTTTTTTTTAACTATGCGAAAAACCTGAAATAGTGAAAAAGAAACTGATTTATTTTTCGCGATTTCAGGGTTAACCACGTAGTGAAAGTTGTTCAATAACATTCCGTGAATGAGGTCTCCAAATGTGACCACGTATTCCTGAAGCACTTAGGTACACGTCATACGTAATGTATTTTACTTAAATAAGAACTTTTCTACACTTAGTTGCAAATAAATGTTTGATGTATGTTACCTACTGCCATACATTGTTTATTAAACTAGTTTGACAAATAGGTATCTATGAATTGTTATCTTATTTCCATCAAGTGGGTATGATGTAGATTATATTTGACATTATATATTGTTTAAATATTAATTTCATTGGATTATATAACCTATACTAGAAGGAATAAAGACATTAAGATATGTAAAAAAGTTGACAATACTGTGCATATTAGTCTTTAAAATAATCTTACATTGTTTAAAAATTTGTATGCCTACCTAGGCGAAACATAGTGAAACTTCTATATTTTTTGACATCACTGTAACCTATGTTTATAACAAATAAATGAATCTGAATCTGAATCTGGGTAAATATAACAATCTTTATTTTCAGCGCAGTCACCTGCAAGTAAAGTAAACTAAAATAAAACGATAGTTTAAATAGCAGTAAAGGCTTATTACCAGATTAGCCTCCATAAACATAAATCCTTGTTAATGCAGTCTGTAATCCAAACAACGAAAGTCAACTGCTTAAGGCTAGGGGTTTATCTGTTTATTATTATATGCATATAGTCTTGTCTTATTGCGGGGCCCCCGGATCCACTGTAAGGCATTTTTTTATTTTAATTAAACGGCTACAAGCCAAAAACAATCAAGATTAAATACACAAAAATATACATAATATAAACTGTCATCAACACCCATCCAAGGACTAGCCACGGTCGGTTCTTGGATGGGTGACCGTTTTGTTGCAGATCGAGACCTCTACGTGTCTCGGAGAGCACGTTAAGCTGTCGATCCTGATTGCCATACTAATATCTATGCAGTCGTTATGGATAGTCAGAAGCCTGAAAGTCTGAAAACTGGTCTAACCTTAGAATGTCAGTAGGTATAGCACAGTAACTGTAGGTTGCGGGGGTCTGATCGCAGTCGCTCCGTGTAAAACACTTGTGTTCGCAGCTGCATCTGATTAGACTGAAAGCCGACCCCAACATAATTGGGAAAAGGCTCAGAGGAAGGATAGACGCTGTCATAAACTCATCTCACAATACTCCATACTGACAAAAGCGTCTACCTATCATTCGTCGGCGAAGACGTCACAGTCAGGCTTGGCGTCCAAGAGGACGGGCGTTGAGCTCGGTCAGTGTGCGGGGGATTTTTTCTATACAACGTGCAAATTAATATATATGACACGGTTATAACTAGTCTATAGAATAGATGCATTTTAAACTCATAAATAAGTTGTTTATCGAAAAAATTTAAAACAATACTCTTGAACAAATCAAATAAAAACATGAAATAATAAGTAACACCATTAGTAATCATCTGTAATCATTGAGAAAGAGACTTTAAAATCATATTATGGATTCGCACAGGTCTTTGACCCAACGATCTTTGCTTAGAAAAGTTATAGAATACTTACAGTATTGCTGCAGCTGAAATAAGTATATTACACTAAACGACAGCCATCCCACAATTTGATGGCTGACCACAACACTGAAAATACCTAATCGAAGAAGCCGTTGTCAAAATCATACCGCATCAGTTTTTTATCTTTATAAACTAATGTTATTCATTAAACTATCGTTAAACTAGCCATGACTGCAGGTATAATTAACAAATAGTGTAAAAAGGCGAGTTGGCTTTATCGCCCTAATCTTTAAAACTGACGCTTAGTAATGATGCGGAAAATAAAAGATATACTCCTCACCTTGACCTTATTAATTAACAAAAGGTGTCAAAATTCGGTACATTCAATTTCGCTGATTCATACTTAGTTTAAGTGCTCGACCAATTAGACTAAAGACGCCTACAGTTTTGACTTGATGTGACATATATTTTTATCTCTTTATTTTAATTGTAGCTAAACTGCTATTAAAACTACTCATGATAAATTAACTACTCGTAGCCTCACTCGTAGCAGAGGTATCTCAATTGTTTTTCACCCACACTGTCGCTATAAAACATGGTGACATTTACCTAATGGATGTCACAAAAAACTAAACAGACCTGTTTAATGTTTTTATATAATTATATAAGTTGATGCCGCTCTTATTATAAAACGGATTTCAAAATATCATCATCATCAGAATTATTTCAGCCGAAACAGACGTCCACTGTTGGACAAAGGCCTCCCCCAAGCATCGCTACAACGACCGGTCCTGCGCTTCCGCATCCAGCGGATTCCCGCAACCTTCACCAGGTGGTCGATCCTAATACCATGCAATAGATGGTTCTTTCTAAGAGTTGTAGACGTCAGACGACTAGTAGATCTCTCCGTAGTAGTAGTCTGAAAATAAATAAAATCATTTAACAGTTACCCCCACCGTTACTCGGGCAATGCTGACAATGCCAGTCACAAACCAGCCAGAGCTCGTCAATAATTCACATTTGCGGACCCCGCCCAGAGAGCTTGTGCAATGACGACAATGCCCCGGCAGTGCCGACCACAGAGTACATTCTAATCTTTGATTCTAATATACTACAAGTGCCGACTCTGCATACATGCTGCATATGTAGAACTGCATACTGTTATTATTACTTACGGTACTGAAACGTGGTCGCTCACAATGGGCCTGATAAGAAGGCTCAAAGTCACTCAAAGGGCAATGGAGAGGGCTATGCTCGGAGTGTCCCTGCGTGATCGAATCAGAAATGAGGAGATTCGCAGGAGAACGAAAATAACCGACATAGCCCGAAGAATTGCCAAACTTAAGTGGCAGTGGGCGGGGCACATTGCTCGCAGAACGGATGGCCGATGGGGCAGTAAAGTTCTGGAGTGGCGACCGCGTACAGAAGGCGCAGCGTGGGTAGGCCCCCCACAAGGTGGACCGACGACCTGGTGAAGGTCGCGGGAATCCGCTGGATGCGGAAGGCACAGGACCGGTCGTTGTGGCGATGCTTTGGGAGGCCTATGTCCAGCAGTGGACGTCTTTCGGCTGAAATGATGATGATGATGATACTGTTATTATTGTTGTTATAATTTTTTTGCGTGCCACTTATGTCAAAATATGTGGACACTGTGACTCTTTATCCATCTGTCGGGACCCGTATTTTTTGCGAAAGAATAATTATTCTTATTCTTACACGTCTACGCATAGAATTCTTGTTATATCATATTCATATTAGATACTACCGACCGCAAATCATGCATATGTAAGAGTTTCTATAATTATAACAAACCTTGACAATGATGATTACGAGCTGTCAATTTATATAAGTATCTATTGTATTCATTTCTTTTTCCTTCCACATGCACGACTTTTATTGTTTGCAAGTACTTTGAGTACCTATACATAAATAAGTCGCTTGTAAAAAACGATTCAAAGAAATCTAATGAGTTAATGACACAATAATAACTGCACATCTCATTATGTTCTTAGTTCTTAACAATAATGTAACCTTTTCATCAAAATGTTTACAATGTTTACAAATGCAACGTCAAGGTTCCTTTTCAAAGTGCATTAGATGTTAGTTAAATTATAGTTATTTGGCTCGCGAGACCTATTAGCTGTTATTACTTAGTTTGTATTGTAGGCAAAGTGGTGTGGGCGGCGTGGCTACTAGACCGGTAGCAGAACACCATGCTTGTGTCTCTGCGTCAACTTGAAAAACATGCGTCAGTATGTTTATTTTGTCTTGTTCTCAGTTCAACCAATCTCCTTGAAATGTATTACGAAAAACCTGTAGGCCTATTCTGTATGAACTCACTGGCGAGCTCTATTTCATCTGAGACGGCAGTGCAATCTACTTTTGTATTGTTTTTACTTCTTTTTATTGCAGATTTAAAAGTGAGTTTGATAGTGAGATCTTACAGAATAGCCCAGCTGGTCGTGTTTCGTGGTAGCCAGGGTGTAACTATGTCCAACTTGTTATGCTGCTCACCCTATTTGGTTTTCCTGGCTACTTTATTATACTTCCATCAAACCAAATTCAAAATTATTTTCAAAAATGGCTAATATTCTACTTTTTTAGCTCAGTTCTATATTATACGCTGAAGGACACTCATGTGTCTGAGACTGTGTCTTGTAATCATTATATTATTTTATTAACAAACAGTCAATGTGTCAATTTACCAGTTGAGTGAGATACAGTGTTTCAAAACGTTCCTGCTTGTGTTTTATTGTTTGTGCCTACCTACCTATCAACCTACCTATCTACCTGGTTCCTGTCTCCAGTCAGAGCTCGCTGCATTGAGCATCTCATCGTCGTACCGTCGGAGCTTTACCTACCACTCCTCCGACCCTCTGTACCCTCCGTAACTCAGAGTTCCGTACCTCCATACCTCTGACCCTCTGTACCCTCCGTACCTCAGAGTTCCGTACCTCCATACCTCTGAGTTCCGTTCCTGCAGTTCCTAACTACCTGTTCCTGATCACCAAGTTCCCGTGTGTCACCGTGTCTTCGAGCCTCCGAGCCTACGAGCCTCCGGGCCTCCGTGTCTGCGTGCCTCCGCTGTCTCCGGGCTGCTACTACTTTACTACATCTCCTACTCCTGCCTGAGCTACCCTCACCCTGAAGACTACGACGTAACACGGGGCCTAATTCTCGACTGGTTTGAGTTCTAAACCAAATCGAGCTAGTCTGCCGTGTCAGGCCTATCTCTTGTATCTCACGAAACATAGTTTTGAGATATCACCGTTTAAAGTTTTTTACAGATAATTGCGATTATCTTAAATGTTTCAAAACTTTCAGGAAATATTTTTACATAATTGGTTGTATTAAAGTCTGAGGAAAACCGGGAAATTTATAGATTTTTGAATACTTTGAAATTTTCAGAGTTATTAGCTATAACAGAGATAGGTGTAACAAGCTCTCTATACATTGGTTGTTACGCGGTGCTCTGTATCTTAAGATAGGTGACTTAGCCGCAACAAGTGTAATATGGAATGTTTTGCTAAACACAGGTATCTTTAACTAAAGTTTGTCTGACTGATTGTTTAGTATTAAATTAAATTAGTTTATAAAGGAATAGAAAAAATACTACTCATCTAAACAAATAAATAATGACTTATGACTTATCTAGTAAAAACTCAAATTTTCAAATACATTAAAATATCCTTTTTAATGAGTAAAACGAAAACTCAGACTTCTTCTAACCAAGATTCGATAACTTTTAAAACAAATAAACTTAATTAACTTCATAACTAACATAAAAATTGAAATGAGAACTTAGTATTATCAAAATTATTTTAGATACAAAAAAAAACTAAAACCTAGATATGTAAGATCTTATCTAAATCTACATCTGCATTTAAGTCTGCTTTCTTTCTTGCACTTACACTCCTTCGCCTTACTTCCCGGGGTACTTCTTTTTTAACAAAGTCCAACACACTTTTGCAATACACATGCAAATCTTTGAATTATTTTTCATCGTATGATTTCTTGACGACTACGTAAGTTGAGCATCTTCAAAATTCAACTATTCTTAATGCCTAATAAGAGCCTCCACGAGTGACGATATTTAATTGATCGTCCGCCGCACCCTGGGCACTCAGCTCTGCTACCAACCTGCTGACTGGCTAATCTTTTCCCCACGACATGAGCCGTTATCATTATGTAGCTCATGTCGACACGATAGAAGAAGAAGAATGCCTAAATACGTGGATTGAAAAGTTCGCGGCCTTATATAAAAATAATAATGAAATCGAAATGCTTTTGATCTCATTATAATCGTCAACCCTTCAGATGATTTTACGCTAAATTTCTTTGTTGTATTACTTTTGCTTCCAAACTTAGAAGGATTTAATCAGAGCCAGGTGATAAATTTCTTGCATTCGAAAAAAAAGAAATCTCAACAATGTGCTGTCCGTTCGTTGGTGTCGTGTCGTGTCCGTTTTTTTTTCCAAAATACTACATAGTGACGGAATAAGGAGAATCTATTGCATCCGATGCTGTAGTTAAAAATCAGTTAGCTGAATTAAATCCCAGTAGACAGAGCGTTGAATATGTCCTCTACTGTAAATAGCCTTCGACTTCCACTATAGCACAGAACACCGAAAAGATATTGAATCTGATGGTAGGAAATTAATAATGAAATATTAAAGAGATAGCTAGGTAATAGATGTTTTTAAAAAGTGATAAGGAAGCAATATTTGCCATAAATTCTGATTTCCCAGGGTATCTAAGAGAAAGATACCGATGCCCCTCTGAGTCGAACCAAAACACAACCGGCTAAGCACTTCACGCAAATTTTTATTTCGTTTGATGCCGATATATAAGAAATTTTACGCAAATTAGTTGTTATAAATGAAACTAGGGTCCAGCTAAGACAACAGAACAGTAAGTCCAAAAAATACTTAAAAGAAAAGTATAGACCAGAACTACTAGCCTCGAAGCAACATAAGGTGATTATTTTGAAAATAAGACTGCCACCATTACGGTGGCAGTTTTTTGGGTCTAAGTCGACTGCTGATTAAAGGGTATCGTCATGAACTGCATTTATAACTGCACTTTTTTATACAAAATTTGTAGTTATTGAATAAACATCAAACAGTAAAAATTACCAACGAAGTTACTAAAAACTGTTTGATTTTATCTAAGCACAATTCGCGCGTTCTGAAATTATCTGAAACTCTGAAACCATGACTGAAATCCATAATTTAAGGTGCCAGTTGGCTTTTCTTTGCCTTGTTTAGGACCTATTTACTTTAATTTCCTGTGTAATAAAATAATAATTGATTAATACACATTTTCATAAAATAACCAGTGGAAATCCAACAACAGACAGTGCGTATTTTGAAGGCTTTTGGAAATTATTTTCAAATACGTACACTTTTCAAAAACCCGGTAAATGAGATACATCAAGCTGATATACTAACCAACAAAAATAGGTTTGTGAACATTACTCCTGCATATTCGCCCGCGATTTTTTTATTCCACCTATTGATTTCAGAAAAATAGTTATTTTTCTTCAGCTGGTCCATAAAGACTATCATGTTGCCGTGGGCTATTACTTTTAGAACCATGTTTGTTAATGAATCTCTCATAATATCCACATCATCATCAGTTAGTACGCTCACTACAGTCACGGATAAATACTGTATCTAGTAGTTAGCAGAGTTAGGATTTGCTCGATGCGCTCGCAACTTATCACGCGTAATTGATGTAACTTAAGATACAGTATTTTACCATAACTAACAATGGCAAAATCATAGTTTCAAGAGTTAGGTGATAGGCAATTGTGACTAATTGGTAATAGTTAATTAAAATATTATTTTACTGGGTGATAGAGGATCATGAAAAAATACGATTTAGACCTGTTACGCGTAACTCATGTATCTTAAGATAACAGACCTGCGAGTGACACGGCAGTAGTGTCAATTCCTAGAGGAATGCAGTACGGATTTACACTAGCTCGAATTCAAATTCGATTGATGCATAACTCGATGCAGTCGGGGAGTAAGGCCCCTGGACAATTTAATAAGATTCATTTTCCTGAGGAATATTTCTAAATCAAAAATTTATAATGGCACGGAGTTGAAGTCGCGAGAAACAAAATGTATAGGTAAGTAAGTATCTATTCCACTTTTATAAAAAGCTAGTAAAAGAATTTTCAGAATCGGATCATTAGTTCCGGAGATTACCCCGTTACATACAAACTAACAAACTCATAAAATATTAGCATATCTAAAACAAACACACGAGAATCACACAAAGCCTGTCTTACGTTCGTTCTTGGCATACATACCAGGCCCCTCAGAAAGTATTGCGAAAAAAAGTTTTTATATATTGGAGACTGGCCTGTTATAATGTTTTTCGAAAATATGATTATTTATAAGTAAAAATAAGCAAGTTCCAATTTCAAAATTTCCCTCCACATTTTTTGCGAGTTAATTCAAAGTATTGTGTCTCACTGAAATATGGATCTGCGCCGGGAACATTTTAGAGCTATGATTTTATACGATTTCAAGTGTCGCCTGAAACCGGATGAATCGTACGATAGACTTCAAATGGCATTCATGGATGAAGGCCCTTCCAAGGCAACCGTGTATCGTTGGTATAACGAATTCAAGCGCGGTCGACCAACTTTGGGGGATGACGAAAGAAGCGGTCGCCCTTTGACGGCTGTTACCGAAGAAAACGTGCTAGCAGTGAAAAATTTAATCCAAGACAATAGGCGAATTACATATCAGGAGATTCAACACATATTGAAGATTGGATCGGGAAGCGTTCACGAGATTCTACACAGCCATCTTCGCGTGAGGAGGATAGTATCACGCTGGGTGCCGCACAACCTCACCGATGCTCAGAAGCAGGCCCGGGTGGAATGGTGCCGTGATATGCTTAACAAATTTGAAGCAGGCTCGTCTCGGCGTGTTTACGACATCGTTACAGGTGATGAGTCCTGGATTTATCAATACGACCCAGAAACCAAGCGCCAGTCGACTGTTTGGGTGTTTCAAAATGAGCCAACGCCTACCAAAGTGAAGCGATCTAGAAGCGGGGGTAAGATTTTGATCGCTAGCTTTTTTAATTTGACTGGCCACTTGGTATCAATTCCCTTACGGGATCAAAGAAGCATTAATGCCGAATGGTATACTACCAAATGTTTGCCAGAAGTTTTCTCTGTTATAAGCAACAAGCGACCAAACACAGGGCTCCGCGGGCTACTGCTCCACCACGACAATGCACCTGCGCACACCGCACTCAAAACGAGGGACTTCCTGGACAGCACGCCAGTCAAACTCCTGGGTCACCCTCCTTACAGCCCTGATCTAGCACCGTGTGACTTCTTTTTATTCCCAAAAATAAAAAATCAGCTCAAAGGGATACAATTTTCGTCGCCGGAAGATGCGCTGGCTGCGTTCGAGCAGGCTGTAAACGAGGTGTCTGCGGCGGACTGGAAAAAGTGTTTTGAAAACTGGTTTAGGCGCATGAATCTTTGTATAGAGGCTGGTGGAAAGTACTTTGAAAAGATTTGATAAAAATATATGTACGTATAGAACAATTTTTTTTAGTTTCGCAAAACTTTCTGAGTGTCCCACGTACATACACGTGCCTATAAGCCTAACAATTTTGTGTGTAAACGTAAACTAATAATATACCCGTCTGACCACTTACAAAAACACGTTTTATCGTAACAACATTATTATGATGGCATTTCACTGATCCTCGCAAAGCATAGTGACATAACTTTTTAGGGTTCTGTAGTCCTACCAGGAAGTCTTATAGGATCGTTCTGTCCGTCCGTTGTACATCTGGCCGTCTAGCCGTCGTTCCGTCTGTCCTAATCCTTAACTTCTACAGTTATAAACGTACAAGAATATCTTAGATACCTATAGATATAGATCCTCAGGGAAATCCTCATGGACGCACTCCGCCCGGGGTTGGCGGAGCCAGTGTCGGACTCTTACCGACTAAAACCATCACGGTGTTCCTTCAACTACCTTAGCCGGGGGCGTGGGAACCCGTGAGTATTCACACAACCACCCCCGACAGGTCCCGGCCCACCACAAGCAGGCGAGCCCCTTCTCCCCGTGTGGCCTAACGACGGCCACACCCTCCTCAGTGGCACACACGGAACACTGCACGCCACCTCACCTCACGGGCCTTTACCAGCTATGCCAGCTGCGCCAACTACGCCAGCTACTGGTCATGCAGCAGACTACCCCGAGTCTGCTGCTCGCAGGCCCATCCTCCTGTAATTTTTATAGAGGTGTTCTTCCTCGCGGTCTGGGCGGTAAAGCCAAGACCCTCGGTCCCAAGAGGCGCGAGAACACTACGCAGCAGGCACTCCTGGGATTGCCTGGATTACGAGACCGACGGGGGCAGGGAAGGACAGTCCCCCGCTGCCTGCCCAGTGGCAGGGTGAGTGCACACCGGGCCCACCCCTGCTCCTCCACAGTGCCCTCTGCTATCTCAGAGTGACAAGCGGAGCAACTTCCCATTGGCCCACATCGGGCCCCTCCCGTGCCAAAATATTCGCCACAGGCGATAAGGTCCCCCGGTCCAAAGGAGACTTATTGCCCGTGCCCAGGGTGCACCGGCCCAACAACTGCCGTTCCCTCTAGACGTGTCCAGAAGGACAAGCAGCCGTCAGACACACGTGGAGGTTTTCTGGCCTGCACCCCTGGTTGGGAACCCTTGGCTTAGAGGGTTTCACACTTATCGATACTGTAATTTTCTGCCAAATTCGATGACTCATTCATAAAACAGTAGTGCCCCTCGCGGATACGAGGAAGAACTACTGATTTATGAATGAAAGTCGACGAATTCGATGGAAGTATGCGTCAAGGTGTCAAACTTACCCTAGGCCAAAGAGATTAAATATTAGTAAGTATTTTAATGTCTTTGCCCTAGGCCCTCAGATGTCGACTTATTTATTCATAATAATAGTGTGCTGAAAACTAAGATTGTTGTTTCTTAACAGCAATTTCAGTATGTAATGCTGTATTTATGATGGTTTTTGTTTTTTTTTTACCTTTTCTTTTCTCTGCTTAACATATAGTAAAGAAACGGAATAATAACAAATAATTAAACGTAGTGAAGTCGCGTGAAGTAGACTGACGGCCTATTCTTGGTTGCACTTGACCGCGGTCATGAGCATGACCCACAGACGTACTAGAGATGCTAACGCATATTATGACCGTAACCAGCAGGTAATTTTGACATCAGACGTAAAAAAAAAAAACTAAAACCTAACTACGACAAAAAACGCCCACTAAAAAGGTATAAACAAGATGTCGATTTTTATTATAAATGAGAAACAATAATTGACTAAGCGAAGCTTGTCCGTCTGTCTGTCTGTCTGTCAGAAACTTATAACTTCCAATCCAAATAATATAATTACTTCAAAATCAAACATAGTACAGTCGACTGCATGACAGTGGTAACACTTCAATTCGAAAACCGCCCTTACTGCTTACGAAATAAAGATGCTGCTAATGTCAAAAGGTTACCACCGACGTGCGGTCGACCGTACCTACATAAAATTTTAGCCCAAAGCCAAAAATTATATTAAAAATTTATTAAAATTAAATTTAGGGCCGCGTGAGGCGTCCATACATGCAAAGAGGGGGCATTTTATGTCTCTCTATTTCTTTCTACTTATGCATGTGTGGTATGTTTGAAAAGAAAGTACCTATGTTTCAAAAAATTGAACAGAGTACCAAAACCATTTTTAGAAATAATTTAGGTCATGGATTATCAATTTAACAAATCAATTCAATCAATCAATTTATCAATTTTTATTTTTTTGAAGTTGTAACGGAATACGTCTACCTAGGGCAGGCAATTCAGCTTGGTAGACACAACTTCGAGAAAGAAGCCAACAGAAGGATCCGTCTGGGCTGGGCAGCATTTGGCAAACTTCGCCGAGTCTTCTCGTCGCCTATACCGCAAAGTTTGAAGACAAAGTTCTTCAACCAGTGCGTCCTGCCAGTCATGACTTACGGTGCCGAGACGTGGACACTACCAGTTGGGCTAGTCCACAAATTCAAAGTCGCTCAGCGAGCTATGGAGCGAGCTATGCTTGGAGTTTCTTTGAAGGATAAAATCCGTAACGAGATTATCCGGAGAAGAACCGGAGTGACCGACATAGCTTGTAGGATCAGTAAGCTGAAGTGGCAGTGGGCTGGCCATATCTGTCGAAGAACCGATGGCCGCTGGAGCAGACGAGTCCTCGAGTGGAGACCGCGAATCGGCAAACGCAGCGTAGGGCGCCCCCCTGCCAGGTGGACCGACGACCTAAAGAACGTGGCTGGGGGGGACTGGATGCGGAAGGCAGAGGACCGAGCGTTGTGGCGCAACTTGGGAGAAGCCTATGTCCAGCAGTGGACTGCGATAGGCTGCGTTGATTGATTATCAATTTGGTGGGCATCAAAAGTAGCTGTTTTTGTGTCCCGGGACACAATAGGTCTATAAACAGCTACTTTCCAGCTGAAAAATGGCTCCAAGTTAAAAGTTGTTACTTAAGGATGATTTCAGTAATATCCAGTACTCGAACAACAAATAGTTATATACTACAACTTATAAATTATAAGTAAGAAAAAGTTATAAGCAATAAAAGAAAAATCATTTTCTACCTAGCACTTTCTGGCCAGTCCTTGAACTCTGGCACTATACATTCAAGGGTTAGTATTCAACGAGATTTATGTTTGGAAAAGATACACACAACACCAATTTTAGTCTTCCAAACGTATATTTTGTTTATTTGAAAGAAATGTGTCGATTTTGTTCGTCAAAACGTTTAAAATCGTTCGGGTTTCCGTTCGGGTTTAAATGAATATCAGTTTTAGTTTTCAGTCGTAGTCACAACTAAATAAGGTACATAACTAGTAATGACGTGTGACTACGTTTATACGAAAACCGATATTTATATACTTGTGTAATTGTTTGTCAATCATAATAAAAATCTACATCTTGTTTTTATAGTGGGCGTTTTTTGTCGTAGTTGGGATGTTTTTAACCGACGAAAAAAAGGAGGAGGTTCTCAATTCGATACGTAGGTAGGTATCTTTATGTATGACCACGCATAGCTTTTTACAGATTAGTCTGATTTTGATGACTCTTTTTTTAATGAATAGGGTAGGTAAATCTCGAAGTTGGTCCCATTTAAATTTCAAAATAAAAATCTACCCCTAAGCCTAGGAAAACAGGGGATGAGTGCTTGTTCACCCACTGAATTCTTAGCTGTTAATCGATTCTGTTGAAACTTGGCACACGTAAATGTAGTTCTAGACACTACAACATAATGGAGACCTGGAGTTAGATTTTAGCCACAAAAAAAATAAAAAATAAACTTTTTAACAAAAAATTTAACCGACGAAAACAGAAACTGAAAAGCGAAAAATAAAATGAAGCTATATTTTTTAATCCTTTCTTAGAGCTCACCTACGTTGTCTAAGGAATTCTTGTGCAAAATTTCATCCTCCTAGACCCACCGGTTTAGGCTGAGTGTTGTCTGTCAGTATTTTTTATGAATTTTATTAATTAGATCTATCGTAATAATAAATGACTTACCACAGACAAGCCAATGAATTAGGTAATATTTGATCCAATTAATTTAATTTCACTAAACAAATTACCTTTAGCGCGGGAAGTGCGAAATAAAAATGAAGACCCGAAGAAGAGCGCACGCGATATGCGACCACGAATATTCTGATGACACTGACTGAAGTAACTATGTATTGAACTCCCGAGCTAATACTACGAGCAATGATCTTGATGGCTCTCGACAGCTCACGTGTTAAGGCGGTAACACAGTACGACATCTATAATATAAAATTTGTTTTATAGCAAGACATTTTCAATAAATCTTGCCATAAGACTACAGAATAAAAATCTTTGCCAATACCTTACAGGAGCCCACACAGAAGCGATAATGATGAGGATGTGTGTGTTTCTTGGTACCAAGCGATACGCAAATACACATTACTGTAGATAGATTAGGTAGACTGGATGATCAGAATTTGATTATCACTTGTTTTAACGGTAGAGAAACATCGTGAGGAAACCTGGCACGCTTTCTCGATGGTGTGTGAAGTCCGGCAACCCGCAGTATACGTGTTATTGAAATAACTGAAAACCTCTTCAAGGGTCATTGTACACATCAGTATGAACATTTCTTACTATTGGACCAACCCTGAAATCGTGAAAAAATATCAGCTGATCCCAACATTTTGTTGATTTAAGTGAACACAAATGTAGGGATCCGCTAGTTTTTTTATCGCGATTTCAGGTTTGGTCCCATATTAAGTCTTTCATAATGAGGAGTACAATGACCCCTTAAGAGTTTTAGTTTAAACTAAGAATAAGGCTGTATATCAGATATATCTCGATAGGTGCTTCTCGATCTTCGTACTACAAGCTAGACGTGTAGGAAGTAGCTACTATTATTTGTTCTATGGTAGTAGGTACAACAGTCAATTAAGGAAAGATTATAAACCTACATTTCGTAACCAGCTGCATGCGTGTGCGGATACCTCAAGAAAATGTAAAATGTACATCCTGGTATGTAATATACCTGTATTACAGCTGCCGTATGTTACGGCCTTTACAGAAGATTATCATTCAACGAACACATCCTGTGATTTAGAGCCAATTTTAGATGTAAGAACAGGTTACACGCGAAATTATGAAATAGGTACCTATTTAATTATTTATAGATATAATACATGCCTGCTATGAGACAAAACCCGCCAGAACTAGAAAAAAAACAGGTGTCGAAAAAATGTTCTATCGGAATTTGTTGTGATAAAATTGTAGTGTTGCCGAGCGTTTTTGAGAGGTAAATAGACGGTAAATACCAGTTTACGCGGCTTGTAAATGGCTGTGGCGTTATTACCCTATTACAAGCCGTTAACACCGACATACCAGTAGGAAGGTAAACCTATTAGGTATTTACCCAAAGATAATATAATCACTACGTTTCATTTGTTCGCACTTGGTCGGATTCTCATTTCGCCGGAATACAGTTATGAAGAAAACCTGTTTTATATTTTCTGCCAAAATTACTTATGTTTAAAAATTTCGGTTACTTATTCCTTATTAACAGTACCTAAATATATCTCACAAAACAAAGTCATAACAGACTTTGTACTACCACTAATCAAGGAATTTTATGTAAAAATTCCTTGCACTTACTAAAATGACAAAATAAGACATTCACAAATATGACATCTTTCGAAAAGACTGTATAACCCATGGAGAAAAGAAGGGAGCGGAGGTGTTGCAAGGCAAAATCTCTTTAGAAAGAAGCGTCGCCTGAATGCGGGTGACAGGGGGACGAGGTACAGCAATGGCTCCACCTCACTATGGAAAATCCGCCCATTTTTTGTAAATCCATCTAGCGGTGAAATGAATTATTACAGCGTAACAGCACTAACAATTTTTCATTTTAGTTTGTCTACTCACCACTGTGGCGTACAAAGCACATTATTTTATTCCAGAACATTCTATGTGCGTTTTTGTGGTGAGAACATAACACTAATGAAATTGAATTTTACACAAATGACGTGGTCTTTAAAATGACTGATTAGAATTTGAAAAAAAGTAACGAAGTTGAAAAAGGTTAAAAGGTTATAATGTAAGGGTACCATATGGCACTTGCGGCTTGACCTTCAGATTACCAGTCCAGTATGAGTATTAAATAACGTCTAACTACACAACTTTTGTTTTACAACTTTACACAAAAGTACGTTAAAAACGTGCCATACATAGCGCCTAGCGCAATAAAGTATCCTCATGTAGATCACCTTGAAAATCACTCAAACCATCTTTTTAATTGTATAAACTGATTGCAAATACAACAAAAAAAAAATTGATTGACAAAATTATATATTTTATTATTTTTAACGCATTTATGCATGCGAAGCGAAATCTAACGATTTATTTAGTATTTATTTATTTATTCATACATGTATAAATTTTGCAATATCACTGTGCCCCACAAAACCGTGTTATCGGTATTTAAATAGTGGAAAAAAAAAGAAGAATCACTGTTTCTTAATAAGATATCGCTGACGTCACCCAAAGACTGGCGTACTGAGCCAGGAGTCTCAGGTTCGAATCCTGCTCGTGAGCGATTTTTTCTTTCCACTATTTAAATCATTAAAAATATATATTATAAGAAATTAGTAGAAATACCTACTTATACAAATATCCAATCTTATTCTTAGTTTATACTAAATCTCTGGGATCATTGTACTCATCATTATGAACACATTTTACAGTGGAATCAACCCTGAAATCTCGAAAAAATCTGCTGTTCCCTATAATTATGTCGATTTATGTGAACACAAATGTAGGGAACCGCTGATATTTTTTTCGGTTTCAGGGTTGTTCCCATAGTAAAAGTTGTTCATTATGATGAGTACAATGACCCCTTAAGAGGTTTAGTATAAGCTAAGAATTAGGTTGTAGGTTGTATATAGAAATATAATAAAAAGTATGTTACATTCTGTTCATAAAAAAATTTTACCTAATGTTATTTTTTTTTTATTAATTAAAGTATTCAATACATTTTTGCTGAAATAATGCTACGTAATATTTGGAATTTTTGGATTATGATATATCAAGATTGCAGTTAACTATTGTCATAAAAACTTATTGGATACAAATTGAATAAAAAAAAACTAAATGTGTGCTGGGACACATAGTACAAGTGAAACTTCAACGGACAAGTGGAAAAACGAATCGCAACGGACAAGTGGAAAAATGAATGGCAACTGACAAGTGGAAAAACGAATCGCAACAAAATTTTAAGTTGAAGTTTTACGGGCAGGTTTTCAAATTGAATAAGTACATTAACAATCAGCCCGTAAAACTTCAAGTTAAAATTTTGTTGTGATTCGTTTTTCCATTTGTCAGTTGCCATTCGTTTTTCCACTTGTCCGTTGCGATTCGTTTTTCCACTTGTCCGTTGAAGTTTCACTTCTACTATGTGTCCCAGCACACATTTCGTTTTTTTTTCGCAGTTTTACTGCAAATTATGTTTTGGTTAGGTTAGGTACATTTTAAGTGATTTTAATGAATGCATTTTTTATTTAAACATATCTTATTTTATCAAACAAAAAAACTGAATTAAATCCGGAACCAAAAAAAACATCAATTTTTCTTTCTCTCCCTCCGCCGCTATATATCGTCTACCCCCTCCACGCGGCCGTAACGCTTTTTCGTGAGAGAAAAATCCTAATATATAGAAGAAGATATATATATCTATCTTCTATATATAGAATTTTCACCATCATCATCATCATCATCATCATCATCATCATCAGCCTTTCAATCCCTCCGCCGCTGCCGTCTCTCGCCAAGCGATATATTGTCTACCCCCTCCATGCGGCCGTAACGTTTTTTCGTGACTAAAAATTCCTAATACCCCCCGTCTATACAGAAGTTTCACTTCAAAAAACGTATCCAAGGTTCCTTGTTTTTATTTCTCACTTAGATACCTTAGAATCACCATCGCCCGCTTCATTCAAGACCTTGTTATGTATTTTTGTTTTATAAAATCATGGTTATGAATGTTGTCCAGCTAGCAAATCATTAGTGTCCTACACATTTCATTCGCGATTAAAGAATTTCATTTGTGTAAAAACTTATTCATTCGTGTTTCTATTTTTTTGGTTTTCTTCTATTTTTAACAAGATGCGCCCTGTATTTTTACATAGTATGTGTATAACTTCATTATAGCAAACGTTAAATACCATCAGATAACAATAAAACGGGGGTTTACAAAAATCGTCAAAAATGTGTCATTTTAATTCGAAACATGAAATCGACCCTATTACTGACTACTCACCGATAGATGGCCTGATGGCCTATTTTTCTTATTTTAAATTGCTCTTATTTCATGTAATTATGTAATTTATCTATGAAATAACTAACATTTTAGAATTTAAAATGAATTAAAACAATGTGTTTATTATTTTCGTCATAATATGCATTGATAATGTAAAAACATGTTATCGGTGAGAAGTGATTAGTATGCATCTTTACGACGACAGATGTCCCGAGCAACAATTTGGCGAAGAAACGAGAAAATGCATGTTTTAAAATTGAAAATATATATATATGTGACTTACAGATAAAATGTTATACCATCAATATGTTTTAGTTTTGATCCTGAACAATTTTTACATCCAACAACAGCGCACTTCATTGTTAAAACAAGAAAAATATTCAAAATCCTCTCAAAATCTATTTAAATCGAAGAGAACCGAACGCAGTGATGATTCACTTGAAATTAAGCTTTGCGGCTCCGCCCACTGTGACGTCATGACCAAATTGAAGGCGCATGACCAAATTGCCTTGCAGCACCTCCGCTCCCTTCTTTTCTCCATGGTATAACCATTTTCCTCTAAGAAGATCGAGTCAATAATCCAGGTAAATGCGTTACTATAAATGCAAATTGTTGATATTGTGGTTACTCCACTCAAGCAGTTTGTGCGTAGATAGGTACTTAATCAATGTATTAGAAATGTATTATCTTATCGTCTGTACTGAATCCGACGAAATGAGAATTCGACCAAATGCGAATCCGACCAAATGCGAACAAATGCTACGTTTTAGTATTTACCCGTAATCATCTCATGTTCTTTAAATCTTACTCTTGTAAGTTCTCACATCACGGATCGTCACTTTACGGATTACAGGATATCTGAAAGATTAGGTACCTAGTTAAATAAAGTAAAAAAAAAACTAGCTGTTCACAGATCCAGGTGAAGGAAGGTCATAACCACGTCATAATTAATACCATAGATTTATTATTACTACGTACCTGAGCAAGCTAATAGATCTGTGCTAAGCAACATACCTATAACGATGCATCCATTCGGACACCGTTTTTTTGATTACATCCAAAAAAGCTTGACTTAAAATATAATACGTTTTCAACATTCACGGACAGATTTTGGAATACGGCCACGCCATTCGGCCAGTTGGATGCATCGTCAGTGGCACCCTTAAACAATCATGATTAATAAAAACGTAAAATTTCTCCTAACGTAAAAGTTAGACATAATTAGAAATAACGCCATAGAATAGGTAAGAGAAATACTGTTCACTTTTCTTATGATAACGCTTCTATTTTCTGAGAACGTCTATTATAATTTTATGCAGCACTTGTCGGCAACGCATCGGCGACTGGTGTTGCGATGTCCATGGACGGTGGAGATTGTTTATGATCAAGGGTCTAACCAGCTACGCGATTCAGAACCACACGATAACTAGTTGTCGACCGATTCGGTTTTTTATCTCTTTTTATCTCGTTGCGTGAATCATAAGACGAAACGAGATAACAAACCGAACCGATCGACAACTGGCTATCGTGTGGTTCTGAATCGCGTAGCTGGTTAGACTGGAAGCCGACCCCAATATAATTGGGAAAAGGCTCAGAGGATGATATAATTTAGAAATAAAATTGCAGTTTTTAAATTGTCATAATTTTTATTATTTTCCAAGAGTACGGCCGTGATTAAATTATAAAGACCCCACTGCTCACTAACCACAGTTAAGGCGTTTCGGTCATTTATATCATTCACGTCACATATTGCTTTTTTGAGTAATTTCACATAATTATTTAAAAATCATTTTAATATTTCATAATGACAATAAATTATTTAATTTGCTTTCAAACATGCGTCAAGAACAGTAGGGTAACAAAATAAACCGCACAAAACGATTATGTTACTTGAAAATGTTGCAATATACAGCGTAAAGAACTTATTAATTAACCGCACAGATAAACGTGTTATTGAAATAACTGAAAACCTCTTAAGGGGTCATTGTACTCATGAGTATGAACAACTTTTACTACGGGAGCAACCCTGAAAACGCGAAAAAGAAATCTGCTGTTCGCTACATTTTGTCGATTTATGTGATTTCTGGTTTAAGTTACTGATGAGTACAATGACCCCTTAAGAGGTTTTCAATTATTTCAATAACACGTAAATACGCATATTGACGATTATATGAAAGCAGTCTTAATAGTTAATATTTTCCATTGTCATGAAACTACCAACATCATTGGTACAGTTTAAAAGGTAGGTATATCAATTGGCTACGTATTCCTGTAATTATTTAAAGTTGAAATAATTTCAAAACCGTGACACATTACGCTTAGGTAATAAAATATTACATTTACAATATTTATCGAGACGCCATAGAGCTTGATATTACGACAAAGGTCAGCACGATACCAGGAGTACACAGTCAAAACTCTCAATATACATCATAAACGGATTCTAGCTAACTACTAAATTCGGTCGCCGGGAAGCCCGGACTTCGGCCGATCAATTAACTACCAGCTATCTAATAAACGAGGCCCTAGTTCGGAACTAAAACATACGAGGTGTTTATACAGATGCGGAAACGTAACGGGGTAATAAACATTAGCGATATACAAGTTATATCAAATTAGTTGGCGAAACTTCACAGTCGTGATGGGTATCGATATCTAGTGATGATAAAACAAGGAAAACTATGATTTTCTGAATTCATAATTTCAACTACTGCCAGCTGATCACGGAGTCAACGGCTGCGCGACGCGCGGAACGTATTTTTACGTATTTAAAAATAATTTAAGTGCTATGATTTCCGGTATTTCTTGAAAATACTATGTAAAGCCTACAAGGTCACTTGACCCGTGACTGTTGATCCCGTGATGAATTTAGATAATCATATTTGTTTCCTATTTTATCATCATTAGATATCGATAGCTATCACGTCTGTGAAGTTTCGCCAACTAATTTGATTTAACCTTATACTGTATACAGCTCACCAATCTTAGCTGTGAAGTCGACGGCGTCGCTCTCGCTCACATTCAATCCATATTTGAATGGTTGCTTTAGTTGGAATTATGGTCGCTTGCAGAGTTAAGTTGGTGGCGGTGTACATCGTCGAGTCGAGAGACACCGCGTTGACGTGTTCGGGGAGTCCTCGACCGACACCGGGTGGGGACCACGAGTGGGCACAGTTGGGGGGAAATCGAGAGACACCGATTGGGCGCGACCCGGGGGCAATCGAGACACCGGGTGAGCACGGCCAGGGGGCAATTGAGACTGGGTGGGCGCTGCCGAAGGGCACTCGAAATACACCGGTTGGACACGACCGGAGGGCACTCAAAAGACACTGAGTGGCCATGGCCGGGGGGCACTCGACTGACACCGGGTGGGTGTGGCCGGGGGGTGCAATCGTGAGACTGTGTGGGTGCGTCTGGGGCAATTGAGACACCGGGCGGACGCGGCCCGGCGGCACTTGATCAACAACGGGTGGGCGCGGCCGGGGGGTAGTCGACAACGGTTGGGCGCAGCCGGGGGGCACTCGACCGACATTGGGTGGACGCGGCCAGGGGGCAATCGAGACACCGGGTGGGCGCGACCGGGAGTACTAAACCGACACCCGAATGGACGCGGCCGGGGCGCACTCGTCCGACATCGAGTGGATGGGTGATGCCGGCAAATAATCGAGAGACACCGGGTGGGTGCGACCGGGGCGGTTTCGGCGCTTCACTATAACGGAACACGTGAGCGGCTAGTTCTCGTCGTAGAGCGGCGTGGCGTCGCCGAGCGACATGGAGCGCGGCGACGTGTTGGTGTGCGGCGTGGAGCGCAGCGAGTGCGCGCGCGACGAGCGGCCCGAGTGCGCGTGCGGCGTGCGCGGCGTGCGGCCGGCGCGCGGCGTGGCGCCGGCGCGCGGCGTGGCGCCGGCGCGCGGCGTGCCCGACGCCTCGCGGTTGTTGCGCCGCATCCAGTCCTCCGCCGCCTTCTGCCAGTCGGCGGGCTCCGTGTACCCCGCCGGCGTGGGCCGCGCGCGCACCGGCGCTACAAACTCCGGCGCACGCGGCGTCACCGCAAACGGCGTCATATACGGCGTCTGCGCAGAGGGCGTGTAGGGCGTGTTGATGTAGGCGGGGCCGGGGGTGTGCGCCGGCGTGTGGAAGGCGGGCGTGTGGTTGGCGGGCGTGTGGTACGCGGACGTGTGCGGCGTGCGGGGCGCGGGGGTGCGCGCGGCCGGCGTGGCCAGCGGCGGCGGCTCCCGGAAGTGCTCCTTGAACCAGCGCAGCAGCCCCGCCAGCGAGTCGAAGGTGCGCTGCCGGTACCTGTAGCCGTCGGGCGTCACCGACAGGTACTCGTGCGTCACGCGCGCGCGCGGCAGGTACGACAGCAGGAACCTGCCCGGGTAGTTCTTGGACGCGGACAGCACGTAGTGTATCTTGTTGGGGTTACGCGCCTTCTCCTCCTTGAGGAGCTCTTCGGCCTTGTCGCGCATGCCGCCGAGCCCCTTGTAATACTTGTACGCGATCAGGTCTCGCGCAAATCCTGCCATGGGTGTTACGTGCCGTGCTATAATTTCATCTAGATCTTCGAATTCTGAACCTTGGATCCATAAACTTCGACCTATGAAACAAAAAAAAGAAACAAGTAATAAATAACATGTCAATCCACAGATAACGGAATATAGGAGATCGGGCAAACCGCTTAGTTTGCATAGAATCCGAGTGTCACAAACTTAACTTACACACACAACGCAAGAAACGCATCAATAAAATTACAACGAAAAGCAGGCACACATAAAATACGCACTCTTGTATCCAAACGGCATTTTGTAAAAAAAAAATGCGCATATTCACTCGGGTGTAAGTGACGGTGAACTAGCGGCAGTGTATGCCCGCTGTGCATACAACGGTCAGCCTTTACACGGCGACTTGTCCTCTCTCTAGTATTCAGTTGCTTTGAGTGTCAATCATAATTGTCTAAAAGAACCTTAGATATCAATACAGACCTAACGAGAACGCATTTTCTTTTCCCTCTTCCCGCACATCGATGTGTTGATATATACCGTCTGCTACTTTCCACGTCACAGTGAGGTGATCAGAACCCTGGAACAAAAGCAACATCATCATAAGTATTTCGGTATAAATTGATACAGACTGCGACAACTATCAGATCTATAAAAAATACTGCGTAACAGCCATTTCGAAAAACCGATGGCCGTTGAAGCATACGAGTCCTTGAATGGAGACCTCGAATCGGTAAAAGGCAGCATAGGGAGACAGGTGGACCGACGACCTGAAGAAGGTAGCTGGGTCTGGGACTGAATGCGGAAGGTGGACGGCCGACTGCTCTGGCGCAACTTCATCATTTCAGCCGAATGACGTTCACTGTTTGACATAGGCCTCCCCCAATGGGGGGGTATACAATAATCACCACGCTTGGTAGGCGGGCGTTCGCAGTTGGTTGGTTAAATACCCAGAGAACGCTGCTGCCCATCCTCTGGTGAATCCCTTAGTCACCTTTTACGACACCCATGAGAAAATATAGGGTGGAGCAATTCTTTACGTCCGGCACCAACAGTGGACTGCGATACGCCAACTTGTTGACGTCTATTGGGCTGTATAATCGATGTTTTAAAGCTTAAGTAACTCGTTTGTTCGTACCTTACTGCTCGGCCTGACAATGACCTCTCCCTGCGCCATCTTGTCCATCAGTTTCTCGGCCTCCGCAAACGATATGTTGTGGAAGGCGGGGTGCACGATCACTCGCTTCACGTACTGCATCCGTTCCTTCGTCTGTTTGGCCTCTTTCTCCTTGCGTAGATCCTTATCTTCCGTCTCTTGATCGTAGTACGGGTCTTTTGATGGTCTACAAAAATTATAGGAAAATTAGTATTTGACGATTTACTAAATGATTTACTACAGTGCCTCTTTTTTAAGAAGTTTCCTCAGCAAATATTTGGGAGAAAAATAAATATTTATTACCTAGGATTAGGGCTATTTTTCATTTATTCACCTTAATAATTACATTATGACAAGAACGGAATCTACCTTTGTATATTAACAAAAAGCATTTAGTTAGGAGCATTTGAGCTTTTTTGTACTTTGGACCATGATATCAAAATCGAAAGCTTGGAACGCTTAAAACACTGCACGCAAGCCCATTTTAGAATAAAAAAAAATTAAAATTTAGGTATTATTGCAAAAGTTTAGACCATGTTTAGACACTTCTATAAACAAAGTCTAACGTCAAACTCCATACATAGAAAAGGTATTTAACCGGTTGAAAACCGCAATTCCAGACACAATTGAAATACTAATATGTCTTGCACGATATCGCGTCCGTGGGAGTTAAAGGCTTAAGCCCTGCTTAACTTATTGCTAGAGCCAATTTTGTAATGCGGTTAAGTTAACTCACCTCCACTCTTTATTTTTATCCAACAAGTCTGATGATTTCGAGGAACAGTCTACTGAGAACCTCTCGACGTCTATCTTCAGTATCCTACAGTGCACGGTCTGTCCGATCCGGACACGCTCCGTGGGGTCGGACACGTGCCGGTCGGAAAGGTTCTTGATGTGTATGTAGCCGGATAGGCCGTTGTCAAGCCGGATACGGACACCCGTAGCTTGGCCTGGACATGCGCCTGCGTCGAAGTGGTTCCATACCTAATAACAAATAGATTTGGAATAGTTATTAGACTACTATTTGCTTTGCTAAGCTTTGTTCTAATAATGTTTGTTCTTTGTTCTTGTTGTGATGCTTGCATTGCTTTGTTTCGGTCTGAAGGGTACGGGTGCCGGTGAAATTACAATTACATGAGACTTTTCATCTTCATGTCTCAGTTTGACGAACAGACTTGCGGTACCATTGAGGCAACAGCCTAGGTGGTATTGAAGTTGTTATGGGCAAAGGTAACCGCTTAACATCAGGTGGGCCTTTGGCTCGTTTCGCCATCCTATAATTGTATAAAAAAATAGTAAGCTGGGATAGATTTTTAATACTACTACTAAGAAATAAAAAAATGCATTAATCCTTGAACATGCACATATTTAAGGATTTAACTACATTATTTTTTATAAGAATTCCCATAATTACATAATTGTAATATACGTTGACGTCACTCGGAAAGCTGCCACGCTGAAGTGGAACTGGGCTGGACACATCTGCCGCATGTCAGATGAACAATGAGCATAACTTACGACCTAATGGGTTCCCTACAAACAGCAAAGGCCAGGACGGAAATGGCGGGATGAACTGGACTCCTTCCAAGACTGGTCCATACTGGAGCGGTCATAGATAGAGAGGAGAAATGAATAAATAAATGAATTGAATTGAATTGAGAGTAGCGAGGCCTTTGCCCGGCAGTGGGTCGGTACAGGCTCTTAATAATAATATAATACAATGTACAGTCGACTGCATGACAGTGGTAACACTTGAGTTAGAAAACCGCCCTTATTGCTTACGAAATAAAGACGCTGTCAATGTCAAACTGTTACTATTGACCTGTGGTCGACCGTACATTACGGACTTTTGCCCATATGCACAAATGTAACATAAAAACGCTAGGCATTTTTCATAGTTTTCTAAAAGAGAATAATAGTTTTATTTTACCAAACACATACCTCAGAAAGCTCAGGGAAGTCATTTTTGTGGCAGAAGGGGCACTCCCACAGACCAGTCTCGTCGTTCCTCACAGGATTAGCTTGGTCTAACATTTCTCTTTGAGGCTTTCTATGAGTAATACCAACTACGGAAGCCAACACCATCTTTCCTACGAACAAACTTTCTGGCGTCTCTTTTGTAAGAACATCGAATAACTCTTCAGCAGTTAGCGTGCGATACGCAACCCTAAGGTCTTTATACCTAGAGTTCAATTCTTCTCGAATGTCGTATAAAGTTATGCTCTTGTTGCCAAAGCCTTGGCGTTCCAACTCTTCGGCGAAAGCGTCTAAATCTAGATCTTTAAGCCTTTCAGGAGCTTCTAATATTTCTTCTAAGGCCCCAGCTGGGTTTGCGTCTTCGTCTTCGTACTCAAGAGCGTCGACGGCCATCTTTCGTGCCCATTCGTACGTTTCTGGATGCACTCGGGAGCCGTCTAACACTTCTATATACGCTTCAGTACTATCTCCAAGGCTACTTGTGTCGATTTTGATGAAACCTGAACAGTTGATGAAGACTTTGGGACCCATATGACATACTGTAACGAGTTGCGTTCTGTTTTCTAATTTTTGGTTGGTTTGCTTGAAGAGTTTGATGAGGGCTTGTGCCTTTCTGGGTCCGAGACCGCAGACGAACTGTAGTAACTCTGTCCCTCGCCCTGTTAACACTGCTTCATTCACATCCACACCTACTTCGTTGATTCTATTGACAAATTCGAGCTCTATACCTTCGAGCAAGTCTTCCTTAGTTATTTGGTCTTGCATGGCGTGGTATCTAAGGCACAAAATTTCTTCGTCGGGTCCGCATAATTGTGATATTTCCATTAATGGGTCTTGTAAGAAGCGGGCCTGGCAAATAGCTTGGCGTAGGATGTCGGGGTATTCTCTGAAATCGTGCTGTGAACAAAACATAAAACTAAATTATTGATAAGTTAATTAACAATAGATTTGAAATAAAACCTTTGTTCTTGTGGTTAACACGCCCCAACCAATCAAACACGTCCAGAAACTTTATTTTCAACACACTTACTCGTAAAGTGGCTCTTACTACACCGCTTTTAGGTACATAATGCAGCTTATAAAACACGCGAGCTTGTCGTTTTACATTACCGCACTAGTGCATTTTACTTTAGTTTATTTTTTAATCTCAGCAAAGAGTTTTTAAATCAAAAAATTTTAAAGTTTTGTGAATAAATAAACTGTGTTGATTAAAATATGAGAAATACATACATTTCATTTCATCAAAATATTTATTTTTGGCAACAAATTAACATTGATTTGTGTTATAAATACAAAGATATTCAATTTCATATATTTTTATATTAAACTGTTTGGCGGCTTCCTTCCACCTGCTCGCGCATAGCTATACGTAACTCAACCACAGGCACAGCACGTGAATAATGACATCCGTGCGCCATTTTTCACAAATTTAATATTTGTCTAAAATATGTTTACGAGATTTTTTCCTCACAAGTGTGTTGAAAAAAGTCGTATGAAACGCGTGAGAATTGTTCATTATACCCTCGGCTTAATTACGCCCTCGCCTTCGGGTCGCGCTTTAATCCAGCCTCGAGTATAATTAACAACATAGCTCACTTGTATCATAATTTACTATTAAAGTTCGTATCTTGGGAGAGATCCAGCAGTGCAACTGGTAGTGTCAAAATTATTCCTTTGCAAATAATGATTCTTACCCGCCCCCTAATACTGTTACTGTAGATCTTGCTTATATGGTTATCGGCGATCTCTATGGGGATCCTGGGGAACTGTTCGTCTTCCACCAGCTGTTGCACGCACTCCGACACGTCAGCCTTCACGATGAGAGCCTCGCGGGATTCACCACCGATTACAATCACGTGCGGCTTCTTACGTAAGATGAATCTGGAGAGGACATTATTTTGATACAATAATTGCTAATAGCTTTATCATGCGTACCGCCAAAGAGTGGAATTCCTTGTCAGTGTTTCCCGAGAAATATAATCTGGTGGTCTTCAAGACTCGAGTGAATAGGTTTTTGCTGGGCAAGCGTGTACCATCGTCGACCGCACCATCGCTTAACATCAGGTGAGGTGGCGGTCAAACGCAAGCCCGTTAGGAATAAAAAAAAAATGTACACAAAGACTTTTTTTCATAGAAAACATGTTACATAAAGAATTAAGCACATTGCTGCAGAAAATATAAACCTTTTTTTTATTTTTTATTACAGGATGGCAAAGGCTCACCTGATGTTGAGCGGGTACCTTTGCCCATAACAACTGCAATACCACCTAGGCTGTTTCCTTAATGGTATCGCAAGTCAATTCACCAAACTGAGACATGAAGATGGAAAGTTTCATGTGAATTTAAACAATGAGCTTTCAATCAACTCAGCCTATCGCAGTCCACTGCTGGACATAGGCCTCTCCCAAGTTGCGCCACAACGCTCGGTCCTCTGCCTTCCGCATCCAGTCCCCCCCAGCCACGCTCTTCAGGTCGTCGGGCAATGAGCTTTACTAATTGCCAAAATTAATATAATTTAATCTAATCTGGTACGCCGCCACCTCCGATGCTGTAATACGCACTCTGTTGAGAAAGCGATTGAGCAGAATCGGGGGTCGGTAGAGTGTGTCCAGTCACTAGAGAGTAGCCACCTGCACCTGACAAAGCTGACCACATCCAGTGGAAATGTAGTAATCCCGAAGCCAAGGTTCTTTCCGAAGTGGAAGACTTATACAGCCGGTTATATGCCTCGCATGCATCTCGACCTGCTGAGGATTCTAGAGCCACTCTGACCCGCCACTTCACAGAAGATCTGCCAGAAATCAGCCAAGGCGACGTCGAAGCGGCTCTTATGCAGCTTAAAATGGGAAAGCCCCTGGCGAAGATGGAATTACTACAAAACTCCTGAAAGCAGCAGGTACTCATATATGGATGAAGCTTCGAGAGATTTTCAATTCTGTCCTCTTCAGGGAGAACCCCAGAGGTGTGGCGTAGAAGCGAGGTCATAGTTTAATGAGTGACAAGACCATGTTGAAGAATTATCGACCCATTTCGCTTCTGAGCCATGTCTATGAACTGTTTTGGAGGGTCGTCACGAATCGTCTCTCGCGTATACTCAACGAGTTTCAACCACTAGAGCAGCCCGGATATTGAGGAGGTTATGGCACCATAGACCACATTCACACAGTCCGGCAAATTATACAGAAGGCAGAAGTGTATAATCAGCCCCTGTGCTTAGCATTTGTAGACTATGAAAAGACCTTTGACTCCATCTAGACTTGGTCAGTTTTGAAGTCCCTGCAACGATGCCAAATTGACTGGCAATATATCAAAGTGCTGAGATGTCTATATGATGCTGCGACGATAACCAGCCAACTCAACATATCCACCTGCGAAGAGGGATGAGACAAGGACGTAATTTTTCCAAAGTTCTCCAAGCAGAACGCGCTGTGAGCACGTCAAAGAATTTTTACCCAAGATAGAATGCGAACGGAGAAATTTAAGAACTTCAAAAATGAATAATATCCCGTTCATATAAGGCCCAAAATCTTTTATCAAAATCAGGGAGAAAATAACGGGCGAGCCCGGTTTTCTGAGATAGTATTACCGAGAGCCCGCTGTACCTTTCCTGCATACATGGATAATAATAATAAATAATAAATGTTTATTTCATCAACTTGTAAAACTATTTCATTACAGCGTTGGGAACCACCTTTTAAGCAAATGCTTGCTTGTGTTAGGGAATTCCACTCTTCCAAGTAAAGGTCTTAATTAAATACAAGTACAGCCTACAGGACATACAAATTATAAGAAATAAAGAAAAATAGTGGAAACAATACAAAATGTGTTTAGTTGGTTACTGAATGCGAATATGATTGAATGAATGACATTTTATTTATTTTGCGAGAATGTGAAAAGTGTAATGCGTGTGATTGATGGGTGTGTGGGGATGTGTTATGGGTGTGTGGGTATGTGTTTTTGTGTGTGGGTGTATGTGTATTTCATTATGTTTGTTTTGAGCTGCGTTAGCCCTCCGACTTCGTCTTGGGATCGGAAGATGCTGTGTTGCAAAACATCTTTCACTAACTTTCTGAAGGTTTAATAAAACATATTATAGGGTTATTTTAGAAAGGTCTCAACTTCTTCATAACTTTTTGTTGTCAGCCATTGAGTGAGGGTCTTTTTGCAGTCAGATTTTGTCATGGAGTACCAGGCCCCTCAGAAAGTATTGCGAAAAAAAGTTTTTATATATGGGAGACTGGCCAGTTATAATGTTTTTCGAAAATATGATTATTTATAAGTAAAAATAAGTAAGTTCCAATTTCAAAATTTCCCTCCACATTTTTTGCGAGTTAATTCAAAGTATTGTGTCTCACTGAAATATGGATCTGCGCCGGGAACATTTTAGAGCTATGATTTTATACGATTTCAAGTGTCGCCTGAAACCGGATGAATCGTACGATAGACTTCAAATGGCATTCATGGATGAAGGCCCTTCCAAGGCAACCGTGTATCGTTGGTATAACGAATTCAAGCGCGGTCGACCAACTTTGGGGGATGACGAAAGAAGCGGTCGCCCTTTGACGGCTGTTACCGAAGAAAACGTGCTAGCAGTGAAAAATTTAATCCAAGACAATAGGCGAATTACATATCAGGAGATTCAACACATATTGAAGATTGGATCGGGAAGCGTTCACGAGATTCTACACAGCCATCTTCGCGTGAGGAGGATAGTATCACGCTGGGTGCCGCACAACCTCACCGATGCTCAGAAGCAGGCCCGGGTGGAATGGTGCCGTGATATGCTTAACAAATTTGAAGCAGGCTCGTCTCGGCGTGTTTACGACATCGTTACAGGTGATGAGTCCTGGATTTATCAATACGACCCAGAAACCAAGCGCCAGTCGACTGTTTGGGTGTTTCAAAATGAGCCAACGCCTACCAAAGTGAAGCGATCTAGAAGCAGGGGTAAGATTTTGATCGCTAGCTTTTTTAATTTGACTGGCCACTTGGTATCAATTCCCTTACGGGATCAAAGAAGCATTAATGCCGAATGGTATACTACCAAATGTTTGCCAGAAGTTTTCTCTGTTATAAGCAACAAGCGACCAAACACAGGGCTCCGCGGGCTACTGCTCCACCACGACAATGCACCTGCGCACACCGCACTCAAAACGAGGGACTTCCTGGACAGCACGCCTGTCAAACTCCTGGGTCACCCTCCTTACAGCCCTGATCTAGCACCGTGTGACTTCTTTTTATTCCCAAAAATAAAAAATCAGCTCAAAGGGATACAATTTTCGTCGCCGGAAGATGCGCTGGCTGCGTTCGAGCAGGCTGTAAACGAGGTGTCTGCGGCGGACTGGAAAAAGTGTTTTGAAAACTGGTTTAGGCGCATGAATCTTTGTATAGAGGCTGGTGGAAAGTACTTTGAAAATATTTGATAAAAATATATGTACGTATAGAACAATTTTTTTTTAGTTTCGCAAAACTTTCTGAGTGTCCCACGTATATGTCTAATTCTTTGTTTAAAAGATTATACAATGGACACCCTATAGAAAGAGACAAAGGGCTACCCAATCATCGGACCGAAATTTAGTCAGCCGTCCGCATTCCAGCTTGATATATAAGTTCCTTGCACGTACATACCTCCGCAGCGCCGTCATGTCGGCCTCCTTGTTCTCCCGCTCGAGCGCGTCCCAGGCGTTGCGGCGGTACAGCAGGTGCGGCAGGCGCAGGTGGTCGGCCACCTCGCCGCCGCCCGCCACCAGGCACGCGAAGGCGCTGTGCATGCGGTCCGGCACGTACGCGATCGACAGAACGCGCAGACCTACGGGCGAAACCAACTTATCAAGCTTCTACACTCCAGAAACTCGTGAACTAGTTTGACAAAAGGGAAGGTGACTATTTTTTTTCAACACGCTCGTAAAGTAGCTCTTATTGCACCGCTTTTAGGTTCATAATGTAGCTTATAACGCACGCGTGCTTTTTACATTATATTATCGCATTAGTGCTTTTTACTTTACAGTTTATTTTTAAATCGCAGCAAAGAGTTTTTTTGTCTAAACAAAATTAAACA